>OW240917.1:210797522-210930009 GCA_933207985.1 Pelobates cultripes
TGCCCAACCCACACACTCTCCTTTCCGGCGTTCCACCCTCTGCCAAGTACTTCACAGTCATTGATCTGGCCAATGCCTTCTTCAGTGTTCCCCTGGATCCAACTTGCCAATATCTGTTTGCTTTCACACATGACAAACAACAGTACACATGGACTGTCATGCCCCAAGGGGCACAAAATTCACCAAGTCAATTTGCGAAGGCCATGTGCTCTATCCTTGATCCATGGCAATCTGACCACCCTGAGGTCGTCCTGCTTCAATATGTGGATGATTTGCTGCTTTGTGGAGATGATATACCCACAACAGAACAATGCTCACTTAATCTTCTTTGCTACCTAGCAGAACAAGGATGTAAAGCTTCACGTCTCAAGCTGCAATTCTGCCAACCTACTGTTATCTTCCTTGGCCATTGTCTGTCTCAGGGAACCAGACATCTTACCCGTGACCGAGTTAGAGCGGTACTGGACATTCCACCTCCGAGGACCTCGAAGTCACTACACGCCTTCCTAGGCCTCATTTCCTATTGCCGAGCATGGATCCCAGAAGCCTCGCTCCTTATGCAACCTCTTTATGATGCTCTCAAGTCAGACCCATTTTGCTTGTCCACAGAAGCCCTTGACAACTTCTGTTCTCTCAAGCGTGCTATTGCTTCTGCTCCTGCTCTTGGCCTACCAGACTATACCAAACCCTTCAAATTGTTTGTTTCTGAAAGACAAGGCCATGCAACAGGAGTGCTCACTCAGGCCCATGGTCCTGGAGGCCGCCAAGGGCCTATTGGATTTTTCTCCTGCCAACTGGATATTGTGGCCAGAGGGCGTCCCTCTTGCCTTCGGGCCGTCTTTGCTGCCAGAGAGCTCATTGAAAGAACTGGGGATCTTGTCCTTGGCCACCCCCTGGTTGTCTTGGCCCCTCATGACATTTCTGCCATAGTCAACCAGGTCCAACTTAAGCATGTTACTCCTGCTAGGCATCTTCGCCTTCAATGTCATCTTTTGTTGCCTGACAACATTACCCTCCAAAGATGTCAAGTTCTCAATCCGTCAACTCTTCTGCCACTCCCTGAGGGGGGTGTATACTACGGATTCATCATGGACGAAATTTATGTTTCTCTTCTCACTGGCACCATCAAGAAGGAAATGCATCCCAACCTATCCTTTTATGATGGACAAGCACTCCTTCATGACGGAGCAGGATATGCCTTCTGTACCATGTGGTACAAATCAAACATCACTCCTGAACCCTGCTATGAAGATGAACTCTATCATCTGGTCGAAGTAAAACTCACTGCACAAGACTTCTACTGTGATTCTGAAGGCAACAGTATGGTCTTGATTCATCTACCTCCGGAACTCAAGCATTTGTACCGTCATTGGGACACTGCCATTCCACATGTCCCTGTGACCAAGTTGAAAAGAATATCATGGAATGATCTTGGGCCTATGGCAAAAGCATGGGCCACTATGGACGAATCACAGCTACAGGAAAATGGTGTTGTCAAATATCCAACAACTGACCCTAAAAGCATGGCCACGTCATTTCCTGGAAAATAAGTTCCAAGATTTAACCATAGTGAATGAATACGACCCAGATACACCTCATGACTGTTTTGAACAGATGAAAATGGAAACAACACATCTACCAACTGTGCATGAAGACCCATTGGTAGATCCCGATCTCACCCTGTTTGTGGACGGCTCAAGATATGCTGATGAAGAAGGAAGATACCATACAGGATATGCAGTAACCACAACAGATGAAATTGTCAAATCATCATCTTTACCATCAACTATGTCTGCACAAGAAGCTGAATTGCAAGCCCTGACTTCAGCATGCAAGGTCTCTGAAGGAAAGCGCGCCAATATCTACACGGATTCAAGATATGCACTGGGCGTGGCTCACGACTTCGGATTAATTTGGAAAACAAGAGGATTTCTTACCACCGCCGGTACACCAATCAAGCACGGTTCCGCAATCAAGGAGCTGATGGACGCCCTCCTACTCCCAGAAGAAGTGGCTATTTTGAAGATAAAAGCACATGGGAAGTTGGACTCAGATGAAGCAAAGGGCAACCATCTAGCTGATCAGGCTGCAAAACAAGCTGCAAAAGAACCACAGGAAGTGGAAAGAAGAGTGTCCGGAAATGAAGAAACTCCCATATTTACTCTGCAGACTCTTCCAACTGACCTGAAAATCCTGCTGGAACAACAGGCTACAGTTGCCCCTGAAGAAATACAGAAGTGGAAACAGAAAGGGGCAGTTCTGAAGGATGGAGTGTACTCCAACAACCTCAATTTCTGCCTCCCTAAGAATTTGTACCCAGCAGTCGTACAATGGGCACACGGACCTGCACATTTATCAAAGGATCTAATGAATGCTCTTGTACAAAATGCTACCTCACTGTCCCCATATGAGATTCTATTTGGGACTGCACCTAGGCTAGGTTGCTATTTTCCCCAACAACTACAACTTCAAACTGATGTTTTAGTAGATTATGTAACTGAACTTGCAAATGCTTTGAACAAAATCCATGCCCAAGTTTTCTCTTCAATTCCAGATCCTGATTCTGACACAGGCAACCACAGTCTGCTCCCCGGTGACTGGGTTCTGGTCAAGAAATTTGTGCGAAAACACACCCTGGAACCAAGATTTGACGGACCGTTCCAAGTTCTCCTGATCTCCCCTACCTCTGTCAAATTGGCCGGAAGGCCTAACTGGATCCACGCTTCCCACTGCAAGAAGACACCTGCCCCAGAGGAAGCTAACTCTATGCAACCATGTGCCTCTGGTACATTATCTCCTTAGTTGGCCTCCTTAAAGCCCAGCAGGTGGCCATCA
This sequence comes from Pelobates cultripes, assembly GCA_933207985.1. Lineage (NCBI taxonomy): Eukaryota > Metazoa > Chordata > Amphibia > Anura > Pelobatidae > Pelobates > Pelobates cultripes. The sequence continues at coordinate 210,800,358 of OW240917.1, forward strand.
CCAAAGATGCTAGTGGGTACACCTTCTGGTATAATTCATCATGTACCCATGTGGCTACATTCACTTTTGATTACTGTGATATTGTAGAGTGCCCATTCCCTAAGTCACAGATTCAAGCCATTTATAAAGATATACCACAAGCAAAAGACCCTTACGTTTGTGTAGTAGATGAACAATGGGGTTGTGACTGTAACTACTGGGGGGCTGCGGGATGGAATACTGGGCCTGCCTGGGGTTATAAACCCAAAAGTGCTTTATCTAAGATAGACAATCAGGGTAGATCCCTCCTTCAAAGAATGACTTTAAGAAAGCCTGGAGGAAGTACCCCTATGAAATTAATGTTAAATATTGAACATCCTGGCCCCGAGGATGCAGACCGATATGTAATGGGAATGTATTGGAAGAAAGGTTCCTACAACAAATTAGGTCATTTCTACCTCAGAGATATGTACCACTCTCCAGAGTGGCAAGGGGCTGATCATATGGTCCCAAATCCGCTAAAACCACATATCCAGTCCTTTAAAGATATGATGGCCATCGCTAACCCCACTTTTGAAGATACCATGGCCGCTGAAACTGGATTCAATGACATTAATTTGTGGTTAGAATGGATGAGGTATAATGCTAACAAACATAATAAAACAGCATGTTATGTATGTGGCGGTGCCCGACCCCACCTTGGCACCGTCCCCCTAACTCTCCCTTTAGAGATAGAAGATTGCTTCTTAAGCCTTTTTGCCTACCAATATGACTTTAATAGGTCCCTCTGCATGGCATGGACGGCAGAATACCCTCTCTTAGTTGAAAATGTTAAGCCACCAGATGGAGTCACAGTCTATAGAGGTAATTACACTTGTTATGCCATGTATGACGGGATTGGTAAATTCATGGGTAACTTTTCTAAAGGTTATTGCGCCACTTACAGAACTGTTCCTATACGCCTGTTGCAACACCATACCAGGTCATTGGGAGATATTTACTGGTTATGTGGGGATCTACAGTTAAGATCTAGGCTGGAAACTGAGTGGTGGGGTGAGTGTACCCTGGCCAAAGTTATCATGCCCATTCATATTATTTCTGATAATCATCATGACACATACGACCCTCCACATACATCAGCCAGAGTAAGGCGCGAAACCCCAGTAAAAGGCAGTTTTGACCCCCACATTTACATAGATGCCATTGGGGTGCCTAGGGGGGTACCTAATGAATTTAAAGCTAGAGATGAAGTAGCTGCAGGTTTTGAATCACTTTTTACCATAGTCACTGCCAACAAAAACCTTAATTGGATTAATTATATCTATTACAACCAACAGCGCTTCGTGAACTACACCAGGGATGCCCTCCAGGGCTTGGCCGAGCAATTACAGGCCACATCCCAAATGACCTTCCAGAACAGACTGGCCTTAGACATGATCTTAGCCGAAAAAGGGGGAGTCTGTAAAATACTTCCCGACACTATGACTTGTTGCACTTACATTCCAGAAAACACAGGTCCTAATGGTAAAGTCACTCTAGCCATAGCTAAATTAAATAGACTCTCAGAAGAGTTAAAGAGAAACTCTGGAGTTACTGATCCCTGGGAAAAATGGTTTGGTTGGATGACTGGTTGGCAGAGAGCTTTAGTCCAGATTGGTATTGCCTTACTAATTTTTCTTTTTATTCTCGCTCTTCTCATTTGTTGTGTCCTCCCATGCCTAAGGAAATTCCTGCAGAAAACTGTAGACCAAGCAACACCAACCTTCACTCATCTGACAATCGATGATCAAGACCTCATCTCACCCTGTATTCCGCTACAAACTCTCCCTTATACTGATGAAGTGCAGAAAGTCTAGGAAGGGACAGTACAGGGACAGCGTCCGTCTTTATGGGTAGACTGCCGTACGGAGAAGTAGTGGATAAGCCACTATGGGTTACCAGCGGAGTGAAGAGTGTTCCTGAACCGTACTGACGGATGTGCTGCAGCCTGTTAGGGTCAAGAGAGGGATAGACTTGCACTTTGCATTAACACTAAGTCAGCGGTCATGGGGTTTCTGTGTCTTTGGGCTAATACTTCTTCTGATACTAACAAATAAAGTTTTGTCTTTTAGCAAATAACATTTTAGGGGGGACTGTTGTAGAATTATTAGGCCTCTATAAATTTGTAAGGCCCCTTTAAATCCTCTTGCTATACCTCTAAGAGGCCCCCATAGTTTTACAAGGAAGCTTTGTCTATAGAACATAGAATTTGCATGTCAGCAAGAAATAGCTTTGATAAAATGTGTATTTACTAAAATCCTTGAAACTTAACCTTGAGAAACTAACAAGTGCCAGCTACGCTCCAAATGGATAGCTGCCAAAAGGCCCCTCCCGTCGAGTGAGCTCCTCATTTTAACAAGATGGCGCTAAAACCTGTAGGAGTTAAGAAATTACGTAGATAGTGACCTAAGAATGGGGAGGGCATTTTACTAACATCTTAGCACCTAAGCCAATTAACAATGTCTATTTGTCTATATCTTGATTTTCTTCAATGATGTAATAATGCCTTTATAAGGGTCTGCGCACCCATTTTCTGTCAGAAGCCATTAAACTTCTCTGAAGTTCTTTCATTACCCTGAACCTTGTGTCTCAGTGTGAATTTACTTCTGCGTGCACGCAACTTTATTATCTTTAATTTGGACAGGAACAGATAGTCATTCAAACTAATTGGTTTGCAGTAAATCATCTAGAACACAGGAATGAGAATTAAACCCATGATGGCATACCATTTGCAAAAGAAGACAACCCAAGGTATTGCAAATGGGGTATGTCCAGTCTTTTTTAGTAGCCACTTAGTCACAAACACTGGCCAAAAATAGCGTTCAATTTAGTTTTTTACTTTTTTCACACACAAACAAATATGAACGCTAACTTTAGCCAGTGTTTGTGACTAATTGGCTACTAAAAAGGACTGGACATACCACATATTGAATACCCTGGGTTGTCTACTTTAAAAAAATAAAAATGTACATGTGGGGTGTGATTCAGAGATTTATGACAGATAATAGTGTTACAATGTCTCTATTGATACATTTTAAAAATATATATTTAGAAACAGCAATTTCCTGTTTGTACTTATAGCCCTATAACTTGCAAAAAAAAAAGCACGTAAACTCAGGACAAAATTTTGAATCTAGCAGTTTTGTTCATTAGCTTTAGTAGGTAAGTAAAAGATTTTTCAAGCAATAGTTAAAAAACATGTGTTTTTTTTCAATTTTTCACCATAATTTTTTAATTTTTTTAAAAGTAAATTATATGACATGATATAAATAATGGTATGTAAAGAGAGCCATTTTTGTCCTGAAAAAATATGTAACTTGTATGAGAACAGTAAATGAGAGGAAAATTACAACTAAACACAAACACCACAAAAGTGTTAGAAGAGCCCTGGTCCTTAACGTACAACATGGCCAAAACAGGCCATCCTGAAGGGGTAAATACAATGTATCCTTTAATTAGGTGTAACAATTCAAACATTTCCCCAACATGTAATTAGTCCACTTGCTGCCTCTGCCTGTGACCGTGAAAATCCAGGGGAAATGCCAGAAGCACTTGTTTCTGACCAGGCTAGCATTCAGATAAGCAATGGAAGCAACCTCTTGGTGTCCCTGTAGCACTGTTCCTGCCTCCATAAAAGCGGATTCACAAGAGCTGATCCCATTTAAGCATGTCGGGCACCACAACCTGCCCAAGATACAGCCTGAGTCAGTAAGCCCCTGACAGGGAGTCATATCTGCAAAAGAAAATCAAAATATAATATTCTTTTTATGATCCTGTCCTCATGGTGAACAGGTAGACACAGGGCATTTGTGCCTTAATATATTGTATTTGGTGAGTAGCTTTCTGTAGAGGACTAAGGCCCCATGTGTGTGTTTGTTCGTTTCTTTGATTGTATGTCTACTTTGTGAAGAGGAGGGATGAGAACCCTTTGGTGATATTGCTACAAAGGATCCATGGAAAAGGAGCATTTAATGCCCCATGGTTGAGCTGCAGTGGAAACTACTCATTCTTCTAATTCAATGTGTACATTAAGCCTGAATTATGCAGAAAAACACTTTGAAACTTCTTTGTTTTTGAAAATTTCACAGCCATTCAGAGATCCATACATAGTTAAAAAGGTAGAAACCATATCTTATAGTTAAATATTATATATAGTTTTGCAGAACCTGGTTATCATGTTTGTTATTCTCCTGACAGCAAATAAACTTCTCAAATTGTTTTTTGTTTTTGCCCTTTTCATTATTTAAGACTCTGTACGTTGAAAGTTTGGCAAAAGCCCAGGAAAGGATAAACCTCTTAAATGAAGATTGGCAAAAGCTTAGAATACAGCCAGTGCCGATGATGAAGCCTTCACATGGACTTCCTTTCTTAAAAAAGGTAAACCTTTTTTGGTGAACAATATGTGAAAATGCACAAGCATTAGTCTTAATATTTAATAATCCTATAGTTATTGAGATTTAATTTATTGTTATTAATCAACCAGTAAATATTGTATATTGTTTGTTTCCTTCTCATGTTATGTAACAAGCATGGATAATTAAAAAGACATTCAAGTCTGCAATTAAAACAAATTTGTATTATGTTTAAACATCAAAAATACAAAAAAAACTACCTCTGTTCATTCCTGATCAAACCATGGCAGTATTAATTTATAGGTTAGAAATGCCCTCTTTGCATAAAAACATGCAGGCATGGTCCAAATATTTTCTTGTTTAAATATATGAATGGGAGAGAAATGTGAAAACTTTTCTTGGATCACATTAGTTTTAATAACACTTGCAGGAAGACCTGGTCGATTTTATGTGCAATACAGTGCTAGTCTGGTTTTAGAAACCTATTAGTTCTCAACATCACTATTTTTAAGCATGGTCTTTTATATTTTGTGGACTGGTATAAATAGAATTATACTTTATTTCTGGTTTATATTTATATATTTTCCATAAGTGATACTTTCTTAAATGGTGAAGAATTATTGCGTTCTGTTTAGATTACAAACCTAGTCTATGGTAAATATAATTATTCATATATTTTTTTATATTGTTATGTAAAATATTATGTGATTGGGATCTATTGACTAACTAGTCATTTTTATTTTCTTTTTGCATTTGCTTACTAGACCATTTTGAATATTTGTGGTTTAATACCAGTTGAGCATTTGTTTAAATGCCATATCCTTTTGCTGATTGCCATATCCTCTTGTTGATTGGCCACAGTCTATCTTTTTTCTAATGGCTATAACTCAAGCTATTTCTGCTAACTTGACAATAGTTCAAATTACTGCAATGGCCTCCTCCGTCACCAGATCTCTGACCAACAGACCACATTTGGGACGTATTGAAATGGGAGATTTGCAACATCCTACCCACTATAAGGTGGTAATATACTGTAGCAAGTTAAATATATAAACATTAAATGTACACAATATTAAATGTACACAATAGTCTTGCTTTCCATTTTTTGTTCGAACTGTTACACTGGAACTATTTAGTTAAATTGCTTGTGCATGGTGTGAGGATTACATTCCAGAAGAGATTTATTTTTCTATTATTGTACTTTGCTTATAATAAACTATTATTTTTTTTAACTAGTAGGTCTCTGTAGTAGGTCTCTTAAACTGTACATTTCCCTTTATTATAAAAAAAGTTACCGTATATACTCGAGTATAAGTCGACCCGAATATAAGTCAAGACCCCTAATTTTACCCCCCAAAACTGGGAAAACTTATTGACTCGAGTATAAGACTAGGGTGGGAAATGCAGCAGCTACTGGTAAATTTCTAAATAAAATTAGATCTCCAAAAAATTATATTAATTTAATATTTATTTACAGGGTGTGTATATAATGAATGCAGTGTGTGTGTGTGTGTGTATGAGTGCAGTGTGTGTGTGTGTATGAGTGCAGTGTGTGTATGTGATGCAGAGCCTTGGTGGGGGGGTGGGCATTTTTATTATTTTTTTTAATTATTATTTTTTTTTATATATTTATATTATTATTTTTTAAATTTTAATATTATTTAATTTTTTATTTATATTTATTTTCGTCCCCCCTCTCTGCTTGTAAGCTGGCCAGGGAGGGGGGCTCTCATTCCCTGGTGGTCCAGTGGATGGGCTGTTTAGGAGGGGGGCTGGCAGAGAGCTTGAACTTACCTTTTCTGCAGCTCCTGTCAGCTCCGTTCCGGTCAGCTCCCTTCTCCTCCATTGTAAGTAAACACTATAGGGTCAGGAATACGTTTGTGTTCCTGACCCTATAGTGTTCCTTTAATGTCATTTTGTTTGTTCTTTATTTAGAATCCAGTGCAATCCTTGTCATGTTATCTATACAAAACCATTTCACAAGGCTAGTGTGCCAGCACATTAGGATTTTATACATCTGTTTCTAAAGGTGAATACAGATAGACTTTTTCCGCTGCCTTTAACCCCTCCAAAGTTTCATTAAAATCTATTTACCATTTCTGACAGTACGGGGTACATACAGTGAACTACCGCGGTTGCAGGGGTCGTTGCTGCGACCGGGTCTGTCACTCCAGGGGGCCCGGCCGCCCTGCGACCGTTGTGCCTGCCGGCTAAGTAACGCGACCCCAGACCGTGCGTTTAGGGACCCATCGGGTGGTCCATGCTGTTAGGGCTACCCAATGCTATGTATTTCCAGAGGGCCCGGTAAGCGCTGCAGTGCTTTAAGAGCGCGACCAGGCACCCTTTTGATGAGGTCAGAGGCTGGGAGGAAGTGACTGCCCCGGTTACTCCTCCCAGCTTACACCGGGAGTTGTGCGGGAGGAGGAAGGAGAGGAGGGAGTCAGAGTGGGAACTCTGAGTCCCATCAGGCTGAGCCACTGGACCACAGGGAAAGTCTCCCTCATGCACCTAAAAGGTAGGAAACAGGACGGTGACTAAAACATTTTGTATGTGTCTGTATATGTGTGTGTTTGTATGTGTGGGTGTGTTTGTGTATGCATGTCTGTATGAATGTTTCTCTGTGTGTCTGTATGTTTGTGTGTGTGTGTGTGTATGTATGTTATCTGTTTGTGTGTGTGTGGGGGCGGAATGTATGGGTGGGGGTAGATGTATGGGGAGGAGTGGGTGGCTCAGGGCAATTTTCTCACCGGGGCCCTGTGGTTCCCAGTTACGCCTCTGGTTACATAAGTAGAATTAGAGCATAGATCGGTGTGGATCTGTTTAATACACCCCTCTTCGAGCACACAGCAACTTAAAGAAAGTCTTGACCACCCTTGCAGCCTTCCTGACCCTCTCCTAGCTAGTAAAAAATCCTTAACCACAAATAGCAAACGTAATCCATAGTGGATGACTTTTTGAGATCAGACAAGGTGACAACAGAGCTACCACTGTAACAATGGTAAAATTTTTCTCCAGGCCCCTGAATTCCTGAGGCACCATTCACACAAGGAAGCTCCTGTATCGAAGAAAAGGCACCATAGCAACTATGGTGCACTTTTTAAAACTGGACAGAGGAGGGCTTGAAAGAAGAACAGGAGGCTAGGAACGATAGTCATCTTCACAGAGTGCACTCGACTGATATAGGAAATTGCTGAAGAGTTCTAGTGTGATTGGGTCAGCTCTTAGGTGAATACCCAGGTATTTTATAAAGACCGGTTTATTCGAAAACCAAAACATTTATAGATTAGTGCCATGTCTATGGGTACAAAAAAAGTATAAACAATAATCCTGGTTTTAATCATTGCCAAGGCGAGAGGGCTCAGATCACCCATGAACCAAGCAAACCAGAGGTATGAGATGATGATGTCATCCGGACACCTTACCAAACCTTGTCAGGTGCTCTAACTCTACCTCCAGCTCTATTTGCAAAAAGTATTAACAGAGTTCACCTTGGTAACTGCAGGGATATACACTCGTCCCGGGGGTCTGTATGAGATTTTTTCAACCTAGCCTGATGTAATATTACAAAAACAAAAAACACATTTTAGCGGCAAATTCTGGCGATAGGTCAATGTACCAAAGCATCTGCCCTTGCAGCATGGGTATTAGAGCAGAGCAACTGGGATTACCAGGCAGAGTCCAAACGGCATAGGATGAACTAACCAATCTAAATGAGAGAAACTGTAGAACTTGCACCATGTAGAGTAAAGTGAACGAACTGTATTCTGAACATGTGGCCACTTACTACTAAAGTCATGATCAGGGGCTAATGAGGTCTTGACGGGAATGCTGTGAGAAATACTGAAACCTGTGAAACATGCCTAGTTGTATTCTTACAGCGTGACAAAGCCTCATGAAAGAGCCAGTCCTCCAAAACAATAAGGCAACATAAAAAGAAAAAAAGGATGCTCTTATCAACTTGGTGCAGATAAGGAAATGAGAGGTAAAGGGCAGCTATTAAAGTAGAAAAGTATCCCAAAACATTATAAACAATGGCTGCCCCCCCACCCCTACTATGCCAGACCCATGATAAGGAGAGGGACCTCCAGGAGTATTAATCTCCACCAAACCTTCAGTTCATGTGTCACTGTAGCTTCCTGATTTTTTTTTTTTAAAAAAATTTTCATCCTCAAGCACGGGGTTGGTATTGTAGCTCTGTTGGTGCTGGGGATGGTAGAGCAAAGTCCTGTATAGGGATTATGTCAAGTGCTTTAAAAAGCTTTACCAGGTCAGCTGCAGGCATCATCACTAGCATATTGCATTTATGAAAAGCCAAGAGCTTTAAAAGATGCCCCCAGGTGAATCTAATGTGATTCTCCTGAAGTAGGACAACCAGAGGCTTCAATAAGCTTCTCTGTTGGGGCAAAGGTCTTGTTGGTCAGAGTCTACAAAAGTGATTCATACAGCTAAAATTGTTTTCTTGCTTACAGCATCCCTTTAAATAGCCACCAGATGTGATTAGTAAATTCTGGCTCATCCAGAGTTAAAGAAAAATATTGTCTCACTAAAACAGATATTCAAAGATATAAAAGTGCAAAAATAGATGACAAGACCCAGATTACCCCGATTTACATAACAAAAAGCCAAATAAGAAAATGTCAAGGCAGTCAAACACCATGACAGCCCAGAAAGAACAAACAGCTGGTAAGTCAAAGGTAAGAAAAGTTAGAATGTTACAATTTCTTGTATAAAACAGCTGCTAGATTGAAAATTTACTATAACTTTAAGCAACATTAGAAGATTAGACTTTTGTGATTACAGGGGGACATGTTAAAATCACCATATTCAATATACAAATATATTTTGTATGTTATTGTTATGGGTACATGGTATAATTTTAAAGGCTTCTCTGCAAAATAACAAATTAACACAAATCACCCTTTTAAGAAGGGTTAGGTACATGTTACCTTTCAATTATGCATAAGGACAGTAGTATATTAATTTATTTATTTTTGTCTTTTTTTTTTTCTATCACAGAGCACAGTTGAAAGTATCTTCCCAGGATTCCCAGTTCAGAGCATATGCATGATGTCCTTGAACACCGTGGCTCTTGTTCCCATTATGTACTCTTGGTCTCCCCTGCAGCAAAACTTCATGGTATGTTCCTTTACACCCCTCCATTGAGAAGATATTTTAGGAACTATACTTGAAAGAGACACACATCTGAAAATGTCCTTGAAAAAAGCCTTGGTACCTTTTCAGTTCATTGCCATGAACCTGGACAGCTGGTTCCTAATGCAGAGCACTTTTGCATCTGGATCACCACAGCAGCACTCTTAAGTTAAAACATTACTCCAAGCACCATGACCACGTTAGTGAAAGGAAGTGGTCATGGTACCTGGAGTCTGTATGTGTACCGTTTCACTTTGAAACGCTGCACATATGGATTCTATCACCTCTGCTGCTGGAGGTGTAACTCCACCTCCAGCAGCATCATTGCAACTATTTTAACAATCATGGATGTGCATATAGTCAATGTCTTTTGCTTCATGTCTGTACTAACTGTCATAGAGCTCATCCATGTCCATGTCATATACTCATCCACGTACATGTAATGTGTACTTTAAAAAATGTAAGTAGTTTATGGCTAGCAAAGGTAAATCAGAATTTTTGTGTAATTTCCCTTTTTAGAATATTTTCATGTTAAAGGGCTTGCAAGAATATTTCCGTACAGAAAGCCAGAAAGTCCTCATTGGTTATCTGCATTTTGAGACCTAGATACAGTAGATATTCTGATTCAGAAACAGGTTAAGAAAGTTTTACGAAAGGTGCATTTGTTAAACACAGATTTATTTATGGAGGATTAACCCATCAGTGTTGTGAATGGTACATTTTCATTACAACCTCGTGTAATTCATGACTTGTTGGGCTGGAAGTGTCTGCTGAGGGGGTAAGGAACCAAGGCAGGGTTATTAATCGTTCTTTTAGGCTGATTTTAAACAGTCTCTTCACTATCCTTTTTTCTTTCTTTACTTAAAACATCAGCAAAGAAATAACATTAATACAAGAGTAAAAATGAAACTTGAATGGGGAGGCGGACCCTAACTACTAAACGAGACACACATGCAAACTGAGCTCCGTGAGCCATACTAATATAATACCGAATTTCAGCTACCACAGAGAGTGTAAAACACTGATTTAGACCCCAAACTTACCATGGGCATAAAAACGAAGAAACAAAAGCCAGATAAGCCCAGGTCAGGCATGAATATAGGGGAACTTTTCCGACAAACACAGGGAGCATGTGGGCCCAAGATGGCCGCCGACTTTTTGAGATCTCACTGACTCCTCAGGGCTTGTCCCTGGATGACATCACCATAGTGCTACCTTCATCACTTTAGCCACAGTGAGCCCCCAAGACCTCAGCAGCTGTAACTGCTGCAACCCTTAAGGTAATGCTGGGGGACCTCCAAAAAACAATCCAAGGCGACGTGGAACTGCTCCGCACAGATCTCACAGTGGTGAGCCACTTGGGCAAGGCGGAGGCCTCCACAGAGACCGCAACTCAGTCCATAGCAGCACCCCGATTAAAATGGCCGTGATTAAGAAACAACAACGGAGCAACGCTTCGCAATGCTAGACGACATGAGACGCCGCAATAACCTTAAGATATGAGGTATCCCAAAGGAGGTGCCGACGGAGGAACTCCCTCACTTGATGCAGAGGCTGATAGGGCCCTTACTAGCACCTAAACAGGCCAAAAGTGTGATAACAGATAGGGTTTTTTCGCATACCTTAACCACGTAGAGCACCGGACACGGCGACTCAAGACCTGGTGGTGAAATTCTGCAATAGCGCAGACAAAGCAGCAGTACTATCGGCACTCAAGGTGATGTCTCCCTACTCCTTCGAAAATACGGCCCTCACTTTTTACTCTGACCTCTCTGGGGATACTCTTCAGTGGAGAAGAGCGATGAGGCCCTCTACCACTCAGATTCGGTATCGTAACATCTACAGATAGCGCACGATGCAACATAAATGAGTAGCCAATAATATTTGAGCACGAAGGCTTCCGTATGCTCAGGCCACTGCCTGCTACCCCAAGCTACTGCTCTCCCCTGTAGACTAGCGGGCAAGCAGCTCCCTTGCCTGTCTCACACTTAAAGTACTAAAAGTCTGGTAGCTAACTCTAAAGTTGTACACAAAGACCTTGGGTGGTGGGAACCACATAGAAGACTGTTCTACATAAGCATACTCATGCGCATTTAAAGCCCATCCAACCCAGGGTCCCCCAATAACTTTCCTAAATCGAGATAGCTCCTTCTCTTACATACAAAAACCCCAACTCATTGGTAATAATGTTTGTTAGACAGTATATAATTGTGTATGTTGTCAAATTGCATGCCTTTTAATTTTATGGGTCACCTTCTGTTCTACTCAAATTCACCCTCTCACACCAGTGGGCTGGGTCAAAAATAAAGAATAAAAAAAAAAAAAAGGAAATCTAAATTCTAACTATGGCCAGTGTTTGTGACTAAGTGGCTTTTACAAAAGACTGGACATACCCCATTTTGTTTTGAATATTTTTTTTGTATGCATAACATAGGTTCATACGTCAAACTGATTTGTAATAAAGCAAGTGATTGCCCACGCAGGGGCTTAAGCATTGGTTCAACACAGTATATACTTTTGGTTGCCTGCACAGAGGCGGATCCATCTTAGCCTGTTTAGCTTAACATGTTTAAAAAAATTCTTGTTTTCCTTCTCTTCTTTCTTTCCTTTTCTTTTTTTTTTTTTTTCTTTCCTTTCCCTTTTCCTCTCCTCTCTTCCCCTTCTTCCTTCCCTTTCCTTTTCTTTCCTTTAAATTTTTTATTTTTTAATTTTTTATTATTATTAACATTTATTCACTGTCAGTTGCTTTGTGCTCTATACTTTTATGTACTGTGTAGCCTTTGTAGTTCGCTTAGGGCGATATGTGTTTTGTGTTAGCTGTTGTGTGTTTACTGGTCAGTAGGTGCACAATTGTTGACTGTGCTGAGGCAGGTTAATCTGCTTGCTCGTTAGATGTGGTCATTAGGCCATAATCAAAAATACAGAAGTTTTTCCAACTTTAAACATAAGGAGCATATTTGTTTTTAGGCAGCTGTGCATTAATATAAAATATGTGTGTTTGGACCTCATCATGTAGATGTTGTGCTCGGCAGGTCCCTGTGTGTTTTGTGTCTGTTAGGAGTTTTCGGCTTTCTGTTGTGTCTGTTAGGGTCTGCATGTATTATTGAGTGTGTTGATCTTCTCCTTTATCGTAATGCATTTGCAGGTAACAACAGTGCGAGTATGGAGGCATTGGTTGCCCGTGCAGGGGCATACGTTTTCCCTATAGACATTTGTGTGCTTTTGTCGCCTACGCAGAGGCGGTTTGGTTATTGCCTGCTTGATACAGTATATAGGTATCAATTTGTTTGCTTGCTGTGTTTGTCTGCATGACTTATGGTGTGCCTGTGTTGCGTTCACTCGGGCTTGTCTTGTTTTGGGTGTTTTTATCGCGTGTTTCCTGTGCAGGTTGTGTCTGCGGGCCCCGTCGTGTCTGGTCCCTGGTTGCTCTGGTCATGTGCTAGTTGTATCTCGCTTTTCTGCTGGCGGTGTTTGGTCTATTGACTTCCTGTTAGCGTCCCCTTTGTGGGGCTTTTATCTGATAGTGTGCCATATCTTACTATATTTTGGTGCGTGTGGCTGCTGTCTGCTTGCATGTCTGCGTGTCTATTGCGCTGTGTGATTTGGTGTTTCATTGCCGTGCGTGACTGGCCCCATGTAGCTTTTGTCTGTGTAGTCAGTGTAGTATTCTGTTTAGCGTGCTGAGGTGCGTTTATGGGTAATCCTGTACATTGCAATGGTTCGTGTGTTTTAACTGTGGTATGTCTCTCTATCTTATTGCGTTGTAGCTTGCCTGGAGATCCGTGTTTCAGTGAGTACCCATCGATTTTGTTCGGAGTATGATTATTGGTTTGACAGCGAGGTTCTTTGGGTATATGTGGTTGTGTTTGGGCTAGTGTTTGTCTTCGTGGGTACTTGGCTTGCCGTGTATGAGGGGGGGAGGTTCGGTTGTTACTGTCCTAACCGTCTTTGTTCCCGATTTTGTCATTGTGGGTGTTCATGTGTATGAATCGTGGTTGTTATCCTGTCTGTGCGTGAAGTGTTCGTCTCAGGTAGCGTCGGTCGATGACTTAATGTGGTGCTGTCAGGGTGCGGGTTAGGGTGGGATGGTTGGGGTAGTCCGCCTCCCGTGCCCGTCCGGTCCGCCGCATCTCGCCGTCTTTGATTCGCTTCTCGTAGTGCTTTCTTCCTCATCTTCCCGTCGACTTTCATGGCGCGTTTATGTGATGTCTGAATGAGTCCGACGTATTCAGTCTCGTCCAGTGGAACCAGCGTTTGGTGTGGTGGTCTGAGGTTCGGAGTTTCTGCTTTCATGTCCTCGAATATCCTTGTGGCTTCCACCTCCTCTATCCATTTTGTTATGGATGGTGTGATGGTTTGCTTCCAGTAAATAGGGATAGTCACTTTAGCCGCGTTTAGGAGTCTGGGGATAACCGATCTCTTATATGTTGGTGTCGCCATAGTTGTGTTGTGTGGTGTAGTAGGAAGGCGGCTGGGGAGTGTGGGAGGTGTTCATCTGTGACCTCCTGGATTATCGACCGGATTCTGTCCCAGAATGGTCTGATGCGGGCGCATGTCCACCATATGTGCGTGAACGTTCCGGTCTCCTCCCAACACCTCCAGCATGTATCCGGGATTTCTGGGTTTCTGGCGTGAAGAGCTGTCGGTGTCAGGTACCATCTGGTAAATCTCTTATACGAGTTTTCTTGTGTGCGTGCCGAGCTCGGTGTTTTCTGTATCAGGGTCATGCTTTTATCCCAATCTGCTTCCGTCATCTGCTCCTCCAAGTCTTCTTCCCATTTTCTGATGCACGGTGGTGCTAGGAGGTATCTGCTTGTTATCAGGATAGTGTATATTTGTGAGATGGCTCGTGGTGGTTCTTTGTCCTGTGTGCAGAAGTTCTCGAATTGTGTTGGTTCCCTCGTGATTGCCGGTCGTTGCGGGATGGATCTGGCGTATTTGGTGATTTGGGCTCGTGCTAGGATGTGGGCAAATGTGTGTGGTCTGCCTGGGTAGATGTCTGCCAATGGTCGGATTTCGAACGGGTGGCAGAGGAAATCTTTTATGCGGGGTACCCCTGTCTGTCCCGGCGGGCCTGGTGTGGGGCCATATTCCCCTGCTGGGAAATCTGGATTTCCCTTTAGGGGCAGGAGCGGGCTTGGGTCCGTTGTCAGGTAGTGCTTTGTGCCTTGTCCGTGCCATATTTGCATGGTTGCCGCCACGAACGGGTTTGTGATATGTTTGCTCCCGTATGTTGTCTTGGGGATCCATGGTAGGGTTCTGAGATCGCATCCAGTTGTGTCCGCTTCTAGTTGTGTCCATGGTTTTGCGCCGCTGGCTACCGACCAGCAGATTATTCTGGCGATGTGTGCTGCGTGGTAGTACTTTTCAAAATCGGGAAGTGCCAGGCCCCCCCTGAGCTTGGGCAGGATCAGTTGGGTATGCGCTATGCGCGGGGATTTGCCCTTCCAGATAAAAGTGCAAACTTCTGCCTTAAGTGTCGCGAAGAATGTTTGTGGGGCTCTTATCGGTACCGTTTGGAATATGAAAAGTAGCTTCGGTAATAGTGTCATTTTCACCGCGTTCACTCTGCCCAGCCATGACATGTAGTAGGAACCCCATCTACGTAGTTCCTCCTTTGCCTTTTGCAGAATCGGGAGGTAGTTATGGGTGTAGAGGTCCCCCGCATCTGGTGTGAGCCAGACCCCTAGGTATTTCATTCGGCGGTCGCACCAGCGGTAGGGTTGTTGTCTCTGAATTGTTTGCTTGAGTGTGTTGCTGATGTTTATGTTCAGTATTTCCGATTTCGAGTAGTTGATTCGGAGGTTCGAGATGCGGCCGTATATGTCGAATTCCGTCTGTATCGCTCGTAACGATTTTTCCGGGTCGGTAACCACGAACAGCATGTCGTCTGCGTACGCCAGGGTTTTGTGGTGCGTGTTTCCGACTGTCAGCCCTCGTACGAAGGGTTTCAGCGTCAGCGCAAAGAGTATGGGTGAAAGCGGGCAGCCCTGTCTGGTTCCGTTGTGGATCTGGAATGGGTCTGTCAGTGCTCCGTTGATCCGAATTCGGGCCGTTGGGTCCGTGTAGAGCGCCTGTACCCAGGTCATGTAGTGTGGGCCTATGCCCAGGTGGCGGAGTGTTTCGAACATCAGACCCCAGTCCACCCTGTCGAATGCCTTCTCCGCGTCTGTGGACAGGAGCAGAACTGGGGTCTTCTGCCCTCTTGCATGTGCTATGAGGTTTAAGGCTCTGATTGTGTTGTCCTTCACCTCCCTTCCTGGGATAAAACCTGTTTGATCTGAATGGATTATGGTCGGCAGAAGTGGCGCCAGACGTGCTGCCAGTATGCTTGCCAGAAGTTTGAGGTCCGTATTCAGTACGGATATCGGTCGATAGCTTGGACACAGCGTCTTGTCTTTGTCCTCCTTTGGGAGGAGGGTGATGTTCGCCGAGGTGAATTGGGCTGTTGGTGTGGCTCCGTCTTGGATCGAGTTCAGGGCTTTCAGTAATTTTGGTAGTAGGTCCGTTGCGAAGGTTTTATAGTATTGTAGGGGCAGGCCATCTGGGCCTTGAGCCCTGCCCGTTTTCGCTTTTTTGATGGCGTATGCCAATTCCTCGGGTGTTATGGGGGTCTCTAAGGCTTCTTGGTCTACCTCCTCTATTCCTGGTATATTTGCCGCGTCTAGGTATCTGCGTATGTCCTCAGCTCTTTGTGGCCTCTGAGGTTCTTGATTCGTTTCACGGAGACAATATAGATCCTGGTAGTAGTCGTGGAACGCTGTCGAGATCTGGTCCGGCAGGTGTCTGAGTTGTTGGTGTGCGTCTTTGATCTTCGGAATGTACAGTTGGTTGCGGCGTTGCCTCAGGAGGTTCGCCAGTAGTCTCCCACACTTGTCCCCGTGTTCATGGATCATATGTTTGTAGTGTTGGTATGAGCGTTGGATTGCGCGGTTCAGGTGTGCGGTGAGTTGGTTCCGTTTAGTCGTGAGTTCCTCGTATACCGTCATATCCATGGTGCGTTTGTGTCTAGCCTCCAGTTCCCCGATTTCCTTACTGAGTGCTTGTATCGTCTGTGTCGCCTTCTTTTTGCGGGTCGCGCATATCGCGATGAATCTGCCTCTGATGACCGTTTGACATACCCCATTTTGAATACCCTGGGCTGTCTACGTTTTAAAATGGTATATCATGGTGGTGTTTATTTTCATTTCTGGGCTGCCATACCTTCTCAAACGCAACATAGCCAATCTGGCAAATAGCCATTTACAAAAACAGAAATTGGCAAATCTTATGTTTGACCTTGTAACTTTCCAAATAACCATAAAACCTGTACTTGAGGGGTACTGGTGTACTCGTGAGACATTACTCTATACAAATATGAGTGTTTTAGAGACGTAAAATGTATTATACTGATGATAACATTGGTAAAATGGCATTATGTGTAAAAAAATGCAAAATATATATAAACGCTAATTTTGGCCAGGCTTTGTGACTAAGTGGCTACTAAAAAACAGTGGACATACCCCATTTTGAATACCGTGGGTTGTTTATTTAAAAAAAAATTTAAAAAAATAAAAAGAAAAGTATATGGTTTGATGGGGTAAATTACATTGGCCTGCTTCAAAAATGTCCCAAATAGGACATGGGTGCATGATGACCGCTGTGAAAATTCCAAGTTGGAAAACTCGAACTCCAAGTTCGAAAATAAGATCATTTAGCCCCCAGAAAACCCGACACACCTATACATGGGTGGTATCATTGTACTCAGGAGATTTTGCAGAACACATATTGGGGTGTTCTTTGGCAGTGACCATTGTTCTCAGTACATGTATTCTTAAATTTCCATGTGTGTCAAAAAAAATCACGCATTATTAAGAACTTTAAATTTGGCATAGATTGGTGGTAAAATGGTTGCATGAAGAGAGTCAAAATACCCCAAGTTTAATACTTTAGGTTATCTTCTTTAAAAAAAAATATATGTGATGGGTTATTCAGGGAATCCTGACATATATCAGTGTTACAATGTAACATGCATTAATTTTGAAAGTAATGGTTTGGAAATAGCAAAGTGGTACTTATACTTATTGTCCTATAACTTTCCAAAAAAAGCTAAGAACATGTTAACATTGGGTATTTCTAAACTCAGGTCAAAATTTAGAAACTATTTAGCACGGGTGTTTTTTGGCGGTTGTAGATGCATAACAGATTTTGGGGGTCAAAATTAGAAAAAATTTGTGTGTTTTTATTTTTTTAGTTTCAAGGCTTTATTATGGCAGAAATACATAATCACAATAGTATAAGGGTGCTATAGTAGTGAATGTGAGACTTGCAGGTCCCATAGCTGTGTATTAACATTACAATGGAGCATATGAGGTGCTATAGCGTATACACTTATAGCTTTTGAAGCCTAGCTTGGTTACCAATATACGACATGAATAATGCGTACACCCCTTAGGGACTGATCTAGTGTGGTTGCGAGGCACGCCATCAGCATTCCTCGGTTGGTGGGGGGGAGGGTCGCCTGGCTCTTTACAGTTTCCCACCATTATTAAGGCGTGAACATTTAGGTACGGTATATTAACATTGCCGTTACTGCTAGTGTGTGACTCGCGGGTCTCCTAGCTGTGGGGTAGTGATGTAATGAGACAAAAAGAGTGCTTTAAGTAAGTATTCTGATGTGACATACATTGCGATTACAAAGTTACCGATAGGATTTAAGTGTTTGTTGTTGTATCAGCTCAGCGGTGTGTCCAATTACATGAGTGTGTCGTTGTTGGTCATGTGTGCTGTGTTTTCGAATGGATGCGGAAGGTTCTCTTTGTGTGGTTCATGTTACAGCTGGTGGGTAGTGGTTATTTGTGTGTGCGTCACAGCTAGTACCCTTTTCACCTATGTTGGTTTAGGGTAAGCTTCCTAGGTTTGGCTTGGTATGTCCCTGTCATCTTAAATGGTAATTTTTTTAACCTGGCGTCCCCCAATTCCCATTGAGGCCACTTCGATTTGTGCCTGGGTGTTGTTAAACTAATATTGTGAGGTCCTCGGTAATTTGTGCAGTGAAGAGATTAGAAGGGTGAATAAGATTGGAAGGTAGAAATAAGAAGGAGGGGTACGGGATTCAGATAGTCAAGTATTCAGGTGTAAAAACTGTATATAATATATACGCAGATGAGGAAAATTACAGCTAAACACCAACACCGCAGAAATGTAAAAACAGCCCTGGTCTCAAATGGTAAGAAAATTAAAAAGCGGTCTGGTCACTTAGGGGTTAAACAAGTTAGAGATGTACGAGCTCTTAACAATGGCTCTCGTATATACACTCCACATATTTTTGATTTTAAAGGACCACTATAGTGCCAGGAAAGCATACTAGTTTTCCTGGCACTGTAGTGCCCTGAGGGTGCCCCCACCCTCAGGGACCCCCTCCCACCGGGCTCTGGGGAGAGGAAGGGGTTAAAATCTTACCTTTCTACTGCGCCTCTCCTCCTCCTCTCCGCCTCTTCTCCTCCTCTTCGGCTGAATGCGCATGCGCGGCAGGAGCTGCTCGCGCATTCAGCCAGTCTCATAGGAAAGTAATACCCAGTTACTTATCTGAGAGTATACGAAAAACTGACTTCATTGTTTTGCACAGATATTGGAGATCTTTAATTACAAAAACCTGTATCAACCGTTTCATTAGCACATTTAAGTGGTTGTTACAATTGTCAGACATTGATATTTCTATTTATTGCACACATTCAACTCTGGGAGCTATGGCTTCCAAAGTTTTTTTCGTCATTTGGATGGCATCATAAAATAAGCAGATTGGTAACCAGAGTAAACTTTCTAGGAATTTTATTTCAGACCTATTGAGCATGAAAAGCAGAAAGTCATGATTTTATTAAAGATGTAGATTCGAATATTAGCCCACTATTTTTTTCCTACTGGATTAATGTTTTTTACTTAAATTTATATCCATTATGTTTTATCTTTTTAATTTTTTTTTTTCACATTTACTTTGTGTTAAACAGCAAAACCAAGTTGAATTTCAACTTCGCTACCTTGGAACTTACTTTGTTTTTTGTTTTTTTTTTATAATTCTTTATTTTGGATGTGCATGAAAAGTTACATCAGTTTGGTAGTCTTGACAGAATGTCAGGAAAAGAGAGTAGTTTTCAAATTTTCAGACAAGTAAACTGCACTTTTTATTTTTTTAAAGTAGTAAAAAGCTTTAGACAAGATGAAAGATCAGGTTAAGTATAAACACGAGTGACAGACAGTGCTGCTTTGCAAGCATGCATAGCAGCCAAAATTATAACAACTTTAAACAGCACCAATGAGTGAGAACACCGGTGTCATACCTCGCTGCCCGCGCAATCCCGGTTCTGCCGTCCATCCTCTCCTGCCGGGCGATGCGAACCTCCGGCCTCGCTCGTGTATGGGAGCATGTCCGTGCACAGAGGTTAGCCGACAGGGGTAAGCGTGACAACCAGCAATCCTTAAAGTGATAGTAGCCTATTACTACTATCTATTTATATCCTGCCTCATTCTGTCCCTACCTATCAGATTACACCTTACCCTATATTAACCTCCCTCTGACATCACTTCCTTGCCCTGTCGTGGTTTATTGTAACCCGAGAGCGTGTTCTGTATACTTGTCTTCCTTTGGTTCCTGACTTCGGCTTGTTTCTGGTTATTCTTATTTCTGGCTCCTTTGACCCTTGGCTTTGTTTATCGCTTGCTCGTACCCTGACCTTGGCTTGTCTGACTATTCTTATCTCTAAGTTCCTCACGTTAAGTCCGGCCACTTTAAGCTTGTGCTTGCCTTTATTCTCTCGTTTGCGTGTTGCGGAGTTAAACCTTGACAACCGGGTGCCTGCTGCAGTATTCTGTCTCATATGAAACTAACTTATAAACAGTATTGCTTTAAGAGCAGTATAATATAAAGAGCCGGCTAAACTGAGGCATGAAAAGCATTAGGGGGTAAACAGGTTAATTAGCCAATGCCTAATATGTCGTGTGTGCTGACCTGTACATTCATACCCGACCAGCCCCAGGCTGCCATACGGTCTGAGTCGCCTGACCCACAGGTCCCCCTCTGAGCTCTCTCCAGAATTTAGTCTTGACCCTTCGAGGGCATGGGAGTTGTGCGGGGCAGTGTACCGAGGTGCTGCAGAGCTGCATTGTCTGCGTCAAGATGTCGACCGCTTCTGCGTCCGTGTCGACCACTTGGGTTTAGGGTTTCGCTCAGGGGTTCGATGTGTGACTGTGTGTCGGTGAGTGTCAGGCTGGTTTCCAAGAATAATCGAGCAGAGTTGCGTCCGCTGGTGAATCTGCATCCAGAATTGAGACCAGATACGGTCCAAGGCTCTGGTTAGTCGTTCCTCATGTGAGGCACAGGCCTAGGCAGTGTGGTGAGGTGGTGGCTAGAGTTGAGCGGACACCTGGATGTTCGGGTCCGGCGGGTTCGGCCGAACTTTTAAAAAAAGTCCGGGTTCGGGATCGAACTTGACCCTGAACCCCATTGAAGTCAATGGGGACCCGAACTTTTGGGCACAAAAATGCCCCTAAAAAAGTCCTGAAAAGGGCTAGAGGGCTGCAAAAGGAATTAAAATGGGGGTAATAGTAGAACAAGCATGGCTGTCAGGAGGATCACCAGAATTATCCATTTGAGAGAGGGTTGGAGTGCAGGGTATTCTCTTTCATTGTTCAAACTGAGCTCAACTCCTGATGCATGGAGAAAAGGACTTCACAAGCCTCTGCTATTGTGTACATAGTTTATACTAAGTGACCCATAGGTTGAGGAGGCAGTGACCGTGGCGGTGGAGGAGGAGGTAGCTAACACTGTTTTTTATTTAATTATTTATTTATTTTTTTATTGGGGTAGCCCCCAAAATATTGGGAAATATAAAAAAAGAAATATTTGCGGCCTGCGGTGCATTTCTTGCAGTCCTGATGCATGAAGAAATGATCAACTCCTGATGCATGGAGAAAAGGCCTTCACAAGCCTCTGCTATTGTGTACATAGTTTATACTAAGTGACCCATAGGTTGAGGAGGCGGTGACCGTGGCGGTGTAGGTGGAAGTGGCGGTGGAGGAGGAGGTAGTCAATACTTTTTTTTTTTTTTTTTAATTGGGGTAGCCCCCCAAATATTGGGACATATAAAAAAGAAAACAAAGAATAAGTGCACTTGACTATAACAATGGCTGGGTGAGGCTGGTATAAAGGTCTATTCTGCACAAGGTACAGACAAGTCTGGTGGGATCCATGCCTGGTTCATTTTAATAAACGTGAGCTTGTCCACGTTGGCTGTGGACAGGCGGCTGCGCTTGTCTGTAATAACGCCCCCTGTCGTGCTAAACACACGTTCAGACAATACACTGGCTGCAGGGCAGGCCAGCACCTCCAAGGCATAAAGGACAAGCTCAGGCCATGTGCCCAATTTGGAGACCCAAAGTTGAATGGGGCAGGCCCATCAGTCAGTATGTGTAGGCGTGTGCACACATACTGTTCCACCATGTTGCTGAAATGCTGCCTCCTGCTAAGACGTTTCATATCAGATGGTGGTGCTGGTTGTTGTGGCGTGCTGACAAAGCTTTTCAACATTTCGGCCATGCTAACCCTGCCTTCTGAGGTGCTGGCGGTGCCCCAGCTGCGTTGGCGACCTTTTCCTCCTCCTCTGCCTTCGCCTTGTGCTTCCACTGAGTCCCCGGTGTCAGGTGGGAATGCCCTCAGCAGCGCGTCTACCAGCGTGCACTTGTAGTCGCGCATCTTCCGATCACGCTCCAGTGAGGGAATTAAGGACGGCACGTTGTCCTTATAACGGGGATCCAGCAAGGTGGCCACGCACTAATCCGCACAAGTTAGAATGTGGGCAACTTGGCAGTCGTTGCGCAGGCACTGCAGCATGTAGTCGCTCATGTGTACCAGGCTGCCCAGAGGCAAGGACAAGCTGTCCTCTGTGGGAGGTGTATCGTCTGTGTCCTCCGTATCCCCCCAGCCACGCTCCAGTGATGCCTACGAGCTGCGTTGGGTGCTACCCTGCTGTGAACACGGTTCCTTCTCCTCATCCTCCAGAACTGTGCCCTGGCTGGACAATTGTGTACCTGACCTATGCTTGTGCAGGAACCCACCCTTCAAGCCACTTGTGAATGACTGGCCTGATAACCGTGGAAATGACACCTCTTCCTCCTCCTCTTCCTCCTGTGCCACATCCTCTTCCATCATCGCCCGAAGCATTTTTTCAAGGAGACATAGAAGCGGGATAGTAAGGCTGAGAACGGCGTCATCGGCACTGGCCATGTTGGTGGAGTACTTGAAACAGTGCAAAATGGAGGCCCACTCATTGGTGGTGAAGTTGTGCTGTTCCACAGAGCGACTGACCCGTGCGTGCTGCATCTGAAACTCCATTATCGTCTGCTGCTGCTCGCACAGTCTCTCCAGCATGTGCAAGGTGGAGTTCCACCTTGTGGGCACGTCGCATATGAGGCGGTGAGCGGGAAGGCCGAAGTTAGGCAGGCGAGCAGCAGCAGGGTGAGAACACTGAAAGCGTGCACAGACGGCCCACACTTTCTGCAGCAGCTCTGATATATCTGGGTAGTTTTTCAGGAATTTCTGCACCACCAAATTCAGCACATGCGCCAGGCAAAGGATGCGCGTCAAACTGGCTAGGCCCTGAGCTGCTACGAGATTTTGCCCATTATCGCACACCACCAGGCCGGGCTTGAGGCTCAATGGCAACAGCCTCTCTTCGGTCTGTTGTTCCATGCCTGTCCACAGCTCCTGCACGGTGTGGGGTTTTTCCCCCAAACAAATAAGTTTTAAAACAGCCTGCTGTCGTTTCCCCCTGGCTGTGCTGAAGTTGGTGGTGAAGGTGTTACGCTGCCTGGATGAGGTGGTGGTAGAGGAGGAGGAAGCGGAGTAGGAGGCAAAGTGAAATGGCCTGCAATCCTCGGTGGCGGAAGGACATGCACCAAACTGCTATCCGCCTCAGGCCCAGCTGCCACTACATTTGCCCAGTGTGCAGTTAAGGAGATATAGCATCCCTGCCTGTGCTTACTGGTCCACGTATCTGTGGCTATGTGGACCTTGCCACAGATGGAGTTGCGCAGTGCACACTTGATCTTGTCCGCCAATTGGTTGTGCAGGGAAGGCATGGCTCGCCTGGAAAAGTAGTGGCGGCTGGGAACCACGTACTGTGGTACAGCCACCGCCATCAGGTTTTTAAAACTGTCCGTCTCCACCAGACGGGATGACAGCATTTCAAACGCCGTGAATTTTGAAATGCTGGCATTCAGGGCCAGGGCTCGCGGGTGGCTAGGGTTGTACTTCCTCTTTCTCTCCAGTGTTTGGGAGATGGACAGCTGAATGCTTCCATGGGACAGTGTGAAGATGCTTGGGGACGGTGGCGGACGTGGTGGCGTTGCTGCCACATCCTGTGTTTGCAGGGTGGCAGGTGCCACTGTGACTCCAGAGGTGGAGGAAGAGGCCGAGACAGCAGCAGAAGAGGAAGCTTGAGGAGCCTGAAACCTTTCTTTTTTTTTTTAGGTGCTTACTCCACTGCAGCTCGTGCTTTGCATGTAGATGCCTGGTCATGCAGGTTGTGCTCAGGTTTAGCACGTTTATGCCTCGCTTTAGGCTCTGATTGCACAGCGTGCAAACCCCTCGTGTCTTGACGTCAGCACATTGTCTGAAGAACTGCTACGCCAGGGAACTCCTTGGAGCTGGCTTTGGTGTGCTCGGTACCTGGGTGCGGTGGGCAGCAGCAGGCGTACCGTCTAGGGGACGTCCGCTCCGCTTTTACACCCTACTCCCTCTTATGCTGTGCTGGTGCCTCTGTGCGACCACCGTCTCTTCCTCCAAACTGGACACGTCACTCGCATGACCTTCATTCCATGTGGGGTCTAGGACCTCATCATCCTCCACATCATCTTCCACCAACCCTGTGTGGACATGCAAGGACCCCCAACCCTGCCCTCCTTGCCGGTCTGCACACTGCCGAAAGCCACAGCAGTTGGCACCTGTGTTTCGTCATCATCAGAGACGTGCTGTGGTGGTCCTTGCATGTCCACATCCTGACACATAAGTGGTTGTGCATCAGTGCACTCAATCTCTTCCACTACTGGGGCAGGGCTAGGTGGATGGCCCACGGAAACCCCGCCAGCAGAGTCATCAAAAAGCATAAGAGACTGCTGCATGACTTGTGGCTCAGACTGCTTGGCTGATTTGCAAGGGGGTGAGGTGAAAGACAGATGGCCATGGGCTGCAGGTGCCAACTCTGAGCTTTCATCAATGATCCGGGTGGGAGACAATGTGCAGGAACTGGAGGCACTGTCAGCCATCCAATCTAGTATCGCCTGTACTTGTTCTGGCCTCACCATTCGTAGAGCGGCATTCAGGCCTACCAAATAACGCTGAAGGTTCTGACGCGTACTCTCACATGAGGAAGGTGTTTCACTTGTGCATGTAGCTGGCACAGATCGACCACGTCCTCTCCTTGCAACAGGGATTTCACCAATACCAGCAGGACCACGACCAGGGCCACGTCCCTTATTTGACGCGCTCCTCATTCTTTGCGTTCACCCACCAAACTAACAGATGTTTTATGTCAGGCGACAATGTAACCGCCAATAGTCCAACAATATTTTTAATTTATTTTTTTAGTTTATTGGACTGCAAGAAATGCACCGCAGGCTGCAAACGTACTATTGAGCACCCAAAAAAATTGAATTTTTGAAAGTGCGATGTAACCACAGTATTTGACACTTCTATTTGACTCTCAGATATGAAGTGCACGCCCCAAATTTACTATTTAGCAGATTAGCATCCAGAAAATAAGAATGTTTACAATTGCACTGTAACCGCAGTATTTGACGCTACTTTTTGACTCTCAGATATGAAGTGCATGCCCCAAATGTACTATTTAGCAGATTAGCACCCAGAAAATAAGAATGTTTCAAACTGCGTAAGTGCAGTATTTGACGCTTCTATTTGACTCTCAGATATGCAGTGCAGGGCCCAAATTTATTATTTAGCAGATTAGCACACAGAAAATAAAAATGTTTACAATTGCGCTGTAACCGCAGTATTTGACGCTTCTCTTTGACTCTCAGATATGAAGAGCACTCCCCAAATTTACTATTTAGCAGTTTAGCACAAAAACAAGTGCACTGTAACTGCAGTATTTGACGCTTCTTTTTGACTCTCAGATATAAAGTGCAGGGCCCAAATTTACTATTTAGCAGATTAGCACCCTGAAAGTAAGAATGTTTACAATTGCGCTGTAACCGCAGTATTGGACGCTTCTATTTGACTCTCAGATATAAAGTGCAGGGCCCAAATTTACTGTTTAGCAGATTAGCACCCAGAAAATAAGAATGTTTACAATTGCGCTGTAACCGCACCATTTGACTCTCAGATATGAAGTGCACCCCATGAATGTACTTTTTAG
The DNA here is from genome assembly GCA_933207985.1 of Pelobates cultripes. Taxonomy (NCBI): domain Eukaryota; kingdom Metazoa; phylum Chordata; class Amphibia; order Anura; family Pelobatidae; genus Pelobates; species Pelobates cultripes. The sequence goes on from OW240917.1 coordinate 210,826,285, forward strand.
CACCCAAAAAATATAAAGTTTTAAAACTGCAATGTGACAGCAGTATTTGACGCTTCTATTTTGACTCTCAGATATGAAGTGCACTCCACTAGTGTACTATTTAGCACCCAAAAAATTTTACTTTTTAAAACTCCGATGTAACCACAGTATTTGATGCTTCTATTTGACTCTCAGATATGAAGTGCACCCCACTAATGTACTAGTTTGCAGAATTCTTTCCTAATCTGTCCATGAAAGCGGCTGCATCCTCTTCCTACACTAATAAGGACTCATGTGCGTGCGGCGCTACGCGACTCCAGCTTATATATAGAGTCTGGGTCACATGCTGCACTGGCCAATCACAGCCATGCCATTAGTAGGCATGGCTGTGATGGCGAGTCAAACACTTGTTGATTGGCTGCCCTGCGCCATTAAATCGCCGAACACCAACCCAAACATACAGTGATATGTCCGTGTTCGGGTCCGGTGTCCAAAAAACGTAATGTTCGAATCCTAACTTTACAGTCCATGTTCGCTCAACTCTAGTGGTGGCGTCGCCTCAGCAGCCATCTTGGGTCGCTGGTCGCAGTAAAGCCACACGTCAGGGATTGCCAGTTCCTGCAAAGGATAGCAGGCTAGCACCACTGTGGGGACTGGGATAACCCCTGCCGGTCCATAGAGGAGGGTCGGGGGAACAAGGGCCCTGATTCCAGGTTTCAGCCATGTGTAGCATCGGGGATCAGCCGCTTCCCTCATGCCATGCTGACCATGCGTGTAGGCCGCAAACAGCATTCAGGTAAGTCCTGCAGGGAGAACCGCTTGACTGGTGTCAACATGTTCCCCTTGTTGTTACCTGTCGGCTGGTGGCCCTTAGAATTCGAGTAGAGGCTGTAATTAAGCTTTTATCTGCAATATTTGTAGCTGAGAGCAGGAGCTGCAGTGGTACACTTATGCTCTGTTCAGCAGTAAGGCCCCGTCCCCTTTGTGTAATTTTTGATACCTAAGATTCTTAATTTACAATACAAACCATTGTTTCATTTATATATCAGTTCCTGTCTTAAATCTGATTTCTCGACCCTTATTGACAGAGTTCTTCCTTGGATATTTCTTCTTGATTTACTATGTGGTTTTGTTTAGAGTTTGTACTTTTTTTTTACGTTGGATTGAACCTCACAAAGAAATAGGATGTTTGAATGCTGCAACTCCCATTTATAGACTATGCTGTGGCCTGATCAATTGACTGAATGAGGTCTTGTACTGTCATTCAAGATCTGTTTTTTCTCTTGTATTATTGTATGACATTCTGTCAGTAAAATCTAGGAGTTAGCCTTGGCAGATGCTGCTTAGAGCCAGACACTGACTGTCATGTGATACCGTAACAGTCGATTTACGATTAAAAGTGTCTCTAGCCTCCAGTATTTTAAATCTAATTTTCATATTTTGCTATGATGACATGGTTTGAGAGTCCAATTGTAGTAACATACACAGTTCAGATGTCTGGCTGAGTCTGGAAAAGGAATCCCTCTCAAGCATGTCTCGGTCATTAATTCAGGCACAACCCATGACTTTTTAGGGCCAGTTTTACATCCGCCCCTCCTCCCTCCCACCCTTGTTCCTTGTACCTATATAGCATGCTCTTCCATCAGCTGCTGCAGTTATACCATTAACTCTCCGTGCCATCCTCTGTTACCTTTTGTCTCACCTCCAATGTTTACCTTTAGAGTGTAAGCTCATGGGGCAAGGCCCTCTACCTGGTGTATTGGTCTGTTCTTTGGCGCTTTATAAATACCAGTAATAAATTAATTAAATATATAATAAACATAGCCTTGAGGAAGATGGTATAAATATATAATTTCAAACGTAACTAAACGATTACTCACCTGCTAATATAGGCAGGTGATGGTCAAGTTCAATAGTGTACAACCAGATCACCCTTGTCGTATTGCCTGTGAAAAGAGGCATATAGAGCTATATATGTACACAAACATGACCATTCATTTTGATAATACCCATATTAGACATGGCATGACTAGTAAACCAAAATGTACAGCCTACTGCAGATTAAAATACAAAACACAAGCATATGGATCCTATTTAGTGTACAAATTGAAAATTGTGAGAAACTGTGTTTTACTAACATAACCAGGAGGACAAATACATACATAAATAAATAAAATGTCTAACAATGTATAGCTTGAGAGACCAAGGCTCCTTCCAATGATAATTCAAAGTCCTTTTAGAGCAAATGTAGGTAGAAATTATTAATGACGAAAAAAACAAAAACAATTATACATCCATGCTTAAGCACTTATAGCCATAAAATACATATTATAGAGAATGAAACATTATGATTACAATGTATTTGTCAGTCAATTTATTCAGTAGAACCCTGTAATAACAGTAATATGATCCTTCTACCAAAAGTAATGTATAGTATAATTTACCAGCTTATCATGCTGTACATTTGCTAACCAAAGTTGTATAGAGACCTCTCTATAAAATATGTGATATCATAAAGGACTGGGACATGTAAGCAATCAAATGGAAGAATCCATATTAATAGATAAATATTGTTTTACATTTTCTCTTCTGTTTAGGTGGAGGATGAGACTGTTTTGTGTAACATTCCATACATGGGAGATGAGGTGAAAGAGGAAGATGAAACCTTTATTGAGGAACTCATTAATAACTATGATGGGAAAGTACATGGGGAAGAAGGTGGGTCAATGTACTCTTACTTTATTTTCTATCTGTATGAATTAAGGAAATCTTCATTCCAATTTTTATTTTCCACCAACTTGATGGAGAAGATGTAAAGAGTCTGTTGATGAGCAGGGACCATTTTCCAGGTTTGCTTGGTAGCATACTGGCAAGCAGGGGACACTTTCCTTGCAAGATCCTAGGTGGCTATTGTTGACCAAAAGCCACTTTCCTTTGGTGCCTAGGAACCTAATGGTGAACTTTAGTGTAGGGGTCATTTTCCTGTAGAGCCTGGGCATCTATTGGGAAGCAGGGGATCCTTTCCATACCCATTAGTGAGCTCCTGGGGCTACATGGGGAAGAAGGTGGGTCATTGTACTCTCACTTTTTTCCATGTGTATGAATTAAGTAAATCTTAGTTATAATTTGTTTTCCACTAACTTGATGGAGAAGATGTCCGTTATGCTCATTTGTTTTAATTTAAACATTTCAGATGTAAAGATATAAAGCAAACCTCAGATGTCTGACTATGTAAAAGAAACAAACGTGTTTTTCTGACAGCTGTGACATTTAAATAATTTGGGGCATTACGTTCTTCATACTATATGTTCTTAGAGCAGGTAGTTAGTATACATTGTTAATCACAGGACTACAGGATGTTTTAACTTCTTTAAAATAAAAATGTTATACACAAATAAACTTTACTAGACACACATCCAATTGCAGTAAAAAAAGGTGCATTTTTGAAATTGACTAATGAATCATAGCAGAAAGCTGCTTCTGGCACTCACAGATATAAAGAATATGATAGACTCACAAATATATGATTGCTTATTCGTTGAAATAACCAAATGGCAGGAAGAGTTGCATGGGTGACTGCTGAGAAGTTTGGACAATTGTTACTACACCAATTTTCCACAATGGGTATGCGAACAAAGGCGAAACTAGACATATCCTCCTCTTTTGGCCCAGCCTAAGCTTAAGCAGTCACCCGACCATAATCAAGATGGTGCCGACTCTCTCCACCGTGAGACATCTCAAGACGAGACAGAGTATCAAGTTGCTTTTGAAGGGTCTCTCTGAGGTGAGAATGCCATCCTTATTAGAATATCAATCTTATACACCAATTTAAACTGATGGTGGTTGAGCAGAAAAAAAGAAATGACAGATGTTGGGAGAAAAGGATCTCGCAGTTGGAAACTATAAAAATAGCGGAGTATGCAAAGGTCCGTGAAACTATGGCGGGGACCCCATTACTGAAATAGAGCAGAAGCCACAGACATGCACTGTCAAGATGAATGACCTTGAATACCTTTTTTGATGGAACAATCTAAAAATTTTAGTTATTCCCAAATCGACTGAGCAATAAGCTCTTACTTGTTTGATTCCTGAACTGGGCCAAGATCAGCTAAACCGAATCCATTGAGTGGGCAGACCTAAGAATTTACCATTTTCTTCATATAAAAGAATATATTCTATGAGCTGGTTGTAAAAATCCAAGGCCTGCGTCCTGCAGAGATTTGCAAATCTAGGAAGGCCTCTCACGTTTGCTCTCCAACACTGGAAATGTCTGCCTTCAACTACGACCGCTTTTATGCTACACTATATTCTTTACCAGTGGGGCTTCTCCACAAAGATTTTGGTTCTCCGAAATTGTACAATCACCAGAATTAAAAGGTTTTAAGAATGCAAAGCTGATTTACATTATTTGGACAATGTGGCTGCTCGAAGTGGAACGGAAGAAAACTCCACACCATTTTATTTTCATTTAATTTGTTTTACTTTTTACTGTTTTCAGTATTGTGGAATCATTCCTCTCTAATTTCATCTACTCTGTGCTGATATTAAATTTTCTATGAATGATAGTTTGCATTTCTCTAATATAACCACCTGTCTCCTTTTTCCAATGTTATATTGTTATTGATCACCACACTGGTCCTGCTGGTTCTGACACCTGTTGATGTATGGCTCTTCCATGTCCTTCCAAATTCTTGTTCTCTGAGGCCCTATTAATGGCAAACTTTTCCCTGGTTTTCTGCGGTCCTGCTAATGGCAAACCTTTCCTTTTATGGGATATAATGTGGGCTCTATTTTGTGTAAATAATTTGTTTTGATTTCTTTTTTTTTTTCTTTCTTACTAGAGGTGCAATGCAATTTTTATATCACTGCTACTGTCAAGGATTATGTTTTACTTATAGTACTGGTCTGGATATCATTCATGTTGTAAACATTTGTTTTTGATTGCAACTTGCCATAAGGCCAGGGACTAATTAAAAGTATTTTGAAAATTGGGCAGACTAGATGGGCCGAATGGTTTTTATCTGCCGTCACATTCTATGTTTCTGTGTGAAACATGTTATATAGCTTTAATTCTTTTAAATCTTTTATAAGGTTTATGGTACTCAACACATGCTCAATCTACAATTTAAAGTTTGAAAGAAACTATGGGATTGTGACATTGTTTGGCTCAAATAGACTACCTTTAAGACTCCACCACCTTCTGCATTTTACTCTATTGCATTCCCAACCGAATATCACGCAGTAGCCCACATGAATTTAAAGTATTTATTGTAGAAATGTGGCCTTTGAATTACATTTTTATATTTAATCTGTAATATTGATTCAATTATGTTTATCTTGGTTAAAGGGACACGATAGTCACCAGAACTACAGCTTATTGAATTTGTTCTGGCGAGTAGAATCATTACCTTCAGGCTTTTTGCTGTAAACACGGTCTTTTCAGAGAAAATGCAGTGTTTACATTACAGCCCAGTGATAACTCCACTGGCCACTCCTCAGATAGCTGTTAGGGATCCTTCCTGGGTCATGGCAGCATAAAATGCATCGAAACATTCAGTGTCTCCACCATCTGCATGCAGACACTGAACTTTCCTCATAGAGATTCATTGATTCAATTCACCTCTATGAGGAGATGCTGAATGGCCAGGGCTGTGTTTGAATCATGCTTGATCTCCCCCTGATCTGCCTCTTTGTCAGTCTCAGCCAATCCTGTGGGGAAGCACTGTGATTGGATCAGGCTACCACTTCTGATGATGTCAGCAAACTGCATGCTGTTTGCCTCAGAAAAACAAGCAGAGTTACAGCTTCAGGCTTGAATACAGTAATATTTTGCAATATCTGGAGGCATGAGGGACCCAGTGGGGCTAGATGGTGGTTTTAACACTATAGAGTCAGGAATACAGGTTTGTGTTTCTGACCCTATAGTGAACCTTTAATGCCGATTTTCCAAATTCAGAGAGATCATTTTTAGATATGCATAGTACAATAATTAATACAACGAATGATTTTATTAAATTTTATTTTATATCTGATTCTAGTACTGACTCTTTGGCCAAGCTTCCATGATCTAAACACTTTAAAGCCCTACAGAACTCTTGTACATCCCTGTACCTGCCTTACACAATCTTGCTGAAATATGGAAGATTTTGTTTCCAGATGTAAAGGACTTTACCTTTCATTTCCAACTATACAATTCATAAGCATGTATAGATACGTTTTATCTTTACCCTAGTGACCTTGCACAAGTTATTAAATTCTCATTGGACAAATTACATGGTCAGATTGTGCACCAGTTATGTTACAGCTTCATGATAGATTTGCCTTTAAGGGCAAGGGATTTTGGAACTAAATGATGCTTTTCTAAGCAAGGAGACATTTGTAAACCATATCTGTGAGCAGTTAACCTCTTATTTTGCTTTGAAATGTACCCCCGATTATTTCTCTAGCCACTCTTCGGTTCTTTTTATACACAGTGCTACTTTTTTGAAGAAACAATCATCCACACAGATTAATAAATAGCTAATAAATTAGGTTGTAACTAATTTTAAAAACAAACTTTCTCCTTACCACAAACTTACCCAACAAGTTAAAGTTCTCAAACCACTCAAAAATAGCTATTGTATGTGTCTTCTTAGATCCAAATTTTAGCTCCAAGATAATAAGGCTGGAAAGCTTCTCTCTCATTCCTTAAAGGCCTTTCAAACACAATAAAACATCCTGTATCTGCTTACTTAAACAACACACAAGAAGGATTTAGAAATTGTTATAGGCAACAATGTGCAATGTCAGCAGTGAATAAGGCCAGTTAAGGTGTTGTCATGTATAAAATGGGCATTAAAGGGGCACTATAGTCTCCGAAACAACTTTAGCTTAATGAAGCAGTTATAGTGTGTTAAACATGCACCTGCACTTTCACTGTTCAATTCTCTACCATTTAGGAGTTAAATGACTTTCGGTTCTGTTTATGCAGCCCTAACCACACCTTCCCTGGCTGTGACTCACACAGACTGCATGAAAAAAAATGGTTTCACTTTCAATCACATATAATTAACTTTAAAAGTGTTTATCTCTTGCTCTGTAAATTGAGCTTTAATTGCATACAGGAGGCTCCTGCAGGTCTAGCAAGCTATTAACAGAGCAGGAGATAAGACATTCTAAATTAAACAGAATTTACAATAAAGGAAGTATATATATTAGATGACGATTTACGGGAAGTGTTCAGGAAGTCTCCGTAAGTCACATGCAGGGATGGGTAACTCGGGCTGCATAAACAAAGTGATTTAACTCCTAAATGGCAGAGAATTGAGCAGTGAGACTGCCGGGGCATTATCTATATACCAAAACTGCTTAATTAAGCTAAAGTTGTTTTGGTGACTCGAGATGAGAATATAATGTTGCCTCTATATAAATCACTGGTAAGACCACATCTTGAATATGCTATGCAATTATGGGTACCTGTTCTAAAGAAGGATATTATGGCCAGCCACCCCAGGTGGCACTTTCTTTGGGTGCTTCAAGGTCCCTGTTCCCTCTCATATTGCCAGATAATTGAGCAGTGAGACTTCAGAGGCATGATATAAACACCCAACCTACTTTGTGAAACTAAAGTTGTTTTGGTGATGATAGTGTCCCTTTAAGTAACAATAATTATTTTAAGGATACTCTGCCCAAAGTGGCAAAGCCCCTCCCCCCCTTTAAAATCACTGTTTAGTAGATATGCCCCCAATGAATTACATGCATGAATTTTTCAGGCATGTATTCATTGGGTGTCTATCTTAAAAAAACTTGAAAAGGTTGTAAATTGTGTTGGGCTAGAGGCATTGTGTACTTAAAAGAGGTATTTCCAATGCAGCCACAGACGTCCGCAACAGACGTCCGCAACTGTACCGGACAAGATAGGGCAGCAAAAGCTCTAGCTATGCCACTGATTATGGCACTAGAAAAAGTGCAGAGGTGGCTACAGAAGTAATAAAAGGAATGGAACATTTTAGCTATGAAGAAAGGTTAACAAATGTAAACCTCTTAAGTTTAGAAAAACAGCGCCTCATAGTGGATATACAAATATATCCGGGGTCAATACAAACCAGTGTCTGGAAATCTATTTACAAACATAGGACACAAGGTCATGCATTTAGACTGGAAGAATGAAGATTTAGTCTAAGGCAAAGGAAAGGTTTTTCACCATAAGAACAATAAGGATGTGGAATTCTCTGCCTGAAGAAGTGGTTTTATCTGAGTATGGACAGATGTTTAAACACCAACTAGATGCATACTTGCAAAAACATAATATTCATTTATATAATTTTTCAACTGTAGGGTAATCGCTTCTTGATCCAAGGATAAATCTGACTGCCATTCTGAGGTCAAGAACTCATTTTTTTCATAGTTTGTTGCAAAATTGGAAGTGCTTCAAACTGGGTTTTTTTTTTTTGCCTTCTTTTGGATCAACAGCAAAAAACAGATGTAAGAAAGGCTGAACTTGAAGGATACATGTGTCTTTTCAGCCTGTGTAACTACACTGGTAAAACACTTAAGAGGCCAGACTTCTGTGTACTGAATGCTAGTCATTAGGTGAATAGCCTGTAATGTGTTGTAGTACATAGAGGACAAAAAGGACCAAATAACAGGTGCCTAGGCTCCCAAATACCCCCTTATCAGCAATGATATAAAGTAAATTAAACCATAACAGTGCTTAAGTTATAAAGGCAAAAAATGTGCAGTTGTACCAACTGTAGCCTAGTTAGACGACTCTTGTGTGCCATGTGACCCTGCCCCTTTCTATTCCCATGTGTTAGCGGTCATACCCCTAAAGAGTGAGGAGGAGTGTTGGACTCCTCCCATGGGTTCCCTGATTGGTGGGCTAAATCCTCAAAAAAGGGAATTTTAAACCTATTTTAATTTAAGCATCTTGTATGCTTCTTTTAGAGCCCCAGACAAAGGCGCATCTCTTGCGCCGAAACGCATGTCAGGCATTGAACACTATTATGGTTTCATTTACTTTATAACTTTGTTGCTAAGGGGGTATTAGGGAGCCTGGGCACATGTTATTTGGTCCTTTTTATCCTCTATGTACTAGAAAGCATTACAGGCTATTTGCCTACTCCCCAGGAGCGATCATTTCTGGGTTTCCTCACGTGGCGCCCGGCAGTGTAGCAGAGTATCGGAAGCCATCAGGCAGTCTTCCGATGCTCAGTCTGTGTGCTGAGTGCCTTGAGTGGTCGAGGCACTCCGTGAAGACTTAAATAGAATAAATAAAATCAATTTAAAAAAAAACCAACAAATGAAATAAATGTATTCATACCCCCTCGACTCTCCCAGCCATGTGGCTTCCAATATGGCGCTGCCTTTCTAAAGGCAGTGCATCATAGGACTTCTGGGGGTGTCCCTAGCCTGCGTCATCATAGAGGCAGGCTAGGGTCATCCAATCAGAACTTGCCGCTATAATAATATTTATTATTACTATGATCCCCATTTGTCTGGTCAGGTCAATATTAGTAAATATTGACTCTGATCAGTGTGGATCTCCCTCCCTCTCTTCACTTGTGTATTAGTGAGACAGAGAGATTTGTGTTAAGGTAGAGAGATTTAGATAGTTTCAGAGCTATTAACCCCTATCCTGCCAGTGCTCACTGTATAGATCACTGGCTCTGCACATCATTTTGCTGTCTGTGCATTTTTTTAGGGGTTCATTTTTTTCCGTGATTTTTTTTTTGTGTGTGACAGATCAATAAATAAAGTGATTGTGATCATATCACAGAGGTCACATAGGTTGTAAAGCACTGAGGAGGCTTATGCTATCCTTGCGTTAGTCTGACGCGTCTATGTCTGACTCTGACCTTGATTTTGACCCTGCCAGCTGCTCATATACATCACTAGATACAGTGTCTGCTGCTAGTGATGTATCTGTGGTTGCTAGGCACCCTGCCAGAAGGAGACGTGCTGCTCCACCTGGCATTGCTGCCGAGTGTGGTAAATTACCAAACTCTATAAATTATTATGTACGCATACACATATAAACTCTGGTCCGTCTACTTTAACAAATATTTATTCAGAGACAAAACAACAACAACATACAAATAATGACACACAATCTAACTATACCAACAACAGCAGCAACAACAACCTAACTAATAATAACTACATCTTATAAAATCACCAGATCCCACTCACAGTTCACCATGATAGAAATTAGGCCATGTCTGCTTAAGGGTCTGCTCAGTAGCACAGCCAAGAAGGAACAGAGAGGAATGGAGAAAAGGGGAAGTGGTTATCTCTTTCCTGACTTGTAAAGGTATTGAATTACCAATTAACATTTCAAAAGGGTAAAGCTTATCCCACTGTAAGAAAACAAACATGAGCTTGGTCACATGACCCCTGGTCACCATATTAGTTTGATGACAGAATGTCACCACACTGAGGAGCAGGTAGCACCTCATCGCCAGAGGCCAAATATCCCACCCTTCACCGCAAATCCTAGCATCAATGTGGATGTCACAGGATTTAGCCCCAACAGTTTATGGAGGTGTTTTCTGGGCAATGATGTATTGGGGAGCATTGTCGCCCCAAACTAATTTATATTCCCATTAGTTCCGTGCTTCAAAGCCTGACTTTTTTTTTTTTTTTTTTGGCAAAGCAGCAATGGGCCCCTATCGATGTGCCAGAATTAAAAAAAAATCTGGGCATTGACTATGCTGATGGGCATCCTAAAGAAGCCCTCCATCCACTCCTATTGGAGCACTAGCCCCATCTGCTCTACCCCCATTTACTCCCAGTGTATGTCGAGGAATAGGTATAAAATTATTTTACATTTCAAGCACTTCAGTGACAACAGTGCCCCCTGTGGAACATGCCCAGTTTGACAGGCTGTATAAAATCCACCTCCTGATAACCCACTTCGCTGCCAGGTTTGCAGAGGCTTATACACCTGGAAGGAATATATGTGTGGATAAATCCCTCATGAAGTATAAGGGAAGGCTGGGATTCAAGCAATATATTCCTTCCAAGCGCTCCAGGTATGGTGTAAAGGTGCATAAGCCTTATTCCACATGTCCACATACTTTTGATTTTTTTTCATCATTTTTAAAAGTAGGACTTTTGGAAAAAATGGAGTGATCTCATCTAAAGGTGCATAAGCACTGTGAGAGTGAGACTGGGTATACTCAGGCCTTCTGGGTGTACGAGGGAAAGGATAGCCACCTTGACCTTCTAGGTTGCCCAAAACATATGCAAACCAGTGGCAAGATTGTCTGGGACCTGATATTCCCCCTGATGAACAAAGGGTACCACTTGTATTAGACAATTCAGAAAGAAATGCGCAGGTTTTCCAGGACAACTTGCACGCACTCAGCTACGAAGGGGGGAGACCTCAGCTCTGCGCCAAGAGTAGCTGTTGGCAGTTAAGTACAGAGGCAAGAAGGATGTGTACCTTCTTACCACCATCCACACTGAGAGGACTGTGGAGGTCTCTGTATGTGGCAGAGTTGAGAGTGCAAGGAAGCCAGTGTGCATCAAGACCTATAACCGGCACATGGGTGGGGTTGATCTGGCAGATCAGCTGCTGCAGCCCTACCTAATTATACGGAAGACAAGGGCTTGGTACAAAAAGGATGCAATTTATTTAATGCAGATTGCAACCCACAATGCTTTTTTGTTATTCAAAAAAGCAAACCCCGGAATGAAACTGACTTTTTTACAGTTTCAGCTCCAGATCATTTAGTGGATAATAAATCTAAACTATTTTATACTAGTGGTTCCCACCCTTTCTTCACTTTAGTACCCCTTGGCAGCCCATTTACATAAATTGTACCCCTCACATTAGAAAAATTTTGTAATTAATATAGTTGCATTTATTTCAATTTATACATTTTTCTCTGTTCAATTTCTCCCTTTTCTTAGCCCTAGCCTCCCCCTGCTTTTCCTCCGCCCCATGCTCTCCCTGCTTTTCCTCCGCCTCCCCATTCTCTCCCTGCTTTTCCTCCGCCTCCCCATTCTCTCCTTGCTTCTCCGCCTCCCCATTCTCTCCCTGCTTCTCTTCCGCCCCATGCTCTCCCTGCTTCTCTTCTGTGCCTCTCCTCCTCCCCAGGCTCACCCTGCTTCTCCTCTGCCCCAGACACACAAATTGTCACACATGCAGACAACACAGAAACAAACACTGACACAGATACACACACACACCTGCAGATACGCACACAGACATACATGCAGATGCACAGATACAATGATACACAAACACACATATACAAACACTGACACACCTACAGATACAGACAGAATAAAACACTGACATGCATGCATATAAACAGACACACATACACACATACAGGTACACTGACACACAGATACATACCCTGGCACATATGCAGATACAGTGAAACACATATACATACACTGACACACATGCAGATACACAGATGCATACACTGACACACATACAGACAAAGATAGCCACACTGACATGCAGATACGAACACTGACACACAGATACAGTGACACACATGCAGATACAGACACATAGATACATACACAAAGACACTTAAGGATACATACCCTGAAACACACACAGATAAACACACCGATACATACACTGACATACATGCAGATACACATACACTGACACAGTTAAGGATTCGTACCCTCACACACATACAGATACATACAGATGCATACCCTGACACACATGCAGATACACACACACAGATACATACACTGACACACTTAAGGATACATACTCTGACACACAAACACATATACTGACAAATATACAGATACATACCCTGACACACAGATACACGTCCTGACACACATGCAGATACACAGACACATAGATACATACCCTGACACACATACGGACACATACCCTGACACACATATAGACACATGCAGATACACACACACACACATGCAAATACACAGAGACCCACAGATACATACCCTGATACACGTGCAGATACACAGACACATGGATACATACACCAATACACTTAAGGATACATACCCTGACACACAGATACACACCCTGGCACACACATACATACTCTGATACACATGCAAGTACACAGACACATACATACCCTGACACACATGCAGATACACACACACACTTAAGGATACATACCCTGACACATTGATACACATGCAGGTACACAGACACATAGATACATACCCTGACACACACTGTAACATACCCTGACACACATACACATACACATCCTGACACACAGATGCACACCATGACACACAGATACATACCCTGACACACATACAGATATACACACTGACACGTAGATACATACCCTGACACACACACTGATACACAGCTACACTAACACACATGCAAATACACCAGGGCTTGACAAATTTGCTTGGAATTTAGGAGCCAGCTAAATAAGTTAGGAGCTGACATTGTTTTTAACTAACAAAGCTTAATTTTCAGCGACTAAAATGGAATTCTTAAATAGACACTATAACCAGGACCGCTGCAGCTTAATATAGTGGTTCTGGTGTCTATAGCTTGTCCCTTCAGGCTTTTCATTTTTTCAGAGAAAAACATTGCTCGTTAGTAACACCTATAGTGGTCATCACTCAAACCGCGCTCCACTCTGAATGTTCCCTATAGTGATGCATTGATTTAATGCATCTCTTTGAGGAGATGCAGATTAGTGCATGCACAATAGCCTCTCAATCCTCTCCTAGGGGAAAGCATTGCTTGGCTGAGATAATCAAGATTGATTATATCAGCCACAAAGGGGGATTCAGGCATGGCGGGGGCCGGAATGATGTCATATTCCAGCTCCCGGCATCCCTGCAGGGAGCGCAAGGGAGCAGAGCAGGGAGATGACAGCTCCCTCCCTCGCCCCCCTGGTCTATTTCACACAGCGACCTCCGGTCCGTCTCTTCCCTCCCTCAAAACCGGCCTCCACTCTCCCATGGCTGACTGGCTGGCCACCTCTGCTCCCCCATGGCTGGCCACTCGCATTCTCCCTTGCCGCTCTGCGCTTACATATTCCAGGCGCACACACTGACACATACAGTGACGTATACAGTAACATACAGATACATACAAATTGGTCCAATGGTTCAAAAGATAGATCGTAGTCCTTTGTGACCAAAGGAAGCATTGTTTTTCTGCCAAAAAACAGTTCCACAGAGTCGTCTATCCTGGAGCTAATTGGGAAGTAATCCAATCCAAATTATCTCCAATTATCTCCAAAGAGGCAAAACTCAGTTTTGTAGTGCTGTTCAGTGGCCAATTGCCAGTTACAATATTGCAAAAAACACTGATGTCTGTGTAAGAGAGCCTCCCCTGTCACTGACTGCAGTAGCTTTGACTTTTTCTCAGGCGTAGGAAAACACAAAGTAGTCCATATTCTGTCTTATGATATCTTTTGACTGAGTTGGAATTTTAGTCAATGTGAGTATTTTACAAAGATTTTATATCTATGAAATACTATTTTTAAAATGTATTTATTTTTTGATTGGGGGGGTTAACATATCCACTTTTAAGGCTGCCTTATTGAGACCTTTTACCTTTATAATATGTGTTAAACTTTGTGATTAACTTTGTACAGCTTTGCACGTATGGATTGTAGTTATTATATGTACTTTTATTCTCAAAGGCTTTTTGGAGGTATTGTGCATATAATTTTATAAATGCTCCTGCATTCTTGAATAAAGAAATCATTTTAGCTTTGCCTTGAGTGAAATTCTAATTTCTAACTCATGTCCCCAGCTACTAGATAATTGTTTAAGCAAACAGAGGAAACTGCAATCTCTGCTGTTACTTGGTGATCAAACAGAGCATAGTTTTACTTTTATTCCTGTCTACGTACATTTTAGAAACATTTCTTTTTTTTTTTCTCTTCCACCATCCACGCAAAAGCAAAAATATGCTTTGATTGCGGCCTAAATTGTTGTAGGTAGTGGAGCGCATATGCAATCCAACCATGGGAGAGATGCATAGTTTTCCTTTTAGGAAATGTGCATGGTGTGCGATGCCTTGGGGGAACATTGTGCATAGCCATATTTACATGATTTTGTAATATTGTTTTTAATTTTTATTTTTTTATGCTTTTAAAAACGGGACTCACTTGCAGCATGTAGTGTATTTTGAACTAATTTAATAAAGTTTATTTATAAAAATAACTGATGTAATTATTCATACCATATCCTTGATTTGATTTGTTTGGCTAAGCTTTTCAAAGGTTTAAAAAAAAAAAAAAAAATTTTTATCATATATTCGAAAAAAAAATTTTTTCAAAAGTTTAGCCCAACTTAAATCTTTGGAAAAGCTTATTCAAACATATTAAATTGAGGATTGAGTTACATTTTACACTCAAAACTGTTTTTCCATTTTCAGAGGTGGATATCCCATCTGCTTTGTCAACAAGTCCACGTTTACATGACCGTGAGCGAGTGTTCAGGTATGGCCACTCCTTCTCTGCAGGACGAAACAGCTCCATAAAATCAGGTACAAAATCCTTTCTTGGCATTCAAAAGTCATAAATATGCATGTGTCAAGATAAGTTGGTTAAAGTGTTGTCTGAAGAACCAAACAGTGGAAGAAGAGTTGCCAAGCTGTGTTATGGAAGTGAGACAACAGAGGAGGTAATTGTAATAAGAGAAGTGTCACCCAGGAATATTGTAGGTTATCCTATAGACTGTGTTTTCAGTGACTTCTTAGAAGAGATTCTGATGGCACAGGGTAGGAAGTTCCATAGGAATGGGCTAGCCCAAGAAAAAATCCTGCGGATGAGTTAGCAGGAGCAGACAGATGACTGGAGAAGGTCACTTATGTATTTGTTGTGTAAAACTGGAAATGTAGTGATTAGCACTGTGTCAATCATCCTTTGGAACGAACATGTATTTTAGAGTGTAAATAAAACCTTCCTTGGTATATATTCTACATTTAGACTTGAATAATGTAGGAACATAAACAGAATTTTATGTTTTATATGTGTTTTTGTATATTTGTTTTGTCATACAGTTTCCCATTAGTATGTCTATTAATACTTGTAATGAGAATTATAAATAACATGTATTACCATTTTTTTGTTTAAATTTTGTTCTGTTTATAGGTTCTGGTCTCCTGGATGACATATCCTTCCTGGAACTGATGGAAGCTCTTCTCCAATACAATGATGAAGAAGACACTGGACGAAATTACCTAGTGGAGTCCAAAGGAGATGATGTGAAGGGGGATGGGCCTATGACTCGAAAACGGAAACGAATTGCTGAAGAAGGTAAGCAGAGCCAATGATGGTGAATCACTGCTGACTGTGACATCAATATTCTTTTGTATTTTGGTTTAACAAGAAAAATATAATTTATATATTTTTTTAAATGTTTTTACATCTGTTACTAAGGTCTGAGTTTGAGCGGAATAGCCCCAATATGGAAATCTTGTCCCATTGCCCCACTTTTTTCACTTTTCATGTAACTTTCCAACATTGTAACGGTCAGAGTACTTAGTGCAATGTATTGATGTTGCTCTAGCAGCCTTCACCTGTAAAACCCATATACCACAATCTCCAGGAGGGTAGGTGTAACGGAAACCTGGTATACTGGTCCCGATACGTCTTCTGTTCCTTTCCAACTGGCACATTGACCACCATCACAATTCTTCAGAGTAAGGTCTTGCTGTCTACCCACTGGACAGGCAAATATCACATCCTCTTACCTTTTATTCTTGCATGCAGGAATAAATGCCTCCTGGTGCTCCTGACACCATCTTTACAAAGCTGCTTATGACTCACTGGCCCAACTGATTCAGCTCTCAACCAGCAGGTCCGTTGATCAAAAGGGAAATATGCTTGCCATTATCAAGTCAAGAAGGACATTTTTCCCTTTTTGTGGCACAATTCAAAATGGCTACAGTTGGGTTTCTTGGCTTCTTTTGGAACAACAGCACAACATAATGTGTTTCAAAGTAGAACTAGATAACTATATAGCTATGACACAATGCCCCACAAACAAGAGAGACAACACTTATGCTTAGGGAAGCAAGAATATCCAAAATACTTTATTCACCTCAAGGCCTAGCCTTTAATTTACATTAACATACCAACCAACATTTCAAATTGATAAAATGGGACACTTTAATTTTAGGAGTGGAGATCGCCTGGGGTGTGGCTGTTCTGAGATATTTTAGGTGATTTACTAATAACAATTTGTTATTTGAAAAGGCAGTGTTTACATGAAAATACCTGCATTGACAGGGAATAGACACCAGAACAACTAAATGAATCTGTAGTCGTCCTGGTGACAATAGTGTCACTTTAGGTAGGAATATGCATGCAGAGATTTATAAATGTGTGAAAGAAGCCATTCATTTGTATTTGACCCAGACCAAAACTTGCCAGACCTCCCCTGCCTAGTTAGGGTATAACTAGTTTGGTAGTTTTTTTGTAGAAGAGTGCATTTAGTAAAAATGCCCACATTTTGTAAGTTGGTGTCCTGCAGCTGAAGGTACATTCATACAAGAGATACTGGCTCTTTCCTTCATTAACCCCTTCAGACCAGAGGGCTTACAATTACGCCCTATTTTAGGCGTCTCTAAACGCCGCCGGGCGTAATTGTACGCACTCCGGTTTTTTCCTTACCCGGTCGCCGGCGGTCCCACGCCGGCGATCGCGGTGGGGGGGAACTCCCAGGGAGCCCCCCCCCCGCGGCAGATCCTCCTGCTCCGGTGCCCCCCGGCCATGTGAGAGTGAGGTCCTTGCGAGGACCTCACAATCACATGGCCGGGTAGGCTGCCTCCTGCATTGCCAGCAGGGGGGCTGCCTGTAATGACAGGTGGTCCCCCTGTTGGCTGGAAATAAAAATAAAATTTATAAGTGTAAAAAAAAAATATTATACTTAGATCATATATATATTAAATTATATATATATGATCTAAGTATATATATATATATATATATATATATATATATATACACACACATATACATACACACACACTGTCTAGGTGTATTTTACTATTAATATATATATATATATATATATATATTATCAAATTACACGTAGACTGCTGATTAAATATATATATAATTATTGTTATATATATATATTTATATATAATATAAAAAAACTAAATATGTAAATACGTTAAAAAATAAAATTAAAAAAATAAATGGATGTGTGTTATTTCGTTCTAACTGTATTGTGATATTAATATTTATATCAAAATACACGTAGAACGAAATAATATATCTACATACATAAATATATACATATCATATACCTATATATAAATAAAAATATAAAAAAAATTATTTATTTATATATATATATATATATATATATATATATATATATATATATATATATATATATATATATATATATATATATATATACACATAAATATTTATGTAATATTTTTACATAATTAGGTATCTTAATTAATTACAATTAGCGGGACCTGCCTGACAACCCATGCCGAAAGTAAAGGGAACTTAATTTGCTAGCACTATAGTTAACCCTATAACTTTCCAAGACACCATAAAACCTGTACATGGGGGGTACTGTTCTACTCGGGAGACATCGCTGAACATAAATATTAGTGTTTCAAAACAGTAAAATGTATTACAACGATGATATCGCCAGTAAAAGTGACTTTTTTTTTGCATTTTTCATGCACAAAATGCACTTACACGGACGATATTATTGCTGTGATACTTTTTACTGTTTTGAAACACAAATATTTGTGTTCAGCGAAGTCTCCCGAGTACAACAGTACCCCTCATGTACAGGTTTTATGGTGTTTTCAAAAGTTACAGCGTCATATGGTAGCCCAAGAATGAAAATTACCCCTATGATGGCATACCATTTGCAATAGTAGACAACCCAAGGTATTGCAAACTGGGTATGTCCAGTCTTTTTTAGTAGCCACTTAGTCACAAACACTGGCCAAAATTGGCGTTTTTTGCATTTTTCACACAAACAAATACTAACGCTAACTTTGGCCAGTGTTTGTGACCAAATGGCTACTAAAAAAGACTGGACATACCCCATTTGCAATACCTTGGGTTGTCTACTATTGCAAATGGTATGCCATTATGGGTATAAATTTCATTCCTGGGCTACTATAAAGTCCCAAAGGCAACGTAACCAATCTGGCAAATTTCAATTTCAAATGTAACGTGCTATATTTGACCCTGTAACTTCCCAAAACGCCATAAAACCTGTACATAGGGGGTACTGTTTTACACGTGAGACTTTGCTGAATACAAATATGTGTATTTTATTGCAGTAAAAGCAAACCGTATTATGACATTGACCGTTAAAATGTCATGTAGAACTAAAATTTTTTTAAAAATTCTTATTTTCTCCCATTTTCTTCATATTAAATTGTTTCATAGCTAAATATTTGATATTAAATGAAAGCCCTGTTTGAATAAAATGATATATAATAAGGGTGGGTGCATTTAATATGAAAGAGGTGAATTACGGTTGGACAGACAGGCGCAAATGCCAGGTTTTGTTTACATTTTGTTTCGTTCACAACGTGTACATTTGGCTCAGTCCATAAGGGGTTTAATAATTCATGGAGAATAAGAGATTGATGTAACCACCACGTTTAATTAGAATGCTTGTAACAATGACAGAGTAAAGACCTAAAGTTTTTATTTTTTATTTTTATTTAAATGTAGCTTTTTTTTCAATGTAGTACACTTTAAACCTACAAAAGCTGCAAAATTACTTGTGCAAGGCAAATTTTTTTTTTGTTATTTGTTTTTTCTCATATACAGGTGAGTCACAGACAAGCCCAGGCAATAATTCTGTCTTAATAAAGGCCCCAGAAATCAAAGAAGATGGGGAAGAGAGGGTTTCAGTTCAGAGCAAAACCAGAGGTGAGAATCCCTACCAAAAGGGCGGCCAACTGTCCTATCAAATAATAGGTGCATTTTATATAATATGTACAGTCTCCGATTGGACTCTTTAGTTTGATATATTAGGATATTTTTTTTTTTTTTTGCATTCTTCATGATAAAGTACATTTCATATATCCTGTCTTGCATAATGGCAGCATTTAGTATCTCCCTCTGTGTAGCACTTACACAAGAGGTGCACTTACAAGAAAGGGAATATTGATAAGTACTGACCCCCTGTCCCACACTGATTGGATGGATAAGTAAGAGGCAGAGCAAGTGGGGATTTAAAAATCCAGATATGCACATTTGCAGCTTGTTAGTCTTTGACAAAAGTGTTTCAACACTGAAATGCGCATTGTGACTACACTGTCACCTAAGCATTATGTAGAGGAACACTGTTTGTTAGGTAGCATGGATAGTTAATGGGTTAGACTGGCTTACGAGTTTTTAGAAAGTAATGTAGGTTTCACTCTGCTAGGGAACCGAGGTATACCTTGGGAGATTTGTATAGGAACACAGCAGTAGTTATTTGAGCTTATGCTGATTACTGAATAGGATTGTGCTTTTTCTTTTTCACACCGGGGAGTTATTATATTGAGAAGTCTATCTGGCAACAGTAAGGGGTAGTGGGTGATAAGCAGGACTATGCTGTATTAATAGATTAAGTGTTTCATTGGTTCTAGACTGTACCTACACTTAAAGGGACTCTCCACTGCAGGTCCCCTCTCCCTCCCACCTCCCATCCCCAGTTGCTGAAGGGGTGAAAACCCCTTCAGTCACTTACCAGAGGCAGCAACATGACCCACGTTGCTGCTTCTTCCTGCGCCGCCGCTCCTCCCCTTCATTACGTCAGCCGGCGGGGGAAGACTGATCCCGCCCGCCGGCTGGGGAGACCTAATGAGCATTAGACCTCTCCATAGGAAAGCATTGAAAATGCTTTTCAGTGCTTTCGTATGGGGATTTTAGCGACGCTAGTAGACAGCCACTAGGGGAAGACTTAACCCTGCAAGATAATTATTACAGTTTATAAAACTGCAATAGTTGCAGGGTTAAGGGTAGTGGGAGTTGGCACCTAGACCACTCCAATTGGCAGAAGTGGTCTGGGTGCCTGGAGTGTCTCCTTAACTCATTAGACCCTTCTGTGCATATTTATCTTGCACTTTACATTGTCCTCTCTGTGAGTGTATATATACCATATGCTTGACTGTTTTCCAAGAGAGCTGCCATCTAGTGACCAGTGGTTGTTTTTAATACACAGTTATTATTCCTTCTGCAACATTGTTTTTTTCGCTAAGTTGTTACTTGTATCTTTAATATATATATATTAGTACCGTATATACTCGAGTATAAGCCGAGTTTTTCAGCACATTTTTTGTGCTGAAAAACCCCAACTCGGCTTATACTCGAGTCACTGTCTGTATTATGGCAACTTACATTGCCATAATACAGACTGGGGGCTGGCAGAGCTGTTGCTTACCTCTCCTGCAGCTCCTGTCAGCTCTCTCCTCCTCCGCGCCGGTCCGTGCAGCACCTCGGTCAGCTCCCAGTGTAAGTCTCGCGAGAGTCGCGGGGTCATAGTGCGGCTCTCGCGAGACTTACACTGGGAGCTGAGAGAAGAGCTGCACGGACTGGCGCGGAGGATGAGAGAGCTGACAGGAGCTGCAGGAGAGGTAAGTAACAGCTCTGCCAGCCCCACTCCTCCCCCCACTGAACTGCCAATGCCACTGGACCACCAGGGAAGGAGAGCCCCACTCCCTGCCATGTATCAAGCAGGGAGGGGGGACAACAAAATAAATAAAATAATACATAAATAATAATAAAAAATAATAAAAATAATAATAAAAAAATTATTAAAAAAATAATATAACAAAAAAAAATTAAAATAATAATAAAATTTTTTTTTTTATAAAAATGCCCACCCCCCCACCAAGGCTCTGCAACACACACACACACACTGCACTCACACACACACTGCATTCATACACACACACTGCATCACACACACACACACTGCATTCATACACACACTGCATTCATACACACACTGCATTCATACACACACTGCATTCATACACACTGCATTCATACACACACACTGCATTCATTCACACACACACTGCATCACACACACACTGCATCACACACACACACTGCATCACACACACACACTGCATCACACACACACACTGCATCACACACACACACTGCATCACACACACACACTGCATCACACACACACTGCATTCATACACACACTGCACTCATACACACACACTGCGCACTCATACACACACTGCATTTATGCACACACACTGCATTCATACACACACACTGCATTCATCATATACACACACTGTAAATAAATATTCAATTAATATAATTTTTTAGGATCTAATTTTATTTAGAAATTTACCAGTAGCTGCTGCATTTCCCACCCTAGTCTTATACTCGAGTCAATACGTTTTCCCAGTTTTTTGGGGTAAAATTAGGGGCCTCGGCTTATATTCGGGTCGGCTTATACTCGAGTATATACGGTATATATACCTAACAGCTTGAAAATTATTAAGCCTGGGATAGGTCAAATGATACTCCACTAGCCAAAACGACATAGGCTAGGGTAAACACCTAACCCTATCCCCTAGTTAAGGAAAGATCACATGGTTGTACTAGTATTTCAGTATTTCATTTATATCTAAAATGTGTCTGTATGCCGGGTAAGGGGTATTAACCCTATAAGACAGATAAGGACTACATAAAGCATTCCACTTAGGTGGGATATCCTACTGCCAAGCAGAAACTAATAAGGGATAGATAGGGAACACAAGGGGATGGTCTGCATCTCACTCAGAAAAAAGGTGTATCCTTTAGTGGATATCAACCAATTGGAGATTGAGAGCAGAGTATAAGAGAGACAGAGTAGCCCCCAAAGCAAATATGATAACAAAAGCAAACATGCTGAAAAAGGTCAATACTAGGTACCCACAATACACCATAAAAAATATATATCTGTCCCTAATACCTCGGCACCGCACTAGGCTAATGCTTACCTGAACCCTATAAAGATAACTCAAAAACACAGTGCAGAGCTAACGAACAAGTGAAAAAGTGCATTATGAAAATAAAATAGAGCCTGGCGTGCGTTTCAGCGTACTACAATGCTGTTGTCAGGGGCAAAGTGATCTGTCTCATCAAGGAGTATGCATAAAGAGCCTATAATCCATTAGCTAGATCAAAATCAGCTGGTCAGGGAGCAGTACATAATAGTGTCTCATCCAATACTCTTAATTCAAAGCATAGTAAAACCTCCCATAGAGGTGTGTGCTTAATGAAATTGGAGAGAACACCAATAGGCTATCACCATGTGGGACTAGCATGGCTATATGTTAATTGGGTAGTCTAAAACACATTACCCATTGCCGTGGGAACAGTGGCGTCTCTAGGATTCATTTTTAGGAGGGGCACATGGAGGGCCAGGGACAAAAGTAGGGGGGCACATTTAACCCCTCCCTCGCTGTAGTTTGACCCCGCCCCGACACAATGTGTTTTGTTTTTTTAATAATCCCTGGTGGAGGATTCATTATTTTCCACCAGGGATTATTAAAAAAAACAAACACATTACCCTTGATACAGTGCCATAGTTGCCAACATTTGAAAAAAAATTCCAAGGACATTTTACAGCACAGCTATCAATTACTGTCTGGGCATAATATCCCTGGACAGTTAGTGCTCTCTATATAATACAGGGTTGTGTGTATAATAAATTGGGACAGTCAGTGCTCCCTGTATAGTGATGCTCTCTGTATAATACAGGTCTGTTTGTGTATAATATCCCAAGACAGAGAGCAGCACTATACAGGAAGCACTGACTATCCCGGGATATTGTATACACACAGATCTGTATTATACAGATAGCTGAGCATATATCCCATGTCCCAATCTCTAGACTACTAGTACCTGTCAACAGCAGCTCACAGACGCGTGTAACAGGGCTAAAGTGTGCGGCAGCTCACACAGATGATTCAGCGGTAAAGTGCACTCGCTGGCAGAGCCAAACTGGGAATCCAAAGCAGCCCTGGGAAAAAATTTATGCCATTCCTACAAGTCAAAATATATATATATATATATAGATATATCTATATATATCTATATATATCTATATATATATCTATATCTATATATATATATCTATCTCTCTCTCTCTCTCTCTCTCTCTCTCTCTCTCTCTCTCTATATATCTCTCTATCTCTCTATCTCTCTATCTCTCCAAATAGGTAGCTGCACTCACGGTGAATAAAAAGTAAAAATTTATTGTAAATAGGCTAAAAAAACTGCGATCAACGTTTCAGTCCTTTAGGGACTTTCCTCAGGATCAAATAATAAAAACAATATAACCAGCAAATAGGACATTTATACATAACATTATTAATAAGATTGGCTTACACCAGGTAAAAAAGCCGCCATCTGTCCGGCGTCCTGACCCCCTCAGTGCGCATGTGCAAGTTGACTCCACCCCCTGTCGTGATGTCATAACGCAATACCGGCTCGATCATAACCATAGTGATGCTAATAAACAAAGCTTCACTGTGCCTGATAAAATAGAACAGACCCAGTTATAAGTGCTCTACACAGTGGGATAGAGTATAAAGATGAATATTGAGTGAACTGTACTATAGATGTGCAAGTGAGCACAGTATTACATACTGTGTAACAACGCCGTCTAAATTAAAATGACAGTGCTGTCAATATGAAAGAAAGTGTATGGAAGTCATATGTGTACCATACTTATACATATACAATGCAAAGTGACTAGTGCTTATGGATAAAGTGCTATCAATATAAAAGAGAGTGTGTATGACAAACATACATATATTATAATCCATACTTGGATATTATGAAGTGAAAGTACATATAAATAAAGTGCAAACCATGTGCTGTAAAAAAAGTGCATATAGTCCTGTGAGAAAAAATATCCATATAATGTAAGTGATTAAGCTATTCTCCCTTTAGCATTATATATAAAAAAGCTTACATGACTAACAACATATTGGGAGTTCTCGATTGTATTTGGGAGTTCTCGATTGTATTTGGGAGTTCTCGATTGTATATCTCAGAGCGTTTGTTTTTATGTGTAAGTGTGCATATACTGTTATAAACATAACAGTATATGCACACTTACACATAAAAACAAACGCTCTGAGATATACAATCGAGAACTCCCAAGTACTACTATACATTAAGTATTTAATCAATAACTGCACATATCTATTCTAATGTGTAATACATTGGGCTATATTGTTTAGCTCAACTTTTTCCAAAAAATATGTTACATATGGGCTTTCTATCCTCCATGGTATATCTCAGAATGTGTGTATAAAATCAAAAACCTTAGCTAGGACTATTTATCAGAGACACCTATGCATATAGTTCAGTAAGTATGTTCCAAACGAGACCTATTGCAAAGAAAATCACTTATGAACAGGACTGTTTATAAAAAAGAATGGAAAGAGATGTATTCATTCAAGCCCTTTGGGAATCCTGTATCCAATTCGTAGATCCAAAAGGTCTCTCTGTTTAGTAACAATTTTCCCCTGTCCCCAGCCCGTCTTGATACAGGAACATGGTCGATGGCTATAAATTTCAATGTGGCTAACGGATGATTGAATTCAAGGAAATGCTTAGCCACCGGTTTATCTGACATACTGTCTCTGTAGGCCAGTCTGATACTGGATTTGTGCCCCCTAATCCTTTCACATAACGCTGTTTCAGTTTTTCCAATATATACTAAGCCACATGGACATGTGAGCTTGTATATAACATGAGTGGTTTTACACGTGATGGTACTTTTTATAACATATCTCTTGTTGGTGTGTGGGTGCTGAAAAGACTTTGATGGTGTCATGTGCCCACATGTTACACAGCCAAGACAACGAACACTACCCCGGCACTGTACGGTAGTGTTATCCGCGTAACTTAGGATAGGGTCTGTGTGGACCAGGAGGTCTTTTAAGTTTTTGTTCCTCTTGAAACAAATAAGTGTTTTTTTCTGAGAAGACCTTGGGAAGAGTGTCATGCGGATGAGTCTACACGCGCACAGACTGCTGAGTCTATGCGCGCACAGACTGCGGAGTCTATGCGCGCACAGGCTGCGGAGTCTATGCGCGCACAGGCTGCGGAGTCTATGCGCGCACAGGCTGCGGAGTCTATGCGCGCACAGGCTGCGGAGTCTATGCGCGCACAGGCTGCGGAGTCTATGCGCGCACAGGCTGCCGAGTCTATGCGCGCACAGGCTGCGGAGTCTATGCGCGCACAGGCTGCCGAGTCTATGCGCGCATACAAGACAGGTTGCCGACGTCTGGCGCGCCGCTATTGCGGCTGCGGAGTCTATGCGCGCACAGGCTGCGGAGTCTATGCGCGCACAGGCTGCGGAGTCTATGCGCGCACAGGCTGCGGAGTCTATGCGCGCACAGGCTGCGGAGTCTATGCGCGCACAGGCTGCGGAGTCTATGCGCGCACAGGCTGCGGAGTCTATGCGCGCACAGGCTGCGGAGTCTATGCGCGCACAGGCTGCCGAGTCTATGCGCGCACAGGCTGCCGAGTCTATGCGCGCACAGGCTGCCGAGTCTATGCGCGCACTGGCTGCCGAGTCTATGCGCGCACTGGCTGCCGAGTCTATGCGCGCACTGCGCGCACTGGCTGCCGAGTCTATGCGCGCACTGGCTGCCGAGTCTATGCGCGCACTGGCTGGGTGCCGAGTCTATGCGCGCACTGGCTGGGTGCCGAGTCTATGCGCGCACAGGCTGCCCTGGCGACGCCACTACGTGGGAAGCTTGGAAAATTACATCCGTTCATCGACATGCCTACTTTGGAGGCATCAGTAAACAGCGTCATGGGTCCGACCCCTATAGAATTTGGGCAGTATTCATGACGAGTGCAGAGTAGGTGTGTTCAGTGATACGGTGGTGGGCTATCCGGTCTATCCATGACGCCCCCATGAGATAGCTGTGATATACTCCCCCTGGGTAGGCAGTTGCCTAAATATACTATATTATATTCTTTGTGATGCAAATAGCCAAAGCAAGTAATTCAAAAAGGATATCAAACTGGTAAAAGTTACTACTAGTGGGCTGTCTCTGATAACATTTAGCTAATTATATTTAAACACTTTGCTCAAGAGGGGAATATGACATTTGTTACATTGTAAAAATAAGGCAGGATTAGATGGCAATTGCGTGGATGATGAGTACTACAGTGTCTACATGGATTGACCCATAAAAAGGGGTGTCATCCACACACAATCGCAATTATAAACAAACATCCACGGTAGCAGTTGTTTCCTTACTCCATTCATTAGGCAACACCCAAACACGGCAAGAGTTACATTGTATCATCAGTACGTTACATAAATCGGTACTATGACTTAAATGGTGCTACAGTAAAATAAAATATTCCTGTGTGACCGTAATTAAACTGGTATATTAAAGTTGCATATAAACGCTTGACTAAAAATTGGGGACATTAATAATAAGCCTAAAAATCCCTTAAATAGTCAAGTGTGAAGTTTACAGCAACTAAGCACATGGATAATATCCAATATGTTGTCTCTTTGGTTATAAACTACTGTATACATGGAGTCTCTCTTTCGCTTTACCCACTGTTATAAACTAGTCTAATTTTGGTGGTATAGAAAAGCTGCTGGGGGTTACATTAGTAACTATAATGTCACTATCAAGATGAGAGCTGCTAGAGGGTATTTGGTAACTGTAATATCCCTATCTAGATGAGAGTAAAATAGTGATTAAGAAACACCAAATAAAATGTGCAAGTAAACAAAAAAGTAACCAAAAATTGGACAACTTTATGTTTTATATGTATACTAAATTAAAGAAAAATTACACAGTCAAAAAAGGGAGTCAATCCCAATATTACATGAAGGGGGAATAAGAAAAGCCTTCGTTTAACTCCTGTGGCTATAAGGTTTTGAAATTTGAGAAACCTGTTGATACCCAGTCATCTCCCCACTATTACTACTTCAAGTCATCCCAAAAACTATTTACCAGCAGGCACCTACCAATGTGGTCACTTAAGTGCATGTCCCTTTATTAACAGACATTCCAAGTGCTACTCCAACAGCACTAAAACGTAAACATTTCATTTACATTCTTTCTTTAATTGTTGCACTGTTGGAGTAGTCTACCTATTTACCTGTTCCTGTGTTTTGATATATGTGGGTAAGACATTTCGCCCCTTTAAATACAGAATCCGTGAATTCAGTAAGGAGACGACTGGAAACCCCAATTTCCAGGCATCTACATCTCCATCATGACCACTCCTCGGCAGGAATACTGTTTATGGGTCTGGAACGTGTACCCCAAACACCGCGCAAATGTGGTTGGGATATTAAACTTCGTCAGAGAAAGGCATTCTGTATTTATAGGTTAAAAACCTTCTCGCCAGAGGAGTTAAACAAAGGCTTTTTTATCCCCCTTCATATAATATTTGGACTGACTCCCCTTTTTGACTGTGTGGTTTTTCTTTAATTTAGTATGCATATACAACATATAATCCAATTTTTGGTTACCTTTTTTGTTTACTTGCAAATGTTATGTATACTGACGCCTCCAAAGTATGTGTGTCGATGCTGATGAACGGACGTAATTCTCCAGGCTTCCCATGGCAAAGGGTAATGTTTATTAGACTCCCCAATTAACATATTGCTTATTGGTGTTCTCTCCAATTTCATTAAGCACACACTTCTGTGGGAGGTTTTGCCTTACTTTGAATTAAGAGTATTGGATGAGACACTATTATGCACTGCCCCCCCCGACCGGCTGATTTCGATCTAGCTAATGGATTATAGGGTTATTTGACGAGACCAATCACTTTTCCCCTGACGATGGCATTGTAATACGCTGAAAAGCGCGTCGGGCTCTATTTTATTTTCATTATATTTGCTTTGGGGCTTCTCTATCTCTCCTATACTCCACTAAAGGAGCTGCTTACACATTTTTATGCTACCCCGTATTAGTTTATGCTTGGCAGTAGGATATCCCACCTAAGTGGAACGCTTTATGTACTGCTTATCTGTCTTATAGGGTCAGTACCCCTTACCCGGCATACAGACACTTTTTCCCTATTTAGGACCCTCTGTTAGATATAGTAGCTCTTTTTTTTAGTTTTAATAAAGGTATTATTTTTTTATTTGGTTTTGCTACTTATCAACTTTAGGTTGTACTATTTCCCATATGCTTCCTCCACTGGAGTGGATGTCTGGGATATTGTTCCCTTATTTTCTTATTTATGGTATATATACACGCACAGAGAGGACAATGTGTGTGTGTATATAGAGGATATATCAGGATTCTGTTTATTTTTTTTAAACCAAACTTACTTTAAAGTTATGGATAAGGAAAGGTAGGGACTACCAGGGCCTGAAATAGTTTTGGAGCGGTTCGGCGGTGACTATATAGATGCTGGGGGCAAACAACTGACATAGCCACTTTAATTCTGTCTTAGGGTTAGCTTACTGTGTAGGTTTCTTTTACAAGGTACTGGGATAATTATAAAGCCAAAATTAGAATAGTGAGATGACTAGGTAAAAGGGTTGTGCAGGCAATCCACTACAAATGGGAAACACTCCCTGTATCCCTCGAAATAGCAGTGCACAGAAAAAACTGTATAATAAAATAGTTAAAATACAAAGTAGGGCGCCACTATCAGAAGCTTAGTGGTAGGTATAATTACCATCTGATGGATGAGCATGAAGCACTCACATGGAAAGAAAAAAAGAAAACATCATAGTGCAAACTTTAATTCCAAGAAGTAACAAAACAAATAAAATAGGACACTCACAAAAGTTGTGGCACAATTAAACACATTCAGTATGTGCACAAGCGCTGTTGCCTTAGGCTGATTCCCCAGGAATAGTCTGGTCTGTAGTGGTATTCTTGTAAGTCTACAGATATTCCTCACTGACCGTCAGTAGGATGGAACAGTTCTTACACCCCCAGGCTCTGGAATCCTTTCAGGGCTTGGGGTCTACTCAGCGCGTTTAGTCTCTCTCTTCAGACTTCATCAGGATCTTAATTCATTCTTCTAAAATCGGCATTTAGATATGCCGGGCTGCGTCCCGTCAGTGTGTCTGCGCATGCGCGACGGCACACCAACGTGATGACATCACAAGTTTCTTTCATGGCTAATCGTTTTTCAATATCGCCTCCTCTCCAATGGGGGCTGACTAAATCAATACCGATGCAACTGAAATTCTCAAATTTAAATGCTTTACCATTATTGCAATGCCTCAGTACACTGTGTTTCATATTTTTTCTCTTAATTCCACTAAAATACTCCAATAACCTTACATGCAGTTTACGTATAGTGCGTCCTATATATTGTATGCCACACTTGCAGTGTAGCAAATAGACTACGTTTCTACTGCCGTCTGATTGCTGGGCGAGTCCAAGCCACTGCTTCTCTCCTCGCCTGCCAGTAGGCCTGTCCCCGGGTGCCGAGCTTTGACTAGAGGTGAGCACAGAGCCTATCAAAGAACTCTATTACACATTTGGGAAGCTTGTTCAGTGTGTGCTTTGACTCAGGCCGCGCTTGTGTAGCCATCTTGTTTGGGCCTCGCTGGTCCCGTTTGGCTGTGAGCTTTGCCGCTTGATCACGCAATGTCGCTGGGGTGGTTGTTCCCAGCGTGGACCGGGATATCCCCTGCCAGTCCAGAGGGGGGGTAGCAGGGCATCAGTGTTCCCTCGTTTGAGAGCGAGCCCCGACTCCCCCAGGCCTTAGACTCTGCTGCCGGTTCGAGTATCTCCGTGGCGTTTCGGCTCGGGATTAGCGTCATTCTGCTCTGTGTTAGTTCCCGGTTCGCTTTCTGGGCAGCATGTGCTGTGGGTTTCATTATTATGTTTAAAGGAGCTTTTATGTGTCCTCTGTTGCAGGAGCCCTCAGAGAACACGTCCGGCCATCTTGGCTGCCAGGTCCCGCCCCTGTCATCTATGTTTTATCGTGTATTTTTAAAATTTATTTTGCACTATTTGAGTTCCACTATCCTGAACCACATTGCTTATTCTTGAATATAAATACAGCTACCGTATTGCTTGTTACTAACCATCTTTCTTGGTTTTTTTTCTCCTTATGTTGGGATTGTACCAACTTATCCAATTTTTACTTATTTAAATTTTTATGTATTTTTTTTATGAACTGATATATCCTCCTGTTTACCTATTTAAGGTTAATGACTTTAATGTTTATGTCTTCAATGTAAGGTATCCTTTGTACATGTATCTATTTGATTATACAGTACGTTTGATTTACATATCGATGTCTCACATGCATTCATTCCTTTATCTTCCACTTATTTTTATATTGCTTATAAGTATTTGTTTTTTATATTTACTGTATATATCCTTGAATTACAAGTCTTCTAATACTCATTGGCATCATAAGCGCCCTTTTTTATATATATGAGATGTGTGGACCCAATGTATGATAGCATTGGGTCATTAACCGGCTTTTAAAATATAATTCTGGGCTTTGTCATGTTTGCTTACATCAATAAAGTTTGAGTGTTTCATGCTCATCCATCCGATGGTAATTATACCTACCACTAAGCTTGTGATAATGGCGCCCTAATATGTATTTTAACTTTGTTATTATACAGTTTTTCTCTGTGCACTGGGAAAATTATAGAAGCATTGATTCTCATGAAGCATCAGCTTGAGCAACAGTGGGTGGTGGTGATTGGCTGAGTGTCAGCTGACCTCTTTCAGGCTGGTATGAATTGGTATGGCTAGAAGGAGATATGGCTAGCCATATCTCCTGTCGAGTCGGGTCTGTGAGTGACCAGGCAACATGATTCAGTGTCAAATTGCTCAAATATGGTTTATTACTGAATGAAGGGACTCCAGGTGCTAAAACCAATTCAAAGAAATGGTTGTAAGCGCCTACAATGTCCTTATAATTTATATATACATCATTTTTAAAATCTTAAGTGGTTCCTATTTGTGTTTAGATTACTGTTCCCACATGTTCTTACCTTTATTCTAGCGCTACAAGTGTCTCCTCGCTGCAGCTTCGATCTGCCTCCTTTGAAGTCATCATTATTGATGTCTTTTGTCCAATCTGATGCTTGGCATTGACACTACACATACACAGTCAATGCACCTGCCAATCATGCCCTTCTTTGAGTAGCACTCACTTCCAAATCATTACGGCTGCCTGTTTGACACCCAGAAGGTGTTACTAAGTGGATTTATACAAGTGCTGATTTTCTCTTTAAATAAACCAGAGATGACTTGCAGTTAACTCCTAAAGAAAATCAGCAAACTGAAAAGTGTCCTTTTAACCATCAATTCTGCATGTAGTTCAGCTAGGAAAATAGAGTGAATTTTTCACTATTCCTGGCATGAACAGAACTTTTATATTCTAATTACTTAAAATTACACAGTTTTGTAACTGTTGCCTTAATCTGCAACACTGCATATTTTTCATCCATATTGTGTTGTCATGCTGAAATTAGTTTTTCTTTTTCAGGCAGCAAGAGATCCTATAAAAGTAATATATCTAATGAGCTCATCTTCAGTGCAATATCCGCTGTGTTTCCAGAGAGAGGATTCCCTGAGGAAGTGAAAGAGAGGTATTCTATAAAACATTACATTTATGAACAGTACCTATAGCTATGAAATCAAAATTAATCTAAATGCAAAATAGTTGACCGCATCATGTTGATAGAACAATAAGTCCTCCTGTCCAACGAAAACAAAACAGAAAGAAAATTCAGAATAGCAGAAACAGGTGCCTCTCCACAAATTCCAGGCAGAAAGGTAGCATGTGTGCCCTCAAATTCACAAAGTAGGTCTTTAGTAGCCTGCAGTAAGCCGTGGACATTTCATGATCTGCTGAAAGCATCCATTACACCAGATGAAAAAGGTCCTGAACAATCCGAGGATGAGGATCCCCCTGAGGCAGGGGGGTACCTAGAGGATTTGGTACCCGTAGCGGATCCTGATTTTGGCACACCCAACCCCCCTCCAAAATGTAAAAAATACCCACAAAATTTTTACAATGTTTTCTTTATTTTATTTTTTAAATAGATTGCACAGATTTGTAAACTTTGTAAATTCCCTGACTACAAAAGCACTGTCCTGCCCCTTCTACAAACCCCTGTCCTGCCCCCTTTTACAAAACCTCTGCACCCCCCTTCCCAAAATCCCCTGCTCAGTCCCGCTTATAGCCTCCCTTGGAGTCTAAGTTGGGGAAGCAGGGATTCCTTCTTGCTTCCCCTAGAAGAGCAGCAGTGACTGCAGCGGGTGGGAGCCATGTTAAGCCCCGCACCCCTGCAGAAGTACAAAACCCCTGCCCCTTCTACATAATCCCTGCACCCCCCCACACACAAAGTCGCATGCCGACAGTCAGGCACATAGTTACTGGCAGACCGTCACACACACAGTCACATGCAGACAGGCGCACACAGTCACAGGCAGTCTCTCACACACACACAGCCACATGCAGCCAGTCACACACACAGCCACATGCAGCCAGTCACACACACAGCCACATGCAGCCAGTCACACACACACAATTACATGCAGCCAGTTACACACACACATACACAGTCATATGCAGCCAGTCGCACACAGTCACATGCAGCCAGTCGCACACATACACAGTCACATGCAGCCAGTCGCACACATACACAGTCACATGCAGCCAGTCGCACACATACACAGTCACATGCAGCCAGTCGCACACATACACAGTCACATGCAGCCAGTAGCACACATACACAGTCACATGCAGCCAGTCACATGCAGCCAGTCACACACCAATCACACACACACCCTCTCTGTCACTTACTGAAGTCCCTCACTGGGGTCTAAGTTGTGAAGCAGGGATTCCTTCTTCCTTCTCCTAGATGAGCAGCAGTAACGGCAGCGGGTGGGGGCCGTTTTAAGTGTCGTCGTAGCCCCCCACTGGCTGCCGATTTGGGTCTGCCACACATTTGATTAGCTCAGTCCTCACTTGCCTACTGTGCAGCCGATATGGTTTTGAATTCGGCTGGCTCTCCCTGCGTGTGTGAGCTGTGTCGGCTGCCATAGCGACCTGTGCGGCATACAGATCACACATCTTAAAGCCGGCCCTGGTCATCATGGCACCCCACTAGTGAGTGGACCCGGGTTGGACCGCCTCCCCCCTTAAAACGCCACAGCCCTGAGGATTGCGGAGAAGTAGTGGAAAGGATGGGATCAATAGTGGGTCCAGGTGAGTCAGTTCCTGAAGGTCGGGACACCAGAAATTGCTCTGTCTAAATTGAGTTATCAACAGGTGGGATACTATCTAAAGTTGAACCTGATGGATAACTCAATATAATGGCAAATGGGGCAAAGACATACACTCCTTGGAGAGGCCAAGTTTGCAGAATTGTCCACTGCCGCTTAGTCTGTAAGCAGCGAGCTGCTGAAGAAAATTGGAAGCGGACAATTCCCAGTTCTGTCTCCTGAATCAAGGGTGACAGAAGCTTTCCCAAACACGCTGGTATGCGAAGACGAATGTGGTCTATACAAAGAGTTCTGAGTTCCTTCATGATTAGCCTAATATTGGACTGTGGCAATCGACGAGCAGATAGCACCGTGACAATCTCAAAGCCCAGAAACTGGATGACCTGAGGAGGAGACAGACAATTATTTGTGATTCACCACAAAACCCCAAAATTCCAGAAAGTGAACTGTAAACTGTGTTTGGGGCCACAAGCATAAGGCAGTATTGCAGAAGATCAATAGATTGTCCATATAATTTGGACAACAAATACCTTTTGCTCGCAGGTGAGCCTGCACCAGCTTCCCCAGTTTGGTGAAGCACCATACTGTGAAGCTTGGTCTGAAAAGGAGAAAGGTGAATAGGCACATGAAAGAACCTCTGGCTCACTGGAACTGACAAGTAGGCATCCTTTAGGTCAAGACGAGTAAACCAGTTCAGATCCAGCAGAAGACAGATGGCTTCTTTTAAAATGCCTGTAGACCATGAATGCGTTTAGCTGACGGAGATTGATGATTAGGCAAAATACTTTTGTCTTCTTCCTCACCAAGAAGATATTTCTGTAAAACCCCCTGTCTTCCATTGCAAACTGAACTGTGCGTTTTGAAGAGTGCCTGGATCTCAATGTCTGTCTGTGAGGAGTCCATGTCTATGAGGAGTTGGATATTCGTTCTGTCTTCATGCAAAGGAAAATCTTCAGGCAGCCGCAGTGTTCAAACATCAAGCAGGAGGGGGCGTGTCCGGCAGCCGACGGAGAAGGCTGTGTAAACGTACAGCTCCTCGTGGCCCCAGCACCAACAGCTAAAGAAAGCATACCCCACGCACCAACTAACCAGCCATGGGGCGCACAAGGGCACCCCCAGACCATCGGGACCCGGGACCGAGCCGTCCATCCGCTCCTTTCTCACCACCACCCGGGAACTCGCGTCCCAACCGAAAAAGGAGTCCTCAAACGAGACCGCGACCCCGCCGGATTTTTCCCGGCCTCACCGGCCACACAGGGGACACAGGATGAGGACCTACGCACCCTCTTGCCCAATCTGCTCACCAAGGCAGACTTGGAAGCTCTCTCAGACCGCCTCAGCAGAGTCATCAGAGATGAACTGGCACAGGTAAGGGCAGATGTAGCTTCAATAGATGCTAGACTCACAGCCACAGAGTCAGATAACAGTGCCCTCTGGTCTGATGCTGACCTCACCCGCACCTCCATTAATAACTGTGAAGCCAGCCTGGCCCACCTAACCGCCTGGGTCGATGATCTTGATAACAGGGGCCGCAGGCTCAATCTCAGAGTACGGGGGGTGAGGGAGGGGGGCCCGACGGAAATCCTGCCCGAGATCCTACGCACAGTCTTCAGCCATGCCCTGGGAGGACAACAAATCCATAGACTGGGCCTGGTCAGAGCCCACCGCGCTCTGCGCGCACCCCCTGCAACTGGCGAACAGCCACGTGATATTGTCTGCTGCCTAGACAATTTTGCCATGAAGGAAGATATCCTGCGAGGCGCACACCGCTTAGGCACAATCCGCATTGACAACCAGCACATATCCATCTACCAGGATCTCTGCCGCTATACCCTGCAGGCAAGAAATGCTCTCAGACCAATAACCACAGCACTTCAAGCGGCAGGTATCCCTTACAGATGGGGATACGCCTTCTCTCTATCAGCACACAGAGGACCGGACCTTCACGTTATACAGTCCCCGACGGATGTCCCCAGCTTCCAACGCTCACTAGGGCTCCCTCAGGCACCGGTCCCAAATTGGCTAACCCATCAATTTATACGCCACACGACGGGACCTCCACCACCGGGCAGAGACCAGGGCAGGAACAGGCCTCAACGCCACCGCCCATGGCACCCAGACCCAACGAGACCAGAAGAGTAAAACCTGCTACAAGGCGCCCTCGCACGCTAAGGGGGGACAAACCACAAACACGTCCCGCCAATACTCAGCGAACTTGTGAGTACTTTCCATTCCATTGTTTGAGGACACTGTCTATACACATACTGCACCACAGGGAGGGATATGACGCAACCTTGGGGAGGGGGGCACGTGGGGGAACAGGACACAGCCACACATGGGGGCTCAATTTAAAGCCTCCCACACGGGGCCAAGTAAACCGCCACAGGCGGCGGGACTTCAGGCCTCCATAACAGCGAACACTGCAAAAGGCCGGGTAATCTGAACCCGGGGGCACCAAAGGCCCACTAAGACTGATTACAGCTGGATGGGACCAAACTGGTACAGTTGGGCAGGGGGGAGTGGAGGGGAGAAGGGGCTGCAATTCATTGCGCAGAAGCAAGGCACCCAGTGGGGCGAACAGCCATGAGGGTAAATCCGGCACTACCCACTGTGGGCAACACCACTAAACCCGAAACACCACATATGCACACGAGTCATAGACAGCATCAAGGGATGGTTACTGATGTGGAGACGCAAGTGGGCGGGGGTGGGAACAAGCAATGGCGACGGCAAGACACTAGAGGATATTAAATAGGGAGGAGGGAGGAAAAAAAACAGAAAAAAGAGGGGGGGGCGGAAGGAAAAAGGAAAAAAAAAGAAAAGAAACAAACAAACGTGGGGGGGAGGCAAGGGGGGGATACGGGAGGGATACCACACGCAAAAAGGAGGGGGAGAGTGGGGGCTCAAAAGACATATCAGGGGGGAGATGGGAAAAGGTAGACAGCCAGACCGCTCAAGGCTGCGAAATTGTACAAATGTAACTGCAGGGGCTATGATAGAAGGGATTCTCTACAAACGCATACGCCAGGACTGGGCCAGCCACCCCAGATCACACGCGAGACGGGGGGAAAGCGCATGGTAGAAACGGGGGCAGACACATCCACGTATAAGGACGTAATGCACAGGCACCAGCATTGAATGTCACTAACAATATAATGCTGTGATGACCAACACTGCAACACACATATCAATTTGCATACACAACCATTCTGCCCACAACCACCACCCCCCATTTCGGGGGAACACTCACAAAACAACAGGCACCCAACCTCACCGCAATACGCGAGATGCCCACCCACGCACCTACGCCCCGCAACCTGCACAATGGAATACGACTAAGGGATGACCGGGGACACTGAGCTCACAAAACGGTTTACACATAGATGGCACAGCACACGACATGCCCCATGATCCACACACATAGGGGTAGCTTACCCGGATAGGAAAAAGGGCCTACACGAGCCACACCACCACACTACTAATCCAACTCTGGTCATAGCCACTGACGGCTGGACGGACGGACACACCAGACACCACTCATAGCTGACTGGGGCTATCCCCCCCATCAGCCGGAGACAGGTGCGGGATCTTCATACCCCCCAAAGGGTACGGACTAGAAGCACTCTCACCTATGCAGAGTGCTCCCGTCCGGGAGAGTCCTCAGATGCCAGACTCTCTATGTCTGTGGACCAATCCACCACGACGTAAGTCCACTAACCCGTTCTAACACAAGGTCCCACTAGGACCCACACACCGACACACATATACACCCCCCCCTTTTTTTTTTTCTCTCTTGCCCTTCCATTCCCTCTCCCTCTCGTGTGCCCGTCCCCTCCTGACCCCTCGCCAGCCGCAGGTGCTCCGGATGGCTTCCCAGAGGACGCGAGCCCATGAGGCTTCCCATTACGTTCAGGAAGAGCTAAACGTCATCTCATACAATGCCCGTGGCCTCAACATACGGGAGAAACGCTATGAGATCTGAAACGATACCATGCATCAGTAGCCTACATACAAGAGACACATTTTCAGGAGAACCGCGCACCATCCCTAAGAGACCACAACTGCCCACAGGGACTATTCAGCAACAACCCGTTGCGCTGCACATTAGGTGTGGGTATCCTGTTCGCTAGGGGGATCCCTTTCATCGAATCAGACACGCTTCGCTGCCTTCATGGCAGATATATCTTTGCGAAGGGAACCATACCCGACCAGACGTACACCTTTGCGAACATCTATGCACCGAACGCTAACCAACACAGATTTCTCTGCTCAACACTAACCACCTTGATGAGATTCACAGACGGTATTCTGATCATAGGCGGAGACCTCAACCTACCGTTCCATAAACAAGACACTTCGGCAAACTCCGCTCAGCAGACACCCAAAAGGCACGCGCGCACTACACAGCTACTTCACCACCACCAACTCACGGACTGCTGGAGAGCGCTGAATCCCACCGCCAGGGACTACGCATTTTATTCCACGACTCACACCACCTACACCAGGCTGGACTACTTCCTCCTGCCATACCACCAACTACCTCTCCTAGTGGACTCTGAAATCTTACCCATGACATGGTCAGACCACAACCCCATCCGCATAAGACTTAAGTCGCCCCAGGTATCTTGGCGCCTCAACGAATCGGTTCTTGTGGACCCAGCCCTGGTCACGGCAACAAAACAAACCATCTTGGACTACTTTCTCACCAACGAAACCGAAGACACGACACCCCTGATGTGCTGGGAAGCACACAAAGCAGTGCTCCGGGGACACTTTATTGTGCACTGTTCGACACGAAAAAAGGCTCACAATAGGGCAGTAATAGACCTCAACAAGGAGATAGCGGAACTGGAACACCGCCATAAGCGAACGATGGACCTGTCAAATACCACAACCTACTTCTCAAGCGCACCCAGCTTACCGAACACTTGAACCGAGGAATCCAACGCTCCTTCCAACATTTCAGACATCTGGTATATGAGCTTGGAAACAAATGCGGCAGGTTCCTGGCAAACTTATTAAAACAGCGCAGGAGTCACCTATATATACCCAAGATTAAAAACGCCGACCAACAAATATGCCATCTCCCGGACCAGATCGCGGCTACGTTTACCCACTACTACAAAGACCTCTACAATTTACGATGGGACACACGGGCAAACAAGGCACCCCGCAGGAGCGAGGCCACCTGGGCGTACCTGGACGCAGCAGGATTAAAACAAATAGCCGTTCTCCACTGGGAAGAACTGGAGGCTCCCATAACCTCGGATGAACTGACATGCAATCAGAAAGGCAAAGACGGGGAAAGCACCGGGACCAGACGGACTGCCGCTACTATACTATAAAACCTTCCTACCGGACCTACTTCCGAAACTACAATCTGCTATAAACTCAGTCCTAGACGGCGCAACTCCCTCGACCCCATTCACAGCAGCAAACATCACCCTCCTCCCGAAAGCGGGTAAATACCCAACATCCTGCGCAAACCATCGCCCGATATCGGTCCTAGATGTAGACGTCAAGCACTTGGCTAGCCTGCTGGCCAACCGACTGACACCACTACTCCTGGACCTAGTTAACCCGGATCAGACGGGGTTCATTCCGGGAAGAGAGGTGAGAGACAACACCATACGGGCACTGAACCTGATCGCAGCGGCGCAGTCCAACCAACAGATCCTGCTCCTCTCCACAGACGCCGAAAAGGCGTTTGATAGGGTGGACTGGGAATTCCTCTTTGAAACCCTCCGGAGCTTGGGCATCGGCCCCAAATACATGCAATGGATAGAGGCGCTCTACAATGAACCAACGGCTAGACTCCGCATCAACGGGGCCCTCACAGACCCGTTCCACATCCGCAACGGAACGCGCCAGGGATGCCCCCTATCCCCTCTACTCTTTGCACTATCCCTAGAGCCATTCCTCAACATCATCAGGGGCAATGAGGCGATCCACGGACTCTGTATAGGCCGATCGCAACACAAAGTCCTGGCATATGCGGATGACCTTCTCTTTGTAGTACAACACCCAGCCATGACGCTACACGAGATCATGACTGAATTCGACTTACAGCAACGTCTCCAACCTACGCATCAACTACAGCAAATCAGAAATCCTAAATCTCAATGTTAGACACACCCAAACGCAGAAGCTCAGGCGCCGTCTCCCCTTCCGCTGGTGTACTACCAAGATGAGGACTACTTCCTCCTGCCATACCACCAACTACCTCTCCTAGTGGACTCTGAAATCTTACCCATAACATGGTCAGACCACAACCCCATCCGCTCACACCGAACCCAGCGGATCTATATCATCACAATTTTCTACCACTTCTCAAAACCGCGCAGGCTGAATTACAGGCCTGGAACACCTATTACATATCATGGGTAGGCCGATCCTTGAATGATGGACATACTCACACCTCCATGCACAATAAAGCCAATCGCAGACCTGTTTC
Source organism: Pelobates cultripes (assembly GCA_933207985.1). NCBI lineage: Eukaryota > Metazoa > Chordata > Amphibia > Anura > Pelobatidae > Pelobates > Pelobates cultripes. The sequence continues at coordinate 210,866,868 of OW240917.1, forward strand.
CAGACCAAAGACACACCTTCCTACACACAATCGCAAGGGAACAACTACAGCGATATGCACGGTCGATCCCCCAAAGATCGAGCCTTACGCGGGATTGTACAGAGTTTGAGTCCCTGTGCCTGTCAGACACACTCCCCCAGAAAGCGATCTCCCAGATATACACCTCACTGACAACTGGACGATACCTTCTTGCACCACCGTGCATCAGGCGCTGGGAAGAGGATCTGGACATAACGCTCACAGACGCAGACTGGGACAAAATCATTACACTCATCCAGAAGACTCCAGGATCAGCAAGACTTCAAGAAAATTCATATAAAGTATTTACGAGATGGTACATCACCCCAGCGAACCTACATACTAGAGACAGCTCGAAACCAAACACATGCTGGCGATGCGGACTGGAGACGGGGACATTTCTTCACTTATGGTGGGACTGCGCCGTCATCCGGCCGTTCTGGGAAACGGTGGGCAGAGTGATCAACGAAACCACAGACGAAAACATCCCGGTGGCACCAGCGCCCTTCCTACTACACCATACAACAATACCCGCAGCAGCGTATAAACGATCTGTGATACCGAGGCTCCTCAACGCAGCAAAAGCAACAATCCCGATCTTCTGGAGGCAACCTCACACCCCCTCACTCAGGCTCTGGGTGGAGGAGGTGGAGGACACCTGGAAATTCGAAGACCTGAAGGCAACGACAGCAAACGCAAAAGAGAAACATATAAAAAGATGGTTCTACTGGCTGAGACACATCGCCTCGGACGAATTTGTGACGCTCTTGAATACACCAGCCCACCGGGAGGAGCCCACGGACATGTGAAGGAGATCACCCGGGGCACCGACGGGGCGGGACATCCCGGAATGGGGACGAGAGACAAAGAATGGCCGGATGGCTAAGCCACTCGCATGCCCCCCCACCCCCCGCATATTAAATTCTTTTTTTTTTTTTCTCCTCTCCCTCTCTCTCCATTTTCCTCCGTTCCTCTCTCCTCCGACCCAGACAAGTGCCCGAAACATACAAACCCTAGGGGGAGACACACATGTAGCCGGACGTACAACCATACACAAAACTTCTACTAACCACATGACGTACGATCCCGGTAGAGACCCCCATACACTACCCACCAGCATACCAAGACTCGTGACAGAAGCTCCGGACCGAGACTCCCAAAACCACATTACACAGGAAAAAAAACTACAAAATACACACGCAACATACGAGGCTGCACAGTCCCTCAACAATCGCACCGCTACACACGCATACGCGAACATCAACACCACCGAGACGGAGTAGACTCCGCTTGGTAAAACACAGGCATAAACCAACAACCCACCCGCATTAAGCTATGCAAATGCATCAAAGTCACACGGACACGATCACATGAACCAATACTCACTGAACCACGAAAACACTCTCACTACCCACAACAAACATGAACAGGTGCACGGCCAATTTTAGCGAGAATACCGATATTGCCCACCTGGATGATAGGACTAATATACCAACGCAAGGGTCACACCCGATGGCTAAACAAGTGCTAGTCCATACCAGATATCCAATGCGCAATCCAGCTGCGCAGGCACCACCACGACTACATAGGGTACATACGCAAGGATTACACAGATAAAAGATAATCATACCTACAACATATTAGCTAACGCAAGACAAAAATAAAAGCAAACAAACACAAAGCAACTACACAAACCAGATAACCCAAAGCAGCAACGCAAACCAGCCAACTCAGCGCAACTACACAGACAACCAACATGAGGCGACTAAACGAACCAGCTAAGAAAAAGCACCAGCACAAACTAGCCACCACAAAACACTTACGCAAACTAGCTCACACGAGGCGAACACACAAACCCAAATCACACTAGGTCCTGCAAACCCAGGAAGTATGTTGTAAAGTACACAGAGTACACGCCTGCTTCACTAAACTAAATGCAAACGTTCCATTTACTGGTACCAATATGTATACGCCTCTGCGTAGGCGACCGGATGCTTTTGTAATAATATGTCCGCTTATACAATGTAACGACAATAAAAACCTATTTAAAACAAACATCAAGCAGTGTGGCGAAACCAACCTCGCCACTGTGAACTGGAGAAGCCTGGTTGCTCGCCTGCTCCCTTTGGACTATGGCCCTGCAGGTTAAACTGTTTATTTCCCCTGCAGAAAGGCTTATTTGTGTGATCTGAGTGCCATTCATCTAATAATGTGCACTCAGATCCCAGCTATCTGGGGATATGTGAAATGTCTGTGTGTTATGTGTAAATGTGACTTTATGTATTTTAAAGTGTTTTGTGTCTTTTTGCAACCATGTGCTTAATGGAGTCTTGTGTCTGTCCTGGGAGATAATTGAATTACTCTCCAGGATAGAAGACTCTGAAACTGGTTTGGGCCGGAAAGCCATGCTTCATTTAGTCACAAAGGACTTTTCTTAACTTTTGAACCCCTGGTCTGATTCGTGCCATTTTTTAATATGTTGTTCCCCTGAATGGATTGATTGTGAATATGTAATTTTATGTGAATGTGATGTATGGTTTTAGAGTTATGAAAGTTGGGTAGAAAGTATGTTTTAACTGTATGTGTAATTGAGTTTCCTCTCAGGATAAGGGGAGGGAATATGTGGGATGTAACTGTATGTGATTGGTTGTTTTGTAACGCCCTGTGGGCTGTACTATGTTTGTGGATTGGGAATAAAAGAGACTGTATGTGACAGTACAGAGAGTTCCTGTTTTAACCCTCAAAGTGAAGTGTCGTCTCATTATTGGGGAAGGATTTATTGTATGCTGTTCCAGTTTGACTGCTAGGAGAGTAAACCTATTCGTATGGTTCCTATTCAACTGTCTACAGCATTCATATGCTTGAGAGGATTCATATGCTTCTCCGGTTCGGTGGTTGTGGTGTCTGCTGCAGTGCTTGGAGTCCTCAGGAAGCGCTAGGAGCATCCTTTAACGGAGGTACCCAGTCGGGGTGCCAGGCGATCCGTTACAAGCAGTTTTATTAGATCAAAAGTAGTGACAGAGCAAAGTTTTCTGCTTGACAAAGACCTTGAAGGTGGAAACGTTTCTCTGTCACTACTTTTGATCCAATAAAACTGCTTTCTGTTTGAACACTGCAAGTGCATGAAGATTTTCCTTTGCATTGTGAAACCGTTTTGTATTTGCTGGTTCTGTTTCAGTTAAGCACTTGGTGCTCATTTGGAATTGAGTGCAGTTACATTGGTTGTTTTTTGTAATAATTGGTTCTGTCTTGAACCAGAACCAAGTGGAACTCAATCTGATATCCTTGGACTGAAGAACCAATACATCTGCTGTGAGCAACATCCAATCCTGAAGAGAAACTGCCTGCTGGTGGTGAAAAAGTAGGTAGAAGTCACAGGAGGAAAACTCACTTGTTGGGTAAGCAGGGTCAATTCCTGCCACTAGAGCCTGTCCTCGATCCTGAGCCATTTGAGAGAACTAGGTCCTAATGGCGGTTCTCAATAAAAAAGGAAGTAGCTTGACCAGGTTTGAAACTTGTGGGCCAGAACCAACTGGCTGCTTGGCCCCTCTGCAAGACCTTTCAAAAAATCATTCTGGATTCTGCAGTGACGTTCTGAAGACCTTCCTGACTGAAATCTGAGCTTTGATTGTAGTGAACAGATCCACATGCTTCTGCAGCCTCTTCAGCCTAGGTCGGCCAAACAAAAGGCCTGAGGTCTGCATTCTTTGTAGGCAATATTGGACCGCCAAGAATCAATCCCTCAGTAAAAGTAACATTTTTCCCACTTATGAATGCACCAAAGCGGTGCCCTGTGCCAGAGTGTTGTCAATCAGAATTTTGACCATGGGACCCTTCACATAAAGGAGTTTATCCTGAGCTACTCGCAAGTCCTTCTGGAATCCGGTCAGAATGGAGCTGGTTAATCACCTTGGAGAGCACCTTTTCAACAGACACAGCTGAAGGCGCATTAATCATGGCCTGGAATTCCTGATGATGAGCAGCAAAGTCCTCCATTTCATCAGAAGAGTTTAGATTGTAGAGAGATCCTACCTGAGCGTAGTGGAACAAATTAGTACATACCTAGTGTCAGATACTCACACAAGAGTATAGAGAGTCACCAACTCTGCTGAGGCTAACCGCATAGGGTCCGCTCCAGACAGCAGGTTTCTGTAATATCCGCACTTACGTAAAATTCAAGATGGTCGCCAGACGTGCAACTGGCCTAGGGGAGGCGTCCTTACTTAGAGCAAGTAGAGAAAAAGCTAGGTGAAAGGCTCTAATAACCTCCCAAACAACCCAAAGGAGACAAAGGAAAGGGCAGCTGCACCAGAAAAAAGCGATATTGCAAGTAGAGGTAGAAGCAAGGAACGAGACAGGAAACAGGCAATGGGAAGAGAATCAGAATCCAACACAAAAGTGGGTACAGAAGAGGAGAGGGCACAGAAATAAACATGCACATCACCAAATAGAAGAAAAAATGTGTATAAACAGAGAATGTGCAATAAATTAATAAATGGGAGAGCACAGAAACAAAAACTCTGACCTGTGCTGGTTCAGGAGCAGCAAAGAAAGAGCCTTTATGACCAGTACTTTATATTACCTCTTACTGTCTTTTGATTGGTTATGGTATCCTGTTTCTGATTTGTGCTGCTGTTGAAGTTCAGTAAAGATAATTTTTCAAGCACCCTGTTATGTAAAATGTAAGAATTGTTCTCATGCATTAATTTGATTGCTGTCAAATAAGAACCAAGCTTTGATTTATACTATCTTTATGATTCTTTTTTAAAAAAATGTTAAATTCTTTATTTTTGTACAATCCACTGATACACTTTTACAAAGCATATAGGCATTAAAACAGATATTGAACACAGTCTGTAATGGTGACATATAAACATTTCGTATGAGAGGTAAAACATACAGGGGATTGAATGTTTTTTTTTTTTTTCTGTTGAACAAGTGAAATACAATGCTGTTGGATAATATACATCAATAGTAGGACAGGCTATAAGATGTCAGTGAATTTTGGAGGTCCGCCAAGAGCAGTTTTAAGACAGCCGTAGTGATAGGCGAGTCGTCTGGACTCTGCTGTTTTGGTGGAGCAGGTTGTAGGGCCGGGATGTCATTCTCCACTCCCTCAAGGGAGAAGTCATCCGATAGCTCCGAGTGGGCCTTGGGGTAATCGCCCATCTTGGGCCCAGCTGCACTGTGTGCCTGCCGTAGGAGGTCCCCAATATTCAAGCCTGCACGCAGCCTATCCGTCTTATGTTTTTTGGTCTTTCGAATCATATTATAGTTGCCTACTATTGCGTGTCTCCCTGGCTGGTGAAGCCGGGTTTCAGTGCTCAAAATAGGGTATATAGGTCCCTGCAATGCGGAGCTCATGGTGGATGCGTCTGATCAGCTCGGCGGTTCGACTATGATTTCATCTTTATGACTTTTAATGTTTTTTTCCCCTACTGGTGAGGGTAGGGATATGTTGTACTTTGTACAAATATATATGGTTTCAAAGGAAATAAGTAATTGATTTTATTTTTGATCTCCAGGTACCGTGAGTTAACAGAAGCTTCAGATCCCAATGCCTTACCTCCTCAGTGTACGCCTAACATCGATGGGCCAAGCGCCAAATCCGTGCAAAGGGAGCAGTCTCTACACTCCTTTCACACACTATTCTGTCGCCGCTGTTTTAAATATGACTGCTTCCTGCACCGTAAGTTTTTTTTTTTTAATGCCTATAGAAGGAATTTCATTTATTAATATCAAACATCCTGTAACATTCAATGGAGTAGTCCAAAGTTATATTATAAGTATTACCTAATAAAGAATTAATAGTTCATCATTAATAAGTGTGTAGCATGTGGCATGCAGTCTGCATTTCTTTGTAATTCAAAGAATGATTTGTGGCACATATATACAAGGGGCTACGATAAAATGCACATTATTAAAGTATAAAGGAAATAATGTGGGATGGTGAAAACAATGGCAGTTGAAGACTAGAGAAAATGAGGATTATCTGAAATGTGAGTGCGCAATTGAGGATTAATCCGCCCAGCCGTTCACTGTGACATAATCGGTACTGATGATCTCCTGGCCGATATTTTTTTCTTATAGAAGTACTGAGATGCAGGGGCTGAAAGAGGGGCCCTAGAGTTGAAATGCTTTGGATTTTGGAGTGTTCTTTTAAAAGTAGGAGTGTGTGAGAGGAGGAGGGGGTTAGCAAAAGTGTTACAAAATAGTGAGCACATGCAATAAAAACAATTAAAAGAGCTGCAAACGGAAGGTGTGTGCCTAGGGAGCCCAGAGAAATGTAAAAAGTAACTATAGTTTAAGACCGTTTGAAGCTTGTCAAAATAACTGGCCCTTAATTAAAAAGACACTCAGTGGCACTATAACCATTGTATCTATCTGATATCTATTAGTTATGGTGGCTGGAGTCCCATGGCACTGTCTCTCCATTTAGTGTTAAACCATTTTCAAACGGTTAGCAGGCTGAATGGGCACATTTTTATGGGGATTCTTCGCATAGGCTTTCATTTAAACCGTTAAATGAGATATTATTGTGCTATAGTCATGAGATGTTTATAGAGACACATAGTAAATTGTATGTTTTCAGTGGTCAATGGTATTAGCTGGCAGTAAAGGGGGATTTAGTCTCAAGGTACAAGTGTGTTTTAGTATGAAAAGTATGTGAGTCTGTGTGATTAATGGGTTTACATTTTTGCACATCAAAACTCCGAAGGGCTGCTCCTCACAGAAAAAAAACAAACGTGCCTTTCCTTAAATGGTTTTGCATCTTTATAAATTAAAACTACTAGCTTTCATTACTTATTCTAAAGTGCTATGTGATACACATAGTAAACCTTTTAATTTAGGACTCCCACTTTAAGTTCCTTGAAGTACCCACATGTGTTGGATAAAAGTTTAATGTTCGTCTTGCTCAAGAACATGCTTCTAGTGGATGTCAAACTGAAGGTCTTCCTGTTTTAATTATCACACAGATTTTGTCCAATGTTTTTTATGAGTAGAATCCAATTGGTAGAGCGCAGCGATTGACATGTGTAGGTCCCAAGGCTTCTCTATGACACACTTTGAAGTGTAGTGAGATCATCATAACTGATGATCTCATTGAGTTAAAAGACGTTTTTGCAATGTATTCCTTTTTAATTTGCAAAGTGGTACAATGAATCTGGAACATAAAAGGAAAACTCTTAATGTTAACAATATTTTTATATTTCAACTTAGAGTGTACTCTCAATCTACTCTTTCTGTTGCTCCCTCTAAAATGTTTCTTTTTTTGCTTTAATAATTGTAATTTGTCATGTGAATAGAAAGCTCACTACTGAACTACAATCCTGCATATGCCTGCTGTCCTCATAAAGCATTGATGATGGCATTAGCCTAGCCGTTTTATAGAAAGTTAAATAAGAGTCATGATTGGTGATAACACTTTGCAGAAGGTAAACATTTGCAGCCCAAGCAAAACCTAAAACCATTTGAGCAAACCTCAAATGTTGTAAATCTTTCTTCTTTTCTTTTTTTAATTTATTGTGTTTACCGGTATGTTTGAATGCATGATCTGTATGATAATGTATTAAAAATGTATATAGTTGGTCAGCATAAGCCTGGTGTGTCCTTTCAAGAATTAATGATGTATGTCAGGAACACACCCAACTCCAAGAGTGCGTGTGACTTAGATCTGGTATTGAAAGGGATACAATTCAGTGATAAAAGATTATAAAAATCCCCCTTTAATAATACAAATATTGCAATTTTTAATGCTGCCATCACCAAGAGGAGGTATAAATGGAAGTAAATAAGAATAAAACATCAAATACAATTTAGCACAATTTCTATGCAATTTTAAAACACTAATAAATTGGTCTCTTCAGATAATGGGAGTCTTTACCAGACAAAGGCAAAATAGAGGAATATTTATTATGAACAAACAATAGTTACAGTGCATGCAAAAAATAAATGACAAACACATTACTTGTTACAAATCAACAGATAAAAACTAAAAAGGCGAAATTAACAGAAGTCCTAATAACTCACTCACTTCAGGTTTTAAAAGTAACAGTCTTCTGCCCGGTGTGCTCTGGCAAGGAAACGTGGCAACTTACACAAAATTGGTTCTTGGCCCTTGTAAGCACACAACATTTTCCCATCAATTAGATTTATACCTCCTGAATTTATCTCGGGTTTCCAAGCCATTCCAGAGGTGGTATAGGTGGAGGGGAAGGCATATCTTATAGGAATATCAAAGGCATTTCAAAATAACCCACTATCTAACCGGCATCTGGTAAATTAGAGAATTAGTTTACATTAAACTAGACTCACAGGCAACTTGTGTCCCACCTTCAAAGGAGTTGTAGATCTCCTGATCTAGATCACATTCGTATATACTTTAAATTAACCTCTTCTGACATCTGTGCTCTATAATCAAACTGGTCATACCACCTCTACCAAGTAGCAAATACATGTATGCATGGCACAAATCACACATTAAATAGTAATATTCTACAGTGCAACAATGAACAATGTACTCTTGGCTTGACAATGTACACAGCCAAAAAAGTGGGCATGTTATCTCAACACTAGGGGTCGACCGATTATCGGTTGGCCGATATTCTGTAATTTTGGCAATATCGGTATCGATACCGATATTGCCGATAATACATACCAGGACCATGATGACAAGCCCGGCAGTCCTGGGGGGCCCGCAGCAAGTGCTTACTTACCTTCCCAGCAGCTCCCTGTGTAAATCTCGCAAGTCCCACGGCCGTCAGAGCGATGCCACTGGTTACCATGGCAACGCTTTGCGCAGCACACAGACCGCGAGATTTACACAGGGGAACTGAAGGGAAGGTAAGTAAGCTCTTGCTTTGACCCGCCTGCACAGGGCCACCAGGGGATGCTATATCCCCCCTCCCTGGCCAGGTATCAAGCAGGGGGGGGGACAAAACACACACTCTCCATTATATACACACACTGCATTCATTATATGCACACACACACACTGCATTCACTATATACACACTACACTAAAACACTCTGCATTCATATACACATACTACACTAAAACACTCTGCATTCATATACACACACTACACAAACACACACACTCTGCATTTATTATATACACACTACACACACTCGATGCATTTACTATACACACTACACAAACACACTCTGCATTCATTATATACACACTACACAAATACACACTGCATCCACTACACACACTACACAAACAAACTCAGCTCCCCTGTCTAAACACACTGCATTTACTACATGTAGCATGTATATTTTGTGCATTTACCTTTCGAAATAGTTTTTTTTTTCAAAATGGTAAATGTACAGAATATCGGTAAATTATCGGCTATCGGCCTGAAATTTCACAGATTATCGGTATCCGCTCTAAAAATATCGGTGGATCCCTACTCAACACACATTCAGGGCTGCCCATATGCTCACTGCGGCTCATTCTCTCCCTTAGGGACTGAAACACCCTATATTTAACTCAAAAATGTACAAGCATGTTTAAATATGTGTTTCCTCCACGTGCAAAAGGAACTGGAGGTAAAGCCTTATTAGTTTTATTAGTTGCTTTTGGCTGCAAACTGCAATGCTGCATATTTTTATAAAAAACCCTCATAGTATGTGGTAGCCTAGGTGTGCAGCAAATGGTAGATATAGTTACCTGATGCTGACCCCCGCAGGTGCTGCCATCTACTTCAATGCTGTACTCTTGCACAGTGGCAGAACTAAAGTAGAAAGTGCCTTGGTGCAAGAATTTGTTTGAGGCCTCCCTATCGCAAGGATGGAAAAAATGTAAATCACTGTTTGTCATACAACTCCCACAATGCTTTGCCAGCTGGGGATCTACCATTTGCTCATCCTTGCAAGGTTGTACTTAGGACTAATTTGTATGTTTGAATGTAAGTGTGTTATTGAATGTATGGAGTATGTGTGTGTGAAAGTAGGGTGTATTTGTGTGTAGTGTTGTGTGTTTTTATGTTCTGTTGCTATTTAAAAGCAGTGGTTTACTTGTGTGTAGTGTTTGCCTTTGAATGCAGGGGTTAATTGTGTGTAGGTTTGAATGCTGAGACGTATACACATATACTCTGCCACATACACACCGATACACATATACAGACACACAGACTGTAACATCCGAATACACACACACACAGACACACTTGCAGATACACAGATGCATACACTGACACACCTACATATACACAGGTATTGACATGCAGATGCAAAGATGCACACACTGACACACCTACAGATACACAGGTATGGACATGCAGATGCACAGACATACCCTGACACACATACAAATACACAGACACTGATACACATACAGATACAAACAGACACACAATGGCACCCATGCAGATGCACAGACACACAGGGGCAGACTGAGAGCCTTTGGGGCCCCCGGGCAAAATTAGATCCCAGGCCCTTTGAAGGCCAAATATAAATAAATGTTAAATATAACTCTCCTGTAATACGGGATTCTTTTGGGTCAGTTTGAAGACCTGTGTATCAATGCATGTTTGTATTTGAGTCTGTGTGAATGCACTTGTGGATGTCTGGATGACTACATGTGCTTTTTTTTTAATACGGTATCAGTGTGAATGCATATGTGTATTGAGCGTTAGTGTGGTCCTGCACGTGCAAGGGTGTGGAATATTTTTTTAAAATCTTCTTGTCCAAGGGACTAAAGTAGTAGTCAATATACTTATCCATTATAACAATCTGCTTGTCCTGACTCAAAATATTAATTACAAAGATTGGGGGCCCTTGCCTAGAGCCATGGACACTGACAGGGCTATTTGCTAAAATCATTTTCACAAATTAAATATTCTCTAACTTTTTTAAATTTTACAATTTGGATTTATTTTGCAAAAATTCAAAGCATAGTGAATTACCCTGAGTGTAGTCTCTCCCTTTGTCATAGTGTGTGCTCGTTACGTGTGTTGTGTTCTGCCTGTATGTTTGTGCTGCTTGTATGTAAGTAATGTATATTTGTTTGCTGCCTGTATGTATGTATGTATAGTGTGTGTGTGTGTGTGCTGCCTGTATGTATGTATAGTGTGTGCGTGTGCTGCCTGTATGTAAGTAATATGTACATGTTTGCTGCCTGTATGTATAGTGTGTGTGTGTGTGAGTGCTGCCTGTATGTACTGCATTTGTGTGTGGTGGGCTGTATTTTTTTAAAGTAATGTGATTCAGACCTTTATTCTCTACAATTTGAGTGTGTTATGCAATTATAATAATGCACGCCACTCACACAGTCATTCTGACACAATCACTGATACACATATCCACAAACGCACACTCAATATTCACACACAGACAAACTAACAAACACTGGCCCATTTTCTGTACAGCCCAATCATTACATATTTCACATTACCAGCAGCTTTAATCCTGCAATCCTCAACTACTGTCTTTCCACCAGCCCATAGTTCCCTTTCCCCATACTTTTCAATCATCTCTCTGTGTCTCTTTTCCATTGCTGTCCCCATACACTTATCATGCTCTGTAGAATCCTCTTACCATGATTTTCTTCCTCTGACATCTCATGCTCTGTTTCTTCCATTGTTCTCTTTTTCCCATGACACTCCTGGTGTCCCTATTTTTTTTATTGCTTTCATTAACTTTTCTCTCCCCATCTTCCCCTTTTTATTTCCAACCTCTTTCTGCTCCCTGTGGTCTCTCACCATCTTCCCCTTTTATTTCCTACCACTCTTTGCTCTCTGATGTCTCTCCCCACCTTCCCCTTTGATCTCCTACCTCTTTCTGCTCCCTGTGGTCTCTCCCCATCTCCACATTTTCTCTTCCTACCTTTCTCCTACTCTCTGTGGTCTCTCCCAGACTTCTGCTCACCCTCAGTTCTGTGGCTGTGAGAATGTTCTGTATGAGAGGAGAGTGCAGGGCGTGATGTCACTTCCTAGCCCCGCCTCTCCCATCACACAGTGCGCCGCACAAGACAGGAAGGAGACCTGGCAGGGAGCAGGTAATGCTGCCAAGTCTCATTCAGTAAGAGGAAGGAGGGGGGTAAGGTGCAGAGCGGTAGGTTGCTGGGGCCCCACTACTTATTGAAGGAAGATGTTTTTTTATTTTTTTTATTTGCCTTTCCAGTTGGAGCATGGCTGTGTGGCCGGGCCCCTGGCTGTCTCTGACCCTCAGTCCATGACCGATGTGCCCGAATTGTCAGTCTGCCCCTGCACACACACAGATACAATGACACTCATACAGATACAAATATTGGCGCACAGACAGACACATGCCCATGGGCACACACACAGCTAACGCACATATACATACAGACAACACATGCACACAGGTAAGACACTGGACCTCCTCTGGTCCTGGCTCTCAGACTCTCTCCTCTCTGATCCTCCCCTGTTTCCCATTCCTACGCAGCTTGTTGGTAGAATGGGAGGAAGTGATTTGTATTCACACAGACCAGAGGGCCAGGAATATCTGTTAAAGGGCCTTGTCAATGGGCTCCCTGAGCGAGTGGGCCATGGTGCAGCTGCACCAGGTGTACTTCCGCAACTGCTTTCGCACATGCGTGAGTGTGCATCCCTAATGTTTATGGAGGATTCCGCAAAACCGTAGGAGGTTCCACAAATATTTTCTCGCAATTAGTGCCTGCTGATGGTAGCTATAAATACTGGCTTTGAGATTTACCTATATAAATGAAAAGGTATAATTTTGTTTTTAAACATTTGTTTACTTCTTAAATTTATTTTATCACATTTAGCATTCCATGCAAGTCCTAATGTGTATAGGAGGAGGAGTCGAGAAATAAAGATTGAGACAGAGCCCTGTGGAATGCACTGCTTCTTGTTGCTTGTGAGTTTTATTCGTTTAATTGTTTAAATATATTTAAACCCCTAACCGAAGGTTTGTTTCAATAATTTCAGTTTCTTTTTTTTTTTTAAGATATATTTTTTTACTATTCTTTTTCTTACGATAATCTACATGTTTTTGTAACATAAGATTGTGCACAAAATACTAACCCTTTAACCCCTTAAGGAAACATGACATGTGTGACATGTCATGATTCCCTTTTATTCCAGAAGCTTGGTCCTTAAGGGGTTAAGGCCCAAGACTTTTTTGAGATGACACATTTGTAAACAAAGCCTTTTCAGCAATATTGCCATGTGTCCATTCTACCTAATTTTAACACTTTCTGGTTAAGGTCATCCAGATCATTTTAAAGGAGAAATATGGCTTTCTTTAAATATCCAATGTACATACATAACACAAAATTAAATATCAATAAAATATTTTAAAAAATTGAGAAAGCACATTTTTTGTTCTCAGTTTTACATCTAATCATTTTTACACAACAAGATAATTACTCAATAAATCACTAATTAGTTTTGATGCTCAATATGTCTAGGATTTCTGGGGGAGACACCGACTCTGTACTAATGCCCATGATTTTGGAATGGATGTCCAACATGATTATGTGGGTGTGAATGTCAGGTGTTGTAATTGAATCAATTACACAGATCTTTGAGAAAGTTAAAGGGAAACTATAGGCACCAGAGTCACTAGGATGGTGATTTGTCATGCTTGTGCACTGACCACCCAGTGCTGTGGGAAGCATTGGATTGACTGAGATCTGGCACCCCGTGCATAAGGGTAGTTAAATTATTTTGTATTACATTTGGTGGGACAGAAATCAAAATAGGTGCTAGAACCCAATAGTATTAGGAATAGTCCATTAAAGGGACACTCCATGCACCAACACCGCCCTTTTCACCAATTTTTTAGCTTTTTGCCTAAATAATTATCTGTATGTGTGACTTCATCAAAGGTCCTTACATATAGTCACATAGTAGTATTGCTTGACAGAAGTTCTGCCTTTCACTAATCTGTATTACTGCCATTGATCCAAAAGGAGACAAAAAGCCCAATCTGAAGCAATTTTCAATATTGCCACTAGTCTTCAAAGTGACAGTTATATTCCTCCTTGGATCAACAAGCTGTTACCCCACATATAAAAGAGACACTCCAGACCCCTAAAACTTGGTGAAAAGTTAACAGGTGTTCCCCGTTGTCCATTTTATGAATTACATTTTTAAATGGTGGGGTGAGTACCTAGTGTTTATTGTAGTAAAAGAACAATCCAAATGTTAAAACAAAAATACTAGTTTTCAACCATGGAGTGTTCCTTTAGCTATTATATCTTTGGAGATTCTGTTTTTCCATAAAAAGCATCCTCCAATGATTATTTAAAAATCACTTAAGAATCACTTAAGAATCTTATAAAACACACTCTATGTAAAACAATTAAATAAATCTCCATAGTTATTGTTCTTTCTGTAAAGAACCCGTTCCTCTGCCATAGGTGAAATTTCCTCTCCATGTTTACATGGTTAACCTTTTGTCCTTTTTAATAAACAGATTACCATCGAGCTGTTTGTATTGACCCTGTATGTATTTGTACAATGTTATCATATCTTCTGAATCGCCTTTTTTAAAGTAAACAAAATAAGCATTTTTTCTGAAGCTTGCATATTTTCAACCTTTCTTAGTAATTAATGGGACACTGTAGGCACTTTGACTGTGTCATCTCATGGAAGTGGTTATATTTTCTGGATCCCCTGGAACCGTCCTTCCTTTAACGTTAAAACGGTTTAATGTTGTAATGTCAAATGAGATTCCTTGGAAGTTGGTCTATTGAGGAAGCATTAGTCTGGGCAGCAATATGCAGTGGTGATTGGCTGAGTGTGTCAGCTGTCAGCCTATCACAGCAGCCATTGCTGGTGTGAAATGTATTTGGCTAGAAGGAAATGTGTAATCTCTGCTTTAGCCATGTGTCAAGTTGGAGCTTAACAGTGGTTGACAAGGGACCCTCAGGCAATGTTAAACTCCTTAAAAATGGACAGCACCAGGGGTTCAAGCACTTTAGCTTGCTGAAACGCTTTGAATGGAAAGAGTGAGTTCTATTTATACCATTTTACAAAAAATGCCAATTTTAATAGAAATGTATACTTTTATGAATTAACCTGGACTCACCCCAGCCCTACAAGCTGACAGCAGGTTCTGTAACATCCTTGTTTGGTTAGCTCAATGGAGCTAAACTCAAGAGGCAGCAATTGCCCAGAGCACTTGACTTGCACAGACTTCTTATTGAGATGCATTGGGAAGTGTGTGATTGGACAGTCACAGAAAGTCTGGGCGGGGCTAGAAAAGGGAGGGCTTGCAAAGGCAGCAGACAAAAGAAATGCATGATTTGCAAACTGGTTTTAGATAGAACACCAATGATAAAATGCATTCTTAAATGCATGCATGTTTTCATTGGTGGTATATATACTTAATGATGACTTTTATTTATTTTGTAGTAGTGTCCCTTTGAGGCTTACATTTATAGTGATATCTCATGCCTGAAAACCAAACAATAGAAACATCATTTCTGATTCCTGCAAATGGTACATTAGTAGAACACACACTGTGTATTTAAATATTGAACTTTTTGAAGCAAATGCATATTATGTCTAGGTAAAAAATTGTGCACAGTCAGCTACTTGTTACTTCATTATGTATTAAATAGGATGAAGTGAGTATTCAATATCACAGTAATGATTTTCACAACAGGTAGGTTAAAAACCATTACACATAATGTCTTACTGAATTCATATAATATGAAATAATGTACTGAAACAATGTAAATGTGTCAATAACTTTATTGTAGCACAGAAAACTTAATTTCTGTAAATGAATTGATAGTGTTTCTGTATTATTCAAAACAATTTTCAGTTTTACGTGCAAAACTCCTGTATTGTCACAACTAACTTTAGTTAGCAAAAAAAAATCTAGCTTTTATGATCGCCTTAATTTCATTCATTTTTTTTTTTTTTAATGTGTTGAACAACTTTAGAACATCTCAAATTATTTTTTACTGAAGAACGGTTGTTTTTTGCACAGGAGATGCAAGGATGCGTTCTTTCTTTTTTGTTATGTTCCCTTAAGGTAGCTCGCTCCTTTTGAGTGAAATAGGACTATAATACCCATTCTTTTATTCATTCAAAATATTTGGAAACATTGGAGTTAGGGTGCAGCATACACAATTCCAACTCCGCAAATGATGGCTAGTGCTTCAGATAAATTGAAGTTTGGGCTGAACATTGAAAAATTGACTTTGAATTTTTAAATTTTTTTGGGCTCTTTTAGGATGGAGCCAAAGAGTATGCCATGATGAACAACCCTAGATCCAAGTGCTTAGGGAGACGTCGACGGAAAAATACTTCAGTCTCTGCTTCTGGTTCCAGTGCTTCAACCTCCGCTGTTTCAGAAGCCAGGGAAGGCGACAGTGATAGAGAAACCAGCAATGAATGTGCTTCCAGTTCTTCAGGTTTACATCAATGCATTTTGCACTTTCAAAATATTTCTATTGCTTAGGGTTGTTCTAGAGCAGGGCTGGTCAAAAGGTAATGCTATGATGCTTTGCCTCCCTTTAGAAGGGTAAAGCATCATGGACGTTGCAGTCCTACAGCATTGAGGATCTACAAATTAAAGGAGATGCTCAAAGTACGTATGTTACATGGTTTCATATAATTCTGCCTGGTATGATTCTTAGATCATTGATTAGCTTTAGAACTAATGAAGTCCTTGACACAGTAAAAATCACAGCCACAGTCTTTCAAGGCATATCCACCAGTGTAGTACTTCTGCTTGTATGACCAAACAAGGAAACACAAATAAATATCTCCAGCCAATGAGCTGTGGTGATTATGGTGCTTGGAGTGTTTAATTTAAGAACTGAGCAAAAAACAGGTCACAAGAGAACTGTAATAAACCCTCTCCACCTGCTCATTTTAGGAGTGCTTAGATCTCAACAAGCACAGGAAACAATACTGAAGTAATTAATTTCATTAAATTCCTAATGCTCTTCCTTGCCATTAGTTTCAGTTCTCCCTTCCCCCAATCTAGATTTAAAAAAAAAAAATGTGAAAAGAAGTTTTACTCACCTATTTTTCAGTGCCGGGGCCCAGGAGGCCCTGTAGCCGCTCAGTGCTGTGCTCCTTCAATTAAAAGGTAGCTAGTTGCGAGAACCAAGTTTGCCTTTCTGACTGCTACTAGAGGTGTATTTAAACCTGCAATGCAAGCATTGCTGTTCTATAGTAAACAGCAATGTATTACATTGCAGGGTTCATACTAAAGGACCACTGCACCCAGACGTTTCATTGAGATGACATGCTTGTGGTGTCTTTAGTGGTTCTTTAAAAAGCCTCTATACCACTTTTGGTGTTAGTCCCTTATGGTACATGGAATAAAGCAACTTAAAATGTATCAAAGGCTTCAGAATTATTCAATTTGTAATTCATACCCGTTTGAGTAAATTATTCTGATACCCTCTACCAAATCCTGCACACAATATTTAACATCTCTGAACTAGTTTTTTCCCTTCTGTGATCAGAAATGAATTAAGTAGAAGAAAAACCTGCGATTCTGTGTTCTTAAGAGTTTAAAAGAACAGTTAGAACAGACAACAGCTCAAATAGCTTGCTCTTCGATGCGTCCCCATTCAGATGTCCTACAAGTTTTAACTTAATTGTGTCAGAAGTATTGCAAACCCAGACTATTCTTTCAGGTTTTAGTAGGACTCACTATTGACTCCCCCAGGTACAGTGACCATAGAGTCCACATGTGGATTACACAAATTAGCCAAAACAGGCATTTATGAGAACACTGAGAATGAATAACCACTCACGTAGCTTTGCTTACGTCAGGGCAAGACTGGCCCACAAGTATACCTGGAAATATCTCGGTGGGCCAAAATCACCTTGGGCTGGGCAGTGCAGCAGATTTCACAAAACATTTTATGATATTCATTTATTTTTACCCTCCTTTACTGTTGGGGATCTGGTGCAGCCAACTAGATGGCCGCATTGAGGATGCCAGCAGCCAGTACACAAGCAAAGGGAGGATCAGCAAGGAGGAGTGAGAGAGAGTGCTTTGTCTCTCTTACAAATGCCCCTTTGCCGTTTCCTGCACGGCACGGTCACATTGCTCTGTAGGGATCCAACCCCTGTACTGTAGCTCTGCCCCAACCATCTGACTTTCACAGAAGAGACAAGTCAGTGCATTCAGAGACCCCATTGTCAGTGACAAGTACTTGTAAGTTTGCCCAGCAGCCCATGATTGATCGTGTGTGCGCTTACCAGTGATCTTGTCTTTAATGAGCCGTGTGTCTGTGAGCTTGTCTTTAGTAAAATGTTTGTTTCACTGAGATTGTCTGAAGTGAGCTTGTGTGTCAGTGAGCTTGTCTGTAGTGAGCTCATACTTGTCAGCGAACTTGTTTGTAGTGAACTTGTGTGTGTCAGCAAACTTTTCTGTAGTGAGCATGTGTGTGCCAGTGGGCTTGTGTTTGTGTGTCAATAAACTTGTCTGTATCAGTGAGCTTGTCTGTAGTGAGCTTGTGTATATTTTGGTCAGTGAGCTTGTCTGTAGCGAGCTTATGTGTTTATATTTTTATTTTACTCCATTGTATCAATGCAATGTTTTGTGGACCCAGGACATACTTGAAAATGAGAGAAATCGCAATGTATATTTCCTGGTAAAATATTTTATAAATAAATATGTATGTGTCAGTAAGATTGTTTGTAGTGAACTTATGTGTGTGTGTGTGTCAGTGAGATTGTCTGTAGTGAGCTTGTGTGTGTCCATGAACTTGACTGTAGTGAGCTTGTATATTTGTGTCAGTGAGCTTGTCTGTTGTGAACTTATGTATGCGTGTCAGTGAGCTTGTGTGCCAGTGAGCATATGTGTGTGTCAGTGGGTTTGTGTGTAGTGAGCTTGTGCGTGTCACTAAACTTGTCTGTAGTGAGCTTGTGTGTGTTTGTGTCAGTGAGCTTTTCTGTAGTGCGTGCGTGTGTATTTGGGTCAGTAAGCTTGTCTGTAGTGAGCTTATATGTGTTTGTCAGTGAGCTTATCCATAGTGAACTTATGTGTGTGTGTCTGTGAGCTTGTATGTCACTGAGCTTTTATGTAGTGAGCTTGTGTTTACCAGCAAACGTGTTTACAGTGAGCATGTGTGTGTCAGTGAACGTGTCTGTTGTGCGCTTGTGTATGTCAGGGGGCCTTTGTATCAGTCAGCTTGTCTGTAGTCAGCCTTTGTGTATGTGAGCTTGTGTCGGTTAGAGAGATTGTCTGTGTATCAGTGAGCTTTTTGATAGTCAGCTTTAGGGTGTGTATATCATTGAGTTTGCCTGTAGTTAACTTGTGTGTGTCAGAGAGTTTGCCTACAGTAAGTTTGTGTGTGTGCCAGTGAGCTTGTCTGCATGTGTCAGCAAGCTTGTATGATTAATTCACGTGGAATAAGCTTTTTAATATATACATTTGCTGCACTGATGTATTTGCCACACTGTTACAAATATGCTGATGTCTTCATGAGCGTGGAGGATTGCCATGCCAAAATAAGTGTCCCAAAGCAGAGCCAATAACAACAGACATGGGGCAGACTGGAGGGTTTGGGTTACAGCTTTGTTATGCTCATGGGCCATCTGAATTGAGGAACTGCAGGTAAGTAACAATAATAACTCCAAAACCACATAAATTATTTATAACTATGATAAATAATATATTTAGTGCATTGGGAGTTGCATGTTTAAGTGAACCTGTCATGACATACTCACTTAAAAAATAAATACACACTCACTCACTCACACACACACACTAACTCTCTCTATCTAACTATACACAAAGTATTTATTGCTGGAATATTTTCCCAGGGCTGTTTCTCAGGGTGGTCCTGCCTTCAGTGCATCCCAACAGGTTAAGAAAAAGTAAGCTAAAACTTGTATGAGATCTGAATGTGGATGCACCGAAGGGAAAGCTTCTTGAGTTTGTCCATTCTCCGCATTCTCATAAACTATTGTTTTTGGCTAATATACAGAAGACTTGGATTTTACCAAAAGGATAATACATGGATACACACAAGAAGAGACCAACTGAATGTCAAAACAAATGCCTTGTGCAGACCTTATTAGACCTGAGCAGGAATTCACTGTTGTTCATTCTAAGTGTTCTTATAAACACTTGTTTTTGGCCTACTCTTCCTACCTAATGGGCATTCTTATAAAAATATTGGTCAATAAAAAAATATATATATGTGTATTTCGGTATGTAGTGAAACCATACAGACTGGATATCATTATGTAGAGAAGGCAGTTGTTTTATGATGGATAATAAAACAAACTATTTCCTGGTGTGTTTTCCCAAAACATTTTTATTGTTATCTTAGAGGCAAATTCTCGTTGCCAGACCCCCACCAAGCAAAGGCAGGGCAGCTTGTCTGGGGAACTTCCTGATGTTTCAGAGCCCAGCGAACCTGTGGAGTGGTCTGGAGCAGAAGAATCTCTCTTCAGAGTCTTCCATGGAACCTACTTCAATAACTTTTGTTCCATAGCTCGTCTTATGGGCACCAAGACATGCAAACAGGTGAGAGAGGTCATCACAAACTTGTTTCATCACTACAATATCCTAAATCATAACTAAAATGCTATCACTTTTACTGGCATCCAAAGTATTTTGAAACATGAAGATACATTGGAAGGTATGTTTGTTATATGTATGTATTTCATATGGGCATAGATTATTTTGGACAATAAAAAAAAATAAAAAAATATATAGAGAGAGAGACAGACAAAATGATAACCATGTTTGCAGTAAACTAAATCCACTATGTATTTAAATATATCTGTGTTTAGCCAATGTAAGACAACAATGTGGGAAAAATGCATCTTTATGATTTTTTTATTTTTATTTTATTTGTCATGAATGTTCTCCTTTTCTGTTAATTGTCTGCTAAAGATTGCAGCAGCCACCAATTCGTGATTAAAGGAACACTATAGACTCAGGAACACAAACATGTATTCCTGACCCTAGAATGTTAAAATTGCGGGTCTGCTGGAGCAGGCCCCAGTCCTGACCTCCTCCTTGCTGACATCATGAATAATAATGATTTCATCCAATGCTTTCCCATAGGATAGCATTGTTCGAATTGGCCGCATGTGCAGCGAGCATAGCCACCTGTCAAAAAAATTATTTTAACAAAAAAAGCAATAGAGGGACACTATAGTCACCAAGATAACTTTAGCTTAATGAAGCAGTTTTAATGTATAAATCATGCCTCTGTAGTTTCACTGCTCAGTTCACTGCCATTTATGATTTAAATCACTTTTGTTTTTGTTTACGCACCCCTAGCCACACTGGTGGTGAAATAAATAATTCTAAATCATATTATGTGGAGAGATGTAGAGGACAGGAATAACGGGGGACAATTTTACAATGAGATAGTTATTTGCACTGTTTGCATGCAAGTCACACACACACAGTCCTACAAGCTTCTCCTTGCAAGCATGCTCACAGCGCTACGTGCAAGAGAAGAAGTCTTCAGCACGCATTGTGGCAATGGATGTTTTTTATGCACAGAACTGACATTTAGTCAGTGTGGAACAGGGTTCCAATTCACTAAAATCTCTGTATAGGCAACGTTTCAAGTTATAACTGATTTTAGAAGTCTTCATGGTGGTTCTAGTAATCCTTTAAGCAAACAAACTGTGCTGTAGGATTTATTTACATTTAAATGGCAGAAAACATCAGTACACCAAAACTGTTTCATTACACGGAATAATTTTTTATGATTAGCATATTCCTTTAAACAATTCAGCTCAGCTCATTATTGTATTGCATTTATGTTTTACAGGCTTCTGTCAATTGTTTGTTTTATATTTTGCTAACCACATTGATTAGATTTAATTATGCATAGAAGATGGCATACTGTGTGGAATAATCTGTTTTAATTATTTATTTTTATTTCATTTTCCACTAAAGGTTTTCCAGTTTGCTGTAAAAGATTCATTAATTCTGAAAGTGCCAGCTAAGGAGCTAATGAATACGGCTCAGAAGAAGAAAAGGAAGCACAGGTACAGTATTTATTTTAGCAGCATAGAATAAGGCAAATTTGGCATGGCATAAAATTAAAAGTGAACTTGTAAAATAAAACAACATTGCTAATATGTTTTAATCCACCTAAAGGCATTTTAGGATTTGATTTTTAACTACTTAAAGACCACATGACCTCTATGCCGTCATGCAGCGCAGGGCTTTAATGATCAGTGACGGCACAGACCGTCGTGCAGTAAAAGTACCAAGGAACCCCAGGTATCTTTCAATACCTAGGGGTCCCCTCTTTCAACTGGTGCCAATGTTAGTAACCCCAGACTGACATATCAACTGTTTGCAGTGCTCATAGTGAACAGGAGGGGGAAAATTGTGGCAGAATACATACATGGCAAAGGTGCCAAAACTGCTTTTTGTCACACATGCTGCAGCTCAAAAAAGCCTTGATCAACAACAACAAAAAATGAAAACCTACTCTTAGTGAACTAGAGCTAGAAAGGTCAGTAGAGGGGAAGTAAATATAAAAAAAAAAAAATACATTTTATTAGTATCTCTTTATTCATTGTCCTGAATACTTACAATATAAGCAAATGAGTATCTGAGGTCAGTGACAACAGCAGAATACTGCTGTAAGTGTATATGGCAGAGTACATGTTTGAGCAAGATCCCATCAAATTTATCAATACTTGTTAATAAGTCACTTTTTAAATTTTAATTTTATTTCGTTTAATAAAGAACTGTAAAGCCAATTGTTTTGCAAGTTAGGTACATAGAGGTAAGGCAGCCGTGAGATACTGTGCCATTTTATTTGTGAAGTTCAAAGATTGGAAAAGAGAGGAAGAATGTCTAGATAGAATGTGTACTGGCACAAACTAAAAAAGGTAGGTAAGGAGTATAACACAAACACACTTAATACCTCAGCATGTGGAAACAAACCTCCTGCCTACAATCACCATGGTTTGGTGAGTGAAGTGATAGGCACATGAATAGATATTCTAACATGTATTTTTATAATATATGCTGTACATAAAAAGCAGGAAGAGTACATTGACGGAAAGAGCCTCAAATGCCTATAATGATCGACTCTAAGTGGAAATAAACCCAGCTATACTTCGAATAGAGATTGAAAAAAGAGCCCTCTATAACATCCTCACTCCCTAATACACAGAAAAAGCTCATTCTTGCTAATGGCAAACTACAAACTACATACAAATAACAGCATACCCTAACTGAATCACTGAACGTCTCAAGTTACCTTGGCACCCAGCTGTGCTTACATAATTTTGTCTTTAAGACAAGTGGAAATGAATTCTATAAATAACATATTAGTTGAAATAGGAAAATTGTCAGTGTCTGTTCATTATGTTTTTTTTGTTTTTCTTCTTTGTTCTCCTGCCACGTCATTGCAATATTGCTTATAAGAAATTGTTATGATACAATATCATATCCCCCCATACATTTTCACTAATTATTGTATACCAATCTAGGAGAGATCTCGTACTGACTGCATGGTAACAGCAAGTATCTGCTTTAATTAACTCTTTAAGGACATGACTGAATTGTTGCAATCATAATTTAATAATGGTACTGAAGGGATTAAAATGGAAGACTACATCCCTTGTGTAATTTAAATACTGCAAATTATCTATGTGTGCCTTAAAATGTATATTTCCACAGCGGTTTTTTATAAGTAGGACTTCCTTACTGGAACAAATGTGGTTTGTACTTTTTGATACCAAGTCCCAGGCACAATCTGTATTTCAGATTTACATACCTTTCCCTGTTTAACTGGCCACAGACTTTGGGTTTATTTATAGTTTCAAAACATTTTCTATATGTAAAGTCACTTTTTTTATGTTGCAGGTTGTGGGCTGCTCACTGTAGAAAGATTCAGCTTAAAAAAGGTAAGTTTTAGCTTTCACTTGGCAGACAAGAAATCACAGTGGCATTCAGTAAATGCCAAAAGGCAGATGATTGGTGTTTTATGTGAAAACCCATTCAGCTATTCCTATAATTCAAATGAGTGTGTTTTATTAAAGCAGCATAAACTAAAAAAAATTACATACGCATACATTTCGTCTAAAAGATAAATGTGAATTACTGTTCTGACTCATGGTAAAAAAAAAATGCACTGTTAGCAACTGTATGGTTGATTTTCACCTCATAGGGCTAAAGTTAATATTGTTGGATAAACTTACCAGATAATGTAATATTTTTGGATAAACTTTTTAAATAACTTTTTTAACATATTAAAATATGAAAACCTATATCATTTACATAGTTACATAGCTGAAAAGAGACTTGCGTCCATCAAGTTCAGCCTTCCTCACATTTGTTTTTTTGCTGTTGATCCAAAAGAAGGCAAAAAAAACAGTTTGAAGCACTTCCAATTTTGCAACAAGCTAGGAAAAAAAATTCCTTCTTGACCCCAGAATGGCAGTCAGATTTATCCTTGGATCAAGCAGTTATTACCCTACATTGAAAGATTATATCCTTGAATATTCTGTTTTTGCAAGTATGCATCTAGTAGCTGTTTGAACATTTGTATGGACTCTGATAAAACCACTTCTTCAGGCAGAGAATTTCACATCCTTATTGATCTTACAGTAAAAAAAACCTTTCCTTTGCCTTAGACGAAATCTTCTTTCTTCCAGTCTAAACGCATGACCTCGTGTCATATGTAAAGTCCGGTTTGTGAATAGATTTTCACACAATGGTTTATATTGGCCCCGAATATATTTGTATAATGTTATCATATCCCCTCTCAGGCGACATTTTTCTAAACTAAATAGGTTTAAAATTGTTAACCTTTCTTCATAGCTGATATGTTCCATTCCTTTTATTAATTTTGTAACCCGCCTCTGCACTTTTTCTAGTGCCATAATATCCTTCTTTAGAACAGGTGCCCAAAATTGCACAGCATATATAATATGTGGTCTTACCAGTGATTTATAAAGAGGCACAATTATATTCTCGTCTCGAAAATGAATGCCCTTTTTCATGCATGACAATACCTTACTGGCCTTGGCCACTGCCTTGGCCTTGGCCACTGCTGATTGACATTGCACATTGTTCCATAGTTTGTTGTCTATAACAATTCCCAAGTCCTTTTCGTGTGTTGTTATCTCTAATTCACTTCCATTAAGGGTATACATTGCTTGTGTATTCTTCACGCCGAAGTGCAGAACTTTGCATTTTTCGACAATAAATTTCATCTGTCATTTGAGTGCCCAGTCCACAAGTTTATCTAAATCCCTCTGCAGCACAGTAATATCTTGCGCACATTGTATTATTTTACAGAGTTTTGTGTCATCTGCAAATACTGAAATATGACTTTTAATGCTTTCTTCAAAATCATTTATAAACATGTTAAATAGAAGGGGTCCCAGAACAGACCCCTGAGGGACACCACTTGCCACCTCTGTCCAGCTTGAAAATTTAACATTAACGACAACTCTTTGTACTCTATTTTTAAGCCAATGTTCTATCCAAGAACAAGCATTTTTATCTAGACCGATTTCCTTGAGTTTGAACACTAATCTATTGTGTGGAACTGTATCAAATGCCTTGGCAAAATCCAAATAGATCACATCCACTGCAACACCCTGATCTATACTTCTACTTACTTCCTCATAGAACGCAATCAAGTTAGTTTGACATGACCTGTGCTTCATAAAACCATGCTGATTTTTGCTGATAACCATGTTCTTCTCAAGGAATTCTTGAATATTATCCCTTAATAACCTTTCAAGTATTTTCCCAGCCACAGAAGTTAAGCTCACAGGTCTAAAATTTCCAGGCAAGGATTTTGAACCCTTTTTGAATCTAGGAACCACATCTCCCTTCCTCCAATCCTACGGAACACTTCCTGAAAGAAAAGAATCTTGAAAGATTAAAAACAGAGGTTCACTTATTTTTACACTTAGTTCCTTAAGTACTCGTGGATGGATACCGTCAGGCCTTGGAGCTTTGTTTATATTAACTTTCTTTAGTTGCTGCAGCACCTTGTCTTGAGATAACCAATTACAATTATTCTGCAAGTTTTTAGTAGCAATCATTTGCACATCTAATGCCATGGGTTCTTCCTTAATATATACGGAGGAGAAATAGTTATTTAAAATTCCTGCCTTTTCCAGGTCTTCATTAACTAACACCCCCGTTTCAGTTTTTAGTGTACCTACACTTTAATTTTTTGGTTTATTTATTTTTTTAAAATAAATCTTTATATCAAAAAATATACAAATATGTAGTGTTGTCTAAATATACATTTTCAGCTATTGTCAGGGCTGATGCGGGGATTTTTGGATACAAAGGCGAAGATGCATTTTGCAGCCCTCCACCTACATGTGTCTTCACCTGTGTGTGTCTTAACACCCCTTTTGAGTATCTTACCCCCTTTTAGTCCCTTGTGATTTTCTTATCCCCTCTTTTGACGATCTTATCTGCTTTAGTGTATTTTATTTGTATCTTACACCCCCTTTAGTTTATTGAAGCCCCCCTTTTTGCACCCTTTTGTGTCTTACACCCCTTTTAGTGTACCTTTCTCACCCTTTTGTCTCTTACAACTGACCATTTGAGACTATCCCTTTTTGCATCTCTTGTATCCCCCAGATCCTTTGTGTGCCTCTTGCTTCCCCCAGCCCCTTTGTGTGCATCTTTCTTTCCTATCCACTTTGTGTTTCTCTTACTTCTCCCCTGCCTCTTTGTGTGTCTCTTACCCCACTTGTATACCTACTTGCGTCCTGTTGTATTGAGGCCCTACGTATTGTGGTAGAGGTTTTCTTTATCCTCGATCTGCAAGGAATCTGTTCTTCCCACACAATTTTTAGATACACTCATGATATGCTCATGGCATTAGGATCCTGCAAAGACCACTGAAACTCGGTGTCCTGTAGTGAGTGGTGCAGGTGACGCTATTGCATCATTGCCCTCAACCCCCGGCATCCCAATAAACAGAACACTGAAGTGAAAATAAATATCTCATGTAAAATCAAATGTGGGAAAAGAATTTGCCTGTATATCTTAGGTAAAATCTAACAGGGAAAAATAATTCTGATATACAAATCTGGCCTTTTAATGTTGGATTGATTGTTGTAGAACTGCTTTTAACAATGCTTTACCAATAATTAGTAAAAAAAATAAAAAATAAAAATAATAATAATATATAACTTTGCATATTGTAGTGGAATAATATTGTTTTACGAGTTTTATATGGCGTGTTTTTACATTTGAACATATAGGACAGGGATAGGCAACCTTCGGCACTCCAGATATTGTGAACTACAGCCCCCATAATGATCTTACACCCACAATGCTGGCAAAGTATCAAGGGAGTTGTAGTCCAAAACATCTGGAGTGCCAAAGGTTGCCTATGCCTAATATAGGATATTACTTATTTAAGGTTTCCAATATTTGTTTAGTAAAATGTAAAGTACAATTTGTCATTGTTAATCACTGACATGTAGAGTTTATTCACTAAACTCCAATTCATAGTGATTCTAAAGTAAGATGACGTGATTGAGTGCAACATAGCTGATCTTTTAAAGAAAAGATAAGAAAAACCACTAGTCACAACTTGGCTATTGTTACCTAAAGTTTGCTATTTCATTTTCAAATTGCTGTTTGGGAAATAAACCTCATGTGTGTTTTAATTTATTTTTAATTTATACATATATTGATGCATAAGTTGAGATTTTATTTTTACATTATTGAATGTCTGACACTTGCTACAGAAATGATTTAGTTGACCCATAATATATTACTCCAGCATAGAACAGGAAAAGGATTTACAGCATGTAATAAATGACTCATTTATTCTTTTTCTTAACAGAGGTCCCTTTCCTTCATTTTCATCTGTAAATACAGAACAAAAATATTCATTGAGTCAGTCAGCTAGACCTTTATCCTCTTCTACATACCTTCCTTCTTTTGTTTTTAAGCTAACGAATCCTTGTTTTACTTTTCTTTTTCTCATTTATGTATCTAAAAAATGTTTTGTCCCCCTTTTTTACCGACTGTGCTATTTTCTCTTCTGTGTGTGATTTGGAAGCTCTTATAACTTGCTTAGCCTCTTTCTGCCTAATCTTATAGATCATTTTGTCTTCCTCACTCTGGGTTTTTTTATAATTCCTAAATGCTAACTTTTTGTTTTTAACTATTTTGGCCACATCTGCGGAGTACCACAGTGGTTTCTTGAATTTTTTGCTTTTACTGACCAGCCTAATGCAATTTTCTGTTGCCTTCAATAGTGCAACTTTTAAATAATCCCATTTCTCTTGGACTCTATTTAAATTGCTCCAGTCTGATAATGACTCCTCTACACATATTCTAATTTTAGAAAAGTCTGTTTTTCTAAAGTCTAAAACTTTTGTTTTTGTGTGGTCTGACTCCGTCACTGTTCTTATATTAAACCACACTGACTGATGATCACAGGATCCTAAACTTTCACCTACTGTAATATCTGATACCAAATCTCCATTTGTTAACACTAAATCTAGTATGGCCTCTTTAAGAGTTGGCTCCTCAACAACTTGTTTTAGAGACAATCCCAGTAGGGACTTTAGAATATGTGTGCTCCTGGCACAAGTAGCTAATTTTGTTTTCCAATTTACATCAGGAAGATTAAAGTCACCCATGATGATAACTTCCCCCTTCATTGTCATTTAGCTATTTCCTCAACTAGTAGATTATCTAACTCTTCAATTTGTCCTAGGGGCCTATAAATCACACCTACACGAGTTACTGTGTGATTACCAAATTCTAACGTAACCCAAACGGACTCTATGTTTGTCTCACTGACTTTCATTAGGCTAGATTTTATGCTATCCTTCACATACAGGGCCACCCCTCCCGCTTTCTTGCCTTCCCTATCTTTTATATATAAAGAGTACCCTGGTATTGCTATGTCCCAGTCATTTTTCTCATTATACCATGTCTCAGTAACAGCGACTAAATCTACACTATCAGTTGCCATTATTGCCACAAGTTCATGGATCTTTTTCCCTAAACTGCGAGCATTTGTAGACATGACTCTAAGCTTATAATTTTTTAACACACTTGCTACAGGCACCTTCTGTCCTTGTTTTGGGGGACAGTAATATCTGATACCAGATTGATGTTTTATCACCCTTTTGCCCCCCCTCCTAGTTTAAATACATCCTAGCAAAAACTCTGAACTGCTCACTGAGAACATTTGTTCCCTTTTGAGAAAGATGCAAACCATCTTTTTTGTACAGCTTATTTCCATTCCAAACAGAGCTACCATGAGAAATAAAGCCAAATACTTGCTCCTGACACCATTCTCCAAGCCACAAATTAAAGTCCCTAATACGCATCCGCCTGTCGTTCTGAGTGTTATGCACACTTATAAATACCGTTTTTGCTTGCCCTTTTGCGACAATTTGTTTTTAACCCAGACTGCAGTAAATTGTGTTGTATGCATTTAACGAAGATACCACATTGATTATTTTGTGTCTTGAATAAATTCTGACATTCTCAAAAAATATTTCATTGTTAGAGATGTGTACATCCGTTTATCTATCTTAATCAATTATACTTTTGTCCCTTTTCTCGTTCTGTATTGACTTGCTTGAAAAATCAGTTGAATCGTTACATGTTAAAACATGCACATATTATTTGAATGAAGATGTTTGTCATTGTGTATCTTTTTAGAGGTTAACTTCAATCACCTAAAACTTAATCAAAATGTCAGAAAATCTTGTGGTTCCCAAGTGATAAAGAATATTTGAATACTGACAAAACTTAGTGTTTTGCTCTGTTCTCTCCAAAACAAAGCTATACAAGCTAATGTTGATCAGGCTAACTTGTGTACCGGTTACTGATTGTATGTTTCTTGGTCATTGCTAGATAATTCTGCTAATCAAGTTTACAACTACCAGCCCTGTGACCACCCAGATCACCCATGTGATAGCACATGTCCCTGTATTATGACCCAAAACTTCTGTGAAAAGTTCTGTCAATGTAACCCAGACTGTAAGTAACAGTAGTTATACGGTAACGTAATTATATGCAATGTTTTTATTCTTAATCTCTAAATATGTCCTTTTCATAAGCTTTTATTCAGGTAGGCAGCCACCCTATACAGTTGTGAGAATGGCATTATCAATTAATACACAGGGCCAGTGCACTGTTTTATTCACGTTATTGTCACTGTTATTCCTGTTAACTGCCAAAAAATAAAATAAAATGAGGCATTTAACAATCAGAATTAGTAAGTTAGTTTATTATTTTTCTTTAGTAGCACTTGTTCGGGAGAAATTTTAATGCAAAACTGTGACTGTTTGTGATATATTGTGTATACATATAGGGTATCAGGAGAAACCTGTCTGTCCTTTTAAAGGGACACTATAGTCACCAGAACAACTACAGCTTAATGTATATGAGTATAATCATTCCCTGCAGACATTTTCATGCAAATACTGTCTTTTAAGAGTGCCCCCACTCCTCAGATGGCCATTGGAGGTGCTTCCTGGGGCAGTGCTGCACTGCCATTCAGCGTCTCCACGCTCTGCATGGAGACGCTAAATTTTCCTCATAGAGATACATTAATTCAATGCATCTCTATGAGGAGGTGCTGATTGGCCAAACCCGATCGGGGACGAGGCTGGACTTGCGCTGCGCTGGAAATAAGGTAAGTTTTAATCCCTGCTAAGGGAGGGCAAGCCACCTAAATGGTGGTTTTAACACTATAGGATCAGTAATACATGTTTGTGTTCCTGACCCTACAGTGTGCCTTTAAAAATCATATATAACATGTATGGATGCTCTTATGCAGAATGTGTTAAATTATAGTGTAACGAAAACAACTATAGAAGTTTTGAGTTAAGATTCTTACTATTTCTTTTCATGTTTTCCTCATATGTTCCCCTGTAGGTCAAAACCAATTTCCTGGGTGCAGGTGTAAGACTCAGTGCAACACTAAGCAATGCCCCTGTTACCTGGCTGTGAGAGAGTGTGACCCAGACCTTTGCCTTACTTGTGGGGCATCTGAGCACTGGGACTCCAAGGTTGTGTCATGCAAGAACTGCAGCATTCAGCGAGGTTTGAAGAAAGTGAGTATGTAGGTGTAGTGTATATTTTGGAACTACTTGAGAACAATTCTATTTCTTCTCCTCCTCTAATGCAATAAATACCCTGACTGTTATAAGAAAATAAAGCATCACGTAAAAATAAGTTAGCACACGTTATAGGTGATCTTTAAAGCTGTCACCCTCCTCCATCCCCCCCAATCTAAAATTTGATAGAAACTTTATGAAATGCTCGGATTGACTGTGTTGGAATTTCACAAAAATTCCAACTTGATCAAAAGATATACAGAGACAAAGAACGGACTACTTTGTCTCAGTATTTCTCCTAAGCCAGACACTGCTTGACACTGGATGGCGCTACCGCCATCAAGCTTAATCAATCACTTTCCCTAGGCTATGCGCAAGAGTACAGCAGTGACGCTAGCTCCAGGCACCAGAAGGGAGCAAAAGCGGATCCTTTTTAAAGTTCTGTTATCGCATTGTGTCATATTTTATTTGGAAACTCTTATCTCTTGTTCTGTTAATTGCATGCTAGTGGTTGCAGCTGCCTCCTGTGTTAGATTAAAGTTCAATTAACAAAGAGAGAGAGAAGTAGGAAAGATTGGAAATAAAGAAAAACCTAGAAATTTAAATACTGCTCTGAAACTGGAGCACAGGGATACCATAAAAAGCCTCTAAAACACATTAATGTAAAAGATACATCAGGTAAAAACCTAATGTGAAACTTTGACCTAGTAGATAAGTAGTACTTATCAATAAAAACTATCAATTAGACATGACCATAGAAAATATGTCTAAATAAATCAACAATCTAAGTGCAGCAAAAGGTACATGCCTATGAAGCTCAGTCAAACGAATTCTAATATCTTTAATCTCACAGTCTAAAATAAAGTTCATATATAAACAAATGTGTCTATAAAACACTTCTTTAAAAAGTATTCGCGTGAAGCAGCAGTCTGTCAATCAAAATGTAGCAATTGTGATGGTGGGTGATAGGTGTAAGAACATATGTTCACAGAAATTGCTTAATTTTGTAGTACTTTTTAAATAGGAATTGACGATAGTAGAATTACAGCTGATTGAGCTATTTAGGCTTGAATCTTTTGTTACATTTAGATTTTTCATTTATTTAGAAATGTTTTTTTTATTTTCATTTATAATTGCATTTTAAGTTTTTATTAATAAGTACTACTATCTTCTACCCCTGCTTTTTTTATTTCAAAGCTGGAAATAAGTTACTAAACTTCTAAAGTAAATAGACCGTACTATTTGAAAATGAAACCATTAAGCTCAGAGTACGGTAATGTAACACCTGTAATATGCTGTGCAATTTTGGGCACTTGTTCTAAAGAAAACTATTATGGCGCTAGAAAGAGTGCAGAGCTGAGCTACAAAATTAATAAAAGGAATGGAACATTTCAGTTAGATTTAAATCTTTATAGTTTAGAAAATGGCACCTCAGAGGGCATATGATAGCTTTATACATATATATTTTGGGCCAATACAATCCATTGTCTGGAAATCTATTCATAAACAGGACTATATACATAGGCCTTGAGGTTACATATTTAGACTGGAAGAAAGTAGATTTAGTCTAAGGCAAAGGACAGGGGTTTTTACAATAAGAACAGTATGGACGTGGAATTATCTGCCTGAACATGTGGTTTTATCAGTATTTGTACAGATGTTTAAACATCAACTGGATGAATACTTAAAAAAAAAAAAAATCAGATTTTTAATTTGTTGGGTAACAGCTTCTTGATCCAATGAAAAATCTGACTGCCATTCTGAGGTCTAGAGGATTTTCCCTAGCTTTTTGCAAAATTGGAAAGCACCTCAAATTGTTTTGTGTTTTTTTTTTTTTTTGCCTTCTTTTGTATCGGCAGCATGTACAGATGTGGGAAGGGCTGAACTTGTACGCATGTCTCTTTTCTGTCTGTGTAACTATGTGCCTCATAAACAGTATGGAATTAAGCAGTGACACTGCAGGAGCCTGAACTATACAACCGCATCATTAAACTAAACTTTGTTGACTGTGGTATGTAAGGTCAGAAACTAAATTCACATCATTTTCCTGTTGATCTTCAGATTTTCGATTCACATAGCAATGTGTGTCAATGAGCGTTAGATTGATACCTAATGTGATTCCATGTGCATCGGTCAAAATAAAGTCTTGGTAATAAATCCACAATTTTTACATGGTATTCTGAAAATGAAAGTCTGCTGTCTAATTTTGAAAACCTTAACCCCTTAAGGACCGAGGACGGTTCAGGACCGTCATCGGCATTTTTGCGTTGCCGACCGATGACGGTCCTGAACCGTCCTAACGGTCAGAGCTACTTACCTGATCGCCGTCGTTCCCCCGGCGGCGATCAGCGTGGCTCCGGTTGTGGGGAGACTGCCTGCAGCCCAGACAGTCTCCCCACGGCAGATTAGGACCCCTGTGGCCATGTGATCGCTTAACACAGCGATCACATGGTCACAATAGGTGTCCATAGTGCTGCCTGCAGGGGGACTGCCTGTGCTGACAGGCAGTCTCCCTGCATGTGTAAAATAAAAATAAAAAATAAAGTTAATGTTAATAAAAAATAAATAAATAATTATATATGTGTATATATGATATATAGACATATATTATATTTATATAATATATGTCTATATATCATATATATATAATGTCATACTAAGTGTATTTTTATATTAATATGTACTTATATTAATATAAAATACACTTATAATTAAATTACACACGTATATATATAATATATATAATAACTATATATATTGTATATATATATTATTATAAAATATAAATAATAAGTAATTTAAATTAAATAAAAAAATTTTTAAATAATAATAAAAAATTTTAAAAAAATTATATAGCTATATGAAATTTTATTCTAACTGTATTTTAAAATTAATATATAT
The DNA here is from genome assembly GCA_933207985.1 of Pelobates cultripes. Classification (NCBI taxonomy): domain Eukaryota; kingdom Metazoa; phylum Chordata; class Amphibia; order Anura; family Pelobatidae; genus Pelobates; species Pelobates cultripes. Next base: position 210,900,779 of record OW240917.1, read on the forward strand.
ATATTTATATCAAAATACACTTAGAATGAATTTGTATATATATCTATGTATATAAAAATAAATAAAAAATAATAAGAAATATACATACGTCCATATACAAAATTACATAAATAATTATATAAATATACACGTAGACTTCAAATATATAAATATGCATATATATTTAAATTCTACGTGCGTATTTATGTAATATTTTACATAATTAAGTAATTTTATTGATTGCAATTTGAGGGACCTGCCTGCCAACCCAGGCCGAAATTCCAGAGAATTTAATTTGCTAGCATTGTATTTTACCCTGTAACGTTCTACAACACCCTAAAACCTGTACATGGGGGGTACTGTTTTACTCGGGAGACTTCGCTGAACACAAATATTAGTGATTCAAAACAGTAAAACATATCACAGCGATGATATTGTCAGTGAAAGTTACTTTTTTTGCATTGTTCACACACAAACAGCACTTTTACTGATGATATAATTGTTGTGATACGTTTTCCAGTTTTTAAACACTAATATTTGTGTTCAGCAAAGTCTCCTGAGTAAAACAGTACCCCCCATGTACAGGTTTTATAGTATTTTTGAAAGTTGCAAGGTCAAATATATGGGTCAAATATTTTTACATTGAAAATGGCCAGGTTGGTTACGTTGCCTTTGAGAGCGTATGGTAGCCCAGGAATGAGAATTACCCCCATGATGGCATACCATTTGCAAAAGAAGACAACCCAAGGTATTGCAAATGGGGTATGTCCAGTCTTTTTTAGTAACCACTTGGTCACAAACACTGGCCAAAATTAGCGTTCAATTTAGTTTTTTTTACTTTTTTCACACACAAGCAAATATGAATGCTTACTTTGGCCAGTGTTTTCGACTAAGTGGCTACTAAAAAAGACTGGACATACCCCATATTGAATACCCTGGGTTATCTACTTTAAAAAAAATATGTACATGTGGGGTGTTATTCAGAGATTTATGACAGATAATAGTGTTACAATGTCACTATTGATAAATTTTTAAAATGTATGTTTTGAAACCGCAATATCCTACTTGTACCTATAGCCCTATAACATGCAAAAAAAAAGCAAAAAAGCACATAAACACTAGGTATTTTTAAACTCAGGACAAAATTTTGAATCTATTTAGCAGTTTTTTTCATTCGCTTTTGTAGATGAGTAAAAGATTTTCAAGTAAAAGTCAAAAAACATGTATTTTTTTCAATTTTTCATCATATTTTTTTATTTTTTTTAAATTAAAATACATGAGATTATATAAATAATGGTATGTAAAGAAAGCCCCTTTTGTCCTGAAAAAACAATATATAATTTGTATGGGAACAGTAAATGAGAAAGCGGAAAATTACAGCCAAACACAAACACCACAAAAGTGTAAAAATATGCCTGGTCGCAAATGTACAACATCTCAAAAACAGTCCAGTCCTTAAGGGGTTAAAGGAACACTAAAGCATTAGGATGGAAATCTTTATTTCTAACGTTATAGTGTCCTGCTCACTATTTAGCCATTTGCTTTCTATTATAACCCAGGAAAGAAAGGATTTAATGCGATCTCTCGTTTTTCAGCACTTGCTCTTGGCTCCATCAGATGTTGCTGGCTGGGGAACCTTCATTAAAGAGTCTGTCCAGAAGAACGAATTTATCTCCGAGTATTGTGGAGAGGTCAGTATTTTTCCCTATTTGTTTATTATCCCTAAAAATTTTAGATTTCTCAACATGCCATAGAATGCTTTGGAATGAATATTTCACTGATGACAACTCTGGCCAGATCTTTTCTACTTAATTTGCAAACGGCAAAATAAGCCCTGGATTTAATAACCTTTCCAAGTAATTCATTACTGTTAGAAAACTATACTAGAGAGTAGGGTGAGTGCTCTAAGTTTAACTATAAATATGTAGAGGAACAGGCTGCATAAACTAATAGTAATGGATACCCTCAACCCATTACTGATGAACAGAGAATAAAACAATACAAAACACAAATACAGGTTGCTCCAAATATAAAGTCCAATAAGTCTACAAATGCTTATGGTTTTCCTTGCTTGTAACCTTCCAGACTTCAGATAATATGGGTATATATAATAAAACTGAGAATAACTGGAAAATAGACAAACACCTAATAGCTTGCCCTTTAGTTAGTTCTGCGCTCGTGTTTCATAAAGGTTTTTGCTCACATGTGAAATTTTGGACACAATTTTACCCTGTCGCTTATCTGTCTGATCTTATCCACAACGGCAGTTTAAATCTGAAATGCTGACAGGATCTGACAGAAGAGATTTACAGGCTTCATGGGATACTCTAAGCACCAAAACAACTTATAGGGATCCTTTAGTGCCAGGAAAACAAAGCCATTTTCCTGGCACTATAGGTTTAATAGGGTCCCTCCCTCCCCCCGTCTTGTGGAGCCCCTTCAGTTACTTACCTGAATCCAGTGCTGATGTCAATTGGCGGGGGAGACCTTATGCACATGCGCTGCAATGGCCATGTGCGCATTAGACCTCCCTATAAATTCCTATGGGGAAACGCTGGAGGTCCTTATGCAGAGTGTGAGGACATCCAGCATCAGATGACAGATCAAAGGTCCGCTTGGATTCTGAAAGCGCTCCCTGTGGCTGTTTGGTACACAGCCACTGAGGGCAGACTAAGTGCTGCAATGTAAACATTGCAGTTCTCTGGAACTGCAATGTTTTACATTGCAGCACTACGTGCAAAAGGGACGCAGCACCCAGACTACTTCAAAGAGCTGAAGTGGCCTGGGTGCCGACAGTGTAATGAGTAATGAAGCAGTTTAATGTGTAGAGATCTGCAGTTTGCAGTGATCAAATATCTGCCATTTAGAAGTAAAATCACTTTTATTTCTGGTTATGCAGCGCCTGCCACACCTACCATGGCTTTATCCACATTAAATGTCAGTTGCCACAACTCTGACCATTTTTCTAGTTTACCTAAATCATTTGCCATTTGGCTTATCCCTCCTGGAACATCAACCCTGTTACATATCTTAGTAACATCAGCAAAAAGACATACCTTACCATCAAGACCTTCTGCAATATCACTAATAAAAACATTAAAGATAATGGGTCCAAGTACAGATCCCTGAGGTACCCCACTGGTCTTATTCCCTAAGCTGCGAGCATTTGTAGACATGACTCTAAACTTATAATTTTTTAACACACTTGCTACAGGCACCTTCTGTCCTTGTCTTGGGGGCAATTGGATTGATGTTTTATCACCCTTTTGCCCGCCCCTCCTAGTTTAAATACATCCTAGCAAAACCTTTAAACTGCTCACTGAGAACATTTGTTTTTTTGAACATCTTTTTTGTACAGTTTTTTCCATTCCAAACAGAGCTACCATGAGAAATGAAGCCAAATCCATGCTCCCGTCACCATTCACCAAGTCACAAGTTAAAGTCCCTAATACGCATCCACCTGTCGTTCTGAGTATTATGCACAGGCAGAACTTCAGAGAATGACAGTGTGGAAGCAACCTGCCGTATATAATTGTCAAAAACACTAAAAACTTCCTTTACCTCTGAAACCTCATTGCAAGCCAGGTTATTTGTCCCTAGATGGACAAGTACATCCAATTCCCCTTCCTGCTTTGCTCGCTTAACAATATTACAAATATATGTCTCCTGTCTCTGTGAGCAGTAGCTCCGGGAAGACATCTCACTAGACCACCATTGTCCATCTCCACAACTCTTATGATAGAATCCCCCAACAACAGCTTTCTATTAGGCCTTACCATAGTCTCCAAGCTTGTCTCCACAACACCACTACAATTGGTGCCTGAGCCTGTCTCCACAACACCACTACCCTCAGTACCTGAGCCTGTCTCCACAACACCACTACCCTCAGTGCCTGAGCCTGTCTTCACAACACCACTACCCTTCACAACAATTTGCCTTTTATCCACAACTCTAAAGTCTACCAGATCCTACAGTAATCCATCTGCCATTCCTAATATGTCTCTGCGGCAGTGGCAGATTAGACAGCATCCAAATCTCCAAAAAATGGAACGTGAAACAAATGCAAAACAACTATTACACTGAACTAAGTCTGCCATTTTAATGAGATGAATAATTTAAAGCAAACAAATCTTACATTTTTTTATTTATCCTTCTGAATACCTCAGATTACCTCCAGAATATCTCCAATCACACACTTTGTAGCAGCACTTAGAAGCAGCTGCCAAGCTCTATTAGCCAAGCTGATATCTACAACCCTTATGTACACTCCTAAAGGCACCACCCACTAGGAATGTTTAATACCTGGGTAGGCCTATGCTTATTTGCAAACAATAGCTAATTAGCCAACAATCAATAACAAGCACCTAGCTAATCAAATTAAATACCTTACCAATTACTAACAGGAAGTCAAACCTTGTGCAATCAGTAACCTTTTCCTACAGATGAAGCTTACCTGTAACAGTAAAAAAGAAAACTCTTAGCAAAATCTTCACACACTTGAAGATTCGATAAACCTCTCTAAAATATCTCCAACCACACACTTTGTAGCAGCACTTAGAAGCAGCTGCCAAGGTCAAAGGGGAGTTCTAAGTGGCAATGTCACACACCCCTTCCACCCAAAATTAAAGGACCACTATAGTGCCAGGAAAACATACTCGTTTTCCTGGCACTATAGTGCCCTGAGGGTGCCCCCACCCTCAGGGACCCCCTCCCGCCCGGCTCTGGAAGGGGGAAAGGGGTAAAAACTTACCTTTTTCCAGCACTGGGCGGGGAGCTCTCCTCCTCCGATCCTCCTCCTGGGCTGAATGCGCACGTGCGGCAAGAGCTGCGCGTGCATTCAGCCCGTCGCATATGAAAGCATTTACAATGCTTTCCTATGGACGCTTGCGTGCTCTCACTGTGAAAATCAGTGAGAAGCATGCAAGCGCCTCTAGTGGCTGTCAATGAGACAGCCACTAGAGGGAATAGGGGGAAGGCTTAACCCATTGAAAACTGCTATGTTTATTAAAAAATGGGTTAACCCTAGCTGGACCAGGCACCCAGACCACTTCATTAAGCTGAAGTGGTCTGGGTGCCTAGAGTGGTCCTATAAGTATTTCATACATACTCCTGTTGATTGTGTTGAGATTTCACTGAAATCCTAACCCAGTCAAGAAATATACTGAGACAAAATAGGGACTACTTTATTTCAGTACTTTTCGTACACCTGACACTTCTTGACACTGGACAGAGCTACCACCGTCAAGAAGTGTCAGGGAAATTAGCCCAATCTATAGAGGGTCTCATGGGATCCTCCATAGACCTCAGTGCTGTACTGTCATGCATGCGCAATAGTACAGCAGTGACGCCGGCTCCTGGCAGTTAAAGCTGAAGACCGGCCAGGAAAAGACAGATTCAGGCCACCGGATTTCCGTCAGCAATGTCAATCAGGGGTATTTGCAAATCATGTGAACTACCCAGACGGTAACAGTGCCTTAAAATCTCTGGTGCTTACTTTAATTCTTCTTTTTTTTTTTTTTTTTTATTATAGCTGCATGGTGTATTCCAAGTATACTGACTATTCTCTGGTTTATAAGGAGGCAATTGTCCCTCTTTTAAAAGTTTTCAGTTGTGGACCACTTAGTAAATAGAGGAGAGATGGACAATATTGAATTTTTTATTCAAAACATATTTTTTTCAGCTAATTTCTCAAGATGAAGCTGACCGGAGAGGAAAAGTTTATGACAAATACATGTCCAGCTTTCTATTCAATCTCAACAATGGTAAGTTAGATACTTATGTATAGACATATTTGCAATCTATGCTTTTATTCAGTCTCTGAGGGGCAGAGAGCAGCATTCAGCAGACTCTAGGTAAGAAGTTACCTGACAGTTAGTCCTCCCATTGTACAGCTCTGCAGAATCTGTTGGAGCTTTATAAATAATGAGTGTGTGTGTTTTTTTTCTTTTCTTCTTAGTGTGCATTTAGTAGTGATAGGAGCACTAGGCTGTATCCTGTAGATTGGGAGAACAGCTTCAGGTGAAACATCTGGGATCTCCATCTAGAAAAGTGTAGTTCTAGGAACAGCTTAAAGGGACACTATAGTCACCAGAACAACTACAGCTTATTGAATTTGTTCTGGTGAGTAGAATGAGTACCTCCAGGCTTTTTGCTGTAAAACTGTGGGTGTATCCCGTCAGGCTCCATCAACTTATTTGCCTTTACTTTTGAAAGTTGAAATAGAACCTCTTCCTCTGTAAACTCACATGTACCAAATTACTTATTTGTCCTTTTTCTTAACTGAAGTCCCTCTCCTTCCTTTTCAGCTGTAAATAGTACAAACATAGTAATTGAGGCAGTCAGCTAGACCTTTTGCCTCTTCTGCATACCTTCCTTCTTTTCTTTTAATCTAACTTAATTATTGTTTTACTTTCCTATTCTCATGTATGTATCTAAAATGGTTTATCCCCCTTTTTACGGACTGTTATTCTCTCTTCTGTGTGTGATTTGGGGGCTTTCATAACTTGATTTGGCTCTTTCTGCCTAATCTTATAGATCTGTCTGTCTTCCTCACTCTGTTTTTTGTTGTTGTTTTTTTATATAATTACTAAATGCTAACTTTGTGTTTGTTTACTATTGTGGCCACCTCTGCTGAGTACCACAGTGGTTTCTTAATTTTTCTGCTCTTCCTAACAAGCCTAATGGAATTTTCTGTTGATTCCAGTAGTGCAACTCCATTTAAACTGATCCGGTCTAATAAGGACTTCTTTATGCATATTCTAATTTTAGAAAAGTCTGTTTTTCTAAAGTCTAAAACTTTTGTTTTCGTGTGGTGTGACTGTCACTTCTCTTATATTAAACCACACTGACTGGTAATCACTAGATCCTAAACTTTCACCTACAGTAATATCTGATACTAAATCTCCATTTGTTAACACTAAATCTAGTATGGTCTCTTTACGAGTTGGTTCCTTGGCGACTTGTTTTAGAAATAATCCCAGCAGGGAGTTTAGAATATGTGTGCTTCTGGCACAAGCAGCTGTTTTAGTTTTCCAGTTCACATCCGGAAGAATAAAGTCATCCATGATAATAACTTCGCCCTTCATTGTCATTTTAGCTATTTCCTCAACTAGTAGATTATCTAACTCTTCTATTTGTCCAGGGGGCCTGTAAATCACACCTACATGAGTTACTGTGTGATTTCCAAATTGTAACGTAACCCAAACTGACTCTATGTTCGCCTCACTAACTTTTATTAGGTTTGATTTTATGCTATCCTTCACATACAGAGCCACCCCTCCCCCTTTCTTGCCTTCTCTGTCTTTTCTATGTAAAGAGTACCCTAGTATTGCTATATCTCATTTTTCTCATTATACCATGTCTCTGTAACAGCCACTAAATCTACATTCTCAGTTTCCATTATTGCCATAAGGTCAAGGATGTTATTCCCTAAACTGTGAGCATTTGTAGACATGACTCTAAGCTTATAATTTTTTAACACTCTCGCTGGATTGATGTTTTATCAATCTTTTTCCCCCCTCCTAGTTTAGATACTTCCTAGCAAACCCTCTGAACTGCTTGCTGAGAACATTTGCTCCATTTTGAGAAAGATGCAAACCATCTTTTTTTGTACAGTTCATTTCTATTCAGGGCCGGACTGGGGATTCCAGAGCAGCCCTGGAAAAAAAAATCTATGCCAGCCCCATAAGTCATTGCGCCATATATTGTCGCATGTAATATGTAAGGCTATGTTTTGCCACCCTATATGATTGATATATATATATATATATATATATATATTTATTGCTTTTCCCAATATAAAATATTGGTCCTTTCAGAGTAACATTTTTAATTATACAGTAAGCATACTCACATGCAGACACAGACAATCTCACTGACACAAGCTGATTGATACACAGCCTCATAGACAAACAATCTCACTGATATACATAAGGTCATTGACTTAAAAACACAAGCCCACTCACTAGCAGGCGCGCACACACACACACACACACAGCTTAATGTAGTGGCTCTGGTGTCTATAGCCTGTCCCTGCAGGCTTTTCAATGTAAACACTGACTTTTTAGAGAAAAGGCAGTGTTTACATTGCTTTCTAGTGACAGACACTCAGACGGTCACTAGAGGTGCTTCCTGTGTCAGTGCGGATTGGCTGAGATCATCAAGCTTGATGATCTCAGCCGTAGAGACAGGGCCAGGCGAGGGGAGACCAGCATGACGTGGGAAAAAAAAAATTGAGTAAAAACACACATACACACACACATACCATGACAGACACACACCATGACACAGACAGACCGTGACACAGACAGAAACACACACACACACCGTGACACAGACAGAAACAGACACACCATGACACACAGACACACACACATACCATGCAAGACACACACACACCATGACAGACACACAGCTTAAAAAAGACACACACACCATGACACACAGACACACACACACCACGACACAGAGACCGTGACACACAGACACACACTACATGACAGACAGACACACATTACATGACACAGACAGACACACACACATTACGTGACACACACACACACCATGACACAGACACACATTGCATGGCACAGACAGACCGTGACACAGGCAGAGACACATTACATGACACACACACCATAACACATACACACGTTGCATGACACAGACAGACGCACACCCCATGACACAGACAGACGCACACCCCCAATGACACAGACAGACGCACACCCCCAATGACACAGACAGACGCACACCCCCAATGACACAGACAGACGCTCACACACACATACACTCACACTGACACACAATTTCTACCTGTGGGGAAGCTCCTTTGGCGGCTGCAGGGGGAGCTGGCTGTTCTGGCGGCAGCAGGGGGAGCAGGCTGTTATGTCTCTGCTCCCCCTCCCCAGCGCGCTGCTTAATGAGACCGGGGCCGGAATATGACGTCATATTCCGACCCCGGTCTCTTTGTAGTGTGCTGGGGAGGGGGAGCAGAGACAGAACAGCCTGCTCCCCCTGTGGCCGCCTGAAGCGCTCCCTCTGCGGCCGCAGGTGAGCCGGCCCCAGGTGCTGACGGCCCACCAGTCAAAATGCTTGCTCCCGACACCATTCGCCAAGCCACATGTTAAAGTCCTTGGTAAGAACACAAAACACTTCCTTTACCTCTGAAACCGCATTACAAGCCAAATAATTTGTCCCTAGATGGATTAGTTCATCCAATTCCCCTTTCTGCTTTGCTTGCTTAACAATATTAAAAATACATCTCCTGTCAATAGCTCCAGGAAGACATCTCACAAAGCCACTATTGTCCAACTCCACATATCTTAAGATAGCATCCCCCAACAACAACTGCCTCACCTTGTTCTTTTGTCATTGGCTGCACTCTTGCACAATTTAGGCATAAAGGATAGTGGTTCCACAAACTAGATGTCTAAGCCTGTCTCTGTAACACTACTACAATCTGAAAGTGCAGAAAATGAATTTTGTAAAGTTACAGACTGTGCAGCATGCCTTTTATCCACATCTCTTAGTCTGCCTAGATGAACTTTGGTCCAATCCAATGCTTCTCACAGAGCCAAACTGACTACCCTAAGCCAAACAATTGCTTCTCTTAGAGATGCTTTGAATCTACTGTTTCTCTGCGAAATATTGCAAGTGTTTAGCTTTGTTTGATGTCACTGAATGTGAAGATTTTCAATAATTGAGAAAGTGCCTCTAATAGCTGTCACTCTCAACAGACACTAGAGGCATAGTTATGTCTATTTCTCTGAAACATTAAGATAAAGTGGTATTGGTGCTTGGAGTGTAACTTTAAATATAGTGAATTTGAAACCAGCATTGTATTTTTATTCAAGTATAATCACTGTTATATTAATATTGTAAATATTTTCCAAGAATTGACCTTAAGGGTTAATTACTTGACAGTGAATTGGGATGAATGTATTAACACAAAAATGCAACTTTGTTATTTTTCCATTTTGGACTAAATAATTGAATTTGGTTTTCAATTCACTTTATGATGAACATGTTAAACAAACCACTGTGATGATCATAATACATTTCCTGTAAATATGTCTTATTGTATTAATGTTCTTAATCTGGACAGATTTTGTTGTCGATGCTACTCGTAAAGGAAACAAAATCCGCTTTGCAAATCACTCTGTGAATCCTAATTGTTATGCTAAAGGTACGTAATGTATTTTACTGAAAAAGCTGGTAAACTCTATTAAATGATTCCAATCACAAGTAACTACAGTGATAAAATTGCCCTTTTGTTGCTGATAATAAGAAGAATCAGGACAGAATTCAACCTAAGTGCTTTTTATCTGCTCATTTGTATTTTTGTTATAAAATCTGCAAAAAAAAAATCTCTGCTTGTATAGGAATGTTTTCAACAGATATACTTAAATGGGACACTATTACTTTTCTGGAATTTTAGCATTAAATAAAGCATTAAAAGCCACCTCTAACTTGGATTATCCATGTCATAAGATGTTTTCTTTTTGCATATTAAATATGCACGGTAATGACATTGAAGGTGTAGAAATGGAAGCACAGAGGGAGATTTATCAGTGTTGTATAATAAACTGCAGGTTTTCTGTTTTGTTTTGTTTGTTTTTTGGTGTGGATTATTGTTTCATTTTAAATTATTACAATCAGATATTTTCAGGGTTATTTGCTGAAGCGTGAATTCTAACATAATTTCTATTTTAAGCTTAAAAGTAGTCAAAGTGAAAATAATTTTTGAATTATCACTTTTAATAGGCAATTCATTCTGTGATCGTTAACAAAACATAGAAAAGGGTAGTAAACCATTCTTTAGTGTTAATATATTTCATTGTATAATATTGTATACTTTGTTTTAGTGGTTATGGTGAATGGCGACCATCGGATTGGCATATTTGCCAAAAGGGCTATTCAAGCTGGTGAAGAATTGTTCTTTGACTACAGGTGAGACATCTACAACTTGTTCTGTGTCCGCTTTCATTGTGTGCTACAAATTACAAAACTTTAAAAGTTACAAACGGCTAAATCGTATAAAGTAGAAATATAGTTATGGACCATGCAAAATTGTATCCCTAGAATTTTTAAAGGGACACTATAGTCACCAAAACAACTTTAGTTTAATGAAACTGTTTTGGTGTATAGATCATGCCCCTGCAGTCTCAGTGCTCAATCCTCTGCCATTTGGAAGTTAAATCACTTTGTTTATGAACCCTAGTCACAGGCATGTGAGTTGCACAGCCTTCCATAAACATTTTCTGTAAAGAGCCACCTAATGTTTATCCTTCCTTTATTGCAAGTTCTGGTTAATTTAGATTTTCTAATCCCCTGCTATGTTAATAGCTTGCTAGACCCTGCAAGAGCCTCCTGTATGTGATTAAAGTTCAATTTACAAAGCAAGAGATACACTTGTTTAAGGTAAATTACATCTGATTGAACTGAAACCAGTTTTTTTTTTTTTTTTTTTAATGCAGGCTGTGTCAATCAGAGCCAGGGAAGGTATGGCAAGTGCTTTAGAAACAGAAACAACGTGATTTAACTCCTAAATGGCAGTGAAACCTGAGAGGCATGAACTACACACCAAAACTGCTTCATTAAGCTAAAGTTGTTTAGGTGACTATAGTGTTCCTTGAAGATCAACACATGTTAAGGTCTTAAAGGGGCAGTCTAAACACCATAACAACTACATTTCAGTATAGTAGTTATATGTCAGGCTGTGCTCCAGTTCTGGGTCTACAGCTGGTTATAAGCTGTCATTCATGACATAGAACCACTGTGGAAGGCTGTCAAAGTGGTCTTCTTAAAGGTGGAACCTTCTTCAGACATAACTTTAGCTTTATGAAGGTCTCCATACTAGCTCTTGCCTTTTCTTTGAAACTTGCAAGTCTAGTGATCTGACAGTACTTTTACCAGTTGCTGTACACAGTATGGTGGACAACTTGAAGTGCATAATTACATGATTTTGCTATTTCATGACGAAAAGTCATGATTTTATGAAAGACACGGAGGCGAGTATTGATTAACCCTTTCTTTACTGTCCACCAATAGCAGCAAAGAATACAACAGTAAAAAAAAAAATGGTAACCATAGTGATAGGCCACACCCATACCAAGTCCCAGTATAATAGTCAGCACATCCCCACACATTTCCTCTTTCTTTGGAGATGCGAGACAATAACAACAAAACAGGAACGATGAAACAGTCCAAACCAAATAGAACAGGCGATCCGAAATCCAGCCGGACTACGATCAGGAACCATAACGAAACTGGGACCTAGTCATCAGGAAACAAAATTCCAACAGTGAGGGACCCATCACAGCATTGTCCATAAACTTCCTGGCAACTTGGCGAAGCCAAGAGAGAAGTGCTGAAGACCCTTGATCAACAAGGAATCAACCTGTGAAAACACAAAAGACAGGAGCCAAACAGTTAAATCGGACGATATATGGACGATATAGCTCCCACATCCAATCTTCAATCGCTGTTGTCCGACAGATAGCGTGAACTCCAGTCCGTGTGAGTGTTGTGGAGCCCAGGGAGGTATTCTGCCCGGACCACCAGGTTCCTGTTCAAGCATTAGGCCCAGAAGTCCTTCGCCAAGCGGGCCAGGATTGCAGATTGAGTGCCACCCATGTGGTTGACATAGCAGACCGCCAAGATGTTGTCCATGCGCAGGCGGATGCATGAGCTGGCAGTCCCGTTCACAAAACTCCGGATCGCGAATGAACCCGCTACGAGTTCCAGAGCATTGATATGGAGGTGGGATTAGTCTGGCGACCAGCGACCCCCAGTACTTACCCCGTTGCAATGGGCACCCCAGCCGTGGAGACTGGCGTCTGAGTTCACCGTGAACTCTGGTTGGAAGCCGAAGATGGCCTTGCCATTCCAAGCCGAGAGGTTGTGGATCCACCAGGTCAATTTGTATCGAGTCTCCGAGTCCAGGGAGATCATGTCCGCATAGGACGCCCCCCCCACAAAGGTGTGCGATCTTCAGGCGCTGGAGGGCGCGGTAATGGAGTGGGGCTGGGAATACCACTTGGATTGATAATGCCAGAAGGCCAATGATCCGTGCCAGGTGGCGTAGAGATAGCTGGGTGTGCGTTAAAGCGCGGTGCAGCTCCTTGCGGATTGTCCGTATCTTGGAGGCAGGGAGGCTTAGTGACTCCGCTTTGGAATTTATCGTGAAGCCTAGGAACTCCATGCGCTGTGACGGAGACAGGCAGGATTTTTCCAAGTTGAGGAGAAAACCCAGGTGGGAGAGGAGGTCCATTGTCCATTGAAGATGTTTCCGAAGTACTGAACGATCCTGTGCCATGATGAGGATGTCGTCCAATTAGACGATTAGCCGGACTCCCCAACTGCGCAGCCAAGCCATGGCGGGGCGCATCAGTTTCGTGCAGCACCAAGAGGCTGATGACAGTCCAGAGGAAACATAACAGGTCCCTGGAAGACCCGGCCACTGGGACCGTAAGGTAGGCATCCTTCAAGTCCAACTTTGCCATCCAGTCTCCCTGAAGGAGTAAATCCCGCAGGAGGTGGATGTCCTCCATTTTGAAGTGACGATAGCGCACCAGGGTGTTTAGGGCACGGAGGTTGATAACAGGGTGCATTTATCCGCCTTTCTTTTCCACTAGGAAAATATTGCTGATCACCTCTGTGGAGGATACCGGAGCCAGTTCTATCGCCCCTTTTGCGTGTAGGGTCGTTAGCTCTGCGTCTATCAAGGCGCGGTCGGTTGAAGAAAGCAAAATAGGGCGAGGCGGGGGTACGTGACCTGGATTGTCGGCCAGTTCGATGTGAAACCCCCGAACTGTGGTCAGAACCCAGACATCTGAGGTGATGGTTGACCAGATGTGGAAAAAATGACGGAGTCTGCCCCCTACACACATATTGGAAGAAACAATTGGAAGAAGGTTGATAACAGGGCGCATTTGTCCGCCTTTCTTTTCCACTAGGAAAATATTGCTGATCACCTCTGTGGAGGATACCGGAGCCAGTTCTATCGCCCCTTTTGCGTGTAGGGTCGTTAGCTCTGCGTCTATCAAGGCGCGGTCGGTTGAAGAAAGCAAAATAGGGCGAGGCGGGGGTACGTGACCTGGATTGTCGGCCAGTTCGATGTGAAACCCCCGAACTGTGGTCAGAACCCAGACATCTGAGGTGATGGTTGACCAGATGTGGAAAAAATTACGGCGTCTGCCCCCTACACACATATTGGAAGAAACATATATATATATCAGCTTAGGGGCTGATATATATGTATATATCAGTTCCCTCTGATATAAGGGGTTCCCTCTGAAGCCTCTGGAACGCCATGGTCTTCCATGAGAGGGGAAGAAAGGAGACTGCTTTCTCGTCTCCTGGTAGGGTGTTCTCTGAGTGTAGGAGCCTCGTCCCGATCCACGGGCGTGGTAATTGGAGCAGCCGGACAGACGACCCCTGAATCTGCCGGCCCTGGTAGAGACCCGCCCCTGAAACACCCTTTTCATAGAGCCCTTATCTAGGGCTGTGAATGCACCCACAAAGCGCCCCAGGTCGCTACGGTGGGCGAGTGGCTGCAAGCAATAAAAATGGGAAGATACGAGGAAGGATTTCGAAATGCAGGATTTCTTGCCTGCCTCTGTGAGGGCGAGGTTGGCCAGTTTGGGTTCAATTTTGAACAGAATGGCTTTATGCCTTTCAATGGACAGGGAGGCGTTTACACTGCCCGCAATGCAGATAGCCCTCTGCACCCAACCACGGAGTTCCTCCGGGTCAACGTCGGTTCTCAGCTCTGGCGATTTCAGCCAGATCAAACAGTTTGGCCTAAGGGCCAAATATGTCCAGATGTTTATCTTGGCACGATTTAAGTGCTGAATCTAGACCCTTGCGGGGATTCCAACCCATTTTAGAGAGGAATTGGGTCATCTTAAGGTCCACTACAGGGGTCTCACAGACTTTGCCAGGTACCAATGGTCTTGGGCATTCCGTCCTAAGTTTATTATGCGCCGCCTTACCCAGTTTTCAAGGTACCGTGCCACATGGTCTGCCGGGAGCCATTCCGCTGACTTCGGATGATGGTGAGCATCCGGGTCAAACATGGGTTCCCCGGACGGATCCATGAGGGTGGAGCCCGCGGTAGCGGGGGAGTCACTCCTAGGGCCACTCGCAACCACCGCGGAGTGAGCAGGGCCAAAAGGGTCAGATTTCTGCCCACTAAATTCGTCATCAGTCATCCACACTCAGCGTCAGCCTCCTCACTAGCCCCGATTTCTGAGTCGGAGTCGCTCTCTTTTTATGCTCTAGCACATTTCCACTGCCGCGCCCGTTCTGCCTGGCGCGGAAAGGCTCTCTTGCGTGACATAGGCTCGCTGTCATGGGTGGCTATAGTCACACCAGTTATGTTGGTTCTGGAGGCAGGGAGATTAGAGTGCCTGGATTTGGCAATAGCCTTTTTGGTGCCTCCCCCATAGGGTCAGTAGCCGGTTGCGTTAAGCATGTCGGCGTGGCCGAACCTTCTGCGGCCAAAGGGCGTGCAAGTAAGGCCTGTGATATGTTCTGGGAGAGGACAGAGGACATGGAGCCCATAGCAGCCATAATGGCGTCAGAGACTGAGCGCTGTAGCGCCAGGGACTGGGTCTCATCAGGCAGGGGCATAGGGTCCCCAACAGAAGAAGGAGAAACAGGATTGGAAAATGGGTTATCTAAAACCTGGGGCATGTCCATCTGCATCTCCCTAGGGGGGAAACTTAAACAACAATATAACCAGTATGGGATAAAGTTAAATAGAGCAGAGGAGACTAGCAGGAGTTAATCACCCCAAACTAGTATAACCTAAGAGGGTATAGATAGGGAGCTCACCAGGGTCCAGACCGGCAGATAGGAAGAGAACACGCACAAAGGCAGAGAGACAGGGAGTCAGGAAATGGCCGCCGGCAATCTCGCGTAATTCGCGGCCAAAATACAGTCAATTCGTCAAGTTAAACAGCCGAACGTAATGAATAGGAAAAACAGGCGAATGCACTGAACGTTCGAATGAAAATTAGCCGAACGCGGCAAAACAGACGAATGAAGTTAAGTGTGTAGAATTCTTACATGAAAACAGCCAAACAGGACGGAAAAACAGGCGCAAAATGGCGCCAAATAAACGGAGAGAAGGAGAAATGGAGTCAAGGGTAGTGAGGAAAGATAATGAGGTAAGTTAGTAATCAAAAGAAGCAAGTGAGCATGGATAACACAGAATAAAAACATAGGGAAGATCTGGAACCCTGGGCTCAAAGGTAACCAACATAATACCTAGTATAAAACAAGCATGGAATAAAACATAGAAACATTCCTTAACCCCTTAAGGACACAGCTTCAGAAGCTTGACTTACGCTTAATGACACAAGCAATTTTTGCATTTTCTTGCTGTTTGCGTTCAACTGCAATTTGCATCTCTCTCATTTATTGCACCGACATATTATATACTGTTTTTTAAAGGACAGAAAGGGCTTTAATTTGATATAACATATATATATATAAATGCTTACTTATTATAAAAAAAATACAGAAAAATGCAAAAAAAATGAAAAATATTGTTTTTTTTTACAGTTTTTGCAATAATAATGTGTGCATAATTAGTGCAGGTTAAGGAAAGTAATTAAAAATAAATTTATTTATTTGTTCTGATTTACAGAATATATAATGTGTCTGGGATTTTAAGTTTTTTTTGGTAGTTACAGGTCACAAAGCACAAGGAGTAAAATAAAATTTTAATGTGGAGCGATTTTAGAATTTGGTATGTTTGTCTTGTAAGCTTAATAGCCATAAAAGAAAACAAAATTGCCACACAAAAGTATATATTTATATAAAGTAGACATCACGGGCTATTTACCTAAGGTTGTTTTGACACTTTCTACGTAGCCATTTCACCGCCAACCTCTGCTAAATATTGGAGTAAAATTGTGTTCTTTTTGGTTTTTGGCACACAAACTTATAACAGAGAAATTCTCGTGTATATTTTGTAAAGTTGGTGTGTGCTATTCCTGTACAAAGTTTTATTTTGTGTTCAGTTACATCTGCTGAGTAAAATGACACCCCCATTGTATGTCTTTTGCACTATTTCGTGAAGTTACAGTGCCATACAGGATACCTGTCCTTTTCAGTATTCACAGTAGAATGTTGAGAGATGAATTTAATGAGCCTTAGCTTCCATTTGGGGTATTATAACAGTTTGACTATTCAAAAAACCCCCACAAAGGCCTACCATTTGTAAAAGTAGACACTCCAGGGTATCTTATAAGGTGCATATTGTGCCTTAACATGCCCCCATTTTTTCACCAATATATGCCAAAGTATGTGGTAAAAAAAAATTTTGTGCATTTTTTACATACGGATTGCATTTTTGCTGGGCGTTTTGTATATTTCATATGTGCCACTAAGTTCAAACCCCCCAAATTATGCTCAGCTAAGTCTTCTGAGTAAAATGACACCCCATATGAATGTCTTTGGCACTATTTCGTGAAGCTACAGTGCCATATAGGAGACCTGTCCTTTACAGTATTCACAGTAGAATTTTGAGAGATGGATTTAATGAGCCTTAGCTTCCATTTGGGGTATTATAACAGTTTGACTGTTCAAAAAACCCCCACAAAGGCCTACCATTTGTAAAAGTAGACACTCCAGGGTATCTCATAAGGTGCATATTGTGCCTTAACATACCCCCATTTTTTCACCAATATATGCCAAAGTATGTGGTAAAAAAATTATTTTGTGCATTTTTTACATACGGATTGCATTTTTGCTGGGCGTTTTGTATATTTCATATGTGCCACTAAGTTCAAACCTCCCAAATTATGCTCAGCTAAGTCTTTTGAGTAAAAATACACCCCCAATGAATGTCTTTGTCACTATTTTGTGAAGCTACAGTGCCATATAGGAGACCAAGCCATATCCGTTTTTACCAAACTTTGAATTTTGACGCTGGGCCTATGTGCAATTTCCAAGCATCTTCGCAGGTTTTAAATTCAATCTACCCCACAAAGGCCTACCATTTCTTAAAGTAGACACCCCAGGGTGTTTCAAAAGGTATAGTTTGAACCTTAGCGTGGGATCATTTTTCCGCTAGCTTGTACCAGATGTAGTGGTAATAAGCGTTTTTTCTGCCTTTTTGACATACAAAGTGAGTTTGCACAGTATATTTTGCAAACCTTATGTGTGCTACGACTGTATAATACTTCATATGTTGCTCAGCTATGTCGGCTGAGTACAGCAATACCCCCGTATGTACCTTTGCCAGGTATGTGTGGACATCGGAGGGGCACATTTGGGACACAGCCATTCCAGTTTTTTTCAAACTTTGAATTTTTATGCTGTGCCTATGTCCCATTTTAGAGTATTTTACCAGGCTATATAATCCAAATTCCCCATAAAGCCATACCATTTCTTAAAGAAGACATCCCAGGGTATTTCAAAAGGCATATTTTGAACCTTAGTGTGGGATCATTTTTCCGCTAGCTTGTACCAAGTGTAGTGGTAATAAGCATTTTTTCTGCCTTTTTGACATACAAAGTGAGTTTGCGCAGCATATTTTGCAAACCTTATGTGTACTATGACTGTATAATACTTCATATGTTGCTCAGCTATGTCGGCTGAGTACAGCAATACCCCCGTATGTACCTTTGCCAGGTATATGTGGATGTTGAAGGGGCGCATTTGAGACGCAGCCATTCAGTTTTTTTCTAACTTTGAAGTTTTACGCTGTGTCCATGTTCCAATTTGGAATAGTTTAGACGGTTGGTTATTGAAACTTCCCCACAAACACATACTATTTATTAAAGAATACACCCTGGGGTAATTCAAAAGGCATATTTTGAACCTTGGCGTGGGATAATTTTTTCTCTAGTTTGTTCCAGGTGTAGTGGTAATGAGCGTTTTTAAAATGTATTTTTTTACTTTTTATAACTTTTTTACTTTTAAAAACTAGTTTTTAAACTTTTGTTTTGCTTATAAATTTTTTTTAAACTTTCCTAAACTTTCTTAAAACTTTTTTACAGATTTAACATTTTTCTAAGCTATTTTTTTTACTGTTAACCCCTAACTAGCAGTACGCAGCACTAACAGTAAATTCCCCATTTTCCCATAACTCCCACCCACCCCAGCTAGCAAAATATATAGTTATAAAATATTTAAATTAATTAATTAAATAAATTGAACCCCTGAGGGTTAAAAAAATAAATAAAAGTTAATCCTCAGGGGTTAAAAAAAATTAGATCACAGTATAATACTGTGATCTCTATTTGATCGCTGTAGGCAGTGATCGACTGGCAGGGAAGGGGTTAATTTTTATTTGGACTAGGTAAAGTGTGTTTTTTTTGTTTTTTTTACTTAAATGTTATTAAAACATTTTTTTAAGCTTAATTTTTAACTTTTTAAAGTTTCTTTTAAAACTTTTTTAACGTTAACCCCTAGTTAGCCTAACGCCAAATCCCCCAATTCCCCACTAACTTCCACCTACCCCAGCTAGCTAAATATATAATTAAAAAATAATTTAATTAATTAATTTAATTAATTTACCCCTGAGGGTTAAAAAAAAAAAAAAGAATTAACCCTCAGGGGTTAAAAAAAAAAATCAGATCATAGTAAAATGTAATCCCTGCCAATTGATCACTGTAGTCAGTGATCAATTGGCAGGGAAGGGGTTAATTTTTTATTAAAATGGGTAAGGGGGGGGGGACTTTAAATAAACTTTATTTTTTTTTACAGCAGGGGGCAGGATCAGCACTGATCCGGCTCCCTGCACTTCACACAGAACCCGGAAGTGCAGGGAGCCGGTAGGTGAGTATAGAGAGCACATGTGCTCGCTCAGACTTGTGGTCAGAGCGAGCACATGTGCTGGGCAGACTGACCGGGTGCTCCCGGTATGCCTCTAATGCAGAGGCATACCGGGAGCACCATTAACCCCGCGATCGCCGCGATAGCGGCGATCCAGGGTTAATTTTACCGCGTGACGGACGAGGTCCGTCACCCGTCGTTAAGGGTCTCCCCTGCGTGACGGACCTCGTCCGTCACCCGTCCTGAAGGGGTTAATAACTGGATAAATGAGAGCAAAAAGGATATTATCAACAAAAGGAGTAATAGAAGTTAAAATAACAATAATAACTCCTATAAACAAACCGATACTGTGGTATCATGAAATACCTACCGACACACGCACGACCAATCGACGCACATGATAGACTGAACTACAGCATATAGGACACATCACACGGCTGTGCATAGTAGGAGATGGAGCCTGAAGGGAAGGACCCAACACACAGTATAGAGTCGACCACTAGATGAATCCACTGAGACAATAACACAACATAGGTTCACAATACATGACCAACGTACCACAGCAAGCCGCTAGGACAGGACCTGACAAAAACCCGACCATCACGCCCAAGCTCAGGACCCGTTGCGGTTGGGAGAGGGAGTGTGGACACCGGGGAGAACTATCCTCACACATACACATCATCCCTTAACCCTCTTCTTTTTCACCTTATAACACGTTATATATTTTTTGTTACTCCCGTATGTCTCTCAGGGATATAAGTCACTAACCTGACGAATGAAAGCAATATTTGCTCGCCTATATCTAGAGGTTAGAGCATCAAAGGAGGAACATGCCCCACACAAACACACTAAATACTATCCTGCAAGCAAGTACTAAAAATGTTCTCTTGTGTTGTATTTATGCAAATAACATGTACGCTAACTAAGCCTTTAATTTGAGAATGGAATGTAACTGCCTTGAAGTTTTGGGAAACTCCCAATATATTGTTTTGAAGACTGACATATGTTGTAACAATTATTAATGCTATCCACCGAGGCCTGCGAGCCTAACTCTTTTTCCTCAATAAAAAAGATTTACAAAAAAAAAAAACTCCTATAAACAACCAGCAAACAACCAGCAATCAATAAGAGAATAGTACTATGTATGAGAGAAAATTTGTCATGTACTTATCTTTGGTCGGAGCAGCAAAGAAAGAGGAAATGTGTGGGGATGTGCTGACTATTATACTGGGACTTGGTATGGGTGTGGCCTATCACTATGGTTACCATTTTTTCTTACTGTTCTATTCTTTGCTGCTATTGGTGGACAGTAAACCCATTTTAGAGAGGAATATAAGCAATATGAGCCTCCGTGTCTTGACATAAAATTGGTGATGCTGTATCCAGTATGGGATCTGTGATGAAAAGCTTGAACACTATGTAACTCAAGTTTGTAACATATTGCATCTATGATATTCTTTTGATTTTTCCTATCAATTCTTCATTTTCCAGATACAGCCAGGCAGATGCCCTGAAATATGTTGGGATTGAAAGAGAGACTGACATCATATAATATTCACCCACCTTGGTACTCTCATGTACTTTGTCACGGTTTCAAGTGGCAATCTTGTGTGACACTACTCTTTAACACTCTTGTATTGAATGTGTTTGCTTCATGCAGTGAGTTGTGTATATACATTTCTTGTTAAACAAATCTTTTGTAGAATGTGAAGGTACCATGAAAACTAGTTATTAAAACACAACTTAGTTTGCATCGTTTAACAAGCTTAAAATACTAATTAATAATAGGCACTGCCTAGCAAAGTATGATTAAATACAACCAGAGGTGCATAGCATAGGCTACGCGTACAGACCATGCACAGAAAATAGACAAATTCATTTCACACATCCTGAAATTCTCCAATTACCATAACACACTTTACTCATTGCATGGAGTATGAGGCATGGAGATCCCCTTGTACTCTATGTATAGTTCTGTACTTTCTTCTTTGACCATAGAAATATTTGCATAGTCTGTGCTAGCTGAGTGATAAATGGCTCAAGGAAAAACTTTGGAAAGCTGCATTCCCAAAATTGAATGGATCTATTTAGAAGCAGACAGTAGATATGGTATGCCTGCTTTCAGCTTCTTTAGCAGTTCCACTTGTTATATCTGAAGCAACAGCTTCAGCTCATTGGCTCATGCAACAACATCAATGGAGTCATAATATGTACTCTGTTTTATGGTAGTTCACAATCAGGTTGTGATTGCTAAGGGTTACGTATTTACGCCATGTGTGCAAGCAGCTGCTAAATGGGATTATCCATGGATCAAAATATATGTGTGGAGGTGTAGTTTATGCAATTGAATTGCATATACATAGTGATCTAAAAGAACACTCCAAGTACCATAATGACTACAGTGCACTGTATAGGTTAGAGTACCAGCAGTGTTCTGGAGCCCCCCATTTTAATGACTCAAATAACTATAGAACTGTTTGACTTGTGTCCGCTGTCCCTACCTTGGCCTGCTGTTCACTGCTCCATCTCCACTTCTTCCTGTGGAGAGCCGAAAGCTCACATGTTCTGACCTAAGCCGCCAGATCAAAGACCTAGCCCTGTTCAGGGCTTTGTTCAGGAAAGCTTCCAGGAGCTGCCAGCTCTCCTTTGGACATAGTGGAGCAAGAAACAGACTCTCGGTAAGAAGTCAAACTGTCATACAACTGTTTGACTACTTAGAAAGGAATGTGTCAAAGCACTCCTGTCACAATAAACACTACATCAAGCTGTTGTGGTTATGGTGCTTTGAGTGTTCCTTTAACAGAAATGAACAGTGAAAATGCAGGTGTATGATCTTTACACCAGAGCTTAAAAAGAGATCCAGCTACAAGAAAGATCAAACCATAATTACACCTCCCCAGTGTATCCCCACACAATACACACTGTAAACAAAGGTATTCACTTCAAAAAATTAAACAATCAAGTGAGGTGGTTTATTCATAACAGTATAATAGCTGTGTGAGCACAATAACAACTCCGACTACCTACTGTCAAATGCAGCAAAATCGATAAGTCAAGAAAATTCTATCAAAATTGTCTGCCTATAAAATGAAGACTTTAACTTTAAATACCTCACTATTTGCTTGGCAGCATTTAATATTAATATATATCCAGAGAATGAAATAGCACCATTTAAAAATCTCTAAGTTAAATCACACCTCTATTTGTGGCATGAATAAAAACATGATTTAACTTTAGGGCTCTAAGATAAAGACAGAATATGGCCTAACACCATTTATTAAAGGGCCAACTAAAAACACAATGAAATAGTCATATACCATTTATAATGGGACCTGATAAAGGTTTTAACATTACAACGTGCACTTACAGTATTAAGATCTTCAGCTATAAAACCTCTACATCTGGCTCTCCTGTTCCACCTAGTTAGCTTGCAAGAAGATACTTCTAGTTCAGAGTCTTAAAGGGATACCACCCTTGGTTGGCTTTAATGAATCTAACCCTTAGTTTCAGGTTTCAGGACTCATTGGCTTAATGATGTCATATGGAACGGTAGCACCCTCCAAACATGCTTTCTCAAAGCAATACCATTTTAGTCCTTAAATTTAAAAAAACAAAAAACTTTTTGTGCTGCTAAATTAAGGTATCCTCAAATACTCAGTCCCAAACTCTCTTTATGATTGAAGTCTATAGACAAGTAAGCAGCACAGAGGGAGCCCCCGCGCTGGAAAAATGTGAGTAAATCCATAATGCAGACCCATTGAGTTGTGTAAAAATACCTACACAACTCAATGGGTCTGCATTATGATGCTCGACTTAATTGTATTACTTATTTCTAATGTGTTAGTTTAGTCTTCCAAAATTTCTAGTGGTGCAGCCAACTAGACTTTCTCCACTCCAGTAGATAAATCACTTCAGAGGGATTACAGGTTAAATAATTTATTATTTACATGCTCTCTTTTTAATGTTCTTGACTTAAAAGAGAAGCAGTTTTTATTTATACTGCATTAAATACTTTTACAAGTTTGGCAGTTACCACAGTAATAAAAACCCTTTGATTATTTATTTATCTATGTTTTTGATTGTTTTATTTTTTTCAATAACATTTTACTTATGAGACTTTTTTGATTTTGGATTGGCTGATATATATTTATGGACTGGTTTGTGTATTTGAGTTTAGCAATGTATAAACTACAGGTGGAAGGGGTTTTCGTCCACTTTTTTCCCCACCACAACTCTTTTGGGGGATATATATATTCACCATAACCTTTTTGGTTGTTGCTTTGTGTATATATGTGTGTATGTGTATAAATATATATATATATATATATATATATATATATATTAGGATATTTAAGGTAAGTATTCCTTGTGTGGAGTTAATTTGATTAAATTAATTGCATGCAGGAGTAGGGAACCTCAAGTGTTAATGTGCTCACATATCCATTATATTGTTATTAAATCACAACCTCACTAAAACTGCTATGTTAAGCTAAAGTTGTTTTGTTTCTCTTTAACAGTGTAAAACACACGATGTATATACATGATACATTCTCAATTAATGTTGAATAATTGTTATGCCGTATATAATGTCTAGAGCACTTTATGATATATTTGTCCTCTACATAGAATTGCGTCTGCAGGTTATGTCTGCCATGATGCTAACTTATGGCTGGAATAAATACTTTCAGTTGAGGAGCATTTTGTTTAGAAGGCATCATTTTGGTCACCTCTACTGCCCTTATTAAAGGACCACTATAGTGCCAGGAAAACATACCCTCAGTGACCCCCTCCCGCTGGGCTCTGGGGGGAGGAAACTTACCTCTTTCTCCAGCGCCGGGCAGGGAGCTCTCCTCACCTCCCTCTTCTTCCGTCACCAGCTGAATGCGCATGCGCGGCAAGAGCCGCACGCGCATTCATCCAGTCCATAGGAAAGCATCAGTGAAATCAGTGAGAAGCGCGGAAGCCCTCTAGCGGCTGTCAATGAGACAGCCACTAGAGGCTGGATTAACCCTATTATAAACATAGCAGTTTCTCTGAAACTGCTATGTTTATAAAAAAAAAAAGGGTTAAACCTAGCTGGACCTGGCACCCAGACCACTTCATTAAGCTGAAGTGGTCTGGGTGCCTATAGTGGTCCTTTAAGTCAGTGACTTCATAAAGGTCACAGTGGTGACCAAAACGTTGTCTACTTGTGCCTCAGTAAACAAATTCTGTTCATGGAGTGAGATGGAGTGATATGTGCTTGATCATCAGTTATTTGCTATATCCCTTTAGGAGCATGATATAGGAAATACATTTTATTTATTGTTGCATTGCATCTTTTTCATAGAATTAGCTGTAGACCTCTCAAACAAGAACCATTGCTAAAGTTAAATATAATTTTCAAAAAGCTTTTAGCCGCTTCAGGACAAGGGGTAAGGCAAATACAAATGATATTATGACAAAGTATGTCATGAAGGGTTTAAAAGCACTGCATATTGTGTTTTTCTTAAGAGTGGCTTTGACAAAATGCCACCGGCACCAGCAGCTGCAGCCCCAGCAGATTAGGCCCCTAGAAGGGCTGGTCCTCCAAGGCAGGCATTTATCCCTCTGCCCATCCTGCTTTCCCCATGCACATAGTGATCCCTTTGCCCATCTTGATTCTCTCAGGGAGGTAGCATCCCCTCTTCCCACACCTACATCTGGGCTGGTATCAACCTCTCTGCCTGACCTACTAATGCCTTTACAAAGGCACTTGCAGCTCTCAGGCCTAGCTACTTTTTAATATGTCCCCAGGACCAGGGACTAATGCAACCAGCAAGCAGGTTTGAAAACTCTGCTATTGGAATCTCTGAACATACCAGACAGGACACGCAGCTCCACACTATACTTTTACACTCAGGACTAGCTCCTATCTGCATTACACTTCGTGACACACTCAATCCAATACATATTACAAAATCAAATGGGGCATCATACAAGAACTCCTAATAATACAGTAAAATATTGATAAAGGGGTGAAGAAGACAAAGAATGACAAGTCTGAATAAATTCTAATTTGCAAATCTATCTGAATATGCACACTAACTAGCCTTGGTATTCAGTTAGTGCATATAATTGTTGCAACCAACAGGTGGCACTGCACAGACAGGGGATAACATTTTGATACACACCCTGCACCAATGATGGGCAAAGGGTGACTTAAACATAAGATTCATCCAGGGACCTACATGAATTGTCAGACATATGTTCCCAGCTAAGGTGAATACAGTGACAAATGTAATGAAATACTGTATTTATCACGTGTTTTTTTTTATTACCTTGTATATCTTAGGTTATAGACATCATTTGTGGTTCTTGACCTTTTATACCATAAATTGGATTACTTGCATACTTTACCCTTTTCAATGGAATCTATGTGGACACAGGTTTAGTGGAAGGGAATCACACCCAAGCATTTTGGGCAGGGGTGTTGATAGGGGGCTGACAGAGGCTGAATCCTCAAATGAGTTCCTGAAAAATCTGGGTCTAATTTTGATCCCATCTCACTGTTAAACTAAGTCCCATGTAATCCTGAGAGAGAAATAATATTTCTGTTAAATCATCTGTGACAGTGGCACCTTAATGCCCCTTTTTGAAGAACAAGTTAGGGTTTAAGGTTGGTCTTAAAGCTTGGTATAGGGCTGATTTTAAGTGGAGTTTCAATATATGTGGAGGAAGCCGTAACATTTACCATTGGACTAAAGCCCCTGGTCTTTTTGTATCCTAGCAACGCCTTTGCATACATATGCCATCAAGTATGTAAGACTGCATACTACATTTAAAAAATGGAAAATACATATAAAAGTGGCATTACATTATAACTAAAACATACAGACAAGGCCGAGAGTATTGGTACACTTTAATTTTTATAGGAAAACATACAATTTTCTCTGCACTAAGTATTTGGTATCCACCATGATATATTTCAAATGTAATAGAACAGAGACGTCACTTTTGATTTAAACAGTAAAACAAATCGGAATGAAACAGACAAAAATATTGGTACACTGAACCTAATTTTACATAGCACAGTCTTTGGAGACAATAGCTGCAATCAAATACTTTATGTAGCTATGAATAAGATTTCTACACTTTTCAACTGGGATTGTGAACCATTCTTCTTGGGCAAACTGCTCCAGTTCTCTCTGGTTCAGTGGGTGCCTTTTCCAGCTGTCAGTTTCAGCTTTTTCCACAAACGTTCAATGTGATTCAGATGTGGACTCATAAATGGACAATTCAGAACTGCCCAATGTTTTCTTCACATTCATTTTGGGGTGTTCTTTGAGGTATATTTAGGTGATTGTCCTGCTGGAGAACTCGTGATTTGACAGACACACCTCTTTCTGGCACTGGGCAGTACATTTCACTCCAGAATGCCTTCATAGTCTTCTGATTTCTTTGTGCACAATTTCTAGGTATCCAGTGCTAGAGGCAGCAAAGCAACTCCAAAACACCACTAAGCCTCCTGAATGTTTCATTTTATGATGCTGTTCTCTTTTAAAGCCTTTTTTTTTTTTTTTTTTTTTTCTGTAAACATGGAGTTTTTGCGTTTTGCCAAAATGTTCTGCTTTTGTTTTTCTTTTCAAAGAACATTTTCCCTGAAGGACAGTGGCTTGTTGACATGCAACTCCAGTAAGAGTTTAGGGCAAGTGGTGCATTGCAAAAGTAGAATGGTACCAATACTTTTAGCCATATCTCCCAACATCGTTTGGTGTGTAATGATGACAGAGGGCCTATTAAGCTGTATGGGTGATGCCTCAGAGGCTTGGACCACATCTTTTCCAGATTGGACTGGCCATTTCAGTCATTGCCAGTGATGTGTGTCAGACATCTGTCCAGCCAAGGGCATCACAGCCACTCACAAAACACTTTTAAATCGCCCTGAGATTAGCTTAATGCCCTGACTACATTTTGTATAGCGCAAGCGTGTCTTTTAATATATTTCCAGGTGTAGTGCACCAGAGTACCAACCTGGCACGATGGGATATTGAGATGGATTTGAGAGCCATGCTAAATGTTCAGATTGTGTCTATGGAGTTTTATACTGTTTATTTATTTAAGCTATATAGTTGTTGTTTTTTTTCAGTAAAGCATAACCATTGGGCAGTTGACAAGGGAATAGCCAAGCTGAAAACTAGTTGAATTTATAATGTTGTGTTCATAATGTTTAACCAACCCTTTACCGTGCCCTTGTTTCTTTGTACACAATTAATGAATAACCCAGAAAGCATAGGACATTATCTTGAAATGTATGGTTAATTGTACAGTTAGTCATGTAGTGTAAAGTCAAAATCTTCTTATAATTTATTTTTAATGTATTGATGGGTAATAATTTTTCCTTTATTAAAATTATAGTGCAGTGTGGTGTAAGACAGAGTTTTGTTTTGTTTTCTAAAGAATAAGTACAAAATCTGGTTTGGGTTTGAGACTTGTTATATATTTCCATAAGTGTTCTGATTACTCGATCCATACATTTTTTTAGGGTTATTTACTAAAATGAGAATTCAAAGTAAATTTTAAATTCAAGGGCAAAATAGCTGAACTGAAAAAATATCTAACTCACCTGTTTCCAGTTTGGCTACTTTAGCCTCAAATTTGAAATTCACTTGGAATTCACTCTTTAGTGAATAACCCTGTGTGATTTGTGGTTAAGTACAAAGTACATAAAATGTCATTAAATAAGTGGCCCGAAAACTGCTATTCTTTATTTAAATTGCTCAATTAACATAACTTTTATGCAAAATATAACTTTTTTCAAAACTTTTATTTGTTTACTATAAATATTGTAATGCTGGCATATTTTTCCACTACTTTAGTAGAAAACTACATTTCAGTGTCTAAGCAAACAGATGTTATATTTTCAGTGTCTAAGCAAACAGATGTTATATTCTAATGCGATGAATATAATACATGTTCTTCTATAATGTTCATATAGGTGTTTTTTGTGACCCTAATGCTGTAATATAATTTTTTATTGAGTGTTGCCTACTGCCAGATTATTAGATAAAAAACTTAAATATCGTATACATGCAAAATACATGGGGGGGGTAGGGGGGAGAAACAAAGCAAACTGAAAGTGTTACTCCTAGAATCATTACCCTGTATAAACTGTATATATTGACCGGTTAAAGTAGTGGTAACATTACTGCCTGACTAGTATGAGTCGCTGGGCAAGAGAACCCTGGTTCCATTCCATGGTAAGGGGGAAAACTATTTTGCAATAGTTTGCCTTTCAGCTTGATTCCACTGGTCATCAAGCCTCCTCTCACACTGGCTGCATGACATCCAGCTTCTTAAGCCAGTTGCCAGTCCCACTAGTCATCTATTGGCTAATAGTGTCAGGTGTGTGATCTCAGCCAATAAAGGAGTGCCTGTGCAAAAAAAAATGCACAGAATTTAAATTAGCCAGTCTGGAATTTTTGTTCCAGGCTGGTTAA
>OW240917.1:210930109-211050109 GCA_933207985.1 Pelobates cultripes
CCTCCCAATCCTTTAAGACCAGGGGACAGAAGGCAAAGAATCCTTTAGGTAAATGGCAATATCAGCATTATTTAACCATGAAAAATACTGATTTCTGACCAAATAATTTAAGGCAAAACCGTTTGTGTTATAAATAAATGGGAGCAGAATAAAAGGTATAATCAGTTGTATCCATATATCGAGAAGACCACGAGAATCCATAAATCTCTTCAGCAACCTATCTTGGTCTACTGCACCGTAAGACTTAATAGTGCCCAGAGCCGAGGTCTATTTAGCTGCCCGACATGGGACTACATTACAGACTCCACTTAAGGGACACACTATCCCACCCAAGTCCTCCCAAAAATGTGTATTTGCAGTATTAGGTGTGTGTGTGTGTGTGTGTGTATGTATATATATATATAGAGAGAGAGAGAGAGAGAGAGAGAGAGAGAGAGAGAGAGAGAGAGATATATGGATGTGAAGGTTTGAGAAGCCAGGCTTTTGTCAGTGGTTTCTGTTAAGTGAGATATATAGTACTTTTTCCTGGCCATATCCATGGCAGCACAACCGGAACTAATTTAAAATAATGGTATAAATACCCCCTCCCACCAACTCCTCCATCAGTCTTTTTGTTCCTGTCCTATCCCTATAAGACTTTAATCTTTCCAGACTACAACTTTTTATTTTATTTTTTTGACTTACCTGAGGGTTTTTACCTTCGGCCCCAAGGGAGTTCAGCCTCTCTTCCTTGGGAAGTCTCCAGTACATGGCCCTGCGCAAAGGAAAACCCCCTGGAGATGCTCCTTTAGTGACCGGGAGCCACTTGCAGTGGCCCTAGGGGTAGCAAGTAAAATTGCCAATAAGAAGAATTCTCTGCCGTGACCAAGCGGTAGCAGGAAGTGGCAGAAGAACCTCATCTTCTAGGTTTTCTTTTTCTATCATTTCTGATATCCATAGTATTTTATATATATATTCCTAAGGGTTTGTATATAGCATTACCTGTGGTTGTCAGGTTCCCCCTTCCACCTTTTCTGCACAGAGCAGGTATAAATAAATACATTAAAAAATTTAAGTTAAGGTAAGCTTTTAATTTTTACCTTGAAACTGTTATCCTGGAAATTCCAGGTGTCTTCTGTATTTGCCCTCTGATCTGGTGTGGCTCGAGGGGGCAGGGGTGCAGTCTCTGGGAGCCGCCATCTTGCTCGGCGTCCTCCAGCCATTCTGCGCATGCGCGAGCAAGCGATCGCATCATGCTAACTTCCGCGCATGCGCATTGTGGCCGATAGGGATATTTCCGGGACGTCATCAGTGACGTCACACGCCTTTTTTAAGGCGCCAAAATCAAAATTTGTTACTTCTCACAGGTCTTTCTTTCTACAAGGAGTTTTCCCAGTTTCAAATATTTCATATTTGAGTGTCTACTTCAATCAACAGTTTGCTGATCATCAGGTATGTTCCTCTTAAAGGTATATTCCCCTCCTTTTTTCAAGTTGAATTTTTATACTATTTAGTAGAAATATTTCAATTATTTTCTATACTAGCCTGCAAAAATGGAAAAAGACAGATCCTTTTCATCGGACTCAGAGGCATCTATACATAAACAAAGGTCACAATCTAAAGGTAAGCCAGTATTTTTTTTTTCTCTCTCTCTTCCAATGTAATAATTATAAACACAAGAGTGCCCAAACTAATTATATTCCCTATCATGATAGTTCTACGGGAATTAAAGCATCTGGAACTTCCAAAGGCAAGTCGCCTATGAAGAAAAGATGTGAAGCCTGCAACAATAAGCCACTTGAAGGGAAGCGTTTATGCGCAGAATGCCTGTCAGCAGCAGCTGGAGCCTCTACTACTGCACCTACACCGGATATAATGCAGTTCATCAAACAAGCTGTCTCCCAGGGCAGGAAAATCAAACAAAAGGCCCAGAATTACCGACCCCTTTGATTACTCTCAGGAGGAATCCTCGGATGAATCCATGGATATGGCCTCCTACAGAGAAGGGCTTTCCTCTTCAGAAGAAGAATCCGTAGCCCCAGATTTTTTGGAACCTGCTCAAGTAGATTACTTAATTACCAGAATACGCAAGTCCTTGAGCCTAAAGGAAGTTTCCTCAGCACAACCTTCTACTTCCAGCAGATATTTTGCTGATTTAAAAAAGAAAAGAGCTACTTTTCCAGTACACGAGACAATTAAAGAACTAATTGAGGATGAATGGTCTAACACACGCAAGAAGTTAGCAGCCCAAGGCAGAGTTGCGCGCCTTTATCCTTTCGCAAGGAATGATTCCAGATGCTGGGATTCTGCACCTTAAGTAGATGCGGCTGTGGTAAGACTGGCCAAACACACTACCCTACCAGTTGACGACGCAGGATAATTTAGAGATCCCATGGATAAAAAGACGAATCTACACCTTAAGCTAAGGCTTAAGGCAGCAGACACAGGCCTCCATCCAGCAGTGGCTCTTACCTCAGTTTCCAGAGCTTTAAGAATTTGGCATTCAAAGAGGCAAAAGCAGACCCAGTCTTTTAGAAAGCCTCAGAGACATAAAGCTAGCAGTAAACTTTACTTCTGACGCCTCAGTAGACCTGGTTAAGGCTTTAGCCAGAAATATGTCTCTCTCCGTTTCAGCCAGAAGGGCTTTATGGTTAAGATCCTGGGCAGCGGATAATTCTTCTAAAGCCAGTTTATGTGCCTTACCATTCCACGGAGACATGTTGTTTGGGAAAAATCTGGATGAATGTATCAAGAGAGCGGCCTAAGGGAAAAGAGCATTTCTCCCACAAGATCGCAAACCTAGAGGATCCTTTCGGTACAAAAGATACCCAGACTACTCTTGCTTTCGAGATTCAAGATCATACAAGCCAGGAAGAGAACATGGAAGATCCCAGCCATGGAGAGGAGGTCAGTCATCTATAAGAGGTGGAAAGTCAAAGTGTGCTTCATTCCACAAGAATCCCAGATCCTTATGGCCAGGTTGTGGCAGGAGTGGGGGCACATCTGTTACTATTCCCAGTTACATGGGAACAATCCACCACAGACAGATGCGTGCTGGATATCATAAGAAGAGGATATCGTTTAGAATTCTCCAGACCTCCCCCAATCCACTCCTTCAAACAACAAAGTGGCCAGGAGAGGAAGAAAAAAGACAAGCTTTAGGTAGGTTCCTCGGAATCTACAGGGTCAAGGTTTCTATTCTCATCTGTTCCTCACCAGAAAAGCTTTGGATAGAGGCCTATCCTAGACCTCATCAGGTTAAATCAATACCTACACATCCAAAAATTCAAGATGGAGTCTATCCAATCCATCATAAAAACAGTTTTTCCAGACCAATGGATGATTTCTATAGACTTGGCAGACGCCTATTTTCATATCCTTATAGCAGTAGAACATCAGAATTTCCTTCGCTTTGCAGTAGAAAGAGGGCATTTTCAATTCCAGGCCCTGCCTTTCGGTCTCAGCACAGCTCCAAGAACATTCTCCAAGGTCTTAGTCGTCATAATCACAGAACTCAGGAAAAGGGGCATAGCCATCTACCATTACCTGGACGACATCCTTATATTATTAGAAGACAAAGTTACCCTTCAGGCCCATTGTCAAATCTGTATGCGTTTTCTAAGTCTTCATGGATGGAAGATAAACGAGAAAAAGAGTCATTTGCAGTCAGAGGATGAAAAATTTGGGAGCCATGTTCAATACACTAGAAGGCACAGTGCAACTGTCTCAAGAAAGAGGTACAAAATTAATTAAAAAAAAAAAAAAAAGTCAAAGAAATGTTGGCATTCAATGTGACTTCAGCAGAGAGATGCATGAGTCTTCTAGGCTCAATGTCCTCAACAATAGGGCTAACAAGATGGGCCCAATGGAGGATGAGGCAATTCCGGAAGAATTTCATCTTCCAATTCAGAACAGGAAACCTATGACAGCCTATCAAGATTCCCTCTCAGGTCCATCATTCCCTGATGTGGTGGTTACAAAAGAAGTTCCTGTTCAGAGGATTCCCATTGGGGAACATCACGTGGACTGTTGTAGCCACGGATGCGAGTCTATGGGGATGGGGAGCTCACCTGCAAGACCACTTCATACAAGAGAAACAGACACTCCATCCAATCTATTAGAGCTGATGGCAGTTCACAGAGCTCTGAAATATTTTCTCCCTCTTATGCATTTCAAGTGGGTCAAAAACAGGACAGACAACGCCACTGTAGTTGCCTACATAAACCATTAAGGAGGTACCAGGAGTCAAAAGATGTCAATAATGAAACCAGTGATGGCCTTCACGCAAAAACATCTAGCAGGTATATCAGCTGTACACCTTCCAGGAATCCAGACTTCCATAGCAGATTTCCTGATCAGAGTGGAAATAGACCCAGGAGAAAGGAGACTGTCAGACAAAATATTCAAGAAGATAACACGAATATGGGGCATGCCACAAAAAGACCTAATGGCAACAAACAAGAACAGGAAAGTAAGAGACTTCTTCTCGAAGAACATCGATCCTCTGGCTATAGGAAGAGATGCTCTATCAAGCGATTGGCAATTCAACCTAGGTTACGCATTCCCTCCTACTCCACTCATCTTTCCACTTCTGAGACGGTTGAGACAAGAGAAAGTATCCATCTTTCTCATAGCTCCATTTTGGCCACGCAGACCATGGTTTCCCCTACTATTGAGCCTTTGCAAATCAGACCCTTGGCAGCTTCCAAAGATTCATTTGCTTCTACATCAAGGCCCTGTTCTCCACCCAGACCCAGCCTCTCTCAATCTGATGGCTTGGAAGTTGAAAGGGAAAGGTTAAAAGGAAAAGGATTCTTACAGGCAGTAATAGACACTCTGCTACAAGCCAGGAGACGCTCCATGTCCACCACATACTACAGAATCTGGGATGTCTTTTTCTCTTGGGCAACATCTAAGCAAATAAAGATTCAGTCAATCTCTACTACAGATATTCTGGATTTCCTACAACTAGGTCTTGACAAAGGGTTAAGCTACAACACCCTTAAAGTGCATATTTCGACTCTTTCAGCCCTAACGGATCACAGATGGGCTTTGGACAAGGATGTGACCAGGTTCATATCAGCGGTATTAAAGATAAAGCCTCCTATCAAGCCATTTGCTCCTCCATGGGACCTACCACTGGTATTAAAAGCTCTGAGCAGTCCTCCCTTTGAACCACTATAATCCGTCTCTCCTCATTTTCTTACCATAAAAACGGTTCTGTTGGTAGCCTTAGCCTCAGGTAGAAGGGTGTCTGAGCTCCACGCTCTATCAGCCAAAGAGCCTTTTACAGTGTTTCACAAAGACAGAGTGATCCTTAGGACTATTCCTGAATTTCAACCCAAGGTGGTCTCAGCATTTCACATCAACGAGGAGATAGTACTCCCAGCTCTTCAGTCGGAAGAACCTGAAAGTGAGTCAGAACCCAAGCCTTCTTCCTTATTATTATTATTATTATTGCCATTTATATAGCGCCAACGGATTCCGTAGCGCTTTACAATATTTTGAGAGGGGGGGTGTAACAATAAATAGGACAATTACAAGATAACTTACAGGAACAATAGGTTGAAGAGGACCCTGCTCAAACGAGCTTACAGACTATTGGAGGTGGGGTATTTGAAACATTAGGACAATAAATATCAAGTAGGAGTGAAGCAGAGCAGGAGGAGAGAGCAAAGCACTGTCCCATAGGAGAGAGCAGGAGACAGGTATGTAAGGTAGAGATTACTCTGGGAGGCCATAAGCTTTCCTGAAGAGATGAGTTTTAAGGCCCTTCTTAAATGATTGAAGACTAGGGGAGAGTCTGATGGCAGTAGGCAAGCTATTCCATAGGAGAGGAGCCGCCCGCGAGAGGTCCTGCAAGCGCGAGTTGGCCGCACGGGTGCGAGCGGCGGTCAGGAGGTGGTCACGGGCAGAGCGGAGGGTACGTGGAGGGGCATATTTATGGATCAGTGAAGAGATATAAGCGAGGCTAGAACTGTTCAGTGCTTTAAATGTATGGGTTAGCACTTTGAATTGACTCCTATAGCATACAGGGAGCCAATGTAAGGACCGGCAGAGGGGTGAGGTGTGAGAGGACCGACTAGAGAGGAAAATCAGTCTAGCTGCAGCATTCATTACAGACTGCAGCTGGGCAATACGGCTTTTGGGAAGACCAATCAGGAGAGGGTTACAGTAATCCATGCGGGAAATTACTAGAGCATGGACAAGCTCCTTGGTAGCATCTTGCGTAAGAAAGGGGCGAATGCGGGAGTTGGAACCTACAGGACTTGGCAACAAACTGGATGTGAGACTTGAAGGTGAGAACAGAGTCAAGTATGACGCCAAGACAGCGCGCTTGCAGGGATGGACTTATGTGGATATCACTGACTTGAAGGGAGAGCGAGAGAGGAGGATCAGTATTAGGAGGAGGAAAGACAAGGAGTTCAGTTTTAGAGAGGTTAAGTTTCAGAAAGCGTGAAGACATCCAGTCAGAGATGGAAGAAAGGCAAGCAGTGACACGTTGCAGGACAGCAGGGGAGAGGGCTGGGGAGGAGAGGTATATCTGAGTGTCATCAGCGTACAGGTGGTAGTGGAATCCAAAAGAGGCAATCAGTTTACCAAGAGAGGCGGTATAAAAAGAAAATAGAAGGGGACCAAGGACAGACCCTTGGGGAACTCCAACCGAGACAGGACGAGTGGAGGAGGTATCCTTGGAAAAGGAGACACTGAATGAGCGTTGGGAGAGATAGGAGGAAAACCATTAGATCTGGTAAGATGTCTGTCTATATATTTACAAAGATCATCTGCTTGGCGTACCTCTCAAAGACTGTTCATCATTCCTAACGGTCCCAGAAGAGAGCTTCAAGCTTCTAAAGTAGCCATCAGCAGGTGGATAGTAGCAGCCATCATACAAGCTTACAAGACATCAAATATGAAAATCCCAGAAGGACTCAAGGCTCATTCTACAAGGTCCCTTTCCTCTTCTTGGGCAGCAGCAGCTAAAGTTTCACCAGAACTTATTTGCAAAGCGGCCACTTGGTCCTCCACGAACACTTTCATAAGACCTTACCAGACTGATGTAAAAGCCAGCCTGTTAGACCACTTTGGCAAAACTGTTCTTTCTGCATCCAACTCTGCATAAGTTTATATCCGTTTTTTTTTTATCTTCCCTCCCTTAATTATTGCTTGGGTATTACCCATTGTTGTGCTGCCATGGATATGGCCAGGAAAGAGGAAAATGTATCCATACTTACCGTAATTTTCTTTTCCTGGTCATAGGCCGTGACAGCACAAAGATCCCGCCCTGGGATATTGCTGGTAACAAGACTGAGGGAGGAGTTGGTGGGAGAGGGTATTTATACCCTTATTTTAAATTAGTTCCTGTCTAATTAGGGATAGGGAGGAGCTAACCCATTGTTGTGCTACCATGGCCTATGACCAGGAAAAGAAAATTACGGTAAGTATGGATACATTTTCCTCTATTGTATTTTACTTTCTCCTCCGCTTCCACTTTTTCCTTAATAAAATATCTTTCAACAAATCTATTTGAACACACACTACCTAAGAAATAGATTATCACTGTTATGTTTGTGAAATGACCTGTAGGTTTATACTGTAGGTGAAAATGATGATCTTTGATGAAGAGATATGGGAGATGGTTTTTGTAAATGAGTCTCCTGGAAAAAGGCATTATCAGCATTCAGCCTCATTCATTCTTGTCAGAAATAAGAAATTCCCTTCAGCAAAATGTAAAAGCAGTTTAAATTCAGGGAGATCAGGTTAAAGTGGGGCTCTCCAGATGTCAAGCTGATGGCCACAAAAAAAATAATCAGGTCAAGAAGTATTTTCATCTCCATCACAATCAATCAGCACAGAGACAGGATGGTCTAAGCCAGAAGTTGGAATTTTACCCATTTCTCTTATATAAAGTGTTTTGGAGAAAATGTATAAGGAAGAGAAAACTGATTCTGCGAGCAAGAAAAAAAAAAAAACAACCTAATTCAGGGCCAATCCTGCAAATCCTCAAGCTCCCAAACTAGAGACTTGGCCTAGGTAATCAAGTGACTCCAGAAGTAGTTACTAACATTCATCTGTTAGCCAGGAAGAAGACAACTTCCAAAACTTAATATAGGATCTGATATATTGTCATATCATGGACATAGAAAACATAGACACACAGACTTACTGGAGTCCCATGTGATTGAAGGGGGGGGAGGGGCAGGCACTCAATGACTGGCACATACACACACTTGCTGATTTGGAACACACTAAAAAACACACTCACTGACAGGCACACAGAAAGACACACTGTTACAGGCATACTGACTCAGACACACAGACATACTGACACACACACATGCAGTAGACGGGCTGAGTAAGGGGACAGGGGCTGTAGTGGAGGATATAAGCTGTAATTGGGGGTTTAGAAAATGTAGGGGTTGATGGCTACAATTTGGGAAAGGGGATGTGGTGTGGGTGATATGGTTGCAATTGGGGGAGAGGAGCTGTAGTGGGGATGTTATGGGGCTGTGGTAGGAGGCATGGGGCTGAGGAAGGGGGCAGGAGCTGAGAGAGGGGAAAGGGTGGGGCAAGGGCTGAGAGGGGGGAAGGGGGCTGAGGAAGGGGATAGGAGCTGGGCAAAAGGGGACAGGACTGAAGAAAGGGACGGGCTGAGCAAGGGGACAGGGCTGAGGAGGGGGTACAGGGGCTGAGCAAGGGGACAGGGCTGAGGAGGGGGGACAGGGGCTGAGGAGGGGTGAAAGGGGCTGACTAAGGGGACAGGGCTCAGGAGGGGGGACGGGCTGACTAAGGGAACAGGGCTGAGCAAGGGGACAGGGGCTGAGGAGAGGGGACAGGGCTGAGGAGAGGAATAAAAAAAACTAAAGTGTATTTCCCTTGGGCAGCAGCCAGCAGGAGCAGCAACCAGCACGCAGCAGCAGTCAGTGAAGGCCCTCTGCTCTTCTCCCAGACTCCCCAGCAGGAGCAGCAACCAGCATACAGCAGCAGCAGTCAGGGAAGGCCCTCTGCTCTTCTCCCAGACTCCCCAGCGGTTCCGATTTTTCCTTTTTTTGCTGGGTGCGGGCGGCCCTGGGTTTAGGGTGGTCTGTGGGGCAATTGCCTCCCTGCCCCCCTTCCCAGCCTGCCCCTGGTCCAGATACCTTGGCAACTTGGTACAAAAATACACAATAACTTTTCCCATGCCCACATCGCCATAACACTGGTGTCCCCAGTGTTATGGGGCCCACTCAGTCCAAAAAGCGCCTGAATTGGATGTGGCTAGCCCAAAATAGGTGGAAGTCTAAGTTTCTCCGATATAGCATGGAGTTCCATGACGCTGGGTAGTCTCCCAGTCACCTTTTATGATGGTGCTTTCAGTCGGTACATTGAGTCCCTCAAGACTTTGGATGCCTTGCCACCTCCTCTGTCATCACTCCAGGACCGAGAGTGCCCTAGTCAAATTTTTACCATCACCAGTTACAGACAGTTTGCGGGTAGATCCTGGTCAGACACACCGTAGCTCCATGAATGGCTCCATGAGTGTAAGCCACTGGGCCAGAGAAAGAGAGCCCTGAGCTGGGAGGCTGGGGCTAGAGGGAGAAAGTGATGGTGATTCAGGTGGCAGCTGGGAGAAATGTACCAGGTGGTCTGTCACAAACTACAATGCACTTTGTGTTCTGACATATTTTTATCATGGCTAGGTTTTTTTTTTCAGCAGTTTGAGCTATTGTATTTTTCCTTTATTATTTTGTAATTTACCCCTTCTGATTACATCCAGCATGTCCATTATCCATTATGTGGATATGCCATTTGAAGGCTCTTTTGCCTCAATCAGCATATAGCTTGTCTGTCTGGTTCTGAGCTTATTTGTTTAAAAACTTGATAACTGTAGGTTTTCTGCTTACAAATTACACTTCTCTTCACTATACTTTTCATGTTTTTTTATCTATTGCTTATTTATAGTGTTGGAACTTTGTACTGAGGAACAGTACCACAGCATCTGAATAATTTAATTGATCTTGTATATACAGGTGATACTCGAAAAATATCGTGCAAAAGTTCATTTATTTTAGTAATGCAACGTAAAAGGGGAAACTAATATATGAGATAAACGCATTACATGCAAAGCAAGATAGTTCAAACCGTGATTTGTTGTAAGTGCAATGATTATGGCTTACAGCTCAAATAGCAGGGCCTCATCTGTCACCAAATCCAGGTAATTTTTCACCACTTGACTATAGCTAGCCAGCCAGCCAGAAGGTACCCCTCATAACCTCCTATTCTTTAAATTATAGTATGCCACTCAATTAACCCCTGCAATCCCTTCTACACTAACCCCCTAGTACACACTTTACTGCTACCACCTCTTAGTATCTTAATGATGTCCTAAGAGACTATTTACATACATGTGCCATAGTATATCTTGAGGATATACTCATCCAATCTCCTGATATTCAAACCCATCACAGACAAGTCAGGAAAATACTACAGACACTTCTTGCCAACGGTCTATTTTGTAAACTTGAAAAATGTTTATTCGATCAAACCTCCATACATTTCTTAGGTTACGTGATCTCTGCTAAGGGTTTTCAAATGGATCCTAAAAAACTCTCCTCGATATTTGAATGGCCTTTACCCCTCGGATTAAAATCTATACAAAGATTTATTGTATTCGCAAATTACTATAGACGGTTCATTAAAAACTTTTCTCAGATCATAGCTCCTATTACCGCTATGACCAAAAAAGGAGCTAATCATATCAGTTGGTCTCATGAAGCTAAAACTCCCTTCGCTCGTTTAAAGGAAGCTTTTGTATCAGATCCAGTCTTGATGCATCCTAATCCCTCTAGACCCTTTATCCTAGAGGTAGATGCCTCCAAATCCGGTGTAGGGGCTGTACTTTCCCAGAGGGCATCTCCTACGGCTCTGTTACATCCATGCGGGTTCCTTTCTCATAAATTGACACCTGCAGAAAAGAATTACGATATAAGTAATAGAGAATTATTGGCTATAATTCTTGCACTTAAAGAATGGCGTCACTTACTGGAAGGGTCCTCGGTACCCTTCATGATTCTCACTGATCATAAGAACTTATCATATCTAAGTGACGCTAAAAGGCTTTCTTCCAGACCAGCACGCTGGGCTCTTTTTCTCTCCCATTTCAACTATCTGATTTCATATCAACCAGGAAATCGTAACACTAAAGCCGACTCACTGTCCAGACAATTTGCCACTCTTGAAAAGGAGGAAGACATAACCGAATCCGTTATACATCCCGAGAGGATTATTGCTGTGACTAGAACAAGAGTCTCATCTCCTCTTTTGTACAAAATCCAAAATGCTCAAGAAGGAGCACCTAGTGATAAACCTGCAGGGAGATATTTCGTACCACCTAAACTGAGAGATGAAGTATTTCGTAACTATCATGATAGTAAGATGGCTGGACATATGGGAGTGTCCAAGACTATTGCATTGATTTCCAGACAGTTCTGGTGGCCGTCCCTCAGAAAGGATGTGAAGGCCTATGTATCATCTTGTAATATATGTTCACAGTTTAAACCAAGTTCCAGGTGGTCTTCTCCATCCTCTTCCCATGCCGTCTGTTCCTTGGTCACAACTGTCTATGGATTTTATAGTCGACTTACCATCTTCTAAGGGTTTTACAGTTTTATTGGTTGTGGTAGATCGCTTTTCTAAAATGGCACACTTCATCCCATTGAAAAAGTTACAGTCTTTGGCTAAGTTAGCTAAAATATTTATTAAATAAATAATATGATTGCACGGTATGCCTGATGTCATCGTGTCAGATAGGGGTTCACAGTTTATCTCGAAATTCTGGAGGGGTTTTTGCAAAGACATTGAACTCAACTTTTCCTCTGCCTATCATCCTCAAATGAATGGTGCTGCTGAACGGACTAATCAAAGTCTTGAGCAATATCTCCGTTGTTTTACATCTCAACTCCAGGACAACTGGGCGGACCTTCTTCCTTGGGCTGAGTTTGCTAGAAATAATGCTGAACATTCTGCCTCTGGCCACAGTCCCTTCTTTGTTACGTATGGTCGTCATCCTAATTTGCTTCCTGCTTCATTCTCTTACAAGGGAATGCCTATTCTGGATGAACACTCTTCTATACATGATACTTGGGGAATGGTTCAAGCCAACTTGGAGAAGAGTGTACTCTCACAGAAATCTTTTGCCGATAGGCACCGTAGAGCAGCACCTTCCTATCTTCCGGGTGATTGGGTCTGGTCGTCTACTCGAAATAGACAACCAGTGTCCATGAAGCTAGCCCCTAAAGGGTTCTTCGGAGGATCAATCCGGTATCCTATGCTTTGGACCTGCCAAAAAACCTACGCATACCCAGCGTCTTCCACACCTCCCTCCTGAAGCCTCTGGTTTGTCATAGTCACTCCAGATCCCATTCTCGTTCTCCTCCCGTTTTGGTGCATGGTCAGGAGGAGTACGAGGTTCAACACATTCTTGATTCTCGTCTCTCACGTGGGTCACTTCAGTATTTGTTCCAGTATTTGGAGAGGCTATGGTCCTGAAGAACGCTCATGGGTCCCTGCTTCTGAGGTCCATGCGCCAAGGCTTATTCGTGCGTTCCATGACAGGTTTCCTTCTTGCCCTTCTGGTATTGCTCCAATGCTCCGGTCCCGCAGTCCGCTCTGCTGGCTTCTGGCTGACAGCGCACGCGCGCGCCCAGGTGTACTCTTAAAGCGATACTACCAAAATTTCATGAATCCTGGTAACCCTCTTACAATCTCTCCTATTCTCTTCCCTAGCCTATCAGATCTCTCTTAGCCCTATTTATACCTCCCTCCTACATCACTTCCTTGCCTTGTCGTGGTCTATTGTAGCCCGAGAGTGCGTTCTGTATACTTGTGTGTTTCCTGGTATCTGACTTCGGCTTGTCTCTGGTTATTCGTATTTTCTGGCTTCCTTGACCCTTGGCTTAGTTTCTCGTTTGTTCTTCTCCTGCCCTGACCTCGGCTCGTCTGATTATTCTGTTACTCTCCTTGCTTTTCTTCACGTTAAGTCCGGCCACTTTAAGGACCGGTAATACGTCTACCTTGGGTTGCCTGTTAGTCCTATAGTTAGCGTGTTGGGGAACCTAACCTTGACAAAGATGTTGTGTTGGCTACTACTTAACATCTGTAGATGCTCCATGGTTATTCATTATCTGGACTATTTCCTTACAATAGAAAGTAACCTGCTGCCACCCAGTAGCCTCAAAGCTGCAAGGTGTTCCAGTTTCACCAAATAAGACAGAGGGATCCCATACAGTAATACATTTCTTGGGGGTAATTTTAGACTCAGTTCACATGCAAACCAGCCTTCCCATAGAGAAGGTAATACGCATATTATCATTCATTGAACAGTATCTTGAGGAAGGGTCTTGCAATAGGAAAGAACTGCAATCCGTGTTGGGTTCCCTCAATTTTGCAATGAAAATCATTCCGCAAGGTTGGGCGTTTATGTCCAGGTTGCTTAGTCTTTTCCCCTACTTTCATTCAGATTCTTCTTGCATAGTGCTTGATCAACATGCCATCTCCAATTTGCGCATGTGGAAGGAATTCTTGCTAAAATGGAATGGAAAAAGCATATTCATTCCCGTACTAACAGACAAATCATTTTCAATTTGGGAAGACGCAGCTGCCACTTCCGGGTTTAAAGCAATTTTTGACAAAGAGTGGTTATGGAGAAATTGGCCAGAGGAAATTAGGTACATCCCAGAGTTCGCTACCACCTAGGCCTTAATTGCGCTGTACCCTATTGTGGCATCTGCCTTAAAATGAGGTGCATTTTGGTCAGGTAAAACGGTAAGGTGTTTTTCTGATAATATGGCTACATGTTACATTGTTAACAAAGGACGCTCCGCATCCCTGACCATCATGCGCTTCATGATGAAATTGACATGGCTCGCGGCTCCGCACAGTTTTTCTTGGTATGTGAACATATCCTAGGCGTTCTTAATATTGCAGCCGATAAATTATTTCGATCTTGATTGCAGGAATTCTGCAGAGCATTTCCTACAGCGGCCCAGGTAGCTACCCCAGCACCACTGTGGCAAGACATGATTATGGATTATATAAGCTCATGGTCATCACCTCTCACAGCTAGCACTTTCTGCCAATACTAAAAATGATATTTTCAACAGCGCTACCATCACCTCTACCTCGCAGGCTCGCTGCCTGGGTATTTTTTTTTTTTTACTCCAACCTCTCCTTCACCCCTCACATCCAATCAATCGCCAAATCCTGTCGCTTCCATCTCAAAAACATAGCGCACATCCGCCCCTATCTATCCCTGGACGCAGCTGAGGTGCTGGTCCATGCTCTTTTTCCCTCTCGCCTGGACTAGTGCAATACTCTTCTCAGTGGTCTTACGTGTTTCCAGATTGCACTGTTGCATTCTATAACGAATGCAGCGGCAAGGCTTATTTTCCTGTCCGCTCTGTCAGTCCCTGCATTGGCTCCTAGTTAGATATAGGGCTCAATTTAAAATTCTGGTGCTTGCTTACAAGTCCCTATAAAGTAATGGAAGAATATATACAAGAATCCTTAAGAAAAGGATTTATTAGATGTTCTTCCTCCCCTGCAGGGGCTGGTTTCTTTTTGGTTTTGAAAAAAGAAACCTACCTATCTTTCCTAATACACAAGTATGTCCCATCGAGGCCCCTACGCTCTGCCAAAGACCTATTTATATCCTCTGTCCCACCTCTAACGCTCGCCTCCAAGACTTTTCCAGGGCTGCACCTCTTCTGTGGAACTCCCTTCCCTCCTCCCTAAGAATTTCACCCAATCTCCACTCATTCAAAAAATCATTGAAAACTCACTTCTTCAAGAAAGTATATCAATTAAACTGTTAGCAGTTTTTTATCCTCCACCCTCCATGACTCCTCTCCTGCAACTGTCAAAAATTACCTACTAAGCCCTCAGCGTATATTTTTCTAACAACTTACTTTGTACCCCTACTTTTACCCTTTGTGTCACTATACCCCACTCCCTCTAGCATGTAAGCTCATTGTGCAGGGCCCTCCACCTCTCTGTTCCTGTACGCCGAGTTGTCTGGTTACAATTAAATGTCTGTTAGTCCACCCTTTGTACAAAGCTACGGAATCTGATGGCGCTATATAAATAATAAAATAATAATAATAATATGATAGGGCGTTCCACATTTTTTTAACAGGTTTTTGCTAGAGTTCAATATTGTAGATACATTTTCCATGAAGACAATGGTCGCTTTCATTTCCTTTTGCCACCTTCACTTAAAACTATCTTTCAATACTATGAAATTATACTTAGCCGGCATGCAACAACATATCCTGACATTATGGCCTAACAAACACAGTTTTCTTTCATCTTATCAGATTAAAGCAATATTAAAAGGTATTAAAGACTCCAGCCCTATTCCTACACCTTCTAGATTACCCATACATGAACAACTGTTCCAGTCTTTTCGGATCTCATAGATACCTCACCGTTCGAAACACAAACAAATCATGTCATAAAAACCACCATTTATCTGGATTTCTATGGCTTTCTCCGGCCAAGAGAATTCACTGCCATAAACGCTAACTCCACCGACTTTATCAGAAGAGGTCACCTTGTAAAGAAACACGACTATTATGTATTATCCCTAATCCATACAAAAACTAGCGGAAGTGGTTAAACAGTTAATATCCCTTTTTACCCAACCGACAATCAATGGTGCCCCGTCAAAGTTCTGGACACATTCCTAACCTCCATCCAAGGTTCTCAAAACCAACCTCTGCTTGCTCTACATATGACA
Source organism: Pelobates cultripes (assembly GCA_933207985.1). Lineage (NCBI taxonomy): Eukaryota > Metazoa > Chordata > Amphibia > Anura > Pelobatidae > Pelobates > Pelobates cultripes. The sequence continues at coordinate 210,945,864 of OW240917.1, forward strand.
TCACAATGCCCCACCCATATGATCTGCCATATGAACTAACACCAGTGCTGCACACGGTGTGTGTTTACATTAAAAAGCCTGCAGAGACAGGCTATTGACACCAGAATCACTACATTAAGATGCAGTGGTTCTGGGGGGGGTTCTGGTGTAGAACAGGATCTCTGGAGGCTGTTTGAATTTTGTGACCACCTTTACAATGTTCTGGGAGAACGAAAGCTTCATTCTTTGGGGCCACTTACACAGCTCAAGGTCTGGGCTCCAGGGCCTGATGGTGAGTATGCCCATAAGGCCCACTCATAAGTCCACCTATATGTTCCACCCATGAGTTCGCTCACATGGAGTGGAGTGTGTAGGGATGTGTAATATGTGTGCTTATGGAATGTAGTGTATAGGGATACCAGTCTGTTTAGGTGATGCAGTGTGTTTGTGTGTAGTGGAAGCAGTGTGTGTTTGTGTATAAGGGATGTATTGTGTGTTTCTGGTTGTGTGTAAGGGATGCATTGTGTGAATCTGTGTTTCTATGCATAAGGGATGCAAGGTGTGTGTCTGTAAGTGTGTGCATTAAGTGTGTGTAAGAAATGCATTGTGTTTCTGTGTCTATGTAAGAGAAGCAGTGTGTGTGTTTGCATGTGTGTGTAAGGGATGCATTGTGTGTTTCTGTGTATGTGTGCAAAGGATGCATTGTGTGTTTCTCTGTGTGTAAGGGAAGCATGTTGTGTTTCTATGTGTGCATTGTGTGTTTCTGTGTATGTATAGGGATGCATTGTGTGTGTGTGCGCATAGTGTGAAAGAGCTCCCTGTCCTGCCCCCTGTCCTATAGAGCTCTCCCTTCTGTCCCTTAGAGCTCTCCCCTGCCCCTTAGTGGTCTCTCCTCACCCCCACCCTCGCCTAGAGGTCTCTTCTCACACCCACCCACCCTCCCTGTGTTCTTCTCAACCCCCCACCCTCCCTGTGTTCGCCTCACCTCCCCTTCTCCTCACCCCCTCTCCTGTGTTCTCTTCCTCTCTCCCCCCTCCCGTGTTCTTCTCACCCCACCCTCCCAGTGTTCTCACTCCCTGTGTTCTCACCCCTCCTGTGTTCTTCTCCTCCCCTCCCCCCTTCTCACTGTGTTCTCTCACCTCCCTCCCGTGTTCTTCTCCTCCTCACAGTCTTCCTCACCTCCCCCTGTGTTCTCCTCACCTCCCCTTCTCCTCACCCCCTCTCCCTGTGTTCTCACTCCCGTGTTCTTCTCCTCACCTCCCCCTCCTGTGTTCTTCTCACCTCCTCTCCCCGTGTTCTTCTCACCTCCCTCCCTGTGTCTCTCCTCACCTCCCTCCGTGTTCTCCCCCACCTCTCCCTGTGTTCTCCCCCTGTCTCATTCCCCACTCCCTCCCTGTGTTATCCTCCCTACCACCCCTATTCTTTTCCCACCTCCCCTCACCATGTTCCCTCCCTCACCCCCACCCTCCCCTGTGTTGTTCCCCACCCCCTGTGGCCTCACTCTGTGTTGCTCCTCACTCCCCTGTGTTGCTCTACCCCCTCCCTGTGTGTACCTGGCCACCCTCCCCCTCGGTTCACACCCAATCTCCCGTGTTCTCCACTTCCCTGTGTTCTTCTCACCTCCTCCTCCCGTTCTTCTCACCCTCCCTGTGTTCTCTCACCCCCTCCTGTCAGCCTTCTCACCTCCCCTCCTCACCCTCCCTGTGTTCTAACTCCTTTTTACCCCCTCCCTCACCCCCTCCTGTGTTTTAATTCCCTCTCCCTCTTTCTTATTCCCCCCCTTCGTCCTCCTTCTTACCTCTTCTTCTTACTTCCCTCCCTCTTTCTTTCTTACCCCGCTCTCCTCTTCTTCTTACTCCTCACCTCCTCTTCCTTGCCAACCCTCTTCTTTTCTTCTTACCTCCCCCTGTTTCTTCACCCTTCCCTCCCCTCTTCTTACTTCCTCCTGTTCTTTCTACTCCAGCCTTTTCTTACTTCCTCCCTCTTCCCTCTTTCTTTCTTACTCCCCTCTTCTTTCTTACTCCCCCTCTTCCCTCTTCCTCCCTCCCTCCTCTTCTTACTCCTCCCTTCTTAGTCCTCTCTTCTTCTACTCCTCCCCCTCTTCCTCCTCCTCTTCTTCTCACTCCCTCTTTTTTTATCATTCCCCCCCCTCCCCTCTTTCAATCTCTTACTTCCCCTTTCTTTCTTCCCTTCTTTCTTCCCCTCTTCCTTCCCTTTCTTTCTCTTCTTACTCCTCACTCTCCCTCTTCTTTTTCTTACTCCTCCCCCCTCTTCTTCTTACTCCCCCCTCCCCCTGTTTTCTTCTCACTCCCCCTCCCTCTTCTTCTTACTTCCATCTTCTTCTTACTCCAGTGGTTGCCTTATCCCTTAGTGGGGCATCTATAAATATAACAGTCCCGTCCCCCCCAGCCTCTACCCATGAGCGGCGGGTGAGAGCAATAAGTTACAACCGAACCCCACCCATGAGCATCAGGTGGGGGCCCTTAAGTTACAATAGGGGGAACACCAGCTCCCACCACTGCGCGGTGGGCGGGGTCCCCAAAATGCAATAGGTGAGAGGACCTACTGTCCTGGCCCCTAGCCATGAGCAGCGGGTGGAGACCTTAAGTTACAATAGGGGGGACCTACTTTCCACCCCCACCCATGTGCAGTGGGGGGAGCCACTAGCTGCTCACAGTTTAGTAGACATGCCCACGAGTAGGGGCAGATTAATTCATAATATTAAGTAATCTTTACTTAGTATTAGTAAATTTCGCTGAAAGACCAATTTAGGTCTTTCAGCCTTTTAGTAGCTAGCTCCCTATTACCGTGGAAATTAGGGAGCTATCTACTCGCGGTACGAATAGGATTGGAGTTAAATTCATTCAAATAAAATTCTGAACCGAACAAAAGTCCCGAATTGCATCCTAACATGAATGAACAAACTGTTCTCATTCTGTTAGGACGCAGGTGTTCGAACGCCGAACGAAGTAGCAGGAGGAAGGAGAATTGTGGGAAAATTGCTTTCACCACAGGAAATGGAGTGGACTTTGCTACCCCCCATGTCAAAGTTGGTCAAGCGTAGGAAAAATACATAAGACAAAATAGTCCCTATGTTGTCTTATGTGTTAAAGAAAACTAGAGCAGATGAGAAGAAATGAAGAACAGATCCTGAGAGAGGGCGAGAAGAGGAAGCGATTGGGTAAAAGTAAGTTCTGCATCACAGTTTCCTCACTACTGTTTCAGATCTGGCGATTTGCCACTCATCCCCTCCCACCACTCCCCTTTTCTCTTATCTTTATATAGGGTAGGCCCTCTTTTAGTTCAGGCCTACCACATCGTTGGTTCCGGTACACCACAATCGAATTTGTCATATTTGTGTATGTCTAATACTTCTAACATTACGGCTTTTAATGCCCTGGACACAAATATATATATATATATATATATATATATATATATATATGCTTATTGCAGAGCCTGGAGTATTAGGTGGGGTTGTGCCCGGCCTATATAACCTCTGACTTACCTCCATATCACGCCGACATCACTTCCAGTTCCGGGTTCACCAGAGGAATTCTTATCAACCAGTCTAGGCTCTAAATACAGCCAGGATATTCTTCCAGCACTCCAGCAGGCCCATGCAGCGACACCGACGGCAAGTACAGCCATTCTACGGGAAATCGAGATGTCACAGACGGAGGCTTCCAGCATTGCAAAGCTTCAGGTGCACGTTATTCACGCCCCTAAAGTCAATACTTTGTAGAGCCACCTTTTGCAGTAATCACAGCTCCAAGTCGCTTTGGATAAGTCTCTATGAGCTTGCCACTTCTTACAACTGGGATTTTTGCCCATTCCTCCTTGCAAAACTGCCCCAGCTCCTTCAAGTTGGATGGTTTACGCTTGTGAACAGCAATCTTAAAGTCTGACCACAAATTTTCTATTGGATTGAGATCTGGGCTTTGACTAGGCCATTTCAACACATTTTACATGTTTCCCCTTAAACCACTCAAGTGTTGCTTTAGCAGTGGTTTGGGGTCATTGTACTGCTGGAAGGTGAACCTCCGTCCTAGCCTCAAATCATGCACAGAGTGGTACAGGTTTTGCTCAAGAATAAGAAAGAAAAAGACTAAAGGGTCAATCAAATGTTGGCCCAGTAGTCAAAGGGTGGACTATATGGGTAAGTAAGGGACATAACCCCATATGTAGTTCAAAAAGAGAAGAAAGAGAGACAAACACTGTGTTGCTTTGCGATATGGAAGAAGACCCCAGATTTACTCTTGGTGCCCAAAACCACCGCACAGACGCAGGTCTTACCCAAGTACAATATACAGCTCAAAAATTGGGCAGATAATTAAGAAAAAAAAAATCAAAAAAACTTAACCTTTATTACGTTATACGACATTAAAATAAATTGAAAAGGTGAAGAAAAAATTGTGCAAAGTGTATTCGTGGTTAAAAAGGGGGATCTAATGGAGTTTACTAGCAATGATCCAATAAAGGACTAGTAGGAAGGTAGATACTACCAGTATAGATCAGTGTGCACCTATAGAGGCAATACCTTGACACATAGATATTATTATTATTATTATTATTATTATTATGATATTTATAGAGCGCCGTCAAATTCCGCAGCGCTTTACAATTGGTGGACGAACAGACATGTAGTTGTAACCAGACAAGTTGGACAGAGGGGTTGAGGGCCCTGCTCAATGAGCTTACATGCTAGAGGGAGTGGGGTAAAATGACACAAAAAGGTAAGGATAGTATTAGACTAGTGACAGTTGCAGAAGAGGAGCTATTAACAGTTTAATTGATACACTTTTATGGAGAAGTGGGTTTTTAACAATTTTTTGAAGGAGTTGAGACTGGGTGAGCATCTAACGGAGGAGGGAAGCGAGTTCCACAGGAACGGTGCAGCCCTCAAGAAATCTTGAAGGCAAGCATCAGAGGTGGGAGTACAGACAGAAGATAGACGTAAGTCTTCAGCAGATCGTAAGGGCCTAGACGGGACATACTTTTTGAATAAGGGAGGATAGATAGGTGGGAGCAGCATTATGTAGAGATTTGAAGGCAAGAACCAGAATTTTAAATTGAGCTCTATATTTTATAGGAAGCCAATGTAGGGACTGACAGTAGGGTGAGGCCTGGGAGGTGCGGGTGGAGAGGAAGATGAACATCGCCGCCGCTTTCATTATGGACTGTAACGGCGCAAGTTGGGAGCACGTAAAATAACTGAGAAGCGGATTACAGTAATCAAAGCGAGAAAGGACAGTGGAATGGACCAACACCTTAGTCGCATCTGGCATTAAGTAGGGGCGGATGCACGCAATGTTTTTGAGATGGAAATGACAGGATTTGGCGATAGATTGAACATGAGGCTAGAAGGAAAGGCTGGAGTCAAAGAGAACACTTGGACAGCGAACCTGCGTGGTGGAGCTGATGGTAGCACCGTCGACTTGGAGGGAGGCAGACACAGGAGTAACAACACTTGAGGGAGGAAAGACCAGAATTTCAGTTTTGGTCAAGTTTAGTTTAAGGAAGTGGGCAGCTATCCAGTTAGAAACAGCAGAGAGGCAGTCCGAGACACTAGTCAAGAGGGACAGGGAGAGATCAGGAGAGGACAGGTAGATTTGTGTGTCATCTGCATAGAAATGATATTGGAAGCCAAAGGAGCTAATGAGTTTACCAAGGGAGGCAGTATAGATGGAGAACAGTAGGGGACCAAGGACTGAACCTTGGGGGACACCAACAGAGAGGAGTTGGGGAGAAAAAGCAGAGCCAGAGAAAGAAACACTGAAAGAGCGCTAGGAGAGGTAGGATGAGCACCAGGAGAGAGCAATATCTTGTAGACCGATATTGCGGAGGATGAGAAGAAGCTGTTGATGATCAACAGTGTCAAAAGCCGCAGACAGGTCAAGGAGAATTAGGATAGAGTAGTGACCACGAGATTTTGCAGCGAGTAGATCACTGGATACTTTGGTCAGTGCCGTTTCCACAGAGTGCTTAGCGTGGAAACCAGACTGAAGCGAGTCTAGCAGAGAGTTGGACTCGAGGAAGTCTGTCAATCTCGCATACACAATTTTTTCAAGGTTCTTGGATGCAAAAGGTAGTAGCGAGATAGGACGATAGTTGGATGGGGAGTTAGGGTCAAGATTGGGCTTCTTTAGAATTGGGGTTACAGTTGCATGTTTGAAGTGCAATGAAAATATACCGGAGGAGAGAGAGAGATTGAGAATTTTAGTGAGAGGTTGAGAAAGAGAAGAAGACAGAGTACGGATGAGATGCGAGGGAATTGGATCTAGGGAGCAGGTGGTGGGGCGGGAGGACTGGAGCAGAGCAGAAACCTCTTCCAATGTAGTGCGAATGAACATAGAACAGCAGAGGGAGTGAAGTTAGGGGAAGTAGTGTAAGGGGAAGAAGAAATATGAGAGATCTCTTCTCTGATTGTAGAGATCTTGTCAGTGAAGTGAGTTGCAAAGTCTGAGGCGGTCAAGTTAGTAGGTGGAGGAGGAACAGCAGAGTGAAGAAGAGAGTTAAATGTGTGAAATAGTTGTTTGGGTTCGCAGGAGAGTGTGGTTATGAGGGTATTGAAGTAATTAACTTTTGCAGAGGAAAGAGCCAAGCTGTATGAGCTCAGCATAAATTTATAGTGGAGAAAGTCAGATGCACAGTGAGACTTTCTCCAACAGCGTTCAGCAGTTCTGGAGCATTATGTCTTGTTCCCAAATAGAGGTGCATCATATGTGGTTCATAGTATGTAGTTGGTGCAGTTATGGCACAGTGAGGTCAATAACTCACTTTACAAAAATAAAGTGACACACTAACCGAGGGACAGGACAACAATACAGTTCCCCCCAGGTGAGCATTTTGTTATGCACTATGGACTAAAAAGCTGTCAGCTAGCATAAGTGTTCAATCAAAGGTATAGTCTCATAAAAGCACAGTCTGCGTTAGCAGTGAGACTAACAGAGTCTAAATGAAAGTACAACAATAGTGCTGTAATGTAACAAAGTGTCTGTGAAGGGAAACGTTCCCATTTACCAATTGTGACACTTTGAACTGTGCTATAAAGTAGGAGCCCATCAGCTGAAACACTGCTAGCCGGCTAGTGAGAGGTATTGATATTGCTAGATAGAGAGGCAAAAGACATATTTACCAAGCAAAAATTGCTGACAGAGCTATATAAATAGGAAGCCATATATAATTAAACAGGCATGTATTGGTAATCCCTATAAGACCTGAACAGTATAAAGACTGTGAAAGGACCAAACCAAATGCTCACAGGCAGGGCCGCCATCAGGGCATGACAACCGCAACGGTTGTCATGGGCCCGGCGGTCCTGGGGGGCCCGGACTGCTCAGGTCGTCCGGGCCCCACATTCAGTGGGTACATACCGGGTCGCAGGGGGCCCTGCGACCCCGGTATGTACCCACAGGGCCAGCCTCTTCTCCTGGGGGGCCCAGCAGCCGGCCACCTCAGGGCCCCCCAGAGGCTGGCCCTGACACCGGGCGGGCAGGCCGGCGCGCGAGGGAGCCTGAAGAGGAAGCACACAGAGAGTGCTCCCTCGCGCGCCGGCCGGGTGTCAGGGAGAAAATTTGAGTGAGTGGGGGTGGGGGAGAGGGAGGGAAGAAAATTGAGTGGGGGGAGAGGGGAGAAGAAATTTGGTGGGGAGATGGAGGGAAGAAATTTGGAGTGGGGGGAGAGGAGGGAGGAAATTTGAGTGGGGGAGGGGAGGAGGGGAGAGGGAGGAGGAAATTTGAGTGGGGGGGGAGAGGGAGGGAAGAAATTTGAGAGGGAGGGAGGAAATTTGAGTGTGGGGGGAGAGGGAGGGAGGACATTTGATGAATTGGGGGAGAGGGAGGGGAGGAAATTCTGAGGGGGGGGGGAGGAGAGGGAGGAAATTTGAGGGAGTGAGGGGGGAGGAGGAAGGAGGAAATTTGAGGGGGGGGAGAGGAAGGGAGGAAATTTGAGGGGGGAGGTGGGAGGGAGGGAGGGGGGGAAGGAAGGAGGGGGAGGAGAGGAAGGGAGGAAATTTGAGGGAGGGGGGGGAGAGGAAGGAAATCTGGGGGGGAGGGAGAGGAAGGAATTTGAGGGGGGGGAGAGGAAGGAAATTTGAGGGGGGGGAGAGGAAGGAAATTTGAGGGAGGGGGGGAGAGGAAGGAAATCTGAGGGGGGGGAGAGGAAGGAAATTTGAGGGAGGGGAGGGAGAGGAAGGAAATTTGAGGGAGGTGAGGGAGAGGAAGGAAATTTGAGGGAGGGGAGGGAGAGGAAGGAAATTTTGAGGGAGGAAGGAAATTTGAGGGGGGGAGGGAGGAAGGAAATGAGAGGGAGGGGGAGAAGAAGGAAATGAGAGGGAGGGGGAGAAGAAGGAAATGAGAGGGAGGGGGGGAGAAGGCAATGAGAGGGAGGGGGAGAAGAAGGAAATTGGGAGGGGGGAGAAGAAGGAAATTGGAGAGAGGGGGAGAAGAAGGAAATTGAGAAGGAAATTGAGGGGGAGAGATTGACATCCACACACACACACACACAATGCACACCTTGCACACAGAAAACACACAATGCACACAGACACACATACACAAGCAATGCATCCCTTACACACAGCAACACACAATGCACCCCTTACACACACTCAGTGCATCCCTTACAGACGCACACACTGCATCCCATACATACACAAACTCGCCTTGCAGCCCTTACAGCCCTTACACATACAAACACAGATTCACACAATGCATTCCTTACACACATCAGGACATCCCCCACACCCACACACACCCTTGTGAACAAACTCATTGGTGGAACATAAAGGGGGACCCTGGGACCCAGACCTTGAGCTGTGTAAAGGGCCCTCAAAAAAATGGAGCTGCTTCCCGTTCTCCCAGAACATTGATTTTTGTGACCACAGTTACAAACCGCCTCCAGAGAGCCTGTTCTACACCAGACCAGTGGAGCCAGACGGCAGCTAGAGCCCATCATCATCCTCATCTGGTTGTAAGTAGGCAATCTAGTATATTATTCGTGGCACTAATCTCTAATTTACCTCATTAAAGGGACACTATAGTCCCCAGAACCACTGCAGTTAACCACTTAATATAGTGGTTCTGGTGTCTATAGCCTGTTCCTGCAGGCCTTTTATTGTAAACACGGCAGCACTGTGTTAGTTAACATGGCAGATCATATGGGTGGGGCATTGTGATGTCACATGGGGGGCGGCAAACTTTACTTTTGCCTAGGGCGGCAAAAATCCTTGCACCGGCCCTGCAGACACTGCATCCCTGTGGGCGGACTCAGGAGGGGGACGGACGGACTCGGGTGCAGGCACCGGGGGCCCCAGACCTTGAGCTGTGTCAGGGGCCCCAAAATTTCTGATGGCAGCCCTGCTCACAGGTAACAAGACAATACAGTCTCAAAGTATCTGGGAAACAACAACGTCAGTATAGTTTCCCAATTAGACACTTCGTACTATGCCCCAGGTCTGACTATAACAGAGCAGTATATTATCAATGCGGTTATCTAATCAGCTGTTGAGTGCAGAGAGCGAGTAAAACCCCCGTGCTGGATGAACTCATTAATATACTCATAATGGCTAAAGAGTAAATCCCCAAAATAAAATTGGGGTGAATTACAAAAGTATATAACTTGTAAATGCTCAGTAAAGCTCCATTAGAATCCCTATTAAAATAAAAGACAGCTAAAGAGCGGCATGACACAGCTCAATGTTTCGGCGCTTTGTTGCCCCTTTTTCAAGAGCAAAACAGAGTCAGAGTCAGCGTGTGTTTAAATAGGATAAGGCCGCGCCCCTTGGGACACGATGCGGCCAATCAACTCACAGTACGTCGGTTGTGGGTGTGTGTGGGTTGCTTACAGCCAGGAAATAAGACGATCCGTTCAGGTGGGTGGCAGTCAGTGGACCCGCCCCACCATGCCGTCAGGCAGCCAATCACCGAATGCTCCGTTGTAGTGGATGTGATGTATGTAATTGACGGTCACAGGAATGAATCGTATCTTCCAAGGGGCGGAACTTAAGCTGTTAAACCGCCCCCTGATATGCCGTTTTTGTTGTAACCAAGAGGTTAAAAAATGAAACAACAATATATAAATAAACATGACAGAGTATTTGTAAGCTACCAGTCACTTTGTTGGTACTAGAACACAACATACTGTGCTAGAACACAACATACTGTGCATATAGCTCCCCATTGACAGTAGTAATTTTAAAGATTAATAGAACAGTCACTGACTCGGATTCAATGTTTAAAGGTAAATTTTCATACAGTGAATTGAAGTTCAACTTGATAGAAAAAATGTCCCTAGCAATTAATAGATAACAAAAGTTCTATAATTAGACTTATTTCAAAGGGACCCGCGGGTATATCCATTTACATAATACTTATCCATTACTTAAAACAGATGCCCAGTTTGAGCTTTACCTTACCACAAAGTTGAGAAAACGATTATGTATAGACAAATAAAGTTACATATATATATATATCTATATATATACATATATATATATATATATATATATATATATATATGTGTGTATAAATATATACAGTGAAGAAAAGAAGGGGATTTTTTACATTCACCCCAGTCATTAGTTGGATCTGACCTGAAAATATGATAGGTATTATTATCTTCCAGGACTGTGGTTACCATTTTGACATAATTATCCAATCCCATTACCACGATATTGCCCCCCTTGTCTGCCGGTTTGATAACTATTTCACTGTTCTCTATAAGGGACTTAAGAGCTGCTTGTTCTCTCTTGCCTAAGTTCATACTGAGATAAAAGTCTAGGGTTTTCATATCGATCTTTTCGATCTCACTCTTTATAGTCTCCAGGAAAAGGTCGATGTTACGATAATTACCAACGTAGGGGGTAAATTTGATTTGACGTTTAAGATCGGTGTAATTAGAAGTAGTAGTCTCGTTGTTTTCCTCCCACAGTTCCATAAGGGTCATAAAGCACTCATTTTCAGTGTTACTCCTACCATGTGATCTTTCTTTCTTTTCTCTGTTGATCACATGAAATTTATGGAGTGCCAACCTCCGTGCAAAAAGATGGAGATCTTTGACACAAAGGAACTTGTTGAAGGGGGGTACAGGTACAAAGGATAGTCATTTTTTCTAAGAGAGAGAGATGGTTTTTATTGAGAGTATAATCTGAGAGGTTGATAACCCTCAATTTAGAAGTAGACTCACATATGGAATTCAATATCTCCTTCTTACTCCCCTTCTGTTTACCCCCCTGGTCTGCATGCTGAATCTGTTCCTGCGTGTTTGAACCCCCTCTGAGGGGTCCAGCTCTAAAAAATGTACCCCTTTTTTCAGGATCCCTTTAGGGTTATTCTGAGCTCTGTGGTTGAGACTCAGACAGGTCTACCTGACCCCTCATTGTCTGTGTCAGATGATTCATAATCCGAAGTTGTTTAGTTGTCAGAATTTGTTCTTATGTTACGGGTGAAATGTCTATACACATTCGAATCCCTTATACATTTTTGATGTTTTCTCATCTTAATATTATGTTGGAATTTATCCAAATTAGTTTTTTTTTTTTTAATACTTTATTTTTGAAGAAAAAGAAATAAAAAAGAAAAAAAAGAGGAAAAGGCATATGACATTCGCAAAGCATACAATAAACATTGCCAATATTGCGTTACGTAAGGCACGATACTCAATGTTTAATCCAGGTTTAGTTCCTCTTAACTGGTGAGGTGGTCGGCAGTCCAGTTTGTCATTATGCCGTCATTTTATAATGTTTTAACAATGTGATTTGCAACTTGGAACTTTGGGGCTGTTCCACAGTCCCCATAACTAGTGGAAATAGTGAATAGAGAGATAGGAAAGGATAGAGATGGAGGAAAGGTAGTAGGTTGGGGTCATCAGGGCTTAGGGTGTCGGCGCCAATCAACCCAAGTATTCCGTCTCAGTTCTAGGATCGGTCAATTATGAGTGCGTAGTGCTGGTCCTGTCCTATCAGTGTTTTACTTCTTAAGCCAAGTCGCTGGTGGTCCATGGTTCCCACATTTTCTCGAACTGTGACACAGTTCCCCGGACCTTAGCCGTTAGGCTGTCCATGAGGTATACATCTTTTATGTTATTTATAACTGCACCCAGTGGAGGTGTTTCTACCTTCAGTCATGCTTGAGCTAGTGCTCCCCTTGCCGCCAGTGTCACCTTATGTATGAGTTTTTGCTCTCTACGCGTCCAGTTATCTAGGGATCTGTTGAGGAGGTATGTCCATGGGTTCAGGTCTGGTGCTTTGTGGAAAATGTGCCTTATGAGAGTCTGGGTCCCCTTCCAGAAGCCTTGTGCCCGGGGGCATTCCCACCACATGTGGAGGTATGTGCCTTTCAGGCCACATCGCCTCCAGCAGTCGTGCAATGGGGTTTTCCCCATTTGGTGCAGTTTTACTGGTGTGACATACCACCTGAGGAGTGTTTTAATTGCCTGTTCCTGGAGGGACACACACATGGACACCGAGGTGTTGGCCTCCCAAATTTCCCTCCATTCTGTGCCCTCGAGTTCCTCTCCCAATTCCCTTTCCCATGTTTCGGTGTAAGTGAGTGTGCCCCATTCTTTTGTTTCAGAGCTAATATGTGCATATAGTTTTGATATCAAACCTGGCTGTGTCGTTTCGTGGAGGCATATTCTTTCAAAGAAGGACATGTGCCCTTTGGCTGCATTTTGTAAATGTGGATCTTTCATGTAGTCCTTAAGTTGTAAGAATCTAAAGAAGTCAGCGGGGGCGAGGTGTGTTGTGTGTTGTAAGTCATTGAATGTGACTGGCTTATTATTCCTATACATGTGGCATATCCTCTGTAGGCCCGCTGTTTCTAGGTTAGCAAAGTCTCTTGCTACCATGCCCGGAGGGAAAGCTCTATTTCTGAGCAGAGGGATCAGTGGTGATGGGTTGGAGATTAATTTGTATTTGTGGGCTGTGGCGTCCCATATTCTCAATGAATTTAAAATCGCTGGGCAAGTTGTTCGCATCATAGTTCTATGTTCCCGTGGTACCCATATGTGATATTGGGGTAAGTCCGCTCCTGTGAGTAGGGACTCTAAGTCTACCCATCTCCTCATATCTAACGGGGCGTGCCACATCGCTACCTGTGCGAGTTGGGCTGCTATATAGTAATAATATAAATACGGGAGGCCCAGTCCCCCCCTTTGTTTTTGTCGAAAAAGGATGTTTCTCGAAATCCTATGTCTTTTGTTTTGCCACCAAATTAGTTTTAAGTCTAGTTTCTAAATGTACATAATCTGGATTAGTGTGATGCTGTTTCACTGTATCAATTTCTTTTTTAAGACTGGAGTTTGTCTCCAATAGTCTTTCTTTTTCAAATTTAATCAAGATCTCCATGATCTGTCTGGAACAAGTCCCAGCTGCTACTTCCCATTCTTTTGTTAACTCAATATTATCTGTGTGTGATGAGGGTATATTACGGACCCTCAACCCTCCCGGGATCATTTCCTTTTTCAGATAAATTTCTAGGGAGGAGATCTCCCAGCTGGATTTAATTTGTTTTTTGTACAGATTTTGAAGTGTGTTAAACGATTGATTGATTAATATCAGAGGGAGTAGAATTTGAGGGGTCTAATTGTCCTATAGAGAAAACACTATCTGAGTCTCTACACGAGGTGGTGCTGTCCGGTTTGCTGGACAGAAACCCAGCCATATTATTCACAAAGTTACAAAGTCTATATTAAAGAAAACCATGGTGGATTGGTAAGGTAATTATAGTCCAGGTATTAAAACCTTAGCACAGACAAAAAACAAGAAAGAAAAAGACTAAAGGGTCAATCAACTGTTGGCCCAGTAGTCAAAGGGTGGACTATATGGGTAAGTAAGGGGCATAACCCCATATGTAGTCAGGGCTGGTGCAAGGATTTTTGACGCCCTAGGCAAAAGTAAAGTTTGCCACCCCCGCATGTGACATCACAATGCCCCACGCATATGAACTGCCATGTTAACTAACGCTTGTGCTGCAGTGTTTACATTAAAAGGCCTGCAGGAACAAGCTATAGACACCAGAACCACTACATTAAGCTGCAGTGGTTCTGGGGACTATAGTGTTTCTTTAATGTGAGGTAAATTAGAGATTAGTGCCACGAATAATATACTAGATTGCCTACTTACAACCAGATGAGGATGATGATGGGCTCTAGCTGCAGTCTGGCTCCACTGGTCTGGTGTAGAACAGGCTCTCTGGAGGCGGTTTGTAACTGTGGTCACAAAAATCAATGTTCTGGGAGAACTGGAAGCAGCTCCATTTTTGGGGGGCCCTTTACACAGCTCAAGGTCTGGGTCCAAGGGTCCACCTTCATGTTCCACCAATGAGTTTGTTCACAGGGGGTGGAGTGTGTAGGAGATGTCCTGATGTGTGTAAGGAATGCGTTGTGTGAATCTGTGTTTGTATGTGTAAGGGCTGCAAGGTGTGTTTGTGTATGTATGGGATGCAGTGTGTGCGTCTGTAAGGGATGCATTGAGTGTGTGTAATGGATGCATTGTGTGTTTCTGTGTGTGTAAGGGATGCATTGCTTGTGTATGTAATGCATTGTGTGTTTTTCTGTGTGCAAGGGGTGCATTGTGTGTGATTGTGTGTGATGGATGTCAATCTCCCCCCCTCCGTCAATTTCCTTCTCCCCCCTCTCCAATTTCCTTCTCCCCCTCTCAAGTTTCCTTCTTCTCCCCCCTCCAGTTTCCTTCTTCTTCTCCCCCTCTCCAGGTTCCTTCTCCCTCCAACTCCAATTTCCTTCTCCCTCCCACCCCCCACCACTGTTGTAGCGTGGCCGAGCTCTGTATGGTCCGCGGGTACAGGGAGCTTTTGTTTCCTGTACCCGGCCGGACTAAAAGGAAGTGCACACTCAGTGTTAGTCCGGCCGGGTACAGGAGACAAATGCTCCCTGTACCCGCGGACCATACGGAGCTTGGCCACGCTACAGTGAGGGAGTGACAGGAGGGAGCACTGACGCTTCCCTCCTGTCAGCCCCTCTCCTCATGCTGCGCCCGGCGGTGCGCCCTCTTGGACGCACCTGCACGGGCAAAGCTGCAGCCGCATGAGGGGGGCCGGCGCTCCTGGGCGCCCCTTCCCAAGGGGCCTAGTCAGCCTAACAGGTAGCGCCGGCCCTGTATGTAGTTCAAAAAGAGAAGAAAGAGAGACAAATACTGCGCTGCTGTTCGATATGGAAGACCCCAGACTTACTCTTGATGCCCAAAACCACTGCACAGACATGTCTTACCCAAATACGATATACAGCTTAAAAAAATCAAGTGGACTTAACCTTTATTACGTCATACGACATTAAAATAAATTGATACGGCAGCTGGGTATCGTGTAAATTTATAAAAAGGGACTCCAAAAGAGTTTGGGATAGCGAAAATAAAGAATCTTTTGAGAAAGTCTAATTTTTCAACTGTAATACAGCAGGACTTGACTACCTGCTGATGGATAGTTTTCACCCTACACCCTTGAAACGAGGTATCCCTACGGGCCAATACCTTTGAGTGAGACGGAACTGTAGCACCTTAGAGGAGTTCCACTCAAAAGCTAGAGATCTTAGAAAGTCTTTCAAAGAGAAAGGCTATCCTAATAAGTGCCTTAAACGGGCTTACATGTCGGCTTTGGAATATGACAGGAACACACTGCTTAGTGAGCCTGCCCCTAATAGGTCAGGTAAATTTTCACCAAAAATTATAAGATTGATAGCCACATATGACACTGGATGGGAAAATGTCAGAAGCTCTTTGAAACGGTTTTGGCCACTACTAACTAGTGACGAACATCTACACGAAGATGTAGATGGCCCCTTCTGTGACTCTCACAGCACGCCGGGGAAAAAATCTTCGTGATATCCTTGCCCGAAGTCATTTACAAATTAGACAACTTCCAACTAAAACCTGGTTTCACAACACTGTTATTGGCACCTATGGATGCGGCAGATGCGTCTCATGTAAATGTATAAAAAAGGACTCCAAAAGAGTTTGGGATAGCGAAAATAAAGAATCTTTTGAGATAGTCTCATTTTTCAACTGTAATACAGCAGGACTTCTCTACCTGCTGACTTGCCAATGCAACTGCAAGTATGTCGGCAAAAGTTTTCGCCCTTTTAAAAAACGAATCCAGGAACACATTAGATCTCCAAAAAATCCAACAGACAACCCAATATCAAGGCACCTGCGTGAATATCATGGAGGTGACTCTAAGGGGTTACGCTTCTGTGGCCTGGAATTGGTTAAAAAGAACGCAAGGAGGGGGATTACGACAGGTTTCTCAGACAGAGAGAGTGCTTTTGGATTTACCAACTTAAAACACTTAGTCCAAAAGGGTTGAACGAATGATTCTCCTTTTCTCCTTTCCTAGGGTGAATGTAAAAAATCCCCTTCTTTTCTTCACTGTATATATTTATACATATATATATATAACTTTATTTGCCTATACATAATTGTTTTCTCAACTTTGTGGTAAGGTAAAGCTCAAACTGGGCATCTGTTTTAAGTTAGCAGTGTTTCAGCTGACAGGCTCCTACTTTATAGCACAGTTCAAAGTGTCACAATTGGTAAATGGGAACGTTTCCCTTCACAGACACTTTGTTACATTACAGCGCTATTGTTGTAGTTTCATTTAGACTCTGTTTGTCTCACTGCTAACGCAGACTGTGCTTTTATGAGACTATACCTTTGATTGAACACTTATGCTAGCTGACAGCTTTTTAGTCCATAGTGCATAACAAAGTGCTCACCTGTGTGTCACTTTATTTTTGTAAAGTGAGTTATTAACCCCACTGTACCATAACTGCACCAACTACATACTATGAACTACATATGATGCACCTCTATTTGGGAACAAGACATATATATATGTGTCAAGGTATTGCCCCTATAGGTGCACATTGCCCCTATAGGTATCTACCTTCCTACTAGTCCTTTTTTGGATCGTTGCTAGTAAACTCCATTAGATCCCCCTTTTTAACCATGAATACACTTTGCACGATTTTTTCTTCACCTTTTCAATTTATTTTAATGTCGGATGACGTAATAAAGGTTAAGTCCACTTGATTTTTTTTTCTCTTAGTTATCTGCCCAATTTTTGAGCTGTATATTGTATTTGGGTAAGACCTGCGTCTGTGCTGTGGTTTTGGGCACCAATAGTAAGTCTGGGGTCTTCTTCCATATCGCACAGCAACGCAGTATTTGTCTCTCTTTCTTCTCTTTTTGCTCAAGAATATCCCTGGATTTAGCACCATCCATCTTTCCCTCAACTCTGACAAGTTTCCCAGTCCTGGCTGCTGAAAAACATCCCCACAGCATGATGCTGCCACCACCATGTTTCACTGTGGGGATGATGTTGGGTGATGTGATGTGTTGGGTTTGCGCCAGACAGTGTTTTCTTTGATGGCTGAAAATGTCAATTTTAGTCAAATCAGACAAGAGCACCTTCCTCCATACATTTTGTGAGTCTCCCACATGCCTTTTCGCAAACGTGCCATTTTGATTTTTGCTGAAAGTAATGGCTTTCTTCTGGCCACTCTGCCATAAAGCCCAACTCTATGGAGCGTACGGCTTTCTGTCGTCCTATGTACAGTAAGCCGTACACTGTGGAACTCTGCAGTTCCTCCAGGGTTACCTTAGGTCTCTGTGCTGTCTCTCTGATTAATGCCCTCCTTGCCCGGTCCGTGAATTTTGGTGGGCGGCCGTCTCTTGGCAGGTTTGCTGTTGTGCCATGTTCTTTCCATTTGTGGATCATCAAAGATTTGGATATTTTTTTATAACCTAACCCTGACTTGTACTTTTCAACAACATTGTCCCTTACTTGTTTGGAGAGTTCCTTGGTCTTCATGGCAGTGTTTGATTAGTGGTGCATCTTGCTCAGGTGTTGCAGCCTCTGGGGCCTTTCAAAAAAGGTTGTTGTGCCGGACAGTTGGAATTCTGTTCGAAGATCTGGCAGTGGCTTAAGTTTGTTGCCTTGCATTATTTGTGAGATGGTGTTCACCCCGTGTCTTTTCCAAAGTCTATAGTTAAAGTCTGGTATTAATACTTTAAACGCGTCCAATGGGAGTGCTGGGGAGAGCGTTGCTGTGTCTCCCATTTTCTTACGATATGTGTCCCAGATTGTAAGGGTCAGTGCGGTTGTAGGCAGTAGTTCGGTTGCTTTCGGTCTGTGGGTTTTTGGTAGCCATGCCAGGAGTGGAAGAGATAACCCCTGTGCGTGGCTTTTCTCTATTTCGGCCCAGGATGTGGGTTCTTGTCTGTGTGAGATAGTCACCAGGGGGGTTATGTGGGCAGCTCTGTAGTACCCCATGAGGTCGGGGAGTCCCATTCCACCTTGGGCGGGTGGTCTGTGCAGAGTTGTCTTAGCGACCCTCGGCTTTTTATAGTCCCAGATGTAGTTGTTTAAAATGGTCTGCAGCTCTAGTAGGTATCGTTTCGGGAGCTTGATTGGCAGGGTGCGGAATAGGTATTGAATTTTCGGTAAGATTACCATTTTCACCGCTGCTATACGGCCTGTCCATGATATATATTTGCCTTTCCAGTTTTGTAGGATAGTTTGGATTTCTGCTTGTAGTTTAACATAGTTTGCCTTATATAGTGCATTCGCTTTGGGAGTGAAGTTGACCCCTAGAAACTTAATGTGGTCTCTCCTCCAGTCATAGGTGAAGTTTAGCTTTAATGTTGTCAGGTCTGTGTGTGGAATGTTTATGCCTAGTGCTAGGGTTTTTGCGATATTTAATTTGTAATAGGAGCAGTTACTGTAGTTGGAGAGAATTTTGTGAAAGTTTGGCAGTGACACGCTTGGTTGTTCAAGGGTTAGGAGGATGTCATCTGCAAATAGAGACATTTTGTGTTCCCGCCCTTTTACTGTGATGCCGCGTATGTCTGGGTGTTCTCGGATGAGTTGGGTAAGGGGTTCTAGCGCCAGGATATAGAGCAGTGGGGAGAGTGGACATCCCTGTCTAGAACCATTAGATATGGTGAACGGTTTGGATATAAATCCCCCATTTACTACTCGGCGGTTGGTGACGAGTACAATGCTTTGACTAGCGATAGGAATTGGTCAGGGAAGCCGAATTTCTGTAGGACTGCTAGTAAGAAGGGCCAGTGTAGCCTATCAAAGGCTTTTTCTGCGTCCAACGATAACAGAACCCCAGGGTGCACTAGAGCTTTTTATGGACATCATAACAAAGGGGGTGAATACATAAGCACATGCCAATTTTCTGCTTTCTATTTCTAAATAATTGTTTTATGTATATATTTTTCTCATTTTCACTTCACCGAATTAGACTATTGTGTTCTGATCATCACATAAAATTCAGATTAATAAAACATTGAACTTAATAGAAAATAGGTAAAAAGTAAAAGGGGGGGGGGTGAATACTTTTGCAAGGCACTGTATAACAATATTAACACACAACTGTTCAGTTCAACATAGGTTACAATACACAAGATCCTACGCACTCACCTATCCACTAAACAGCAACTTCAATGTTGAAAGATTTTATTTGTTTTTATTTAAAAAACACCTAATCTAGACAAAAATAATGGGGGTTTAGTTACATTATAAGATCATACATTGCATAAGCCTGCCACAACGTCAATGTACCCCATCTTTGGCAGGTCATATACTAACAGCCTAATGTCTGCTCTTATGAGATTAACTCACTTACTTGGGTCAACTACTTATTGGAAATTCTTATGATCAAAATTTCGGATCTGCATTACCATTATGCATATTGTCCGTGTGACTGTAATCTATGTTGGCTACACTCACCTGGACATGCATAAATGGGGGTGCTGCTGGGGGCCAAATTATACAATACACAAGATCCAGCGCACTCACCTATCCACTAAACAGCAAAGATTTTATTTGGTGAATGAGCTGGATCTTGTGTTATGTATAATTTGGTAAAGCAGATCCGAAATTTTGATCATAAGAATTTCCAATAAGTAGTTGACAAGGACTTTCTCCACAGAATCCTAAACAAACTGGAACTCTGGAACAAGGCGTTGAAAAGTGAATAGCTCGGGGGGCGGGGCTAGCACGCAGACCGAGACAGACGCCATTTGCTGGAGCTCCTACAAACAAACCTGAAATCTGCCCGATATCATCGGAACACGAGCCCATCCAGCCTCCAAAAGCACAAAATCGGACTCTGCTGCCCGAGCTGCAAGCGTAGATGCCCTTCCTACAGCCGCAAAAACAGCCTAAGCGGCGACGAAAAACTGAGGCCTATCACCCTCTCCAAATCCCCGGCCTCGTGTCACTCCTTGGCGGAGACCCTGCGGAACGGCCGAGGGCGTCCCCATCACAAACATCGCCCACCACACTCACCATGGGCCGTAAATCACAGAGACCCACCACAGGGTCAGATACCAGGGACATTGGGGTGCTGTTCCAGAAGCCCAAACACACTCAGGCCGGAGACCAACCGGACACAGAACCGGAACCGGACCGCCACGAGATGGAGGTACCACAACACCCACTGGTGGTAAGACCCGCACAAACGGACCCTATGGATGAATCAGCCCCAACAACTAGGGGAGACCTGAAGGTTCTATTAGCTGATATCCACAAGCTCCTGGCTGCAGATTTAGCTGTATTTACAACACAGCTACAGGCCGTAACAGAGAGAGTCAAGGCCACAGAGGGGGCTATAGCAGATACACAATCTGCCATGCAAACCATGCAGGACTCTATCCACCAATTACAAGGGCACCAGACTGCCCTGAACACAAAACTCATAATACTAGAGGATAGACAACGCCGGGCAAACATCAAAATAAGGGGTATCCCTACGGCAATATCCGCGGAGGAACTTCCCCACTACACCCGACGCCTCTTGACATCTATATTACCCCCCACGCTGGCCCGCAAAATCACAGTGGACAGTCTATACCGCATCCCCAATACCACCAACACTAATACCAACCTGAACCGGGATGTCATCCTGCGCTTCCACTCAGTACAAGACAAAATACATGTCATGTCAGCTGTGAAGTGCAAAACCCCTCTCTCATTTGAAAATGACACCTTGAACTTCTTCCAAGACCTCACTAAGGCAACGTTGCTATGGAGGAAAACCTATGCACCGGTAACATCCCAACTACGCATGGCAGGACTGCCATACAGATGGGGAACCGACAACTCTTTAACGGTCACCGCAGAAGGAACTACGCATGTCCTCCACACCATGGCCGACGCAGCCTCTTTTTTGGGCAAATTGGGACTACCCATTCCAACCGATAATCGTACGCTTCCTGAGAGTGCCAGAGACCCGGCCACCATCATCCCCTTTGTCCCACGCACCAGAGGGACACCACCACCCGTACAGTGACTGCCCACACCGACACCTATGGCTACACCATCTAGCCCACATTGGAAGACTCTGGCCTCGACCCACCTGGAGAGGACATTGATACACGAGGGAAACCTCGCACTCGGACGCAATGCAGTTAATAGAATTTAACCTTTTTTATATTTTTATATTTTATATATATTTTTCCTTTCTCTCTATGCTTTCACACCCCTATCCTGACTACGAGCAAACCACACTCCAGCCAACACACTGGACACAACACCAGAGAGTCAATGGGGCCACATCCCTCCTCCCCCCCCCCGCAACCCCATTGGTTAGGGGTACCACACATATCAGCTACCGCTGAAACGGCCCATGCGCACAGGCCACACAGACAAACCACAACCCAAACTGGGAACCAACACCATTACATAAGCAGACACATGTTACCTACTCAACCTCCATGAATCACTCACACGACAATGTTTCTCTTTGTCTCAAGACTCTTATATATTTGTCTACAGAAAGTCTAACATGTTAACCTTGTATATATAATTGTTAAACGTTGAAGAAAAAAAAAATGTGCATACTGCTAGACATACCTAAGCTATATCGGACCTGCATAATTTACAAATGTCTTTTGTCCTCTTGATATTTCTTATGCACATCTAAAATAAAAAAAAAAAAAAAAAGTGAATAGCTCTATCCCTCCCCAGTAACTGGACGATGCACAGTTCTGGGAGTACAACTGAATTTTTATTCGAGGACAAGTTATTTTATATGCATATCCCCAGCAACATTTTCATTGTAAGCCTGCCCTGGTGTCTCTGTGTCTGGGAGATAATTGAGTCAAAGATCGGTAACTAAATTATCTCCCAGTTACAGAGAACCACACACAAAATCACAAAAACTACCCCAAAATACAGTTAAATCATGCATGAACCCCACATGTGTCCTATCTCCGGATACACTGGATCTGAGAGCCCAAGTTCTCCAAATAGTGCTCAAATCCATCCAGTATAGGGAAATCGCCATCAAGGTAAAGCTCGAACCAGCCATACATGGATGATGCCCCAAATAGTTTCAGGACATACATGGGTTTTAGCCAGTCAACTTTTGGGAGTTCCTGTATGAAAATAAATTAAGGCTGCCCCTGGCTCTTAGGAAGCAATTGCTCCCCCCAGTCTATAGTGCCATTCATCCAAATAGCGCTCTCCTGGCTTGTCTGTAAGAGGGGCAGAACAGTACCATTTGCCCGGGAATCGTATGGTAGAGTGTTCGAAATTAGTTCCATGGCTTTGACGACCAAATACCGTTTCCTGCTTTCAGGAGACAAAATGGTCGCCATTTACTAGAGTACGTGTATTTGGTTATACAAATGGCGGCCAGCCAGAGAGAGCACTTGATGTTATTTGACTTGATTGAAGATATAGAGCCAGGAGTGTCAGCGTTCGACAAATACAAAAAGGGGAGAACATCATTCGGGAAATGAACAAGGGGGGGTACAGGCAACTAAACAGGCAGAGGACCAGGTCTGCTACACTCAGGCATGTTTTATTTTAATAGAACATAGTGGTTACATGATTATTGTGGTCTTACCAACTACTGATTTGGTTTCAACAGGCTTCCAGTACTAACATCAGTCAATCAAGCAAATCATATAATTCCCATCACCAATATTAAAAGAGAACTAACCCCAGTGGAGAACTTGGTACTGTCTAGGAGCCTAACGTTCTGCCCCACTTTCACTCCACACAAGATAGATATTGACATTGATATGACACATTTTTATCGCAATCTTAGATTGAAGGTGTTCTTCAATAAAATCTCTACAAATATTGAGAAATAAACTACTAGAGATGCTGTAATTAAACTTAAAGATACTTCTTTTAAGAAGAAGGGTAACTTCAATCTAGTTAATGACAACGCAGTTGAGACTAATATTAACCATGTACAGAAGGAGATTGATCAGGTAACTAAATCTGGCCTGATCCACAGTAGCCCATATAATCTCACTAATATTCAATATGCAGTCTTGACTACGCTTCAGAGAGATAACACAATCGTCATTAAACCAGCCAATAAGGGCGGGGCTATCGTGGTCCAAGTCAGATCATATTATGTGATGGAGATCAGAAAACAGCTAAATGATACTATTACATACAAAAAAATTGGAAATGATCCCACTTTATCACGCCAAGTCAAGATTGAAAAATTGTTGCCACAGGCGATGGATGAGTCTATTATTGATAAAGAATTGTTTGACTTTCTAATGAAGAGGAATCCTGTGGTACCAGTGATTTATATATTACCTAAAATACACAAGTCACTGGTCAATGCCCCTGGTAGACCAACAGTGGCAGGAGTGAAATCTTTGTTGTCCCCTTGGCTAAGTTTTTAGATCATCCTTTGCAACCTTTCCTTCCTAATATTAAATAGTTTGTAAGAGATTCGGCTAATGTGTTATTAGGGTAAGGCGCACATTTGCAACAACTACAAGGCTGGTGGCTGCAGTTTCAGCGCCTGCAGGTTGTTGCACATCTGCTCCATATGTTTCGGAGCTCATGCAAAGACTCAAACCATCTTTTTCCCAAGAAATGACTAACTAAAATACACGTAGACATACTGGCATTTTATCTGAACTTCCACCCTTCCAATGACTTAGTAAAATTTCTAATCACGGGTTTCACAGAGGGGTTTCACACGGGACTAATCTCACTACCTACAGGAACACTTGAATGCAATAACTTGCAATCTGCTACACTAGACCCAACAACAATAGACAACTTCTTACTAACAGAAGTCCAGAATGCTTTCATGCTAGGGCCATTTAAGCACCATTTACTTGTTGGCGAAGCAACCCTATAGGGATTGCCATTGGGAAATACAGTAATAAAAAAATTATGATAATCAATATTTCAGCTCCTTATTTCATCACTATACCAAGTTTGAATTTGTTGATACCTTCCAAAAAATGTTTACTGCAATCTTGAAGGCTGAGAAAGCTTGGATCGGGAAAACCGATATTTCCAATGCCTTCATGCTGCTTCCAACACATCCATCTCTGAGGCATTTGCATTAAATAAAATGGAAGAGTCTTTATTACTTTGCCAACCGTCTAACTTTGGGGGCCAAAAGTAGCCCAAAATGGTTTAATCTCTTCGCAGAGACATTATGCTGGCTTCTACTGAATATCTGCTGTTGTACTATAGCAATTCATTACTTGGATGATTTTATTAACTATAGAAGAAACTAAAACCATTCCCCAGAGCATACATTGTAATACATTGGCACTCTTTTATACCTTAGGAGTACCAGTATCTACAGACAAAACCATAGGTCCCACTACTAAACTTACTTTACTAAGGATATGCTTAGACTCTACAATGATGCAAGCCAGCCTTCCTACAGACAAGGTTCAGCGAATCAAGGCAGGAGTTGAATCATTCCTCACCAGAGGAACTAGATCATATAAAGACTTGCAATCACTGAACTTTGCCATGAGAATATTTCCACAAGGCCGCTCTTTTATCTCACGACTACTCAATCTAATGCTAATGTTACCGAATGATGACAGTATAGTTACACTGGACACACATGCTAGAGCAGACTTGACCATGTGGCGTCATTTTCTGTCAGACTGGAATGGAAAAAACATGTTAATTCCACCATTATTAGACAACTCCCCAGTGATATGGACAGATGCTGCAGCCCACTCAGGATTTGCAGCCATATTTGGAGACATTGTTTAGAGACATAAGAGACCTCTGCACTTTTTAAAAATGTATCCCATTGTGGCAGCAGCACTACAGACACACACACACACACACACACACACACAGGCAGACACACAGTCACACATACACAGGCAGACAATCACACACACAGGCAGACAGTCACCCACCCACACACACACACACACAGACAGACAGTCACTCGCACACACAGGCAGGCAGACAATCACACGCACACAGGAAGGCAGTTACACGCAGACAGGGAAACAGTCACACAGACGGACAGTCACACACACAGGCAGACAGGGGAACAGTCACACACACACAGGCAGACAGGGAAACAGTCACACAGACAGACAGTCACACACACACACAGGCAGACACACACACAGGCAGGCAGTCACACAGACAGACAGGCACACACACACACACACGCAGTCACACACACACACAGACAGACACACACAGGCAGGCAGTCACACAGACAGACAGTCACACACACAGGCAGGCAGTCACACAAACAGGCAAACAGTCTCTCACACACACACACACTTACATCTTTCCAGTGGATGCAGTTGGTTGTTGGGGAAGCATGACTCTTTCCTTCTTACCTCTTCCTGCGCAGCAGCACCAGGGGCTTCAGGAAGGTTTTAGCCCCGCCTCTGTCTCACGGTAAACCCTGCCCTGCCGCTCGTTAAGCCCCGCCACCACTGCCTCGATTTAAAAAAAATTTAATAGACCCGGGTGGAGAATAATTAATCCTCCACCCGGGTACCTGTTTTAGCTCCCCTGACACCGGCCATGTGCGAGCTGTGTCGGCCACATGGCGCCCCCATGTCCATGGCACCCTGTGCGGCCGCACAGCTCACACACCCCTAAGGCCGGCCCTGCTTGTATGGTTGCCAGCTATACAACACTTTTACCTGATTTGTGTACACGTCCCAGGCAACCATAATACAGCAGCTGAAGCTCTGTCTCGTTCAAACGTACAGGTTTTCTTTCAAGCTCACCCCGCAGCAGAGAAAGTACAGAAACAAACCACCATTATTCCAAGACGTTATCCTGGACTAGCACTACTCATGGCTTATGGGAGAAGTCTAGAGCAAGCTGCTCTATCGGGTAACATCAGATGATCATTCAGCAATCACCATCTTCCACAAATTCATTGTAGAATAGCAGATCATCAACCCATTGACATTAGATACCATGGTGGCATTCACCTCCTTTTGCCACCTCAACCTGAAACTCGCACATAATACCATAAAATGTTATATAACAACATCAAGTAATAAACACGTATCCTAGCCATAAAACATTTATGTCTTCATATTCAATAAAAAACATTCTAAAAGGTATTCAACGGTTAGAAGGTCCCAAACCCACAAAACATCAGCCTAAAGATGGAGAAAAATTCAGAGCATTATCAGACCTGTTAAATACCCAAACATTCGAAACACATACAAACATAACAATTAAAACAACAATATATCTGGCATTCTATGGGTTTTTATGACCAAATGAGTTCACAATAGACAAAATTACAGATACTTACAACATTTTGCAAATTGCAGATCTAAACAAAACAGGAGACCACTACATACTAACTCTACGACAATCAAAAACAAATCAAATGTGAACACCGATCGACATACAGCTATACCCCACAGGAAACAAATGGTGCCCTGTACAATTACTTGACAAGTTTTGTTTGTCACTGACATCAAAAAATGCTCCTCTTCTAAGGTTACATGGTAACACTTTAACAACTTCAAAATTAATTTTATATGTAAGGTCTCTGTTTATAAAAACTGGTTGCGATCCCTCAGCTTTTACTTGCCAATCATTCAATATAGGTGCTGGAACAGAATCATCTATCTAGCCAAAACGTACCAGTTTATTAAACGAATGCGACGATGGCAATTGGCTGCATACAACCGATGCATACCCCAACCTGAAAAAGAATTACGACAAGCATTTAAATAGTTAGCTAAGTAATAGTACACAAAATAAACAAACTTATTGTATTATGATTATATACGTATTCAAGTGTTGCATTAATACATTTCTTTTTGCTTTACCCGAACGTCGGTTTTGGCACACCACAATAGACTTTTGTACACAATAATTTAATATTTGTTCCCTGAACACAAATATATATATATATTGAGGAAGACCCGAATGGGTCGAAATGTCGATCTGACAACTGTAAACCCTTTGATGGATTAAATACTTTTTTACTTCTTTACAAGACCGGAGCGTGCATCCTTATTGTATATATTCAATATATACATATAATTACTGGACATATATAGTGTACACTGGATTAGCCGTATTAACCCAGTAGACATGATGCCAAAATATTAGAGTATAGCAGTATAAATGATACTTCTTTTTTTTGGACTAACATATTATTCCAAAGACAAGCTTTTGAGAGTTTTCCTCTCTTCCTCATGTCTGAAGCAATACTAATTTCTGGGCTGCCATATGGTCTCCACTAATTCGAAATTTTATCCCTGTATATTATATTTTTGAAAGTATTTATCCAATTGCTGTTTAAACATCTGTATGAACTCTGATTAAACCACCTCTTCAGGCAGAGAATTCCACATCTTTATTGTTTTTACTGTAAAAAAAACTTTTCTTAGCCTTAGACTAAATCTCCTTTCTTCCAGCCTAAATGCGTGATCTTGTGTCATATATATATAGCCCTGTTTATGAATAGATTTCCAAATAATGAAAACAGACTAAAGTAAGCCGAGTATAATGTAGGTACACTGCTAGAAGGGGGGTAACCCCCAAATGTAAACTATATTAGAAGAAAAGAAAAGAAAGTGTACCACGGAGGGAACTGGGATGGGTCACAATCATCCAGATATGTAATATAGATCCATATAGAAAAAAATGTCACATATGAAAAATAAAAAAACGTTATTAGTGAAAAAAAAAATATATATATTAAAATTGCCCCAAGGCAAATACCTTGTGTGCTGTGAACAAACTTAAAAGTGAGAAAATGTGAAATAAAATCAGAAATAGGAGTATAATAGATTAAATAGTAAAAGATCACCACCCAGTCAGGTAACTGTAAACGTGGTATGAATAGATCGTACATCCTATTCCAGGATAAAGTACAAACAAATCACCAATATCACGAGTATAATTATATGTACTGAAATGAGTACTCAGTGGGTGATGTATCAAGGAATGGTCAATGGTTACTCAGATAGTGATCAAATTAGTATTCTGGCATATAGCACGTAAACTGCCAGCAGACAGGCATGTACAGTAATGCTCCATACCTGCAGCAGTTACACATATATGGTTAGAATGATTACAATAACATTGGGTACGCCGCAGAATTGGCTGAAACCTAATATGGAATCCAACTTCCATAACTCCCATGTAACACAGGCATAGATAATGGACATGTGCAATTTGGTTCGGTCTGAATTGAAATTTGGACGAATTTCTGACATTTGGATGCTTCCGAATGTCCAAATGACCGAAGTGCTGAATTTCCTAAGTCCGAACAGAACTGAATTGGCAAATTGCCGAATTTCAGAAGTGTTGAAGTGCCGAATTTTGAAAGTGCGGAAGAGAACTGAATTGCCGAAGTGCTTCGGACTTCTGAAAAGTGGCAAAACAGGTAGGGTTAGGATTGGGGTTGTGGTAGGGTTAGGAGTAGGGTTAGGTTAGGCTTAGATTAGGAGCAGGGTTAAGGTTGGGTTAGAAGTAGGGTTAGGGTAGGGTTAAGTGTAGGGTTGGGTTAGAAGTAGGGTTAGGGTAGGAGTAGGGTTAGGGTTTGGGTTGGGTAAGGAGTAGGGTTGGGATAGGGTTAGGGGTAGGGTTGGGTTAGGAGAACTGCCAAAGTGCCGAATTGCCGAAGTCCCAAATTGCTGAATTTCGTAATGCCGAACCGAACCAAATATTCTGGCCATACACATCCCTAATATATAATGAAAAATTAGGTATACTAAACGGATGCCTGTCACTGAAATGATGCTTAGAGCAGAGGGAGGGTAATAGTATTGGGAGTATTGAGTCTGTTGACAAGGTAATCTACCGACTGTGAAAGATAAGTCTTCGTGTCAGAATCAGAAATGCACAATGGCAGTGGCGTACATACCAGGGTCGCAGGGGTCGCGGCTGCGACCGGGCCCGGCCCACCAGGGGGCCTGGCCGCCCCTGCGACCCGGTATGTACGCCCAGGGCCAGCCTCTTCCCCTTGGGGGGCCTAGGAGCCGACCACCCCAGGGCCCCCCGAGGCTGGCCCGGCTGACCCCGGCGGGTGGCCGGCCGGCCGGTCGGGCAGGCGGGCGCGTGAGGGAGCACTCTCTGTGTGCTTCCGCTTCAGCTCCCTCGTGCACCGCAGTGATGCCAGAGCCGGAAGATGACGTCATCTTCCGGCGCCGGCATCCCTACCCGGCACACGAGGGAGCTGAAGAGGAAGCACTGAGTGCTCCCTCGCGCGCCTGCCTGCCCGACCGACCGGCCGGCCGGCCACCCGCCCAGGAGCACCACTGGACCCCAGGGAATCCCCCCAGCTCCAAAAGGTAAGGAGGCTGGGGGGATTAAATTAAAAAAAAAAAAAAAACTAGTGTTAGTGTTTGAGTGTGTGTGAGTGTTAGAGTGAGTGTTATTGTGTGTGAGTGTTAGTGTGTGTGTCTGCTAGTGAGTGTTAGTGTGAGTGTTAGTGTGTGTGTCTGCTAGTGAGTGTTAGTGTGTGTCAGTGTTAGTGTGTGTGTCAGTGTTAGTGTGTGTGTCTGCTAGTGAGTGTTAGTGTGTGTGTCAGTGTGTGTGTCTGCTAGTGAGTGTGTTACTGTGTGTGTCTTACTGAGTGTGTGTTAGTGAGTCTGTTTGATGTATGTTAGTGAGTTTGTGTTTGTCAATGAGAGTGTATGTTGTGTAAGTGAGTGTGTATGTATGTCTGTCGCTGAGTGTGTCTCTGTCAGTAAATGTGTGTGTCTGTTAGCTAGTGTGTATGCGTCTGTAAGTGTGTGTGTCTTCAGCACTTACCTTTCTCCAGCGCCGGACTCCCTTGGCGCTGGGGATCCCTCAGCCTCTCAGCTCCGAATGCGACCGCGCATGCATTCAAACCGACCATAGGAAAGCATTACTCAATGCTTTCCAATGGACGTTCAGTGTGCTCCTCTAGCGGCTGTCTGTGAGACAGCCACTAGAGGCTGGATTAACCCTCAGTGAAACATAGCAGTTTCTCTGAAACTGCTATGTTTTCAGCTGCAGGGTTAAAACTAGAGGGACCTGCATCCAGACACTTCATTGAACTGATGTGATCTAGGTGTCTGTAGTGGTCCTTTAAAGGACCACTATAGTGCCAGGAAAACATACTCGTTTTCCTGGCACTATAGTGCCCTGAGGGTGCCCCCACCCTCAGGGGCCCCTCCCGCCCAGCTCTGGAAAGGGGAAAAGGGGTAAAACTTACCTTTTCCAGCGCTGGGCGGAGAGCTCTCCTCCTCCGAGTCGGCTGTATGCGCATGCGCGGCAAGAGCTGTGCGCGCATTCAGCCGGTCACATAGGAAAGCATTCATAATGCTTTCCTATGGACGCTGGCGTGCTCTCACTGTGAAAATCACAGTGAGAAGCACGCAAGCGCCTCTAGTGGCTGTCAATGAGACAGCCGCTAGAGGAAATAGGGGAAGGCTTAACCCATTCATAAACGTAGCAGTTTCTCTGAAACTGCTATGTTTATGAAAAAATGGGTTAACCCTAGCTGGACCTGGCACCCAGACCACTTCATTAAGCTGAAGTGGTCTGGTTGCCTAGAGTGGTCCTTTAAGTGTGTGTGCATCTGCATGCACTGGCGTACATACCGCGGTCGCAGGGGTCGCAGCCCTGTAACCCCTGCGACCAGGTGCCCACCGCCATGTGTTGCGGCCCGGCCCGCGCGCGCGGGGGGGGGTCACGGATCAATTTTCGCACCGGGGCCCCATGGGTCATGTGTACGCCACTGCACAATGGTCTGATTAGTTGGAAATTAATTGCAAGGTAATACTTTGCTGAGGAGATAGCCGGGCTAGCATTGCCTCCCATGCCTTCGAGGGCACCTCAAGCTAGTCCCATAATGCTATTAATGCTTGTTACAAAATGCCTTTCATAACTGTCTCTTTAAGTGGCAAATTGCCCTGCTTCCCTGTATTATGGAGAAGCCTAATTGCCAGCCTGCATCCTCATGACTATGGACCTGAGATGTATGGCGCTTTAAAAACAGTATTTGGGCATGATGGATTTTTAGTGTGTTGCTGCTGGCCCTTTAAGAACCGTCTGGGGACATATTGAGATTTTGTGGAACAATGCCCCTTTAAGACTGTGTCCCCAGTCCCCTAAAATACTTTTCGTACACTTTTCCTACTTGGTTCAGTAAATGGGGCTTACTGAACCAAGTACCACACAGGCGGACCACCCAGAAGTGGAAGTGTGCAGCCAATTTACCTCCCAGGCTGGGACACTGCTGTAGGTAAATTGCCGACCGCTGGGTGGCTGCAGTTCGTGCAAACAAACACGTGGCGGCAGCCATCTTGAACGAGGTCAGCGGTATGTGTAGCCAAATTCATGGAACTGAAATCGGCTACACATTTCAACGAACATCGCTGACCCTTACCTTCTCCTACACTCAGTTTTCAGCTACAAAGACTAAGTCCCGTTCGGCGATTCAAACGCATGTTCGAATGGGACTTAGTCATTTTTCTGCCTGAAACAGACCGACCGCACAGCCCAAATCTATGGCACTGTTTTGGGCACTGTTTTGGGCAGGAAAATGTGCTTGCGGTCGGTCATAAAGGACTTCCGTCTAACTTTTTATCTACTGCACTTGTATGATTTTTGAGAGTGTTTATGTTTAAAGTGTGCTGAGTTCGAATATCTTTATGAAGATTGAATGTATATTTTTAAAGTTACAGTACATGTGTAAAAACTGTATTTGTCCTGCCTGTGATAATTATGTTAACCCATTGTGTACCATAATTATATCACAGGCGGTCCTGTATGTGTAAGACCTCCATAAAAGAGAGCCCTTTGGTGCCAATTAAACAGAACTACTTGACCCTCTAATTTGCAGCCTCGACTCATGTTTGTAGGGGACAGCTATAATCACTACAGGGATTGCTATGCTCTTCATACTCCCTTAGCTACTGAGCTCTTGTAAGAACTCTTGTTCCTGATCCTGCTTCACTCTACAGAAGGAAGAGGTTCACCTACTGGAACCTGGATCCTGGTCGTAGGTCCAGGGTGGATTGCAGAAGGCAAGATCCCAGCCCAGCAGTGGTGGTTCGTGGAGTCTGCAGTGCTTATAATGCTTATAGTGTATACGGTGCTGATGGTCCTTTGGTGAGCGCTAGGAGCATCCTTTCTACGGTCCAACTTCCAGCCAGCCTGAAGGCAACCGTAACAATGCTAAAGCAGAGGGAGGGTCATAGTCCTGTAAGTCTTAGGTTTCTTAACAAGAAAATCTGCTGGCTGTAAAATGGAGCCTTTGTGCCAGAGTTAGAGCTACACAAAAAGGTTTGTGTTCTGGTTAGGTTGGTGGTCTATATAAAGGCAGCTCTCCCCTGGAATAGTAACCGTACTCACATACAAGGGCACCTCAAACTATTCCCATTGATACTATAAGTACATGATCCTTAATAAAACTGGGTAATCAAAGGCATGTTCATAAGCCGGATAGCACGTGAACCGTACAGTCAAGAAATGAATAGACAAGCATGTACAGTAATGCTCCCTACCTGCAGCGGTTACACATATATGGTTAGAATGATTATAATAACATTGGGTACGCCGCGGAATCGGCTGAAATCTAATATGGAATCCAACTTCCATAACTCCCATGTAACACAGGCATAGAAAATAGACATGTGCAATTTGGTTCGGTCTGAATTGAAATTCGGACGAATTTCGGGCATTTGGATGTTTCCGAATGTCCAAATGGCCGAAGTGCCGAATTTCCTAAGAGTCGAATTTCCAAAGTCTGAACTGAACTGAATTGGTGAGCCGTACAGTCAATAAATGAATAGATAAAGTAGTAAGTCCGTGTGTTGTCAACTAATGATAAGAGACAGCACCATGTGGACCCCTGACGCGCGCATTTTGCCCGACCTGGCTCGTCAGAGGGGAACCGGCTGGTGCACAGCATTAAGTTTAATTCAACTGGATCAAGGATACGAACCTGTTTGGTCGGAAACAGGCTCTCAATGTGGTACACAAAATGAAACACTCTAAACTAGCCAAGGAAGCGGGCCTTTCCTATGAAGATTTCCAGCACCACCAAACACTAATTTCTCTATTAAACGAACAAGACGAAAAACCACCACTCACAAATTTAAAACCAGAAAGCTGGTTCAGCCCTAATCTGAGAGAGGTATCAAGTGTGAATCTATTTGTAAAAATTACCACAACAGAGATTGAATCTCTTGCAACTCCAGTCACCTGAACGTAAGGCTCTGATGGAATGGAGTCAAGAACCAAATCTTATTATAAAATCCTCCGACAAAGAGGGCAATATAGTACTGCTTGCCAGAAAAAAAAAAATATTGAGATGTGCACGGTACATTTGAGAGATCCAGAAGCTTACCTAAAGACCCCACTACACAGTATCTGACAGCATTAAAAACTATCTTAGAACCAGCAGTGGAGGATGGCATTTTAACTAGAGAGGAATATAAATTCATATTACCTAATTTGACCCCCACCATTGCCACCTTCTACTGCCTCCCCAAGATCCACAAAAACACCACCAACCCCCCAGGAAGACCAATAGTTTCCGGGAATGGTTCTATTACTGAGAGAAGTAGTAAATCTTTGGAAAAACTACTACATCCGTTTGTCATTGGCCTCAAATCCTATTTACAAGATACGAAACAGACATTAATCTTACTAGAAAACCTAGAAGTACCACCATCTTGCCTACTGGGAAGCATTGATGTTGTTGCACTTTACAACAACATCCCCTAAGAGAAAGGACTTATTGCGACAAAATTCTTTGTACACAAATCCTCAAAATTTACCATGGCCCAAAGTGATTTTATCATCAAACTACTAGAATGTGTCTTAACACATAACTTCTTTGTATTCAATGGCCAATACTACTTACAGCTCAGGGGCACAGCTTGTGCCCCGAGCTATGCAAATCTGTACTTGGGCTGGTGGGAACAGACAATACTGGAAGAGACCATTAAAGACCTCTAAAAGACATATATTCACAGTGGGTACAGATATATCGATGGTATATTGATCTTTTGGCTGAGCTCTGTCACCATGTCTGAAGAATTAGTGAATATAAATAACATGGGCCTCAGACTTACCCACGTAATTGATGCAGAATATCTGGTATTCCTCGATTTGAACATAACAATTTTAGAAGATGGCCAAATTGAAACTGAACTATACAGAAAATCTACAGCAACAAATAGCCTACTCAATTGGACTAGTTACCACCCAGTCAAATTTGAATCAGGCATCCTTTATGGTCAATACTTGCGAACCAGATGTAATTGCTCAAACGACCTAACCTTCTATCAAGAAGCAAAGATATTAAGAACTATGTTTAAATAAAAAAAGGTTACTCTAATAAAGAAGGTAGACCCCAAACATATTTGCTGTGTAGGGACCTTTGACCAATACTGGGAACCAATATTGAAAATCATGTCCCACAATTGGCCAATCTTAAACTATGACAACGATTTGCAAGATAATATTAGCAAAATCCCTAATATCACAGCATGCAGAGCCAAGAACCTGAGAGAGTATCTTGTATGCAGCCATATTGAACCAACTGGAATTTACCAATGCGGACATTGCAAAGCTTGTAAATACATCAAACCAGTTAAGACTGTCATAAGCAAAAGAACCAAAAAAGAATATAAGATGAACAAATTCATCAATTGCAATTCCACAGGGTCATATATCGTATAACATGTAGCTGTGGGATCCAGTACATAGGAAAAACCTATCAACAACTGAGAAGAAGGATGCTTAATCACAAACCCTAATATATCCACTCCAGTCTCTAACCACGTCAGACATCATCATGGTGCTGATCCCACACATTTGACTTTTCAGGCACAAGAAAAATTAATTATGAACTCCAAGAAGGGTAACTTCAACAAAATGTTACTAATGAAGGAATCACAATGGCTTTAGCATTTTAAAACACTCACTCCAGAAGGTCTCAATGAGAAATTCAATTTTACACCCTTTATTCATTGATAATACTTTTTCCACATTAGCTTTCTATCTGAGGAGCATGAAGATCCACAAAAATAAAATATATACAGTAATCCTCCTTAATAAGTTATAATATAGTGTTTTCCCTGCTGTTTCTATCCAAATATCATATATTTTTTAGATGCAATTGCAATACATCTTTTTATTGATACATATTGATAATGTCTATGCTTTCATTAAACTACTGATCACATCTAGCTGAGACCATGTTACCAACTGTATCTAAAAATACTTACATTGTATATTCCAGCTATGATACAGTGTTTACTAGCTATATCCTCAACATCCTTAGGAATAACAACATCATTGGATTAATATAGGTACCAAATTTATAAAACAAAAAGAAGAAAATCAGCGCTAAATTGCCACAAAAGAGTATAAAAAAGGCTGCACTCCTCAAAGGGGAGTCCCCAATAATCCCCTAATGGTAACAAAAATAAAGAAATTTTATTGGCATAAAACACTTTATTGCCATTTTCTTTTTTTTTTTACCTGATTTTACATATATTGCATATTTTACAAGAAGTGCAAAGAATCTATAGGTGGGGATTATACCACCCAAGCGCATACACCGAGCAGTTTGAGCCTGCTCTATATTACGTGAGTAATATACTTTATACTCCTTTATTTAGATATTTATATACAGTGAGCACTATATATTTTATTCTCTTCTTCTGGGTCGCACAACATCAATTTGGACGTTGAATCTTTGCCAGATATTCAGCTATCAAACCCTACTCCACATATCCTTGAAGTGGGGATCATTCCACTTTACGTGCGCAATATCAGAGCTGATCTTAGCTCTGAAAAGTGTGAGTAAGACTGATTTTATTATTGTTATATATTTTATCTACCGATTTACTGTGCCATTGGAGTTTTGTTTTATTTTTTCTCTACATATGCCTTACCAAACTCCTAACATTTAATCATGAAGACTTGATCCCATCAAACATCCTAAGAATATTTCACTACACGTGGGACCTACCATTACGGACTGTGATAAGTTTTCTTTGGACTATTGCCTACTATTTATTTTATCTTATATTTTTAATATTTGATTATTTTACCATATATTTTTAATATTTTATCATAATTTTAAGTATATATTGTCTTTTATATAGGTGCACCCTTATTTCACTGTTTGTTTTATGTTATTTGTTACCAAATTTATAACAATTAAAACTGGAAGCTATGCAATATTGTACATTCTCAAATATGTCAGCCATTGAATGCTAGCATCCGGTTTTTACTTAATTAGGGAACTTCTACTAATTCTGATTTTAGCCTGTCTTCTATGCATTATTTATTATTTTACTACTAGTAATTTATGAAAGGGTTAATCCCCTCCACGATTGTCAGACAGGAGGAGCTTTCACGGCATGTGTTGGAATCTAACTAATAGGAACTACTTACCTCCAGCCAATCATATTCTACCACCTCCTTTTTAAACTTCGTGCTGTGCACCGGCTGGCTACCCTCTGACGAGCCAGGTCGGGTGAAACGCGCGCGTCAGGGGTCTACATGGTGCTGTCTCTTATCATTAGTTGACAGCACCAGACTTACTACTTTATTTATTTATTGACTGTATGGTTCATGAGCTATCTGGCTTATGAACTTGACTTTGACTACCCAGTTTTATTAAGGATCATGTACTTATAGTATCAGGGAAGGTCATGAGATGAGGGGTATCTCATACACACACAGACTGACACATACACACACACAGACTGACCCCCCCAACACCCATACACACAAACTGACCCACCCCACACAGATTGAACCCCCACTCCCACACACAGACTGACCCATACACACACAGACTAGCCCACACCACACAGACTGACCCATACACACAACTGACCTCCCCACACAGACTGAACCCCCCACCCCACACACTGACTGATCCCCACACACACAGACTCACACTTACCAGCAGCTGCCTGGATACCTCTCCCTGTCTCTCCATTGCGCTGCTCTCTATGACCCAGAAGGAAGTCCTCCCAACACAGTGCCCCCTCTGGCCGCCTGTGGGAAAAGCTTGTGTAGGGCGACGCAGTGCTTCCGACTTCAATTTCAATTGGGAGGGCACTGCATGTTGTAGGTCTGCCCCACATGAACTGTATATCATACACATATCAATTATATCCTTCAATATTCTGTTTATTTAAAAAAGCATCCACAGCAGGGCAAAGAAGAGAGTTAAAGGTATCAAAGAGACGCCTGGGATTGCAGGAGCATGAACTAATTATAGATTCATATTGTGGCATCCAGTCTAAAAAGTACAGAAAATATTAACTAATATAGTTATGTATAAGGAGTTTGTTCATGCTCTGGTTATCTCTTGCTTGTTCATGCTCATGGATTACTGTAATTCTTTCCTAGTTAGTCTCCCCAAAAGCCGAACTGCCCTGCTACAATCGGTAATGAATGCTGGCGCCAGGCTGATCTTTCTCACCCGTCGCTCCTCCCATACCTCGCCCCCGTCGATCCTTACACTGGCTTCCTGCATCATATAGGTGTCAATTCAAAATACTAACCCTTACCTAGGAGGGTATTTTCTAACCAACTCTAGCCCATCTTACATTTCTTCCCTGATTCATAGATATGCGCATTCTTGGTCTCTCCACTCTGCCAGTAACCTTCTCCTGTCCGCTGCTTGCACCCTTACTGCTAACTCGCACTTGCATGACTTCTCGCGGGCAGCTCCCTTCTTTTGGAACAGCCGGCCTCCCCCCATCAGACTCTCCCCTAGTCTTCAATTGTTTAAGAAGTCCCTCAAAACACATCTGTTCAGAAATGCTTATTGACTCCCAGAGTAACTTATCTATACTTACCCAAGTCTATCTCTTGTCCTCCTAAAGAGCCATACTCCATTTTCACCTCCGGCTCTGCTACTTTTCCACCTTGTTTGGTGGCTGTCACACTGCTGTGTATTTGTACCCCACCTCATCTAGACTGTAAGCTCGTTTGAGCAAGGTCCTCATCTACCTAATGTTCCTGTGTCTCATGTATTGTAAATCCTCTCCCCCCTTTCAAAATATTGTAAAGTACTGCGGAATTAGTTGGTGCTATATAAATACCAATAATAATAATATGTGTAAACATAGTTCTGGTTGTGTATAGATTGGCTCTGATTGACAAACACCGCATACAAACCTGGATTGAGGTCTAGATTTGACTCCCTATCTTTGCAAAGAACTGCTTTAAGAATTAGTATGAAATTGTTGTTTAAAATACATATGCCATCCCACCTTTGAAGCTTTTTTAGTGTAAATGGTCATTTATATTTGTGTAGGGGACTCAGTGGTGGTTGCAGTCTTGATGGACACTGATGATGGACTATAAGATCCCTGTCATTCTTGACATATTGTTATTGTGGAAAGTGAGTTTGCATGATGTAATGTGTCTTGTCTTTGGTTGGGTGTTTTAAGTAAATGTATATTTTTTTTAAACTATCAATCTCAAATGTCTCTACTTTGGCTGTTAATTGGTCTGTTCCCGCTTCCCTTCAGAAAGACGAGGATACAAAGTCTAATTTCTAATACCTCTTTTGAAGCAAATTGCATTCGTTGTATTGCATTATTTTTAATTCTTTATTCTTAATATGAATTCACATTTCTTATTCATTTGTATTCATTCTATAATTGGATCTATTTTTAATATTTTATTGGGTTTATATAAGAGAATTGGTTTATTATTAATGGAGCCTTTGCCAACCCTAGTTTTATACCACAATATGGTGTGTCTTAATTTAAGATGCATATAGAAATGTACTAAAAACAACAGTTCATGCTGAATAGATACAAATACAATTAAAGCATGCTTGAAAAGGGTCTTACTCAGTGTACAATCCTTCATGTTTTTTGTCTGTTGTACTGTACTTGGAAAATATTGCTTCTTTATAAATATAATAAAACTTAATTAAGGAAAGGTGACAAATGAACATTTAATTGTGAATTCATTCATATGCTCAGTTATGCCTCCCATTGCAATAACAGATTCGTTTTGTTTTCATTTTATATAGAATCATATACAAACTGTGCACTTTTGCTATGACAGAATTTGAAGGAACAAATATTACAGATAAATGGGTAATCCAACTAAAGCTATGTCATTTCCATGTGCTAATTAATAACTACGAATAATTCACTAAACCTGAATTGTGGAGGATTGAAAAACAAATTACAAATATGAGGCCAACATAGTTGAGTGTGGAAAGTAGCGGATCTCTTTCGCTTTTTGATTACTTTGGCCTAAAAAAAAATTGCAAATACCCTGTGAATTATCAACAATGTCAAGTTTAATGTAAAACTATGTTTGCAAACTCAAAAAGTTGATAAATCTATAAGTATCTAAATATGTATCAGTTTACAGTGCCATGAGTGACTTGGTGCCATCCCAGTGTAATTTGTCAAACCGTTTTAGAACAGTTTTCTAATTTATCTGGATCTCTCAGGCCACCCAGCCGCCTCCAGTCTGGTACTCCTCAGCGAAATAGATAGACCATGTTCATTGTCTGAGAGCAATAAGCTGATGCTCCCAGCCAATGAGCACACCTCTGCAATGCTTAGCTTAACAGAGCAATTCGGATTCTGCTGCTGGAAAATCAAAAAGCAAGGTTTCCTGTTTGTCAAAATAGACAAACAAGAAAATGTCTCTAAGTCAGCTAAAGAAAAAATAAAGTCAGAGTAGGGAAGTCTGCTAGCGCAGAATCCCCTGTTCTGAAGATAAAACACCAAAGAGACACTCCAGTGGTATCTCAGGGATTAACCCCTATTCGTCTATAAAATTGAATTGTAACTCCTACTTCCATAGAGAAAAATCTATGTGTAGGTGTAAACTGGAAGAAAAATCAAATGTATATACTCATAATTAAAGCACTACACGCAAAATGTGGTCAGAATAAAAATCCAAAGCCTCTGACTATTCAAGTATAAGCATATATCCAGTATCCCTAACTTTCCAGGCTTTATTACATAGGTAGGGGGGGTCGGATATTAATCAATCAAATTAAATAAATATTGTAGTCAAAGATACAGGGAGCAGAAGGCAAAATGCCAATAACTCAGCAAAAGTAGTATAGAGCTTATTGCAAGATAAACTATAAACTCTATAGTCTACAATCTCACTTGTACTGGATTGTGGCAGTATACTTCAATAGGAAAATCCCTGTGGGAAATGTGTTCTCATATAGATTTGATTAAAAATAGGAAAATAGGAGCCAAGATGTTGTTCAGATTTGCTTTGGATATAGTCACAATATTTCCAATGTTGTAACTCCAGATAAAGTAGTTGACAACAATTTGAAACTCTAATCCCACATATGGGGCTAATATATTTAAATTATAGATGCAGTTATGCCCCTGAAGTTCTAAAATAGTTCTAACTGGCTGTCCCTACTTCAAAGAGTCGTTTAGTGATCCTGAATGGATATTTCTAGTTCATTGTTTCAATACTTAAGGTAATTCAGCTTATGCTTAGGATCATTAGATATCCTTAGAAATAGTTAAAGCCTCTCTCCCTTATAATCTTGCTAGATAGTCAGAGGAAAAAGAAATAAAAAAATATATGAAGTGCTATTTAATCAAAACCATGCTTCTAAATATGCAGGTTTGCTACACAATGTGTTAAAGTGCCCTGTGAGAAAAGAAAATGCCTGACGCGCGTTTCGGTGCACGGACATGTGCACCTTCATCAGGGAGCAAAAATAAGCAGACCACAGCCTCCCTTTTAAACCCCTCACACTGTGGAAACCGGACAATTAGCCAATCTGGTAATGCCACATAATTTGGGGGTGTGACCTGGGAGCTGAAGCAATTTTTATTTAATTTGACAATTAATTGACAAATAATTTTATTTAACAATAGTTAATTTGATTGATTAATATCCAACCCCCCTACATAGGCATAACATAATAAAGCCTAGAAAGTTAGGGGCACTGGATATATGCTTATACTTGAATAGTCAGAGGTATAGCCTAATAGGCTTTGGATTTCTAATCTGACCACAACCACATTTTTGGTGTAGTGCTTTAATTAAGAGTATATACATTTGATTTTTCTTCCAGTTTACACCTACACACATAGTTTTCTCTCTGGAAGTAGGAGTTACAATTCAATCGCTAAGTCAGCTATGGTCCGGGTACTCTGACCTTAAATTTAATATTTTTACTTAAGATTGTCACTTTAGTAAATAACCCTAGGAGGGTATTTTATAATACCGGTAATTGTAGAGAATTGACAAGGGAATTGCCCATCATGGGCTGGGAGCAGGTGCTATGGGGGGCCTGGAGGGACTCAGGTAAGTTTTCAATCCTTGCTGGAATATTTAGACAAAATACATTGGGATGGTGCCAAGGCACTTTGGGTTCTAGTGTTATGGTGCATAGTTCCTTTAACTATGGGCCTGATGATTACTTGGCTAAATAGTACCCATCGTATCTGTCTTTGTATTTAGATGTATTCACATAAACAAATCAATGCCTGTCATATATAGATATATTATTTTTATTCTACTCTGTAAGATAAAGCTTTCATATATTTATATATATATGGATCATAATTTTATTATCAATAAAAATAATTCACATTTTGAAAGCAATGCTTAGAAATCAGGGTGGTAGAGCACCTTCAAGACACCAAAAGAAATGTGTAAGAATTTTTTTTTTCCCAGCAAATAACGGCAATCTTTTTGTTTCTCTATCTAAATTTGTTACTTCTCTTGATGAATACATTTTACAACAGTATATTTGGGTAGAATCTTACATTGATTTCAGTTACAAATGTCATAAACTTTACAATATATGCTGTCATTCTAAATTTTAGCCAGAGAAAATCGTTTTACCACATCTTACCATTAGGGTTGCCACATCCACCATATTTTCCTGGACACACGTCAATTCCACATGCTGATTTATAGGATATGGGGGGAAAAAAAACTGTCTTCTAGTATGTAACATTCAAAGAATTAATGAAACAAAGCATGGTACAAAAAGCATGAACAGTCCTTCAGCGCGATTAAATGGTAAGTGTCCGGGAATAGTTTAAGGAACTGGTAACCCTAATGTGAAATGACATGGCTTTAAATAAAAAGTCTTGGGACAATGATACTGAAATCTAAACCAGTACCATTGGTTGGGTAATATTACTGCTAAATATAAAGTATTTTTTGCACCATATTTCTGTGCAGTGTAAAGTTTACAACACCAACACATTCCTATATATGTCTTATTTATAAAGCTACATGACATAGTTGATATTATTACACAGGTATACTCAATGTATTACCTTTGTTACGGCAGTGTCTTTAAAAATATGTTGTCATTAGGTTTAGGCAGCAGCCATTTAAGAAATCCAGGGTTGTCATGGGAAACTATTGTTTTAGAAGTTCAAGTAAATGTGGTCTCATTCAAATCTATCTCAATCTCCTAACCTGGGGAGAATACTATCATATTTAAAATTAATGTTGTGTTTTCAAAACAAATGTAGTGATATCGTAATATAAATATTGTTTCTTTAATGTAAAAAAACTAAAAAATGTCTGCATTATCAAAAATCGGCAAAATCACACACAGTTGCCTATGGTATAATCTATTGACGGTTTTATCTGCAGCTTTAATACATGTATTCTAGTTGCATTCATGAGTCTGGTGAATAAAGCAATTCTAACACTATCTGGGTCATTTACTAAAGTGAATTTCAACTTTACGATCAGCTTTGCTCAATCTTGCTACTAAGACCTGAAATTTGAAATTCACTTTGAATTATAACTTTAGTTAATAACCATGTGAGGGTATATCACTATACCGGTAATTGTAGAGAATTGACAAGGGAACTGCAAAACTGGGAACAAAATGGCTGCATTGAAAAAATATTCATCCCATTTCTCCAGTCTGGTTATTGTGGCTTAACATTTGCTCTAACCTTGCCATTCCTTCTGGTTTAGTGCATAGCCCATGTGCTATTATCCTACAGAATTAAAGAAATATACTTGTTTATTTGTGTAATTTCATAATTAGTCTAGCATTCCTTATTTTCTCCAGGTATTAGTAAGTCTATCAACAATAGCATACAGTTATAGGAAAAATAAAGTACACCCTCTTTGAATTCTATGGTTTTAAATATTAAGACATAACAATAATCTGTTCCTTAGCAGGTCTTAAAAAAAATAGGTAAATGAAACCACAGGTGAACACTGTGTCATGATTTATTTAACAAAAATAAAGCCAAAACGGAGAAGTCATGTGTTGCAAGCTGCTAATTAAATTATTAATTGATTATCAGCAAGTGTGACCACTTGTATAAAAGCTGAAGTTTTAGAAGTTTGCTGGTCTGGAGCATTCAGGTGTGTTTTAACAGGAGGAGAAACATCAGCAATCATCTCAGAGAAGCATTGTTCAAACTGGGAAGGGTTATAAGGCCATTTAAAACCAGTTTAAAGTCCATCATTCTACAGTTAGAAAGATTATTCAAAAGACAGTTGCCAATCTTTGTTTTTCACCCATGGCTTCTCCATTTTGGCTTTATTTTTGTTAAATAAATCATGACACAGCACATGTGTTGTTGTACATCTGATATTGTATTTACCTAATTTTAAGAACTGCTAAAGAACAGATGATTGTTATTATGTCCTGATATGTAAAACTATAGAATTCAAAGAGGGTGTACTTTCTTTTTCCCATGACTGAATGGTCATTACTCGCATTAAATGATATCCAGTGCTATACTTAATCTGTGATTTACAAGTACGGTGGGCAACCAGATCAAGACGTATGGATGGTTTTCATTATGTAGGCTTGTTTGTTGAACCATTGACTCATTGGTTCCTAAAATGTTAGACATGCAGTGAACGCTTAATGATGACTTTTTTTTTTGTTTGATGTACATGTAAAGGACATAATGCTTATGGAAGCAGTACAGGAATA
This sequence comes from Pelobates cultripes, assembly GCA_933207985.1. Taxonomy (NCBI): domain Eukaryota; kingdom Metazoa; phylum Chordata; class Amphibia; order Anura; family Pelobatidae; genus Pelobates; species Pelobates cultripes. The sequence continues at coordinate 210,990,015 of OW240917.1, forward strand.
AATACGAGCATTCACATACTGGCTGATTTGAAGTGCAACGTCTAATTTACAAAGATCCTAGAACTGAGCTTTCACTTCCTGCAGTCATAGATTAGTGCAATCATATACCATTCATGCTTGCCTGTAGAATGTCAGAGACTTCACTCATATTTAATGGAATAAAAGACACATTATACCTTCTTTTGGGGGGTGGAGGGGTGTATATGCAGTAATTGTAAAGTCTTGTGGCTCATCTTTTAAACTGCATTCCTACATTTCTTCTAATATTAAGGTGTACGTTTTGGTAAGTGTGTGCTGCCTATGTGACAGTTTATGATACCACTATGGTAGAATTTAAATATGAGGAAGCTTAGGATATGCCTTCTTTTCCAATAGATTGTGGCATTATTCAGTAAAAATTCAATATCAGGTGGATGTAAATACAATACTGACATAATCTTCCCTCCAAAAATGGTTACAAATTCTTCTAACTAGGGCAGTCCATTCTTTTTCATATTCTCTGGTCCCTCTTCCCCCCTTGTTCCTTCCACTCCTTTTCTCTCCGTTAAAGAGGGCTTGATCAACTAGTAGACAGATAGTTGAAGGTGACATAGGCAGTCATCCCCAGACAACCCACGATTAGATGGCTGCTGTTTCTTTGCTGTCTCTTCTGTGGCATGGGTTATTCAACTTTTCCGCCCTCCTCTTCAATTTGAGGGAGAGGCTGCTCTTTCCGTCCAGAGGCAGGCTTTGTGGTGCTTGGGGCATCTATGGCTTTTGGCTCATTGGTAAGGTACGAACCTTTGTACCGGTGGAAATAATGGTAAACCAGAAATAAGGCCGCAATTGCAATAAGGAAGAGAAAGATCACTGTGACTGTTTAGAAGAAGGAAAATAATAGAGTTGTGTTATTTCTAATTTTTGACAATTTGGCAGATTTACAAATGTGGAAAACAATCAATATAACATAGCATAGAAGCATCTTTTTCACAATAATGGCGAATACCGGGTTATTGTATGAATAATGGACTGGACAAAGCTGAGTAAAATTTGAGCTTTGAGGTTTATTCACTAGACACAGACACAAAACTGGTGAGGTTAAGGAATCAGTAACTTGTTAAGTGTGAACCAGTCAAAATGAAATGGCCTTTAATAATTGATGGAATGTGATTATTTTTATGCTCTTTGGTTTTTAACATGTTAGTGAATGAGCCCCTAGTCTAAAATGCTAAGTTCTGTTCAATGTTGGTTGTTTACAAGTTTGGACTGTATACCTTCTTTTCTCTCCCCCATCCCTCCCTTACTGCTGATCTGCCTAGTAACAGCATAAAAGTCCAAACTAATCAGCCCTCTTTTACTACCTTCTCTATACATTAAAACCAGATGTAACTATCTGATTGGATAAAGAATAAAAGCACTTCCTGTTAAAAAAAACTATATATTTGGGATATGCAATAAAATTTTTGGGAGCTGTTACTTTGACCAACTTGTGTCTGTGTCGGTTCATGGTGGCCTCCCCAGCGGTTCATGGTGGCGAAGAGATTGCAGGACAAACCAGAGATTGCTAAATTACATAGTACATGGCAAGGAAGTTGTCAATTATTTAAAGAGATCTAAATTTTGTTCTAACACTTTGGTGGCTCTGGTCCATGATCAAAAATAAGATAGTACTATCTGCTGGTGAGTAAACATATTTTATTTTCTGAAAATATACAATATATACACACACTAAAGAAAATAGATACGTGAAATCTGGGTGTTCCCAGGTGCACCTCACAGACACCCAATAAACCAATATTAAAAGAAAGAAAATTGGGAAAAACCAGTACACGTATAAAATAAGTATAAAATACAATACAACCTGGAAATGGGAACCAGGATAATAAAATCAATGTGAACCTATGAAGGGAATAAACACTATATAGTGTAATATTGTTATAATAAAGTAAAAATAGTGCTGGTAAAATAGTGCAAGTGTCTTCAGATACTCTGGTAAATAGCCACGAGCATATTTTTTATTCAGACGTGGGTTCTAAATTTGTTGCACAATTTAACAACTACTTTTACTCTTACCACTCCACACAGTGCCCCCCCCCTTTCCCTTTTATTACAAACACCCAAAACAACACTGTATTAGGTGCCAATTTTTATTACGTGTCACCATAAAAATAAATTCCTCTTTTTTTTGCTACTTTTTCTGCCTTCTTCTTATTTACCTTCCTTATATTATTACATTATATCAGGGTTTTTTTTTTCCTTGCTCTTTATTTTCTCCTTCTCCTTCCTTTACTTATTTTCATTCTTTCTTTCTTTTATTTTATAAGATAACAAAACTTAACTTGCCAAAACATGACCCACTCTAAACACTGCTTTCTCTCCTCCTTTATTTTAGCCCCTTTAAAAAAAATTTTTTTTTGATCTTTTCATTTTTATCTCCTTTTTTTTAAATGCTTTTCTTTTACCTTCCTTATGACAATGTCTAAAAGCAAGGCTGAGCTAGTTAGTCTACTTATTATTATTAGCTAACTACAATTCTCTCCTTGTCCTGCCTATAACTTTTCTTTCTCCTATTTTACAAGTGCTCTGCTCCGCTTCTGCCTGTTGTGTAAGCACGTTCTCGCATGCACGCGTTCTCTTGTTCACGCGCACACATTCTCTTGTTCGCACAAGTTTGTATGCGTTTGTGCTTTCACGTGCGTTTGTGCACTCGTGCCCGCCAGTCTGCTCTCTCGATGGAAGGAGGATTCAGCTTGTTGTGCCGCAGAACCCCCTACCGCCCACCTGGAATCCTGAAATGCCCACTGGTGGGTGGTAGGGACCAGGTTGACGACCCATGGTGTAGAGTGTGTAATGAAGTATTATCAGAGGTGTTGAGTCTGTAATGTAGTGACAATATTACTAGCGATGTAGTGCATATATATGTATGTATGCACTACATCGCTGGTAATATTGTCAGTCCGTCTTCTGGACTAGTTATTAGATGTGAAAAACACTACATTCCCACCACAGTATGATTGATTAAGTAACTGAGTTGACAGTGCTCAGACTCATTGGATTGTTCTAACTTTGATTACTTTACACTCCATATTTATGCTTATGACTAGTCCATACTTAATATGTGTTGTTAACCTAATTTGAATATCAATATATTTTTTCATTGCTGCTGGTAGTTATTTTCCTACATAGTTGTTGTGAACTATGGGGCAAGACAGTTCCAAGAATATTTACAAGATTAATCATAATCCCACAAACTAAGTTGCCCATATCTTCCCCCATAACATAATGTATAATACAACTATTGATGTGTTACACTCCCTCTCCCTCCCTGGGGCAGGAGGAGGAAGACAAAAAAAATAAATAAAAGTTTTTGAACTTACAGGCATGAAATTAAGAAGCGGTACAATACAGCTTTTGGTGCCCAGGTACCATAAATGCCATATATGTTAATGGAAGATAGGGTGGTCATTAAGGCCCCCTCAGTATTTTCATCGTTTAAAAAAAAGGGTAGAAAAAAGGGTTACTACTAACATGTAATTGAGTGTTTCTGTTCTTCTACATTGTAAACTGGGTGAAATTGGTTGAAGGGGATGCAGAGATTTTTACAACTGTAGACTCAATGTACGTTGGTTCTGAGGTTTTGGTCTCAGGGGCTTGTAGTTTTGATCAGAGAATTACGAACAGCGGTCGAATCTGCATTTGTATGGCCATTGGACATTCAACCTGACTAGTCATCTCAAAGGTTTGCCATACATTATAAAATGGCACTAGTATAAAAAATTTAAAAAAAAGTGTTGAATGTCTGAGTCCAGAAGAACGCAGTTGAAATCAGTTCTGTGTTATCTGGTCCAAACTATTTATATTGTTAGGATTGGCTAATAGTGATGTCCCGAACGGTTCGCCACGGACGGCGAACATAAACATAAACTTTGACCCTGTACCTCACAGTCAGCAGACACATTCCAGCCAATCAGCAGCAGACCCTCCCAGCTCCTCCCACCTTCTGGACAGCTCACTAAGAATGCAGCTTCACAATGAATGTAAAATGGATGCTGTCCAGGAGGCGGGAGGGAGGGTCTGCTGCTGATTGGCTGGAATGTGTCTGCTGACTGTGAGGTACAGGGTCAAAGTTTATGTTAGCCGTCCGTGGCGAACCGTTCGGCGAACCGTTCGGGACATCACTATTGGCTAACTATAACATCATTGGAACAATATAAAGTTATGGCCAAGAATACGGTTCCTTTTAACATCTCAATCTTGACTAGTGTAAGAGAAAAATAATTTTTGACCGATTTTGCAAAGCCAGAGTGGCCTGCACGTATGAAGAAAATGAGATATCACAATGAAATGATACACCTTATAAGTCGCTACCTGTTTTCTGTGTGTAACGGTGACTGTGTTAATGTGTGGTTTTGATACCCATTTTAAAGTGTGCAGCTTAACTGGCAAATATAACATTTGATATTGAATATTCCTGTTACTGTGTTGTTTCTAAAACATATTTGAATTAATTTGTCCCAAATGTAAGATAGAAATCCCAGCCTAATAACCTATTAAATAACTGTTGCTCAGAGCAATGGGAGTTGAAGTTATTCTAACAGCTCTGTGGCCACATAATGCAGTAGATATGGTTGCAATATCAGATTTCCTCTCTTTTTTTTTTAGTTTCTTGTTCAACTGCAGGTATTCATTTTTATTTATTTTTTACAAAAAGCAATTTATATAGATTAATCAATTGGGATATGCAATAAAATCTTTTGCAGAGGTTACTTTGAACAACTTGTGTCTGTGTCTGTGTCAGTTCACGGTGGCCTCCCCAGCGCTGAAAAGAGATTGCAGGACAAACCAGAGATGGCTAAATTACATAGAAGTCCATGGCAAGGAAGTTGTCAATTATTTAAAGAGATCTACAATTTTGTTCTAACAATAATGCTCTCACATTCAGTGGGATAGTGGCAATTCTAATGTAACAATACTTCAGGTTTACCAGGTTTTTCAGAATAGGCCTACATGTTTGTTATGTGAAAGCCAGAAATTATGCACAATTATTTACTTCACACTTTGCCCATGTACCAGTGTACAAACCAATACCCAGTATTGTATAAGATGTGTGATATGAAACAATAAGGCATGCCCTGGCTAGTTATGTATCATCACATTGTTCATATACTTGTATTTGTTTAAGCCCGTAGCTAATTTAGATTTCACAGTGATAATACTTACATGCAATTATCCCAGCCAGACCATCATCGTGGTAATGAGGAAAAACTGTAAGACAAACATGTGTGATATGGTTATATGTGAACAAATTGATTCAAGGAATGGAGTATTTTAGTTACAAAGAAAGGTTAAAAAAATGTAGATCTCTTTAGTTTGGAAAAACGGCACCTCAGAGGGGATATGATAACATTATACAAATATATTTGGGGCCAGCACAAACGATTGTCTGGAAATCTATTCATAAACAGGGTTTTACATGGGACACGAGGTGACGCATTTAGGCTGGAAGAAAGGAGATTTCATCTAAGGCAAAGATAAGTTTTTTTTTTACAGTAAGAGCAATAAGCATATGGAATTCTCTGCCTGAAGAGGTGGTTTTATTAGAGTCCATACAGATGTTTAAACTGAAATTGGATAAATACTTGCAAAAACATAACATACAGGGATTTAATTTCTAATTAGTGGGGTAATAGCTGCTTGATCCAAGGAGACATCTGACTGCTACTTTGGGGTCAACAAGGATTTTTTTTCCTAGTTTTTTGCAAAATTGGAAGCGCTACAGACTAGTTTTTTTGCCTTCTTTTGGATCAACAGCAAACACATATGTGAGGAAGGCTGAACTTGATGGACGCAAGTCTCTTTTCAGCTATGTAACAATGCAAAGCAACTTATGTTCTCATTTAGCATATTACAAACTAATGGCTTTAATACCCAGTACATGATGCCTATACAAAGAAGCATTGTTCCTTAAGAACCTTACCTGTTCCCATATACCATGGATCCATATCGTAGGGCATATGAAAAAACTCCCTAGGCATGGCCCCACAGTTAGACTCCACCAATGTCCCCTTCACAGTAATAACAGCTGAGGAATATGGAGGTCTGAAGATGTCATGTATAGGAGTGATGTTGTTAAAGCGAACATCTGCTAAGCAACCTCTGAAACCAGGTGTGTTAAACTTTTGTACTTCTGGATCAATGGTGCCCGTCTCTGTAGATAAACAAAAAAATGAGAAATGCACATAATTTTGATGCAGTGATATGCAGACTCAATGCCTCCTTTAGAGTGGTATGCAGTCCCCTAATTCAAATCACTACTACTTACAAAAGTAGGCCCCCATAGCATTTTTACATGAGGCATAAAGTGCTTCTGTGCCCTACAGAACTTTTGGAGTATTTCATAAACATAACTTATTTATACAATCATGTTGACTAAGACAAAGTAGACAGGGTTGACAAAATGATAACAAACGGCCATGTGTCTGCTGTCAGTAAGTCCCAATGCCAGTGTCACTGACAGCTGTCAGGATATGGTGGATTCTTGTGAAATGTTGGTTGGTCTATGGAAAATCCCACAGTCTCATAGACCTCAGTGTTGTATTCTTCTGCATGCAAGAAAGTACAGCAGTGATATGGACTCACGATGCTCCTGGAGCTTAACAATGAATATGGCTGCACTCAGTGCGAGAGCTTCAGGAAATTATAACTAACTTTATAACCAACCAAACTACACAAAAAGCAGGCATACTACCTTTGGAAGGTCTTTGCAAAATCTCTATGAGGTTTTTTTTTTTTTTAATAGCTTTTTATTCACTCCAAACATGAAATATAATTGTAAAACACAGTTAAAAAAAACAAAAAAATCATATACATTTTACTAAAGAACTAATTGGGGAGGAAAAAGGAAGCCAGAGAAAGAAAGTGCTACAACACTACAGAGATATACAAAACAGACAAGGTAAAAGTGGTCTGTAAAGGAGAAATTGTGGCAAGTAGCTTGTTGTTTCAAATGTGGTAGGAGGGTAATTCACTAAGAAACACCATCTAATTCTGGAAGAATATGTTCCTTTTTGTATAATCTAGTAAAATATGTGTGCTAATAATGATATCAAAAGGATTAATATAATCATTGTTACAGTGAAGCTATACATTTGATATTACTTAAGATGAACGTTTTATGGAGTTTTATGTAAGTATGTGCTGTTTTATTGTTTGAAAAATGGAGAAAGGATGAGTGTGTTGCCATGTGTGAATTGAGAGTGGCCTCAAAAGTTAGGCAAGCTCTGAATGATTTTCAAGTCCTAATAGTTGCATTAGTTGTTGCAAGTAAAGTTGTTGTTTGTTTGGGGGTTTTTTCACGTGAGTTTAAGAGAAAAATACATAATTACAGCCAATGCATTTCGCAATGCAATATCATGCATCGTAGGGGTTTCATCGTCCAAACTATACAAGGATAAAAATCATCATATGTAAGAAATAGAGGAATCAATGGCCAGATGGTGTCAGTAAAGCAATCACAGTATAAATACTGGTTGATAAGCCAATCTATATGGCAATAATATAATAATCTAAAGTAATGAAAAATTTGTGGGATTGGAAGCAGATTTAAATGTTATAGCTTGGCAATACATTTTGGGCAGTTGAATATTTAAATGATGAAATCTACTAAAAAAGGAAAATTGATTGGACATGTGAGGGGGTGGGGGGGGGCGGGCAGGGGGAGGGGTAGAGTTCCTGGTCACAAACAAATTGCTGTTGATTTTGTTAAATTTCAGCAATTTAAAGGGACACTATAATCACCTGAACAACTTCAGCTTAATGAGGTTGTTCAGGTGAGAACTATAGCTCCCTGCAGCCTTTCTCATGTAAACACTGTATTTTCTCAGAAAATACAGTGTTTACATTGAAAGCTAGGAACACCTCCAGTTGCAGTCACTCAGAGTGAACCAGAGGGACTTCGGAGTTGATGCCTCCATCCACTCAGATCTGCTGTCAACAGAGCACAGGGCAGCAATGTGCACAGCATCCTGTGATTCAGTATCTCCTCCCTCTGCATGCAGACACTGAACTTTCCTCATAGAGATTCATTGATTCAATTCATCTCTATGAGGAGATGCTGATTGGCCAGGGCTGTGTTTGAATCATGCTGGCTCTGCCCCTAATCTGCCTCTTTGTCAGTCTCAGCCAATCCTATGGCTGCTTGTTTTTCTGAGTCTAACAGCATGCAGATTTACAGCTTCAGGCTTGAATACAGTAAGATATTTACTATATTTATGGAGGCATGAGGGTCCCAGGGGGGCTAGATGGTGGTGTTAACACTATAGGGTCAGGAATACATGTTTGTGTTCCTGACCCTATAGTGATCCTTTAAGATTCTGAGTAGGCAAAAAAGTGAGTCTGTCAGGTTTTGTAAGTATGAGCAGTGTTTAATGATGGAAAGGGTCACAATGCAATTATAACAATAATATCTGTCAAAGTTTGAAGACTCGTATTCTTTATTTGTGAGGCTGATGTATCAAATTACCTTGCATCTCCAATTTATATTTGGTTACACCTTCTAACACACCAATGTTCACTTAATTAAATTAATAGATTAGTTGGGCTTGTTGTGAATAAAAAGGGTCAACTTAGAGATATGGCCTAATTTTGACAAGCTGTTTATAAAGTCACACTAATTGCATGTCACGATAACGTGAGGGTCCACAGCAGGGCAGCAACCCTACCAAAAGCAAAGCAAGAATTTGGATAGGCATATCACTGGACTTTAGAGTGGCCGGGCTTAACACACAACGAGAAATTAGCAAATATCAGGACTGTTCTGAGTAATATATCTATACCAGTAGAAGCACGCAAACAAAAAATAAACAATGACAATGTAGAAGACAGGGTCGGTCTGATTACAGAAAAACTGAAATTATTCAAAGTTAGGAAGCTGGGTCAGGTACACAAAACATTAACAGGAGCACATGTGGTCAAATATGTAGTTGGGCCGAAACACAGTTATCAGAATAATACAAAGCAGAGTCAATAAACATGCTAATAACAAGAATTAGGGTGGGGAACAATATGATCACACTTCAGGGCTCTTACTTTAATTTTGTGTCATTTACAGATACGGAGAGCATCGGACAGGACGCCGACCAATGGACTTCAATCAATAAAACCATAAAAAGGCTAAAAGGTTGTGGTTCGCATCATTTAAGTTTGCCTTTCTTCGGAATAAATCGAGCACCACCTAATGACTATAATGCTGCAACCAGAATGTTACAAGCCCGTGTACTAAAGATTGATACGGCTGGGTCTGTATATGAGTACATTTTCTTCCTTCGTAATGGGACTTTGGATCAGAATTACTCTTTTGACGCTGATGCACCCATAAAATCATTAGGTTGTGTGATTGCTGTGAGAGCCAATGACCATGATTGTATTGCCTTAGCTGTCAGTTAAGGCATTGGTGTAACTGTAATTGTTTCCCATATTGACCAGGATGCCTAGGTGCCAACTGATGAGTTGTGCAGATCTGCCTCACTTGTTTATCATTGTGACAAAAAATATTCCATATGCTTTATACTTTACTATACTATACTTTATACTTTAATTTCTGTAATTAAAAGACACTCACCCACCACGCGTCCCAGATACAAAGCTTTCGGAGAATCAAATTTCCAGAGCCATAAATATAATTGTTTGGTCACCACAGGATTATAGTCCACCTAGATATAAAGATATTTGAGTACTTTAGCAGGAATTAAACATTTAGGTTTCAAGTATCACTCTGTGATATGCATGATAATATAACTCATTTTCATAATCGGAATGATAAAAGGTTGTTCTGACTCTCCAAAATACAACACTAAGGTTTGACAAAGTGTGCATTTTTCACAACCTTTACTGGTTAGTAAAAGAAGAAAAGTAGCACAACTATTACACAAGTTTATTTGTAGAATATGTGCAAACTGTACAAAACAGTATAAATCAATAGTAAAGCCACGTTGAATATGTACTGCAAAATATTTAAGGATGATGTTGAAGTACAAAAGTTTGGGTAATGCATCCAATGAAAATTTCAGATATGATAAACAGCCATGCAAGTTGCAACTGTGTACCCTAGCCAAAATTCATATTATATTATCCAAATATATATAAGGCAAATGCAGTTTCCTCAATGATGTCCATTCGGCAAAGAACTGAACAAAGAAAAAATGAGCACCATTAAGGCCTTAAATAGAACCTGAAGAAAGGAGATTTCACCTGCATTAGTAGGAACACAAAAACTCATCACCTTATTGAACCCACTATTTTTAACAATAGTCAAACCATTAGTCAATAATATTACCTGCATGTAAAGAGTATGGTATATCCTTGTAATATTAACCAAGTGAGATCTCCCATCAGTCATGTTTTTCTTGCTCAGCTGGATGACATATGGGTTATTGCTCAACTGATAATTCAGTTGCAAAGTACCTGAAAATTGTGAAGAAAATGAAATATGGGTAAGGATTAAGTACTACGGTTAGTTAATTGCAAGTACAGGTAATTACTTAAAACCCACGGCCAACTCACACTTGCAGGACCATGGGTAGTTGCCTTCCTTTGGAATAGCCTGCCTACCAACAGCAGACTCTCCCCTAGTCTTCAATTTTTTAAAAAGTGCCTTAAAACCCATCTATTCAGGAAAGCTTATGGCCTCCCAGAGTAACCTCTACCTCACATACCTGTCCCTTGCTCTCTCCTAAGGGCAGGACTCTACCCTCTCCTCCGGCTCTGCCTCACCCCCACCTTGTTTGATTGCTATCTCCTGTCCTATTATGTTTTATACCCAACCTCCTCTAGACTGTAAGCTCGTTTGAGCAGGGTCCTCTTCATCCTAGTGCTCCTGTAATTTTGTGTAATTGTCTTATTTATTGTTAAATCTCCCCCTATATTGTAAAGCGCTACGGAATTTGTTGGCGCTATATAAATGCCAATAATAATAATAATTTAAAAGCAGGTAATAGAGACAGGTATACTACAAAATGTTCATGCACTGGTAGGCCTCTTGGAACCTTGTATTTTATTAACCCCTTCAGGACCGAGGATGGTTCAGGACTGTCATCAGCATTTTTGCGTTGCCGACCGGTGACGGTCCTGAACCGTCCTAACGGTCCAATGTACTTACCCGATCACCGTCGTTACTCCGGCGGCGATCGGCGGTGCTCCCGTTGTGGGGAGACTGCCTGCAGCCCAGACAGTCTCCCCATGGCGGATTAGGACCCCTGGGGCCATGTGATCGTTCAACACAGCGATCACATGGTCACAATAGGTGTCCATGTGTCTGCATGCAGGGGGACTGCCTGTGCTGACAGGCAGTCTCCCTGCTAGTGTAAAATCATTAAAAAAAATTAAAGGTTAATGTTAATAAAAAAATTAATAATTATATATGTGTATATATGTGATATATAGACATATATTATATTTATATAATATGTCTATATATCATATATATAATGTCATACTAAGTGTATTTTTATATTAATATGTACATATATTAATATAAAAATACACTTATAATTAAATTACACAGTATATATATTGTATATAAATTATTATAAAATACAAATAAGTAATTTAAATTAAATAAAAACTTGTAAAAATAATAATAAAAATAAAAAATATATATCTATATGAAATTTTATTCTAACTGTATTTTGATAGTAATATATATATATTTATATCAAAATACACTTAGAATGAAATTGTATATATATCTATGTATATATAAATACAAATAATACGAAATATACATATGTCCATATACAAAATTACATAAATAATTATATAAATATACACGTAAATTTCAAATATATAAATATGCATATATATTTAAATTCTACGTGCGTATTTATGTAATATTTTTAAAATAATTAAGTAATTTTATTGATTGCAATTTGAGGGACTTGCCTGCCAATCCAGGCCGAAAGTCCAGAGAATTTAATTTGCTAGCACTATATTTCACCCTGTAACTTTCTATGACACCCTAAAACCTGTACAAAACCTGTTTTACTCGGGAGACTTCGCTGAACACAAATATTAGTGATTCAAAACAGTAAAACATATCACAGCGATGATATTGACAGTGAAAGTGACTTTTTTTTGCATTTTTCACACACAAACAGCACTTTTACTGATGATATAATTGTTGTGATACGTTTTCCTGTTTTGAAATACTAATATTTGTGTTCAGCAAAGTCTCCTGAGTATAACAGTACCCCCCATGTACAGGTTTTATAGCGTTTTTGAAAGTTACAGGGTCAAATATATGGGTCAAATATTTTTACATTGAAAAGGGCCAGGTTGGTTACGTTGCCTTAGAGAGCGCATTGTAGCCCAGGAATGAGAATTACCCCATGATGGCATACCATTTGCAAAAGAAGACAACCCAAAGTATTTCAAATGGGGTATGTCCAGTCTTTTTTAGTAGCTACTTAGTCACAAACACTGGCCAAAAGTAGCGTCCAATTTAGTTTTTTACTTTTTTCACACACAAACAAATATGAATGCTAACTTTGGCCAGTCTTTTCGACTAAGTGGCTACTAAAAAAGACTGGACATACCCCATATTGAATACCCTGGGTTGTCTACTTTAAAAAAATATGTACATGTGGGGTGTTATTCAGAGATTTATGACAGATAAAAGTGTTAAATTTTAAAAATGTATGTTTTGAAACCGCAATATCCTACTTGTACCTATAGCCCTATAACTTGCAAAAAAAAAGCAAAAAAGCAACACTGGGTATTTTTAAACTCAGGACAAAATTTAGAATCTATTTAGCAGTTTTTTACATTCGCTTTTGTAGATGAGTAAAAGATTCTTCAAGTAAAAGTAAAAAAACATGTATTTTTTTCAATTTTTCATCATATTTTTTTAAATTAAATTACATGAGATTATATAAATAATGGTATGTAAAGAAAGCCCCTTTTGTCCTGAAAAAAACAATATATCATTTGTATGGGAACAGTAAATGAGAGCGCGGAAAATTACAGATAAACACAAACACCACAAAAGTGTAAAAAGAGGCCTGGTTGCAAATGTACAACATCGCAAAAACAGTCCAGTCCTTAAGGGGTTAAAGTCACATAAAACAATACAAAAAAACAAAACAAAAACAATGTTGCCTCCCCAACAGAAGCATAAGCAGAACTGTTGTTGAAATGTGAGTAGACAGATAAGAGAATGGGCATTTTAGGCTAAATAGTGCAAGCTCAGCTCACTTGATGTAAGTGATATCTGAATGTAAAAAAATAAAATAAAAAAAAAACACAGTTAAATAAATAAGAGGAATCATTCAATCACCAGTGATTACAATCGAGTATGGTGGGCAATAATTAGAATGAAGAGGAGAACCCTCTACCAACAGGCAGCCACCAACTTCAGCATTAACTGTTGAAAGGGCAATACTCCAAATCATAGAGGCGGTCAATGGGTCAAGGTCAACTGTCTGTTAATCAACCATAAGAAAGTGGGAGAAGGCAAGTGTCTAGAAAGGGGGAGAAAAGGTAAAAGTTATTAAGTGAAAAAAATGAAACCTACAAGCTACACCTGATCCAAGGAAGCAAGAAGGATACCATAGGAATGCAAGTTGGTGGCGACATATTCATCAGAATATGAGGAGAGTCTGGGGGGAGCTAAGTAATAAAACATGTTACTCCATGTTTTGCTATCATTGACTCAATTTAATTACATTCATTTAAGTAGGAGGTCAAGGGGCTACAATAGAAATATGGAGAAATAAGCCATCAATATCCCTTGGTGTGATTTTGGGAAGCATCTGCAGTGAAAAATACTCTGATAAATTAGTAACCTGAATATTCCCCCCAGTTTGTAATATAAAGTGGGCTTGGGGCTAGAATCCCTGTGTGAGGGAACAGGACCACCACAGAGACCCAATAGCACCTGTGCACCTCAAACAATACTGGGAAGCATTAGGAAATATTATACGATGTTATACAATTGTGATGGGGGGGATACCAGCATAAAAAAAAACTATTTTTAATGAAATTCAAGATGATTTGTACACTTTTTAACTCCATGTACAGATCTAAAAGACTTCCTTTAAACCTCCACTGGGAAGCAGAGGACAATATTGGTTTCCCACCATTGCATACACAACAGCAGAAACAACGGGGGGAAAAATAGGGCTTGCCACTAGTGAAAAAAAAAACCCCACAAATCACAAATTTCAGGAGTCCCATGTTTGGTGAGGATCCCTAATAACTATAAATATAAAAAATGGTGAAAAGGCTCTCCAGGGGGGTGGAGCGATGACGTGACGTGCACGTGGTGACGTCGCGCGGGTGAGAGGAGCAGAGGAGGAGGAAGCAGTAATGGACGCTGTAAGGCTGTAATGCTGCCGACCCCTGAGCCGGTCTTCGGTGTTCGAGTGAGACGTGAGACGACCCCTGAGCCGGTGCTTGAGTGAGACGACAAGAGCGACCGCAGAGGTTAACCATATTGCGGTGAATTATACTGCTAACTACAAAGCGGACGCGAGAATCAAGCGAGATTGGTGGTAAGGCGGTCGAATGGAATTAAGACTGCAAGGGAGTAAAACGAAGACGGAGAGGAACGTTGAAAGATACAACGCTATAATACGGTAACAGCGCAGCAATCTGAGAAAACACAGAGAGGCTTGATATCTCTACCGCTCTGTATACAGAATTCAAGAAGCACAGCAAGGCATGTGAGGTACACGGCAGTAAGATAGGATTTATCAATTGAATGTAGAATCCTATATTGAAAGCCGACCTAACATTAGCTCAGTTGGACATTTTTTTTTTTTCCTGCCTACACGATCAGGCTAATTGAAATCTGTTTTATGAAGTCTGAAGTGTGAACAAACAAAGTCAGACGAAGTTAGAAGTGTGAAATCAGTGATATGAGTGATAAAATAAAAGTTGGATCTGTTAAAACTCTGTAAAATACTCTGTAAAATACTCTGAGAAGTCTGAGAAGTCTGGGAAGCAGGAAAAGCTTCTTAAAGCTTATTAAGCCATATTTAAAGCTACTTAAAGCTAACTAAAGCTAATTAAAATATCAGAGCTTTGCAAACAACAAATCCTTAAAGCTTTTTAAAGCTGCTTAAAATCTCGCATGCCCAAGTAAGGACAAAGATACGGAAGCCTAAGAATAATTTGAATATTTGAATAGCTGAGATAATTGGACATATTTTGCGCAATTGCAGGTATACAACTGCATCTATTGTCTTTACCCACAAGTAAATCAGAAACATGGCGGCAAAAAAGGGGGAAAATAAAATAAACACAAGAAAGGATAAAGATAAAAAAGTCGACTCTAAATTTGAATCTAAAGCGGAATTAAAATCTGATAAACGCTTGTCAAATTATTTCTCTGCTCAAGAGAAAGATAGGAGACTAAGCCAAGTGGGCTCTACTAAACCTTCAGAAGAAGATATGGTGAATACTAGCCTTATGGAGACAAATGGTCTAAACTCATACAGCAATTCCCCTCCAAGTGACCTCCTTAATATTGATAGAGTCACTCTTAATAACTGTTTTGACTCACAAATGGAAAAGATAAAAGGTGAGATGCAACTTTTTACAACGACCTTTAAAGAAGAAATAAAGAAAGTAAATATAAGAATTACATCCATCGAAGAGAAATTGGAATGTTCAATGCTTAGAAATAACCTTATGGAAGACAAAATTAATTCCTTGGAGCAGAAAATAAATAACCTGGAAGCTAAGATGGTTGACTGGGAAGACAGGTCGCGGAGGAGAAATATTAGGATTAGAGGAATCCCGGAAAGTATATCTAACCAAATGTTGATTGCTTATCTGACTGAGCTTTTAAATTTTTTAGATATGCAGCTGCAAAATATCCCAATTATATTTGAGAATGTTCATAGACTGCCAAAAGCAAGAAGCCTACCAGCTCATATCCCAAGAGAAGTTATTGCAAGTTTTCATTCTCTTTACTTGAAGACCAAATTCAACCAAGCTTTAAGGCTTAAATCTTTAAAAGACTCAAAATTTGAAGAGCTAAAATGCTTTAATGACCTATCTCTGGCTACTAGAACTGCAAGGAAGAAATTTCTAACTTGCACAGGCAAGCTTAGAGATTACAACATAAGCTATACATGGTTATTCCCTACGGGGTTAAAGTTTTATTATAAAGACAATCTAGAAGCCTTTAAAGAGGTTGATAGTTTACATCAATGGTTATTAACAAATAAGATGATATGAAGCTATTGGGGATAAAATGGATGAGGGAAGCGGAGGTTATTTAAATTTTTTTTTTTTTTTTTTTGATATAGTGAAGAGAAACACTAAATAGTTTAACCAAACAAGGGGAATATTAAGTACCACAATAATTGTAAAACTACAAGGGTAACTTTAAAATTAGGGACATATATATATAAGTGAAATAGGGATATTAAGCAGAAATATAAATTAGAATATAAGGTTAGATAGTATATCCTAGATTATAATGAAATTATGTTGCACGGGGGAACACAACATGACACGCGCGTAAATAATATTACACACTAGTTTTTTAATATACGACTAAACAGGATACAATATTTCTGTAGAATATTAGAGCAAATTAATATGAGATACAAAGAAAATTCACGGGATGCTTGAAGCAGTGTTAATTATATATAATATATATAGCACTAGTCAAATTAACCACTAAGATAAGCACGGTTGATTAAAGCTATGAAGTCTCTTTAGGACTGTAATAGATAAGCACTTTATATATTAGATTTTTAATTTTTGAATATATAAGATTTGCACCCTGGCTAAATGATTGAGTAGATTATGTCGGTCAGATTGCTTTAAACATACGTATTATATATAGCACTGAATTTAAATTAATCACTGAGATATGCACTGATGATTAAAGTTATGAAGCCACCTTAGGATGGTAATGGATAAATAGTAAGGGAAGAAGGTAATAAATTCTAGTTTTTGGGTAAGGGGGTGATACTTCTTTTTAAGTTGTTATTATCATTTTATCTTTAGAGCTTTTATTTATGAGGCTCTCGGGTTGATAATTAGGTATAATTCTCCTCTGCTTCCCTCCAACCGCTAACGCGGTTGAGTTTGACTGATTTATACCTTGGGTAGGTTACGATCAGTAAAGGGCTTTGGGATGGCTCCCATGGGAGGAGGGGTAGGGAGCCTACGGGGGTTTAATGTTTTATGTACGTGCTGTCGTTTTGTTATGGTATGGTCATATTTGGTCCTTCTCATGAGATTGGCTCTATATGAGTTGCCCAATTCTAAATAGGATTAATTTTGGTAAAAATAGCAAGCCTGAACTAAGGGGGGTAGATCTAATAAAAAATTGTAATATTTTCTCTAGAGTCTTGGAAGATGAGTTTACTCCCTATAGCTGGACACAAGGGAGATTGTTCAACTCTAAACTGGATTAATAAGGATAAAAATAGTAACTTTGAACCTTAGAGGTTTAAATTCACCACAAAAGCGCAATATCCTTCTTAGGTTTTTGAAAGATGAATCCATTTCCATATGCGGGTTGCAAGAAACACATTGGGAGCAAAGAGGAAAAATACGTTTAAATTCTAAAGATTATCCATTTATTTTTTCCTCCTCCTTATATGATAAAAAAAAAAGAGGAGTTGCGACCCTCATTTCTTCTAGATTAGCTTTTAAATTTATTTACCAAATACAGGATCCAGAAGGCAGATATCATATATTAATTTGTGAAATAAATAATAGGATTTATACGATAGTGAATCTTTATGCCCCAAATTTAGCCCCGATTAAGTTTATTAGGAAACTAATGGATATAGTAGATAGAAATAGACAAGGCATGGTAATCTATTTATGGGATTTTAATTGTATGCTTAACCCAGAACTAGATAGGAGAAGCTTAATTAACGATCAGTATAATAAACAGCTAAAAACCTCTGCTAAATCCTTCAGTAACTTGTTAAAAAATAGGGGCCTTTTGGATCTCTGGAGGATTTTGCATCCTATGGAATATGACTATACTTGTTTCTCTGGGGCTCACCGGGTTTATTCCAGAATTGATCTAATAATATCAGACCCAAGCATATCCAAAATGCTTAAAAAAGTTTTTATTAAAAATATTGCATGGTCAGATCATAATGCGGTAATGATGATTCTGGATGATGGCTTGAAGGATAATAGATCAAATTGGAGATTAAACGATCGTCTTTTAAGTATTTCAGAATATTTAAAACAAATTAAGTCAACTACAAATTTATTTTTTGAAGAAAACACTAAAGATGACTTACCATTACCTATTATATGGTGCGCCTATAAGTGTACAATTCGAGGACATTTTATTAAGATGGGGTCCCAGGAAAAAAAAAAGAAGGGAAATAATCTTACGCACCTGTATATACAACTAGATCATTTAGAATATATAAATAAAAATAATCCATCTATAGATATTACTAAACAACTCTCTATCATTAAAGAGAGCATTAATGATTTACTAATCCAGAAAGCAAATTTTTCATTAGAAAAATTACGAAGGACATGGTATTACAGGGGGAATAAAGCGGATAAACTACTCTCGAATAGGTTAAAGAAGGATTCTATCAAGATGAGGGTAACTAAAATCATTCAAGAAGATAAGGTTCTTTTGAATCCATCAAAAATAGGTCAGGCTTTCCAAGCATTTTATACTAAACTATATAATCTTCCAGACAGACATTCCCCAGTTAATCTCTTAGAATATTTAGAGAAGTTAAATCTGCCAAAAATAACGAAATCTCAACTACAAAATTTAAATGACCCTATAAACCTGGAAGAGGTCAACCAAGCCATAGATAGATTGAAAATCTCTAAGTCTCCAGGTCCGGACGGTTTTACAAATAAATTTTATAAATCTATGAAAGAAAACTTAGCAACTACCCTGAGGGATATATTTAACGAGTTTATGTTAAAAGGTAATATCCCGCCGGAGATGCTGAGAGCTAACTTGGTCCCTATTCTTAAACCACAAAAGTCCTCAGAGTTAATAACCAATTATAGACCTATTTCGTTATTGAATGAGGATTTAAAACTTTACTCCTCAATAATGGCAAGTAGATTAAATGGAATTATGATGGATATAATCCATAGGGACCAAGTGGGCTTTATTTCCAAACGCTCTTCGGTATATAATGTCAGACGTCTCATAGACGTAGTGGATTGGGCCCAATCGAGGAAATACTCCCTCCTGATCCTGTCTTTAGATGCAGAGAAAGCATTCGACAGGGTCAGGTGGGACTTCCTTGATGCGGTCCTACAAACCTTTGGCTTTTTTGGGAATATAAGAAAAGCAATACTGGCCTTATATTCAACTCCTTCTGCAAGAGTTGTGGGAGCGGGATTCAGCTCAGATTTTTTCTCGTTGAAAAACGGGACGAGACAGGGCTGCCCGCTCTCACCTCTTCTCTACTTATTGACAATAGAAGTTCTAGCGGTAGCAATAAGGAAAAACGAGGTAATAAAGGGCCTTAATTTCAAAAATGATTGCATTAAATTAACAATGTATGCTGACGATATTGTATTAACCCTAGCAGATCCTTTAAACTCCTCTATAGCTTTCTTTAATACCTTAGATGAATACGCTTTACACTCAGGCTATAAAATTAATGTCAATAAGTCGACTGCATTACTAATGAATACCCCTCAGAATACAAGGGCAATACTTAAGCAGAGATATGAATTTAATTGGGCGGAGGTTTCTTTTAATTATTTGGGAATTGAAATAGCAAATGACGTTAATATTATCATGGAACTCAATTTCCTATCTCTTCTTAGAACTACGGCAAAGAAACTAAAAAATTGGAAAAATTTAGAGATCTCATGGTGGGGCCGTATCAATGTAGTTAAATCTTATATTATCCCAAAATGGGTTTATTTATTTAGAATGGTGGCATTACCGTGCCCGGACAGTTGGTTGACCTTAGCTCAATCCCTATTGAATAAATTTATATGGTTACATAAGCCTCCAAGAATATCCCAAAAACGCTTAGCCTTAAAAGTGAAAAAGGGGGGCCTGGGGGTCCCTATTCTAAAAGACTTCCAAAATGCTGCGACCTTTACACACGCAATTATTACTCAACTAAATGATAGTAAGAATGAGATATGGTACAAGATAGAACAAGACCTTACTTCAACTGAGGGTCCACCGTTGGAGCTGTCTGTGCTCTTTTGGCCCCTAAAATTACAGACCGATCATAAAGTAAACCCCATTTCATCAAGTGTTATTCTGAACAATGTTCTAAGGGGGTGGAAAAAAACTAAAAATTCACTAGGTCTTTATAATAAGTTAATCCCTTCCCTTTCTTTAAGAAATATGGCTTACTATATGACTAATTTTAACTTAAAAAGCTGGATTGAAAAAGGCATATATAAATTTCAAGACTTAATGGATAGAAACGGATGGATGGATTTTCAAACTTTAAAACAAACATATAAAATAGACAATAAGGAGACTTTCAATTACCTTAGACTAAAAGGCTTTTGTCATCAATATGTTATCACAGAAAGGTGTGATCGCTTAAGGGACATAGGAAACATCCTTGATAGGGATTCTCCAAAAAAAACTATTATCTATGGGATTAAACCTATTACAAAAAAACTCAGATGAACCTTTAGAAGCTATAATTAATTCTTGGCAAAGAGATTTGGGAAATCAGATTACTTGTAACCAATGGAGAGAAGCTCTAAATCTTACCTATAAACATATCCATTGCCTTAATCTGGTGGAATGCCATTTTAAAATCATAAATAGGTGGTATATGGTCCCCAGTAAAATTAAGAAGTTTAGTAATTCAGGTAACGCCAATTGCTGGAGATGCAATGTGGAATGTGGGAACTATCTACATATATGGTGGGACTGTAGGTATATACAGAAGTTTTGGAAAATGATCTTATCTAGGATAAAACTTATTACTTTGATTGATTTACCTATGGCACCACAGATATGCCTTTTGCAATTAGATATCTACCAGGTTAGTGGTAGTTCACTGCCGGTTATCTTGCATATACTACTAGCCGCGAAACTTTCTATTGCAAGGTATTGGAAAATGGAGTTGGTGCCCTCCTGGCCCGTAGTTAAGGAACAAATTAAATATCAATTGAAAATGGAAGCTGGGTTAAATATAAAATATCAAGAACGCTATAACTCCTGGTTGGCGAAGTTAGAGGCTGTTGTTGACTTATAGATAGATGTCCAAAATTTTTCTGGGCCTAAGTTGATATCGATACTATATTAAGAGAGACCTCATATGACCATTTGATGTTTTGTCCTGTTATGTCCTTTTGTAGGTGAGTTGTTTACAGTGAGATTTTTAAACAACATAGGTGTTTTACTAAACGTAACTATACTACTTCAAACCTATGTGAAAAAAGTAATGATGTTAATGATGTTATGTGTGTCTTACTGTATATGTTTTATACGGGATGTTTTGTTAATTGTATCTTTTTTTTTGTGTTTGTTGCTAATTCTATTGTGTTATAAAAAAAGAAAAAAAGCGGAGTTGATGTCTCCGAATAAAGATTATATATTGAAAAAAAAAAAAAACTATAAATATAAAAAGATATCTCCCGAAGTTAGATTGTATGTGCTTGGTAAAGTGGAGTAAGGCACCACACTTGTACACTTCAGTAGACTGAAAATATGAAATCTGTCCGGAAAGTATTTGCGCAACATTGACCTAACCTGGCAGCTAAGGAGAGTGGACTTGAATGTGCATGCGTGAACAATGACAATTTTACTGCACAAGTCAGAGGGGACGCATGACACCATTGAGTGAGCATGTGTACTGTGTGGCCATTGCATTCAAAATGACTAAACAAGTAGAGCAACGAATCTGCATAAAATTTTGCATCAAGTGTGAAAATTTCTCCACAGAAACTATTTAGATGATTCAGAAGGCTTTCAAGGACAATGCAATGAGTGCAGCGCAAATACAATCACCCAGTTGACTCAGCGCCCCTGCAGCCCAGATTTGGCACCCTGCGACTTCTGGCACCTTTGAAATGGAAGAGATTTCAGACTGTTTTGCAGAGTGTTTGAACAGTGGAAGATAGCTTGGGAGAATGGTGTGAGGACCCAAGGTGCCAGCTTTGAAGTAGACTGAGCTGTCATTTTCCTATGTACAATATTTTCCATATTTCTGGTATCTTGTATCTTAAATCCATATTTTTCTCATATTACATGTTCAGATTATTTTTCATATTACATGGATGAATACCTTCCGGACAGACCTCATATGAGTGACACTTAAATCTTGTCAAGATGCAGATTAGGGACGAAGAACGGCAATGATTCAAAAGTCACCACAATAGATATGCAATGTCGTATACCACAAAATGCAATGTACTGATCCCAAACTGAAACAGATTATTTCGTCATAGGGAAAAAAAACTCTGTTTGATTTTTCTAGAGCCTTTAGGAGTCCATATATAACCTGATAAACCTGATAGAGCCTGATAAAGAGTGAAAAACTTTGCTTCCATAGTCACCCACTGCGTATTCGCACTACCAGCAGTGTTCATAAGTGCCTGAGAGAGCACTGCAGCTCTATGATTTTCTTTGACATTAGGAACCCCACGGCCGCCTCTAAAGGGATGTAAAAAAAAGAACCTTATTTGAAACCTGAGGATTTTATGGCCCCTTCCATGCTAAACAAACTAAGCATGAGTAAAGACAAATATTTTTAATCTACAACCGCGTATCAATGCAGCTTTAGGGAGGGGGGATTGGAGGGGGATTGCAATTCAGGATCCGCCCCAGATGCCAAATGCTCTTGGTGCGCCCCTGTGTGTCAGTGTGTGTATCTGTATGTGCGTAAATGTGTATCTGTGTTTTTGTATGTGCATGTGTGTGTGTGTATCTGTATGTCTGTACATCTGTATGTGTGTCATTGTTTGCACCTGTGTCTGCGTATCTGCATGTCTGTACATATATGTTTCAGTATGTTTGCCACTCTTTGTATCTTTATCTGCTTGTGTGTTTCAGTGTTTGCATCTGCATGTGTCAGTATAGCTATTAGTGTGTCTTATCAACTGAATGTGTGTCTTTGCACCTGCATGTGTGTCAGTGTTTGCATCGGTGTGTCTGTGTATCTACATGTGTCATTGTGTTTGTCTATGTATCTGCATGTGTGTCAGTGTGAGTATCTGTGAATCTGAATGTGTGTCAGGGTTTGTAAATGTGTCTGTATTTGTATCTATGTGTTGGTGTGTGTATTAGTGTGTCTGTGCAACTGCATGCATATCAGTGTTTTTATCTGTACATTTGTATGTGTGCCAGTATGTGTATCTGTCTGTCTATACATCTGTATTTGTATCAGTGTTTGTATTTGTGTGTCTATACATCTGTATGTGTGTCAGTGCAACTGTATGTGTGTCAGTGTTTGCATCTATGTCTGTGTATCTGCATGCGTGGCAGTGTGTATCTGTATGTGTCAGTATGTGTATCTGTAGCTGCATGTGTACCAGTCTGTGCATCAGTGTGCCTTTGCAACTGCATGTGTGTCTGTATATCTGCATGTATCATCATGTGAATCTATCTGCATGTGTATCAGTGTGTGTATCTTAATGTGTGCCAGTATCTGTATGTGTGAGTATGTCATTGTTTGGATCAGTTTACATTTGCATATATGTGTGTATCAGTGTCTGTGCAACTGTATTTGTGTCTGTGCATTTGCATGTGTTTCAGGGTTTGTATCTGTGTACCTACATGTATGTCTGTATATGCATATGTGTGTGTCTATGTATCTGCATGTGTATCAGTGTGTGTATCTGTGTGAGTGTGCCATTGTTTGTATCTGTGTGTCTGTACAACTGTATGTGTGCCAGTGTTTGCACCAGTGTGTTTGTGTATCTGCCTGTGTTTGTATCTGTGTATCTGCATGTGTTTCATTGTTTGTATCTGTGTGGCTGAGTATTGCATGTGTGGCAGTGTTTATATATGTGTGTCTGTGCAACTGTATGTGTGGCAGTGTTAGAATCTGAGTATCTGTATGTGTGGCAGTGTTTGTATCTGTATCGGCATGCATGCCAGTGTGTGTATCAGTGTTTGTATCTGTGTACCTGCATGTTTGTCAATATGTGTATCTGTGTGTCTATGTATCTGCATTTGTGTGAGCATATGTATCTGTATCTCTGTATCTGTGTGAGTGTCATTGCTTGAATCTGTGTGTCTGTCCATCTGTATGTGTGTATCTGTGTGGCTATGCAACTGTATGTGTCAGTGTTTGTATCTATGTATCTGTCCATCAGTATAATTGTTTGTATCTGTGTCTTTGTGCAATTTTGTGTATCTGTATTTGCATGTGTGTCAGTGTGTGCTTCTGTATCTCTGTGAGTGTGTCATATCTTGGATTTGTGTGTCTGTACATCTGTATTTGTGTCTGTGTGTTTATCAGTGCATGTGTGTGATTTTGTGTATCTGTATCAGTATCAGTGTTTATATCTGTGTATCAACACATGTGTCAGTGTACGTGTTTGTGTATCTGCATTTGTGTCAGTGTGTCTATCTGCACAGTGAGAAGCAGGAGGAGCCTGGAGAGCCTGGGGCAGAGGAGAAGCAGGGAGAGCCTGGGGCAGAGGGGGCATGGGGCAGAAGAGAAGCAGGGGAAGAAAAAAAGGGAGTCTGGGGCAGAGAAAAGCATATACATTTGAAATAACAGCAACTATATTAATAACAAACATTCTGCTAATATGAGGGGTACAATTTATGGAAATGGGCTGCCAAGGGGTACTCAAGTGAAAAATGGTTGGGAACTACTGCTCTAATCTATTCACTTTCGCTAACGCTACACACACACACACACACACCGGTACTCCTTGACTGCTAGAACAGGTTCTTGAGTAGGGTACCAGAGGAGTGCTGACAGGACCAATACGCATAATGTTTATTTTTAACTGCAATAATATATATATATATATATTTTTTTTTTTTTTTCAATTTGACAATTTTTATTTTGTCATAAAATGTAGTTTAGGGGGTACAGAAAGAAAAGAGGGGGGTAAAACAGTGTATCTTCACAGAAATGGAACACACATCATCCGTTAACATTATGTTATGCAGTAGTTTTATACACATGGGAGGAACACATTACTTTTCACATATGGATTACGTTATGGGTCGTTACCTCTCTTTGTAGTTTGTGCTGTGTGAGGATCGTGGTAGGATGGGGTGCTCTTACTTAGGTATATAGCTGAGGTGGGGGGCGAGGGGGGAAAACGTTGCATCCAGCAAGCTCGTTGCAAGGTTATAAGGCTTTTTGTGTTAATCCCATACCCTAGGCACACGATTTGGTAAGCACCCCTTTTCTGTGGGCAAGCCCTATAGTGGTCGGCTAGTGTTGGTATGGTCTCCTCTTTTTATTCCTATGACTAGCGAGGTACGTGTGTCACATTCAAGTCGGGTGTTTCAGCGCCCATCTTTCCCATACTTCGTGTCTCCAACTTTTATGGGGCGGTACCTGGGATATATTTGATTCGTATTTCCCAGTTTAGGAGAGATATCGAATCAGCTCTTGCATTAACGCGTTAGTGGGTTTTTTGCAATAAGGTTTTGGACCGCCACAAGTATATGGGGTATTAAGTACTTAATTGGCTTGGGGTAGTTGGCTTCGAACATGGGTAGAAGCAGAGAGGTTGGGGAGTTCGGTATCATGATTGAGTGTTTTGGTGTATTAAAGAGATAACTGCTTTCCCGTACGGTTGGGGTTTCGAGCATTTCCACCAGGTGTGTAGGAATGTGCCCATATCCATTTTGCAACGCCAGCAAGTGCTGGACATCTTCGGGCCCATGGTGGCTAGACGTGTGGGGACCATGTACCAGCGGTAAAAGAGTTTGCAGGTGATCTCTAAATGAGAAGCGCAAAATGTCAAGCCCCTGGTTGCATTTACTGAGGCCAGCCAGATCTGTTCTGGCAGTGTCTGATCCAGGTCCTTCTCCCAGGAGCATACACAAGTAAGGGATTTAATTCCCTTTCGGGGCATTAATAGCGTGTATATGGTGGAGATGGGCTTTTTCTTTGGTGTGTCTGCCATAATAATCTTTTCGAAGGACATTAGGGAAATATTAGTGGGCGGTGTGGGGTGTGGTACATGGGTTTTCCACCATGAGGTCAGCTGTAGGAATGAGTGGTGCGCAGCGTTTGGTATTATGTAGCTAGTCTTCAGTTGGGCAAATGTGGCTAGTTTGCCCTTGTCCAGGAGAGAGTGTATGTGGAACACCCCGCATCTATTCCAGACTGTGTAATTAAAGTCAGGTATCATTTGCGCCAGTGCTTTAATGGGGGTCGAGAGAGGAGTCGGGTAGCAGCTGCCCAGTCGGGTAGCAGCTGCACAGGAGTTTGCGGATGGCGTCCCACATTTTTAGTGTTGTTAAGGTGGCAGAAAGTGCGTTCGAGGTATCTCCCCTTTGGTGGGCAATCATATTTTTATAATTTCACTTGCATTAATAAAATGTCTCATAAAGTCCTCTAAAATTCCTCAGTGTTTTGTTGCCATCATGTCATGCACCAAGCATCCTCCCTTACAAGCATAGTTGGTTACAAGAAAGGTTGCTTATTCTCCTCTCAGATTAAGCCGCTGTGTTTCTACAAACAGTATTCCAATGAAATTCTACCCTACAGAGAGCTGTTTGTTGGAACACTGGCCAAATGAGGCACAGCAAGAATAAACAGCAAGTACTTAAAAGTTTTGTCTGCGCTCTTAATTACCTCATATTGCAAAAGTGATGGAAGCAGCCGCACTCAATCCCAGCAGGCACCTGGTGCTCTGGAGCAGGACCAGCAATCCCACAGCGATAAGGCAACAAAAGAAATTTCCAGGCACTCAAGGTGTTGAAGCCGCAGGTGCACCTTGAGTGCCTGGAGAATTTCTTTTGATGCCTTAATTACCTCATAAACATTTCTAAACGTAAATCTTCATATTTTCCTATATAACAATAGGGATGTTAATTAAGGGACTCTCTGAACACCATAACCACTACAGCTAATTATACTGTTTGTCATGCATTTTTGCTGTACTAGTATGAAGTGGTTTCAAAAACTGGAGTATTCCATCAGACCTAAAGGATTGAGAAGACATAACGAGGAAGTTTCACTTCTTCGTTATCTGTCTGAAATATGTATAGGTTACTGCAGGACTCCACAGTGCCAAATTAATACAACCATTCCAGCGCTTTAGATGCCATTGAATTATAGAGGGAGTGTATAATACGTTGCAATGGTAATGTTACTTTGATCATTTCTTGATCACATTTTTGATCACGCATAAAATGTTCTGAAAATAGCATGGTTCTAACTCACCATCTGGCTTGAGAAGAACAGCAATGTAATCTGAGACAAAGGAACTGACGTAGAGGAGTACAGCTGGGGCAGTGGTGGTTCTAAAGCTGAAAGAAATCTCATCGCGAGTTAGATTGTTCACAAAAAGTGGAAGGTGTGTAATGTTGGCAAACTCCTTGGCAGCTATCATGCTTATCGATAGAATATTGTATCGCAGCCATGTTCCAACCTCAAAATATGCACCAATATCTAGATAAAGGAATACATTTAAAAAACCATCACACAGCAAATGGACAAAAACAACACACAGCAACACTGCATTTGAAGAAAGAACATAAGCGTAAAATTCAAGTGACTACTAGATTAAAATCGTCTTAAAAAATAGCATACTGCTGGATTTTCAGAAAGTAACTTTTTGCTCACGTATTATATCATTCTGTGCTTTCTTTGTATTTCCCATTATCTAACACCCATCTTTTCCAGCTCAGTCTCATTTGATCCCCTGCTGATTGTGAACGTTTGCCCACTGACAAAGAAATGATCAGTCTATAATTTTAATGGTAGGTGTATTTTAACAGTGAGAGACAGAATAACAAAACAAAAAGAACAAAAAATCCAGAACGCATGTCAAAAAAGTTATAAATTGATTTGCATGTCAATGAGTGAAATGAGTATTTGATAACCTATTAATCATCAAGATTTCTGTCTCCCAGGTGTCTTTTATACGGGTAACAAGCTGAGATTAGGAGGACTCTCTTAAAGGGAGTGCTCATAATCTTAGCGCGTTACCTGTAGAAAAGACACCTGTCCACAGAAGCAATCAATCAGATTACAAATTCTCCACCATGGCCAAGACCAAAGAGCTGTCCAAGGATGTCAGGGACAAGACTGTAGACCTACACATGGCTGAAATGGGCTACAAGACCATCGCCAAGCAGCTTGGTGAGAAGGTGACAATAGTTGGCGCGATTATTCGCAAATGAAAGAAACACAAAATAACTGTCCATCTCACTTGGTCTGGTAATCCATGCAACATCTCACCTCGTGGAGTTTCAATGATCATGAAAACGGTGCTCAAGAAAGCACATGTACAGGCCTGTCTGAAGTTTGCCAATGAACATCTGAATGATTCAGAGAAGAACTGGGTGGAAGTGTTGTGGTCAGATGAGACCAAGATCGAGCTCTCTGGCATCAACTCAACTCACCGTGATTGGAGGAGGAGGAATGCTGCCTATGACCCCAAGAACACCATCCCCACTGTCAAACATGGAGGTGGAAACATTATGCTTTGGGGGTGTTTTTTCTGCTAAGGGGACAGAACAACTGCACCACATCATATTGACATCAAAGGGACGATGGACGAGGCCATGTACCATCAAACTTGGGTGAGAACCTCCTTCCCTCAGCCAGGGCATTGAAAATGGGTCGTCCAGCATGAAAATGACCCAAAACACACAGCCAAGGCAACAAAGGAGTGGCTCAAGAAGAAGCACATTAAGGTCCTGGAGTGGCCTAGCCAGTCTCCAGAACTTAATCCCATAAAATATATGTGGATGGAGCTCAAGGTTCGAGTTGCCAAATGTCAGCCACGAAACCTTAATGACATAGAGAGGATCCGCAAAGAGGAGTGGGACAAAATCCCTCCTGAGATGTGTGCAAACCTGGTGGCCAACTACAATAAACGTCTAACCTCTGTGATTGCAAACAAAGGTTTTGCCACCAAGTACTAAGTCGAAGGGGTAAAATACTTTTTTCACTCATTGACATGCAAATCAATTTACAACTTTTTTGACATGTATTTGGCTTTTTTTGTTATTCTGTCTCTCACTATTAAAATATACCTACCATTAAAATTATAGACTGATCATTTCTTTGTCAGTGGGCAAATGTTCAAAATCAGCAGGGGATCAAATACTTTTTTCTCTCAATGTGTGTGTATATATATATATATATATATATAGTAAATACCTATTCATGCTTCATTATGCATTTCAAATGTATAATGCTATTACCTCTGTTACAGAAGGGCCCCTCAAATCCCGTTCCATTGCAATCACAGGTGTAGTGATTGTATCTTTCCACACAGCGACCAAGATTCTGACACTCTACTCGTGGCCTCTCACAGTAGCCTGTGCAGTTGGTCCTTATACCTAACGTTTCATTAGCTTTTCCTTCTAAATCCAATGTAACTCCATTCATTCTCAGCGCACGAAGGCAACCAACAAATGGTTTTAACTTGTACTCTGCAGAACCTACAATCAAAATGTTTAAACATTAAAGGTATAATTAAAAAATCAAATAACACAGAAGTAATAGATTTTATAAATTAGAAAAATGACATAAAATAAATAGAAATACATAAAATAAAAAAAACATATGAGTGTCACGGTGTGGGAAGAGATTGTGGGGGACATTGTTTAGAAACAGGGAAGTTAATAAGATTTTCTTTTCAATTCACTATGATTCATCATGTTAAAACTCTTATTGACTATCCTTTTGGAAGTTTTGCTTTTGCTGTCTACCAATTATCCTACCTCACTGATCGGCCACTGAGTAACCTCACTAAGGTCTAAGTTCCTTCTGCAAGTTAAAACTCAACTTATCAAACAATAGAACTTCCTTGGGTTGTTAAATTCACACCTGAAATGTGTCAGTATAAACAAGTCTACAATAGGTCATGTATTCCAAGCCTTTTCTATAATCTGTTGAATTCCAGTCTAAAAGAAGATTCTACTTTTGAAACACAAGCCCTGCATAATGTCCCAATAAATGTTTATCTTCCAACCTGATGATACCGGCTAGATGTAAAGCCCTTACTATGAGCCAGGGTTCTAAAGATCATAATTACATAGCTACACTGCTTATTATATGAACCATAGTGCATTGCTCTATTCACACACTTTCTTTGTCTGTTTCAACATATTTCTATGCTTATCACATTGAATTATCTACTATTCCTGCAAATGACTGGGTATATCCGTTGCTATGAAATTTATATTTTTATTTAGTTTTTTTTTTAATAATATTAATTCTAAAATAGCTCAGATATGGTGCTCAGGATGGACTGAGCCCAAAACTGTGAATAAATTGAAAGCCTCTCACTTTCATTACCAGACTCACACTGGCCATGTCTTTACATTGATAGAGCTCCCAGTGACAACAGATAATTGCTGGCTGTTCCACTGTACACACATACCCAAAAATTATCCAAAGCGGAGTTCAAAGCACCATAACTAATAAAGCCAGCTGTAGTGTTTATGGTACAGGAGTGCCTACCTGAGTCCTACTGGAATCCCAGGGCCACATCTACTTATACTTTTCTATTTTCTCTTCAGAGCTAAGCAAAGGCAGCCTCGCTCAATTAGAGTGTTAGTGCTCAGCCAATTAGTGCAATATTGGCTATTCTATAGAGAATATTGAATGTGGCACAAGTTGTGGATCTAAGTAAGTTTTCAAACTGTACTAGAATGTTGTAATGGTTATGGTGCTTGGAGTGTTACTTTTGGGGTGAAGATTACTCCAGATCCCACAAACACCAGTCGAACAGAAGAAGTAGAAGAAGGGGGATATTTTTATTTTATTGTGTGGAGAATAGGGTCTTATACTCCTGGAAGGTAGGAAGAAGAGAATCACATTAACATTAGAGGTCTGTTGCCCAAGGATCACGAGAGGGGTCATTTTATTGAGTCAATCACACTTAATTTTGAAGGAGAAAATTTAAATTTTTTGATACTCCATTCTCTAAACTTTATAAATTATTTGCTAATAATATCACGGTTTACTCACCTACACGTAATGGACGATCATAAGACATGTTGAGGTAGGTCTGAAGGGGGAATCTGCGGATAACCCAGGGTAAGTAATCTACCTTGATTCTTGCTAGCTTGACATTCATCTCAGCCTTCACTTGGTGCCATTCATCATCATTAAAACCTCGGGGTGATTTTACAGTTACATTTTCATGGCCGTTACCAATGTCATAAATAAACGCCAGTTCTTTTGTTGCTGAATAGTAAAAAAAAACAAAAAAAAACCCCAAACATTTTGGTTGATGTTTTATTGATTTTGATAACAATCATACCCAACTAAACAATAACTACAACCTGCAAAGGGAAAGTGGAGCGTTATAAGTGAGACAGGATTGTCACAACCAACAAGACCCAGTGGAGCGCTGATATAACAAAATACAACTTACCCTTATAATAAGGGATACACATGTATATATGAGAGTATCTAGGGGAAAAAGATAGGTGGAAAAAATTGGTGCAGTATGCTAAGGACTAAATAGTCAAAACGAACTTGAATTATAGCAAACTCACATGGCTAAGAGCCTGGGAAGGATAGGCTCAAGTCACAATCGCAGAGGTATTTAAAGTGAATACCCAACTTCTTCTGTGATGGTTTTCAAATGCTCAAAAAGAATTGAAAAAGCCTTTGCATAAGGTGAAACGCGTCTCGGACAGCAAGGACTTTTTTACTTTGACCATTATTCAATGGTATTTTATTTACTATTTATATATGTTTATGTAATAAATAGATTTTATTTCTTATAAGTTCCTTGAACTGTTATTTCCTGCTGCTAAAGAAGAGTTGTGCCCTCTTAAAGGCACAGTGCTGGTTTAACTTAGAGCCCAGTGTGGATTGGCTCTCAATAAGGTGAGCAAGTACCTTTATCAATTTTCACTGTTATATTGGTCCAAAGGATATTACACTCTGTCCCTCTGTTTTTCTTTTTGAAAAATTAAGTGAAAAAAGAAATGTCCACATGATTTCCAGGTTGCCATTGTATTACTACAATTACAACTATCATTTGTCACAACATGTATCCTAATGTTCCTGCGGTCAGCGGGAGGGGGCTGCTTATTAAAGGGTGGTAACACAATAGGAGGCAGGAGGGGCTCTAACTATAATACTGGGAGGACCGGGTGTCCCCTCCATGGGTCGTTGGGGGCAGTAATCATAATACAAGAGAGGGGTGGTGGAGGACTCTAGGCCCCCTGATTTTATAATTGTAGCTCCCATCTGCCACCCGTGGGTGGGGGTTGGGGTTTGAAATCCAGACCATACTCAGGCTCATTCAAAATAAATAATTATTTTTGGGTTTTGCATTCCAAATCAGAGTTTAATCAATGACTCGGTTAATATCTGTGCCAGTTAGCTATGATTGTGTGTGACTTAGTCCCTTTAAAGAACTAAATGTTTCATCATATGCATTCTTTGAAAACACCATGCTGTATTGTACTAATCACTTGCTGAACTTTTCATCTATATCGCCACAGTTCTGCGTGCTTGTGAAATTGCATGACAGTTGCTATTTAGCATGGCTAATAAACAAATGGTCCTCTTTAAAGTTTTAAAACATTTCACAAGTAGATTTTAGCATTATGGCTGTTATAAATTATGACAAAAGCAATTCACACCAGCCACTCACTGTTCAACTCAATCCTGATAAAGATCTGAAATCTGCCATATATGTCAGGATATCCTCCTGCATTCTCCAAAAAGGTTCCAGATAGAGCAGTGGTTTTGAAGTAGAAGGAGATATCAACACTAGTTTCTGGTTTGAATGTTGGGAAGAGTAGGCTGGCTCCTTTCATAAATGTCACTGTATTCCATGTGTTTCCTAAAATTAAATTAAAAATTAAAAATGATTTTACTATATTGATCTTTTAATCTATTTACAAGCCAAAAACAAAGTTCATCACATGCAATAATCCTTTATTTGTGTCCTTTAAACATGTCAAACTATACAAAACTAATGGATTAAATATCTTATAATAACCTCTAGAGGAGAAAAGTAGCTTGGCTGATATTTGTGTCAAACATAAAGAACAGGCATACAGCTTTATTTTCAGATGATATTTAACTCTCAACAGACTCCAGAAAGTTCAACTCCCATCAGATCTCTGTTGGAAACAGTGTTGGAAAAAGGGCACCTACCAACACTGCTAGTGGTCATACCCTAAGCTGAATACAATTTCTCCTACCACAGGTGTTTGGGAAACTATATCTGTTAGATCCCTAGGCTCTCTTACTCTTTAAACTCGTTGATTTAACAGAGCGCAGAATAACCAGCCACTGGGAAAGCACTTGCAGCTCGTAGAGCAATTGGTGAATTATGGGCAAATATCTGAAAAGCTGCCTCTGTCATAGTCTGTATAATAAGGCGAGCCATGGATATGGAGGGATTGTCTGCCCAGCTGAATGGTTTTCCTAAATCCTTTCACAAAGTTTAGGACCCCTGCCTTTCGAGGCTGTTTTGGAGATACGCCATGTAACCTGTTCCTTTCCTACATAAGCTCAACTAGCTTCTGAGGCACTTGGATTTTTCCCACCCATCACTTTCCAATTTTTCCTTTCTTGGGGATTCAGGCATGTTGCCTCTGCTTCCTCTTTACTCCTCTCCCTACATACCTTTCTTTTCCTCGCTTCACCTCTTTGTTCTCTCATCCTCTTCGTATATTCGTATTTGTATATAGTTTAATGTGGTTAATTTCTCTCCTTCTCCCCTCTACCCCTTTTTCCTCAACCCCTTCATGGCCTTCTATTTGGGAAGCAATACATTAATGATAGTTTACACCTATGCGAAGCAATCTCTGGGGCCATACTCACTATAATTTATTGTCCTATAGTTTTGGTTGTGTCTCTTCCCCCGTCCCACAAGTAGGAGCACTTCGCAGATTTAGAAAATGTTGAATCTTCTGCAACCTTATCCCTTATAGTCAACACAATGTGAGGATACCTGTTTGTATGAAATTACCGATGCTTCTCATCTCTTGTGATTGGTGCCTAATACTCAAGTAATAGTTATGCTTCATTGATATACACTCGAGCGCATACAGATGTAACAATCTTTTCAACACAAGAGTGTGTTTGTCCTTGGACCACAGGCAGTAAACTGTTATTTAGGAGGCTATTTTGCTAATCAAATCTACAATATAACTGCCTATTTATGCTATAAACCTTTGGATTATTGGGCAGTATACTCCTATAGAGGAGGCTATTTTGCTAATAATACCTGTTATATCACTGCCCATTATTCCAATTAAGTTTGGATTATTGTTTTTAGGTTTTATTAGATATTAATATTATTATTAGAAGCCCATCAGCTGGTGCACTTCTTTTTAGTAAATACCTAGTAAAAGTTAAGTTTTAGCTACTGCAGTTTTTTACCATATGCAGTATTTGACTATATTAACCTGTTATATTGGTGATCCTCCTGTTTTCCTTTTTTTTCTGTTTCACATTTTATTTGGTTGTTTTATAAAAAAAAAATTATAGTCAATTCTAGAGATTTTAAAACTAAGACAGTGGAACATAGACATATGTATTAGTATTTTTTGCTATGTTAAAGGCAATAGATTTGGAACCATGCCTATGTAAAGACCCCGCTATCGACAGTTTGCCAATTTTTCCATCTTTAACATACTACGTTCTAATATGGAGTTTCTATTTCTTTATTGAAAGTTTAATTCCTTTTAGGTGATAAGAAACGTTCTTTAGCTTCTCCATTTTTTATATGGGGTTATTAAATCTAGCAATTTAAAATTATTCTATGTATTTGGGAGTCATTATATCATACTTTGTTATTTTAAGAATATGAGGGAATTTACTTATTTAATGGAGTAAGGAGCCGCCTAAGAAGTACGTAAATTATTATCAATTTGGATTTGTTTATTGGATTTAAACATTTCAAAAGGAATTTTATATATTATCCTCACTTGCCCTTTAACTATTTCTAAGCAATGATTTAAGTCAGTGTTGGTGTTCTGCCAATTAGTAAAGATCTAGTATACATCCGGGCTTTAAAAAAAAAAAAAAAAAAAATTGGCATTAGGATTTATCATAGGCTAGGATTTATTTATCTGGTATATATTCCTTTATCGTACTATTCCACTTCAGCACTTTAGTAAGTCTGCCTCAGTTGCCTTTTGCCCATGTCTAGATTCAGGTGTGAGTGGTTTGTATTATAAGGAGCTTCACTTTGAATGGATTCCTCCTATATATCTCCAGAATTTGCTATGTTCACTCATGTTGAGAAAGCTCCAGAGGGGTGCGAAACGCATCCAGGGTACTCACGCTTACCTTTATGTGGGTGGCGGTGTAGGTGGTCTTCCTTACGTCTGGCAGCAGAAGGTATCACAACTACCTAATCTTTCATTCCATAAGTGTTCCTATTTTTTGCAAGTATGTTGTGCTTGCTTGGATATCTATATATTTATCTTGTGATTATTATATGCTGTTTGCATTACTCTATATTCCTACTTCTATATTTAGCTTTTTGGAGTGCTGCCATGACTATTTTCTGTCATACATCGTTGCAATTTTTATATCAATAAATGTGTACTTTTTCATTATTTCTGTGTATTTTTCTGTGGATCATAAGGGTTTTTCTCCTGAGTGCAGACTCCATTTTGTTTTGTGTCACGTAATGCAAATGTGGGATAGCCCAGCACCGGAATTAACCCTATCAAGGCCTTGATCTCAGGATTATTTAACCTAACATTTAAGACATTTTACTTGAGTTGCAGTATTGTCTGTGGGTTTCATACAACACCAACATATTTTTTGTTATATTTCATTAAGGGTTCGAGGCTGACGTTTGGCAACTCGAACCTTCAGCTCCCTCCACAGATTTTCTATGGGATTAAGGTCTGAAGACTGGGTAGGCCACTCCAGGACCTTAATGTGCTTATTCTTGAGAGACTCCTTTGATGCCTTGGCTGTGTGTTTTGGGTTATTGTCATGCTGGAATACCCATCCGCAAGCCATTTTCAATGCCCTGGCTGAGGGAAGGAGGTTCTCACCCAAGATTTGACAGTACATGGCCCTGTTTTGTCCTGTCCCCTTAGCAGAAAAACACGCCCAAAGCATAATGTTTCCACCTCCATGTTTCACGGTGGGGATGGTGTTCTTGGTTATAGGCAGCATACCTCCACCTCCACACGGTGATTTGAGTTGATGCCAAAGAGCTCGATTTTGGTCTCATCTGACCACAACACTTTCACCCAGTTCTCCTCTGAATCATTCAGATGTTCATTGGCAAACTTAAAGGACCACTCTAGGCACCCAGACCACTTCAGCTTAATGAAGTGGTCTGGGTGCCAGGTCCTTCTAGGGTTAACCCATTTTTTTATAAACATAGCAGTTTCAGAGAAACTGCTATGTTTATTAATGGGTTAAGCCTTCCCCCTAATCCTCTAGTGGCTGTCTCATTGACAGCCACTAGAGGCGCTTGCGTGCTTCTCACTGTGATTTTCACAGTGAGAGCACGCCAGCGTCCATAGGAAAGCATTGTAAATGCTTTCCTATGCGACCGGCTGAATGCGCGCGCAGCTCTTGCTGCGCGTGCGCATTCAGCCGGCGGGGCGGAACGGAGGAGGAGAGAAGGAGGAGAGCTCTCCGCCCAGCACTGGAAAAAGGTAAGTTTTACCCGTTTCCCCCTTCCAGAGCCGGGCGGGAGGGGGTCCCTGAGGGTGGGGGCACCCTCAGGGCACTATAGTGCCAGGAAAACGAGTATGTTTTCCTGGCACTATAGTGGTCCTTTAAGACGGGCCTGTACATGTACTTTCTTGAGGGACCTTGCGGGTGCTGCAGGATTTCAGTTATTCATGGCATAGTGTGTTACCAATTGTTTTCTTGGTGACTATGGTCCCAGCTGCATTGCGATCATTAACAAGATCCTCCTGTGTGGTTCTGGGATGATTCCTCACCGTTCTCATGATAATTAAAACTCCACGAGGTGAGATCTTGCATGGAGCATCAGACCGAGGGAGACTGACAGTTATTTCGTGTTTCTTCCATTTGCGAATAATCGCATCAACTATTGTCACCTTCTCATCGAGCTGCTTGGCGATGGTCTACAATCTTGTTCCTGACATCCTTGGACAGCTCTTTGATCTTGGCCATGGTGGAAAGTTTGGAATCTGATTGATTGATTGCTTCTGTGGACAGGTGAGCCAGAAATCTTGCTGATTGATAGGGGATCAAATACTTATTTCACTCATTGACATGCAAATCAATTTATAAAGTTTTTGACGTGCGTTTTTCTGGATTTTTTTCTATTTTATTCTGTTAGGGGATCAAATACCTTTTTCTTCTTACTGTACCACACTTCAATTTCCCAAGCGTATTTTTGGTATGAACGTTTGTTGGTGTCTTTGTTTAAACGCTTTTGCCAGGTATTTGCGACATTTGTTCCCATACTGATGGTTTACGTGTAGGGCTAGAAGGGCAGATCGCACCATACGGTTGTCTAAGAGAGCGTTAAGTTTTCGTCTGGTGTCTGTTAATTCCATCAGCGTGTCAGGGGACAGAAATTGTTTGTGTTGCCTGTCCAGTGTTTGTAGTTTAGTAAGCAACGTTTGTATTTCTTCATTTTTCCGTCTTTTAAAGCTTGGAACCAAGTTTAATGAATTCCACTCTAATAACACATGTATGTGCGTTCTAAAGCGTCATTGGGGAAATATCAGTTGTGTCATTTTCCTGGAAGTTCGTGGAAATCTGAGGCTGTAGTTTGTCCTGATCTCTTGTGTTTTTAATTTTCATTAATTGGTTTAATGGTTGGGGTGTTTCAGGATTAATGGTAATAGTTATTAGAGCTTGGTCAGACCACATTATGGACTGAATGGATGAGTGTCTTAACAGGTAGGTGTAGGTGGCGGTGCGTTAGCAAGAGAAGATCTATTCTGGAGTACGAGTGCCTAACCTGTGAGTAGTATGTGAAGTCTTTGGTATTAGGTTGCTGTAAGCGCCAACAGTCTACTAGCTGGTGCGTATGTAATAGTGCTTTTAGTTTGCATCTGTGTCTAGAATCAGAGTGTATGTTTGTTGCCGTGTTGTCTAGTCTAGGGTCAATCGTTATGTTGAAATCACCCCTTACTATTACCGTGCCTTCAGTGAAGTCTGCTAACTTGGTCAGTAACTTTGAAAGTGAAGCATATTGTTTGGAATTAGGAAGATAAATGTTGGCGAAGGTGTAAACTTGATTTGAGATGTGTGCTTTGACAAAGGTAAATCTTTCTTCTGTATCTGATAGGTATGAAGAGGGGCGGAAGGGTAGGGTTCTTGAGAAGAGGATCGTTGTGCCCCTAGACTTGGATTCTGTATAATTGCTGTAATAACCAATTCGGTAGCAGTGATCTTTTAATGTGGGAGCAAAGGGACCCTTAAAGTGAGTATCTTGGACAAAGACTATGGAAGCTTCGAGGGAGTGAAACTCTGGCAGGGCTCGTGCCCTCTTCTCAGGATGTATTTAGGCCCCAGCATTAATTGATACAATTTTTAGCTGTGACATTGATACTTTGTATAATATTTGCAGAGAAAATCTGCGGGTAATCTGTCGAGTCTAAGTGTAAGGAGGATGTAACATAAAAAGGGCCTACAGGGCCAACAGTAACTATTTACAAGAAACAAAACAATATGCATACAAGTGAGGGTCACATAAAAGGACATAGGTTGTAGTGTGTTTGCTGTAACAGGAAATAAAACTGTTCGTGGGTCGGCTATCCAGTCTTCATGGACCATTGATCAAATGGAGCTGGGTAACCCAATTGTACGCGAGGCTATTGTGTGAATACTAGATGAGTTCCACTTCAATTTTAACATTGGTGTGAGTAGTCTAAAACGCAGATGCCACTTATATTAACATTACTAGACAATTACATGGTTAATAGTAGCAATGCTCCGAGTTGCAGCCCCGGTGAGACCCAGGCACCCCCTTCCCGTGCCCCCACAGCAAAATCAATGTTCATATCTCGTAACGTCCCGGGTACCAGTCCTGGTGAACCAGGGGAGGCCTGACAAGTCGAGTAATCCTCCGGTCCAGCGGGGCGGCCCAGGAACCAATTTTATCCCCTCTCCCATGACGAGAAACCTAAGAGTTCGTGCACCTTTCTTTGCGAGGCAAGGTAGAACAGTCCAGCCCCTGTCTGTGGCGTGTCTGTGGCTCAGCAGTAGATGCAGTACTTTGCAAGTGCCATATACAGTTGCAAGAAAAAGTATGTGAACCCTTTGGAATGATATGGATTTCTGCACAAATTGGTCATAAAATGTGATCTGATCATCATCTAAGTCACAACTATAGACAATCACAGTCTGCTTAAACTAATAACACACAAAGAATTAAATGTTGCCATGTTTTTATTGAACATACCATGTAAACTTTCACAGTGCAGGTGGAAAAAGTATGTGAACCCCTAGACTAATGACATCTCCAAGAGCTCATTGGAGTGAGATGTTAGCCAACTGGAGTCCAATCAATGAGATGAGATTGGAGATGTTGGTTACAGCTGCCCTGCCCTATAAAAAATATACACCAGTTCAGGGTTTGCTTTTCACAAGAAGCATTGCCTGATGTGAATGATGCCTCGCACAAAACAGCTCTCAGAAGACCTACGATTAAGAATTGTGGACTTGCATAAAGCTGGAAAGGGTTATAAAAGTATCTCCAAAAGCCTTGCTGTTCATCAGTCCATGGTAGGACAAATTGTCTATAAATGTAGAAAGTTCAGCCCTGTTGCTACTGTCCCTAGGAGTGGCCATCCTGTAAAGATGACTGCAAGAGCACAGCGCAGACTGCTCAATGAGGTGAAGAAGAATCCTAGAGTGTCAGCTAAAGACTTACAAAAGTCACTGGCACATGCTAACATCCCTGTTAGCGAATCTACAATACGTAAAACACTAAACAAGAATGGATTTCATGGGAGGATACCACAGAGGAAGCCACTGCTGTCCAAACAAAACATTTCTGCACGTTTACAGTTTGCACAAGAGCACCTGGATGTTCCACAGCAGTACTGGCAAAATAGTCTGTGGACAGATAAAACCAAAGTTGAGTTGTTTGGAAGAAACACACAACATTATGTGTGGCGAAAAAAAAGCACAGCACACCAACATCAAAACCTCATCCCAACTGTGATGTGTGGTGGTGGGGGCATCATGGTTTGGGGCTGCTTTGCTGCATCAGGGCCTGGACGGATTGCTATCATCGAAGGAAAAATGAATTCCCAAGTTTATCAAGACATTTAGCAGGAGAACTTAAGGCCATCTGTCTACCGGCTGAAGCTCAACAGAAGATGGGTGTTGCAACAGGACAATGACCCAAAGCATAGAAGTAAATCAACAACAGAATGGCTTAAACAGAAGAAAATACACCTTCTGAAGTGGCCCAGTCAGAGTCCTGACCTCAACCCGATTGAGATGCTACGGCATGACCTCAAGTAAGCGATTCACACCAGACATCCCAAGAATATTGCTGAACTGAAACAGTTCTGTAAAGAGGAATGGTCAAGAATTACTCCTGACCGTTGTGCACGTCTGATCTGCAACTACAAGAAGTGTTTGGTTGAAGTTATTGCTGCCAAAGGAGGTTCAACCAGTTATTAAATCCAAGGGTTCACATATTTTTTCCACCTACACTGTGAATGTTTACATGGTGTGTTCAATAAAAACATGGCAACATTTCATTATTTGTGTGTTATTAGTTTAAACAGACTGTGCTTGTCGATTGGTGTGACTTAGATAATGATCAGATCACATTTTATGGCCAATTTGTGCAGAAATCCATATCATTCCAAAGGGTTCACATACTTTTTCTTGCAACTGTAGGTACTGGTCCTAACTGTTGGGTCGGCCAGTTTGCATATCTGTTGAGGCAAATTTCGACAGGTGGGGGTTCTGCAGGTGCTCCCCTCTGCATTACATCCTCCGACGGGGTCCAACGTAGCGCCTCTTACCCAGCGCAGTGTCATTGAGTTTGAATCAGGTGTGGCATATGTGTTCAATCCAGGGGCTGCAATAAAAAGATTAATCTTCGGGGGGGGTAAAGCATGTTCCAGAGCCACCTAGGATGTGTTGGTGGTTGATGGACCCCCACCCCGCCTTTTAGGTTTGCTCTTTGCCGGTGTGGTTTGCCATCTCTCTCGTTGTGGATGTGATTGTCCTGAAGAGGTCTGGATATTTCCGTGCAATGGGGGTATGGTTGGGACCTGTAGCCCTAATCTCTTTGCAGGTTACTGTGTCGGTGGTGCCCTCGTGTTGTATACTTAAGCTGAGCGGAAAGCGCCATCGGTATTTCAAGCCTTTAGCGGCGAGGGACTCCGTGAGTGGCCTCAGGGATCTTTGTGCTTGCAGGGTGGACCAAGAAAGGTCCTGAAAGATGGCTATTGTGTGGTTCTTGTGTGGTATAGTATTGGTTCTGTCGAGTGGGCCTTCTGCAGTAGCTCCTCTTTAAAGGCTTAATAGTGCAGTCTACATATTATGCCTCTTGGTGCGTTCGATGGGGCAGTCCTGGGTCTCAGGGCATGGTGGACCCGGTCAAAAGCTACCGTGGACTCCTATGGTCTTTGGAGTACGCCATTAAATATCTTTGTCAGGATCTGTATGGCGTTTTCTTGGCCTTCTGCTTCAGGGACTCTCCTGATGGGGAGATTATTCGTGCGGCCCCTATTGTCAAGGTCCTCCACGTACCTGTGTAAGTTGTTCTTGCTGTTGGGGGACCTGTTGGCGGAGTTGGATCACTTCAGTAAGTGTTGTGTCCCTTTCCTCCTCCAGATCTGTCACTCTTGTTTCTATTTTCTCCATTTCACATTTCGTGGAGGTGATATCGTTGTGCAGTGAAGTTTCCATCTCTCTAAACATCCCTGTAATGTCGGCTTTTGTGGGTAAACGCTAGAGCAGGCTGCGTATGTCAGGAGGGGAGTCAGTGTCTCCTGAGTTCACTGAGAGATAGTCTTCCTCGACATCTGATTTTCCCGCTGCTGCCATCATGGGTATTCAAGTGAAACTGCTTCATCTGGTCAGATTTGGCACTGTTGTTGCCCGGTACTCGTGGCAGTATGGCTCCAGGAGTCTTTGCCATGTGTTTTGAGGGCATATCCCAGTATTGAATAGCTTGTGGAGTGTGTTTAGTGCTTTGCGTGTGCAGGAGCTCTGGAGTTAAGCGGCCATCTCCAAGCTTGGTCGGCCACGCCCCTCTATATTTTCATTTATTTTGAAAATATGACTGACCATGAAAAAAAAAAATATCTTTTTTTGAATGATAGTGATCACATGAAGCCATTTATTATCACATAGTTATTTGGCTCCGTTTTATATTATAATGATAACAGAAATCAACCAAATGCCCCTGATCAAAAGTTCACATACCCATGAATAATTGGCCTTGTTACAAGGTGACACACACAGGTTAAAAAAGGTTAATTTTCCACACCTGTGGCTTTTTAAATTGCAATTAGTGTCTGTGTATAAATAGTCAATGAGTTGTTAGCTCTCATGTGGATGCACTGAGCAGGCTAGATACTGAGCCATGGGTAGCTGAAAAGAACTGTCAAAAGACCTGCATAACAAAGTAATGGAACTTTATAAAGATTGTGACGAGACCAATCTCGCCACTGTGCATTGGAGGAGCCTGGTTGCCCACCTGCTGCCTTTAGACTATGGCCCCATGTTGAATGGGAAAGACTTTGGCTCCCTGGCAATTGAACTGTATGTGTGTGCTCTGAGCGCCATTCAGTAATAATGTACGCTCAGGTCTGAGCTATCTGGGGATATGTTGAATGTACCTGTTTTGTGCAATGGCTGCACACTTATATATTTTTGTGTGTTTTATTGTATTTTTCTGCCATGTGTTCAATGGAGTTTTGCCTCTGTCCTTGGAGATAATTGGATTACTTCACAATTATCTCCAGGATAGAAGACTCTGTGGAACTGGTTTTGGGCAGAAAAGCCATGCTTCCTTTGGTCACAAAGGACTTCGAC
Organism: Pelobates cultripes; assembly: GCA_933207985.1. Lineage (NCBI taxonomy): Eukaryota > Metazoa > Chordata > Amphibia > Anura > Pelobatidae > Pelobates > Pelobates cultripes. The sequence goes on from OW240917.1 coordinate 211,033,052, forward strand.
CTATCTTTTGAACCAATGGACCAATGTGGATGATTTTTACATATGTTCATATTTGGAGTAAGTTTTATGTGAATATGATGCATACTTTTAAAGTTATGAATAATGTGGAAAAACTATTTCTCTGCCGGTGATAATTACATTACCCATTGTGTAAGGTAATTGTATCACAGGCAGAGGGGATGATTTTGTGTGGGAGTGTCTGAGTGTATTGTATGTGTTTATTGGTTGTTTTCCAAAACCCTGTGGGTGGTACTAATGTGTATATAAGAACAATAAACCCACAGCTCTGTCTGTTCCTGCTTGACCCCCAACACTGAGCCTTGTCTGGTTCTTGGGGGGATTTAGTCAGGAGTGGCCAGCACAAGTCTCCTGACCTTAATATCATCGATCCACTCTGGGGAGATCTCAAAGGTACGGTTCATGCAAGACGACCAAAGACTTTGCATGGCCTGGAGGCATTTTGCCAAGATGAATGGGCAGCTATCCCACATGCAAGAATTAGGGGCCTCATAGACAACTATTACAAAAGACTGCACGCTGTCACTGATGTTAAAGTGGGCCATACACATTATTACACATTATTAAGAACTAAGGGTATGCAGACTTTAGAACAGGGGTCACATATATGCACTCATACAGACACAAGTACACACATACACACACTCATATACAGACACACATACACCCAGTTATAAAGACAGTAATACAGACACATAAAACACAAACATACACACACTCGTACAGACAGTCATACACACACTCATACAGACAAAGATAGCAGCTTAATGAAATGACATGCATTGCCAGCAAGGCCATAGTGCTGTAGGGATGATTATGGGACAAATATTCATATTGTCTGTTATAGTATGTCTGACAATATGACAATGGAAGGTGAATTTTTTAGCTTTGGGCCAACAGGAAGACTACCCAAGCTATCAGACTCGCTTCCAATCCCGGAATCTGGGAAAAGAGGGGGGAGGAGAGGGATGAGGAAGAAACTCTATTAGTTGGGAATTCAGAATTATCACCTCCTGAAATCTCAAGTTCTAAATCTGTCCTCATGCCTGCTAAGCGAATACCATGTTAAGACTCTGGAAAGAGGTCTTTCCTTTGTGCCAACTCCGGCTTTTGATAAATTCTCATGGATTAAAGATCTACATCTTTTTGTGCGCAAATTAGCGCTACATAAATACCATGAAATAAACAAAGAAAAGAAAGCAAGGTCCTTTGGACTTTCTAGTAAAGACCTTGACTGCCTGAGTACATTAGTTTCACTCATAGAGGAGAATGACAATCACTCACCCCCTAAGTATACCGATTTTAAACCTAAAAGACTCCAAATTTTTCAAGCTACAAGAACATTGACCTCTTTCTGGAGGCAGTAAAGAGTGAAATTGAGGGCATCAAGGTAAGAAGTTTAGACCTCTAGACAAATGAGAATTTACCTAGAAAAGAACAGCTGGCACTAAAATCATTGAGGGAGAATGACGAAATAATCATTAAACCAGCGGACAAAGGGGAGAATGTTGTAGTCATGAACAAAGGCGACTACGAGACAATGGTCCAAAAAGTTTTGGGCGATGTGGATACTTATAGGATCATCGACTCTGATCCCACAAATATTTTCTTGACCAAGTACAAAGAGATTTTGGACAAAGGCCGCAGTGGAGGGTTGCTATCCCATGATGAATACAGTTTTATCCTGAATCGTCATCCTAGGATAGCAACCTTCTACTGCCTGCCAAAAGTGCATAACAATTTGCAGGTTCCACTAGGCCATCCGATCGTATCCGGAATTGATAATATAACACAGAATGGCAGTCTATATGTGGATAAGATCTTGAGACCACATGTTGAAAAACTACCATCATACATTAGGTACACAAAGCAAGCCCTGTCACTCCTTTCCAATCTCCGGGTACCACCCATGGCTAACCTATGTAGCCTAGATGTGGAGTCCCTTTATTCATCCATTCTGCACCAGAAAGGGATTGAACACACAAGATTTTTTCTGGAAAGAAGAGGCCCAGGCCACCATGATCATACAGTATTTGTATTGAGACGATTACATTTCATTTTATCACATAACTTGTTTTCTGTTCCACAACAAGTTCTACCACTAGGTGAGGGGAACTGTTATGGGGACAGCCTGTGCAACCTCATATGCCAACATTCACCTGGGTTGGTGGGAAGAAAGGATAATTCAAAATTCGGATGCACTGTCAGACTTCAGATCAAAGATACTAGCCTGGCACAGATACATAGATGATATTCTGATTTTAGGAACTTTGTCTCTCTACTAAACACCAACAATGAAAATTTAAGTTTTACAGCAGAATTTGGTGGCCCGATATTGAACTTCCTGGATCTAACTATCTCTATCTGCGAGGACGGAACTTTACAAATGATTTTGTATAGAAAACCAACTGCCTCAAATGCACTACTTAAGTGGGATAGCTTCCACCCGAGACCATTGAAACAAGGAATACCTATTGGACAATATCTCAGGATTAGGAGAAACTGCACTAACATACAAGAATTCCAGTTAAAAGCCAACCTATTGAGACAGCAATTCAGGGAGAAGGGATACGCAAACAAGTGTCTCAAAAGAGCATATAGGAGACAGATAAAAGGAATTTTCTATCGGATCCACCCAGAGAAGCCAAGTCCCTAGACAAAACCATAAGAATGATTGGCACTTATGACACAGGATGGAATGAAGTCCATAACTCTGTGCAGAAATGTTGGCCAATTCTTCTGAAAGACAACCATTCAAAAGATGTCTTGGGCCCCAAAGCTTTCAATTACGGCACACAGGGGCAAGAATCTTCGTGATCTACTAGTCCCAAGCCACTTTTCTAACAAATCAAATGCACTAATTACATGGCTTTAAAGGAACATTCCAACTGGAACATACGGATGTGTCAGATGCGTTGCGTGTAAATACATGTCACAAAATTCTAAATGCGTAAAAGACAGTGAAGGGAATCAATCATTTAAAATCACTCACTTCTTTAACTGGAACAGCATAGGTCTAGTGTATTTACTAACATGCAGCTGTAAACTCATGTATGTAGGCAAAAGAATGGATCAAAGAACACGTAAGGTCCCCAAACCGCGTAGAAACTCCAATCTCCAGACACCTTAAAATATGCCATGATGGCATATCAAGTGATATCAGGTTCTGCGGCCTGGAGCTAGTCAAACACGAACAAAGACGGGGTGATTATGACAGAATTCTATGTCAAAAGGAGTGTAGATGGATCCATAAACTCAATACCCTTAACCCAAGAGGTCTGAATGAAGGCTTTTCCTTTTTCCCATTTATTTAATAGTTTCCACCCCCTTGAAACTAAATCTAAATGTTTTTCTCTCTGGACCCTATTTATTTAAATAAATAGGTTTATATGTTTGTATATTTTTCGTGTATATAGTGTATAGTTTAGGAATCTAGATATATATAGAAACCCTTCCCCCTGTATATATTTGTAAATATTCATCTGATCATCTTTATTCACAGGTATGGTTTATATAGCTGATAATATGGCTAGTTAATATAATATGTGTACTTCAACATTGTTCCAGCATCCATAATCCGACTATCCCTTGTATGAACAGTCATTTTAGCAATAACGTCCTGGAAATCTAAACGGCATTTAATAACACCATGAGCGAAATGCAGCTCTGTATATATATTCAGCTTCAAATGCCATCTGGTTTAACTAACATGTCCATATACCACCAAGAGATCGATGTCGATCGCATTTGATTGGACGTGTAATCAATTTAATAGCACATATTGAAACCATAACATTACTTGCTCCACACAATCATGGAGCTGATCCTGCTTTAACAATCTAAGGACCATACAATCATACTAGACTATTGGACTTCTTTATTGAAGAAGAAATACTTAGAATGAGTAGAGAATCGGTTTTGACATTTTGCAGTTGCGAGGTTAATCTCAAAGCACTTTGGAGAGAGACTGATCGCAGCCCCTCCTCTGACTTTCCGGATGTTTGAGTGACCTATAAATACCCGGGCTCCACCAATGAATGATCTATATGAGAATGATGCAATTGACACTCCCACTTAGCCAGCCCCTCAGTGCGATACGGACACTGATTGGACGAAATAGGCTGCAGGGAGGGCTCTATATCTTCTTTTAAGCACCTTGGATCCATTTGATGCCCAGCTCTTGACAAAGGCGTATGCTTGCACCGAAACGCGCGTTGATCAAGTCTATTTTGTCGATGCACCTGCTTTTATTTTAAACTACATGTTTGTCTGGAAAGTCTGTTAGGTCTGGGGATTAATGTTTTTTTTTTTTTATAGCAGTTAGACACTGAGTGGGGGATATTTGGACAGGCTGCCTCAAAGCAGCAGAAGGGTATAACAGATTTAGTATGCCTGTGTGGAGAGCGGTGTTTACGACTATTGATACAGCAATAATGAGATTTTGATATATGATATGCTCTGCTCTCAGAATGATTAGGTTACCTGATATCTCTATAACTTTATTCACTTGGTTATTACATTTACCAGATATCACCACATCCACTGGAGTGCCGAGTGATGTGAACTCCGTTCTGTTCGGAGAAGAGATATTTTTTGTAACTTGATGCAGACAAATGTATCAAACATTATACTTTGTGTTACTATTTATACCTCTTAAGAGTTACGCTCACAGGCTATAATCATCTAGCCCCCTTTATGGTCTAAAATCCCTTTACCCCCTCAGACCTTAGTAATATCCACTTATACCAGAGGTATCCACCTATTTACCGAGTCATCTTAGGTGATGCATTAAAGGGTCACGGGTTCCTCGGGTATAGGATCATTTTGAGACTTAACCTCCCAGCATTTTAAATGGATTAGTGTTTCATAGTGTTTAATTTATATCACTAGGGTTTGCACATTCTATTTACTTTATGTTTTTTGTTTTCTGATCTTTTTTGGCCATATATATATACTAATAAAGGCTAATACCACTTATATGAATTTTTTACTTTTTGGAGGTTCTCTCATATGGAGTAGTGACCACCTACAATTTATGTGAGTGGTTATCCCTACCCCTCTTCATTATTTACTTAACTAGTTCTTATTTGCTTTATATTAGCATGAAAGTAGTAATAAAAGAAAGAATAAGAACAGAACCAGATTTAGATACATGGAACTATGTAGAAGCAAATTAGATTAGAAGTTTTTTCTTAGTGATATGCCTGCTTTAGGTATCAGCCTTCGTGTGTCCAATATTTTAAGAAGTTATTTTCCGCCAATTATATATGGTAATTGTGCTATGAATCAAAAATAGAAGGTTGTGGATAGCTTCACTGGCTGATATATATATATTTGATTATATCTATAAAATAAAAAATGTAAATTATATAAAATGTAAGCATTGCTAATGATACACACATATTTTATACATTAATATATACCAAAACAACGCTCAGGGTGTTTAGAGATTTACAGACAAAATAAAATGTATGACGTGGGACACTCAATTACTAGATCATGTATGCCTGGTAACTGACTATGTAACATTTCCCCCACTTAACCAGATCCCAAGTGTGTCAGTCTTATTCAACTTCAGTATGGTATTGATGCACTTTACATCATTCATTGAGACCACGGGACTAATGTCTTACTGTCTCCATAGCATCGTAATGGTCCCACTGAAAACCAGGCCTCGGAGCTGGAGCGATTTGTGTCCCCCACAACCACTTGTGTAACTGGTAGATGATCACGATATTTAAGTACACCTTTGTCACTTCTCCTAAAAAAAAAAAAAAAAAAAAGAACATACATTAACATTTTGTGTGCAAAAGACATAATTCCAATGCCATGTTCTCTCTATAATATGCTTGTTTTGCACATTATATAAAATACAGGAACAGTGGAAAGTGGAAATAAACATTGCTGAATGGGCAACATAGGATCACAGTGTGTAACCTTTTGGTAAAAACAGCTGCAATCTTTCAAGCTGCATATCAGAAGTCTCTAGTCCCTAAAATATATCATACTAATTGGTGTTTTAAACTAAATTATTTATTTACCTTCACAAGTAAAAGAAACAGATAGCTATTTAGAATTTGTGTAAAAAAATTTGGACTAGATTGGATCTCACTGGTAATCTGTGGTTTTATTTGCACTCTGAGCACAGTTTAATGCTAAAACGTAGCCAGGGTTAGCAAAAAGGTAAGAAATGTATGTGTGTGTGTGTATAGAGAGACACACACGTCTTATTATTATTGTCATTTATGTAACATCAACATATTCAGCAACTCGTTGACATTTTACAATGGGGATATCATGGCAAATAAATGGCAAAATAATTAATTCAAACGGAAAGAAACACTCAAACAAGTTTCTAAGAGTAAGATCATGTTGACAAGATGTGTGTTAACGCAAATATTGAGACGTTTAAAGTAGTGCTTGTGATGAGACTTTATGAAACATCTAAACTATTCAAAAAGTCCTAACACTGAGGAAACTAACAATTCAAACCAACGATTTACTTTCAAGTATTTAGTCTCGGATTACTTGGAACACCTGAAAAATGTCTTTACTCACCACTGCAGATGATCAGCATCACAGTTGCAAAAGAAAGTTGGATCTGCACATGTCTTTTCAAAGCTGCAAGCACATCTTTGACTTCCAGGATTTGAGCCACCCCAGTAAAAATGCCTTAAATTATCTCGTCCCATCCAGAAGCTGTAGGGAAGTCCAGCTGCAATGATATAGTAGATGGACAACATGGAATAATTTGAAATGAATCATCCAAATGTTCTTTTAAATATATTTGAATCAACACTGCGTGCTGTCATAGTTGAATAGGGTTTCTGGGATCAATATCTGAGTGGAGTTTATCACTGTAGCCCCAGAGATTGTGAGTACAATTCTGACACTTACTTGTAAATGCTGCAACCTAGGAAGGGAGCGGTATCGCTGAACAAAGATACCCCTTACACTACCCAGCCATTTAAAAAAAATATTGATTTTATTCATACTGTGTTTGTTCATTGTCCCTATTTTCAAGACCCTATTTTGTGAGACTCTTCATGTCCAAGGAAAATATGCCTTCCAGCTTACTTCAAACATACAACCTTAATAACTCTCTATGATGTGCAGTATGTAGACAAGGTGCCAATAAGTTTATTTAACTTGGCATGGCTACCCAGTTAAACCTAGGATACTGCGATTGGTCTCCTAGCCTAGAGAGTCTATGTGTACATGATCCGCTGTAAAAGTGCTATAACATGCTAAATTGTGGCACCCCGACCGGGTATCTCCATCAATCGCTGCTTCCTAGTAATCCTTATGCACCATAAGCACTGCATCAGACACAATAACCACTGTAAACCCCACAAACTGCCGCAGCTTGGTTGGGGTCTCGCTGTCTTCCACCCACCCTGGACCAGGATCCAGCTTTCAGTGGGTAGATCTCTCTTAGTCCAGAAAGCAAAGCAGGCTGCTCTTACAAGAGAGTTGTAAGCCAAGGGAGTATAGTGATTATAGCAATCCCCAGAGTGAATATAGCTCTCCAATCCCCCAAACATGAGCCTAGACTTCATGAAGGATAAAACAAATATGCTTAATGGCAGCCACAACTGGCCTTATATGCAGGTCCCCATGAAAGGGGCACTCCCTCCTGAACATGAGAGTAGACTACAGTAAAAACATAAACACGATTACATTGACTCTCAGGTCCAGAACACTGCCACACAAAATAGGACAATCCCTCCCCTGTGCCTGGGAGATAATTGAGTCAGCACTGTATTAAACTCAATTATCGCCAGGCACAGAAAACATACATTTTTACAAACCCCTCCAAATACCCTTAAACACACAAAATCCCCACAAAAGTTAAATTCCCTGACAACCCCGATCTGAGTGACCAACATATCCAAAAATCACACAGATCAGTTCAGGAATTTCCTGGAAATCATAATTTGACCAACTGCATGCATGGTCCCATGACCAAAACAGTTCCAGAGAATCAGGGCTTGCAGTTGGTCTAGTTCGGTAGTTTAAAAAACAAACAAACTACCGAACATAGTCAATGTCTTACCCTGGAGCTTGTTCACCTTGTTCATGGGGATGTTTCCACCGAACAGTGCCCTTCTAAGTTGTGTTGAACCGAACGCAGGTGATCCTGAAAGTCTGCCTGCGTTCGCGGGAACAAGATGGATGCCACCTCATGTATTATATTATAGCATGAAGAGACAAAGGTGTTAATACTTACTAAAGGTAAATCTGGGAAAAATATGGTCATTCTGACCAAATAAGTACCATGTGGCCAGTTCAATTTGGAGTCTGTTTTAAAAGCAGTGTTCTTTGCATCCGAATCCTATACACAGTAAAAGACCCGAACATTTTTCAAACACCAATTTTAACTCCTGCTATGATGTAAGTGAATAACCCTGCTTACAATAACCACACACATAATATCAAAACCAACATCTACCTAGATGTGTAACACATTTTCCCATCCCATTGTAACGAGAATATACCCCAACACGCAGGATTCAGCTAAACAGAAGACAACACAGAGGAGAGATACGTCTACCGGACCTTAGAATGGCCGGACTCGACGTATATGAGAGGAGACAGAGTCAGGAACGATCCGAAGTCAAGGGCACAGAGAGACAGCGTAAACTAGGACTAGCCGGGGTCTGGTACACAGTAAACAGCAAGCCGGCAACCAGAACAGATAAGGATAAAGAGAAAACGTAGTCAGAAACAAAGCCAAAGTCAATACGAAGAAAACACAACTGAACACAACAAGCGCTAAAGGGAACTGAAACAGAAACCACGATAGGGCAGGGAGTAAAGGGAGAGGTAAGTTTAAATAGCTTCTAAACTAATGTGATTGGCTCCTGTCATATCCACACCCCCAAAAGGTAAGTGTATGGGGAGTGTGGCATGACAGGGGCCAATGGGAGCCTTTTGACAATTTAGGCTCCCACTGTCTCTTTAAGAGCGCCACCGAGACTCGCGGCGCACTCTTAGATTCAGGCGGGACATGTGACCGCTTCTTGCGGTCACTGCCCGCCTTCCTATTGAAGCCGTCGGATGAGCCGCGCGCGGCTCGTGCAGCAGCAGGACCGCAGCCGGCCCCTGGATAAGGTAAGTAACGCTACACCCATATCTCCGAAAATTGAGGCATACATAAAACTGGTGAAGAAAGTGTTTGTTTTCTTCTGCCCAGGGACATCAGAACATCGTGGACAAAAGGAGCATGAAACTCTGAGAGGTTTACAAGATAATTCTGATTATCATTAAAGATAGTGACAAAGGTAGAGCCTTGGTTGTAATCAGTGGCGTACATACCAGGGTCGCAGGGGCCACACTGATACCGGAGCAGAAAAGATGACGTCATCTTCCGGCTCCGGCATCCCTATGCGACGCGCGAGGGAGCTGAAGAGGAAGCACTGAGGGGAAAGTGCTCCCTCCCGTGCCGGCCACCCAAACAGCCCGCCCGCCCAGGAGCCCAGCAGCAGCACCACTGGACCCCAGGGAATCCCCCCAGCACCCCAAAAGGTAAGGAGGCTGGGGGAATTAAATTTAAAAAAAAACCATGTGTTAGTGTGTGTGTGTGTGTTAGTGTGTGTGTTAGCGTGTGTGTGTGTTAGTGTTAGCGTGTGTGTAAGTGTTAGTGTGTCTGTTACTGAGTGTGTCTGTTACTGAGTGTGTCTGTTACTGAGTGTGTCTGTTACTGAGTGTCTGATGTCTGTTAGTGAGTGTGTGTTTGTCAGTGAAAGTGTATGTTTTGTAAGTGAGTGTGTATGTATGTCTGTCGCTGAGTGTGTCTCTGTTAGTAAATGTGTGTGTCTGTTAGCTAGTGTGTATGCGTCTGTTCGTGAGAGTGTGTGTCTTCAGCATTTACCTTTCTCCAGAGCCGGACTTCCTTGGCGCTGGGGATCCCGCCGCCTCTCAGCTCCGAATGCACATGCGCGGCAAGAGGCGCGCGTGCGCATTTAAACCGCCCATAGGAAAGCATTACACAATGCTTTCCTATGGACGTTCATTGTCTTCTCACTGTGATTTTCACAGTGAGAATCGTGGAATCTCCTCTAGCGGCTGTCAATGAGACAGCCACCAGAGGCTGGATTAACTCTCAGTGAAACATAGCCGTTTCTCTGAAACAGCTATGTTTTCAGCTGCAGGGTTAATGGACCACTCTAGGCACCCAGACCACTTCAGCTTAATGAAGTGGTCTGGGTGCCAGGTCCAGCTAGGGTTAACCCATTTTTTCATAAACATAGCAGTTTCAGAGAAACTGCTATGTTTATGAATGGGTTAAGCCTTCCCCTATTTCCTCTAGCGGCTGTCTCATTGACAGCCGCTAGAGGCGCTTGCGTGCTTCTCACTGTGATTTTCACAGTGAGAGCACGCCAGCGTCCATAGGAAAGCATTATGAATGCTTTCCTATGTGACCGGCTGAATGCACGCGCAGCCAGCCGACGGGGAGGAGAGAAGGAGGATTGGAGGAGGAGAGCTCTCCGCCCAGCGCTGGAAAAAGGTAAGTTTTAACCCCTTTCCCCCTTCCAGAGCCGGGCGGGAGGGGGTCCCTGAGGGTGGGGGCACCCTCAGGGCACTATAGTGCCAGGAAAACGAGTATTAAAACTAGAGGGACCTGGCACCCAGACCACTTCATTGAGCTGATGTGATCTGGGTGTCTGTAGTGGTCCTTTACGTGTGTGTGCAGTATACCGCATTCGCGGGGTCGCAGCCCTGCGACCAGGTGCCCGCCGCCATGTGTTGCGGCCCTGACCCGCGCCGAGTAAGCGCGTGGGGAGAGGGAGGGGGGGGGCACCCACAGATCAATTTTTGCACCGGGACCCCATGGGTCATGTGTACGCCACTGGTTGTAATTAAAAGAAAGTCCAAGATAAATAAGTAATTGTGAGACTTATGAAAAATGTGCATGGGATCCTACTGGTGCCTCGAATTGGAACATAAAAATGTTAATGGATAATGTGATGGAAATACATATAATCAATATGGATTTTAAAAAAAAGTTTTTAACTGAACCAGTTCTAGTTATGTCCATCTTGTATGCACTACCCAAAGTGCATATAAATCTATGTAACCCACCATGAATACCCACTAATAAATATTCCATGATACGGTTTTGCAACCATTTGAGAGAAAATATAAATCACTTTTCCTAGATAGTATTGCTACTATCTATACTGTCAATTTTGAACAGAATAACAGTGACATGTTGCAGAATGATTTTTTGACTGACATTTTGAAATCAATTTTGTCCAGGAATTCATTTTGGTTTGGGGATGTCATCTACAGGAGGAGGAGTGTTTTTTGTATAGCCACCTTCTGTACAAAAAATGCACCAATATTTGGTGGTGTTTCATTGATGACATTTTGTTTAGGTCTCCATTGTGATTATCTGAGCCAATCCAATGCTTTCCCAGACCAATCCAAAAATTAATTCCCGGACAAAATTGATTTAAAAATGTCAGTCAAAATATTAATTTTCAGTTCTGATGATCTCAGTCAAGGAGGCGAGCCGGGTGTGGAGCCAAATGCTACCTTGACCAATCAACATCTGTATGAGGAAAGCTCAGTGTCTCCATGCAGAATGTCATTGTCCCAGGAAGCACCTCTAGAGGAGTGACCACTGGAGGTGTACCTAGGCTGTAATGTAAACACAGCATTTTCTATGAAAAGACAGTGTTTTCTGCAAAAAATCTGCAGAGACTGACTATATTCACCAGAACAAGTACAATAAGCTGTAGTTGTCCTGGTGACTATAGTGTCCCTTTAAATACGATCAGTGTCTTCAATTTTTTTGCTGACTTTTGTCAACATCATAATTGTGTTTTGTTTTCATGTTAATTTGTTTAAAAAATCTATAAATTGATAAGTGTATTATGCACCATAACTGACATGGTACTCAAGTATGTGCAAAAATATGTTTAGTTGTGTCTTAGAAATGAATTTCCTAAAAACTGCATGTGATGAAACTACCCTGTTTATTCTGGACTTTGACTTTTTTTGGTTCGGTATTTGAAACTACTGAACACCGACCCCCCCCCCCCGGCTCATTAACTTCAAAGAGAACAGTGTATTAAGCGCTCTCCCTGTGTGGCTGCCGTTCGTATAGTCTAACGCCACGTTCAGGAGAAAACGGCGGCCATCTTGCTCGCTGTTGTGGATCCAAATATTGATCTTTCGAAAGAAGGCAGCGGGACTTGGTCATCGAGTTTCTGGTACTAAAATCGGACACTCGACTTCCCGAACACCGGTCGAACTTTACGTATGTCTGCTTCCTTTTCCCGAACAGCCTGGAGAGCGCTGTTCGATAGTTTTGTTTCCACGAACTAGGGGAACAAACGCTACTATGAGCCAGGGGGTACTGTTCGTGCATTTGTTCTGTTTCAAGACTTTCCAAAATAGACCACAACCTAAACTCACGGAACTATTTATGGGCAGGAGCCTCGTGTGCGGTCGGTCAAATTAAGACATCCATATAATTCCAGAACCCCTGAACTGATCTGGGTGATTTTTGGATATGTTGGTCACCCAGATCAGGGCTATCAGGGGATATAACATTTATGGGGATTTTTTGTTTTTTGGGGTACTTTTTAAGTTTTATGGAAAATGTGTTTTTTTCTGCCTGGAGATAATTGAGTTATTACAGTATCTGACTCAATTATCTCCCAGGCAGGAAGGAGGGATTGTGTGATGTATAGGGGAGTGTCATAATTTGTAACCTTGTTGTAATTGGTTGTTAACTTTGTGTTGGAGTCCCCCACAAGGTCACCGTGGGAGTGCCCCTTGCATGGGGACTTGCATAAAAGCCAGTGTGGCAGCATTAAACTTCATTCCTGTTGTACCCTTCATCTAGTAACTGTCTACTTGCTGGGGAGAAACTACCTGGATGCTGCATTAGTCTGGAACTGTTTATATCTACACCCGAACTGCAAGCTATAATCACTCAGGCTTCAGCAGTTCGGGAGGAAATAGGCGAACGGGTATCTACCATACGAGCGTTCATAATACTGCATACCATTAGATTTTGTGGCGAAATAACATCAGCACTTGAAGGTTTTCACAATGTATGAAAAAAGTTTCCTACTTGCTCTGAACAGGATCCAATTTATGAGGATTACGTTATGAGATATAATGCTGCAGAAAGTAGTTGGTTGCATACATAACATATACATTATCTGCTTACCAGGTGAATTGAGGAGCCTGGATTTGTAACAAGAGAATTCTATTTTCTGCTCACAATATTCAGACCCATTTGCCAATGAGGAAATTTCTCCCCAAGATGCGTTCCAATAATGCAACTCCCCCATATACGGATGGTCTGGGGTGGTACCAACGATCTTTGTTGCCACTTCCCGGTCATGATGTACTGTAGTCCATGCTCTTTCCTCTAGTCAGATGACAGAACAAACAAGAGTTAAACTGTCAGCATTGAGAATCTAGATGACATGTCCTTTACATTTCCATATATATTCGGGTCAAAGAGCAACATAGCCAATCACATTATAACTATGATTGGCTAACAGGGGAATTTAAATGCAGAGGAAAGGGAGAGTCTTTTTTTTTTTTTTTAAATGGGGCATACCTGACAAGGCATACCTAAAATACTTAAATGCATACTTAAATGCATGTTTTTGTTTCAGACCAAGCACGTATTATGAGAATGATAGGTTAGACTCCAGTGGCAGTATAGCAGATCCTGATGTTTGTTGAGATAAGCCAGTGGCCTTGGTTAAATCCTATTATATTATTTGCAGACATTTTAGCTGTGTATTAGAGTTGTTATTATCCACACTAATCTCATACCTATCTCTTGTTCCTCTAAATCCTCCTTCAATACTGCCCTCTGGAACGCACGCTCTGTTTGCAATATAACTAAATCCACTGCTGTCCATGACTACTTCATCTCTCGTTCAATAGATTTACTAGCCTTAACAGAAACCTGGCTCTCCCCCTCTGACACTGCCACCCCTGCATCTTTGTCCTTCGGTGGTCTCCAACTTACCCACACCCCAAGAAACTCTGAATGTAAAGGTGGTGGTGTTGGGTTTCTCCTCTCCCCTCACTGCTCTTTTAAACCTCTTCCCACCCCCCCTTCCCTCTCTTTCCCATCATTTGAAATACACTCAATTCGCCTTTTCAAACCCTTTGCTGCTAACATTGCTGTTATTTACCGTCCCCCTGGTTCCCCTCTTCTCTTCCTTGACCATTTTGCTGACTGGCTACCCTATTTCCTCTCTTCTAACATCCCATCCCTAATTCTCGGGGACTTCAATATTCCTATAAACCCACCTTTGACCTCTGCAGCCAATAAACTACTTTCAATTACTTCCTCCCTCGGGCTATCACAGTGGGCAAATTCTCCCACCCATGTAGCTGGCAATACCCTTGACCTAATCTTCACTTATGCATGTACGGTATCTAATATCTGCAACACTGCTTATCCTCTCTCTGATCACCACCTCTTATCGTTTGCTCTCACGTACCCCCTCACCCAACAACCTCCGCCTAACCAGCCTCAACTCAGGAGGGACCTTAATTCTCTTGATCTCCAACAGTTGTCAGCTGACATTGATTCACAACTGCTGTCCATCCCTTCCCTATCCTGTCCTTCACTGGCCATCTCCATATATAACTCTACTCTTACATCTGCCTTGAACACTGCAGCGCCACTCCAAACAAGCACCTCAAGGAGGACCCGCCCCCAACCATGGCATACTAAATCAACGCGCTACCTGCAAAGATGCTCCCGGTGTGCTGAACGCTCCTGGAGGAAGTCTCGCACCCAGTCAGACTTTCTCCATTATAGATTCATACTGTGTTCATACAGTGCAGCCCTTGCCCTTGCCAAACAGTCCTATTTTTCCTCTCTCATTAGTTCATGTTCCCGCAACCCCAGGCGTCTCTTTGACACCTTTAATTCTCTTCTTCGCCCCGCTGTGGCCACCCCCCAAACCAACCTTACTGCTGATAACTTTGCATGTTACTTCACTGACAAAATTGAACAGCTAAGGAAAGAATTCTCCCCTCCTTGCCTTTCTGTTTCTCAATCACACATTGATCATGCCTTTCCTACCCTTCAGACATTCTCCCCAGCCACTGACCAAGAGGTGGCTGCTCTTCTTTGCTCCTCTCGCCCCACCACTTGCCCGCTCGATCCTGTCCCGTCTTACCTTATCAGATCTCTCTCCGCTTGTCTCGTGCCTTCTCTAACACACATCTTCAACTGCTCGCTCTCTTCTGGCATCGTCCCTGCTGACCTTATACATGCCACTGTAGTACCTATACTAAAAAAACCATCCCTTGACCCGTCCACCCCCTCTAACTACCGTCCCATATCCCTGCTCCCTTTTTCCTCAAAGCTTCTGGAAAGACTCGTCTTTACCCGTGTGTCTCATTTCCTCAATTCCAACTCTCTCCTTGACCCCCTTCAATCTGGCTTCCGCCCTCTCCACTCTACAGAGACTGCCCTTATCAAAGTTACTAACGACCTAATCGCAGCTAAATCCAAAGGCCACTACTCCATACTAATTCTTCTTGACCTCTCAGCGGCCTTTGACACCGTTGATCATGCTCTCCTTCTTCAAACTCTGCAATCGCTTGGTCTCTGTGACTCTGTCCTCTCGTGGTTTTCCTCTTATCTCTCCCAACGCTCATTCAGTGTCTCTTTTTCTAATGATACCTCCTCCCCTCGCCCTGTCTCGGTTGGAGTCCCCCAAGGCTCCGTCCTTGGTCCCCTTCTATTTTCTCTTTATACTGCCTCTCTTGGCAAACTTATTACCTCATTTGGTTTCCACTACCACCTGTACGCTGATGACACCCAGCTATATCTCTCCTCCCCGGACCTCTCCCCTGCTGTCCTGCAACGTGTCACTGCTTGCCTTTCTTCCATCTCTGACTGGATGTCCTCCCGCTTTCTGAAACTCAATCTCTCAAAAACTGAGCTCCTTGTCTTTCCTCCTCCTAATACTGATCCTCCTCTTTCGCTCTCCCTTCAAGTTTGTGGTACCAACATCAGCCCATCCTTGCAAGCGCGCTGTCTTGGCATCATACTTGACTCTGGTCTCACCTTTGAGCCTCACATCCAGCATGTTGCCAAATCCTGTAGATTCCATCTTAAAAACATAGCCCGCATCCGCCCCTTTCTTGCACCAGATACTACCAAGGAGCTTGTCCATACTCTAATAATTTCACGCATGGATTATTGTAACCCTCTCCTGCTTGGTCTTCCCAAAAGCCGTACTGCACCCCTACAGTCTGTAATGAATGCTGCTGCTAGACTGATTTTCCTCTCTAGTCGGTTCTCTCACACCTCACCCCTCTGCCAGTCCTTACATTGGCTTCCTGTGTGCTATAGGAGTCAATTCAAGGCACTAACTCACACCTATAAAGCACTGAACAACTCTAGCCCCTCTTATATCTCCTCACTGATCCACAGGTATGTCCCTTCTCGGTCTCTCCGCTCTGCCCGTGACCACCTCCTGTCCGTTGTCCGCACCCGTACGGCCAACTCGCGCTTGCAGGACTTCTCACGGGCGGCTCCATTCCTATGGAATAGCCTGCCTACCGCCATCCGACTCTCCCCTAGTCTTGCATCTTTTAAGAAGTGCCTTAAAACCCATCTCTTTAGGAAAGCTTATGGCCTCCAAGACTAACCCCTACCTCACATACCCGTCTCTTGCCCTCTCCTAAAGGGCAGCCCACCTTATTTGATTGCACATTCCTGTCCTAATGTGTCTTACACCTCACCTCCTATAGAATGTAAGCTCGATTGAGCAGGGTCCTCTTCAACCTATTGTTCCTGAAAGTTTATTTGTAATTGTCCTATTTATAGTTAAATCCCCTTTCATAATATTGTAAAGCGCTACGGAATCTGTTGGCGCTATATAAATGGCAATAATAATAATAATAATTATAGGCAGGTAGCTCCATAGTTGTGGTGTCTATGCTTGGTTGGATACTGCTATAACTGTGCATAGGATAAAATGGGACACATTATGCTGCTGGGCTTTAAGCTCACTGACACTGTTAGTTCCT
>OW240917.1:211055109-211130648 GCA_933207985.1 Pelobates cultripes
TTGCAGCAATGCCTCGATGTCGAGGCATCCTACAATACCTCTCCTGACTGCCAGGCCACCAAGTGATCGCTCCGAGTTGCCCCACATGGTGCCTGGCAGTGTAGAAGAGCATCGGAAGCCATTGGGCAGGCTTCCGATGCTCTGCCTGTGTGCTGAGTGCCTCGAGGAACTCAAATAAATAAAAAAACAAAGGTATTTTAGCCCCCAGAGAAATAAATAAATAAATAAATCAGGTATTTTAGCCCCCAGAGAACCCAACACACCTATACATGGGTGGTATCACTGTTCTCAGGAGATGTTGCTGAACACATATCGGGGGGATTCTTTGGCAGTAACCCTTAAAGTCCTCAGTACATGTATTCTTTAATTGCTATGTGTGTCAAAAAAAATTACCAATTATCAAAACAAATTTTAATTTGGCATAGATTGGTGGTAAAATGGTTGCATAAAAAGAGTCAAAAGACCCCAAGTTTAAAACCTTAGGTTGTCTTCTTTTAAAAAATATGTACATGTGAAGGGTTATTCAGGGATTCCTATCAGATATCAGTGTAACAATGTAACTTTCATTAATTTATTTTAAAAAATGGTTTGGAAATAGTGCTACATGTACTTATTGCCCTATAACTTGCAAAAACAAAAAAGCCAAGAACATGTTAACATTGGGTATTTCTAAACTCAGGACAAAATTTTGAAACTATTTAGCACAGGTGTTTTTTGGCAGTTGTAGATGTGCAACAAATTTTGGGGGTCAAAGTTTGAAAAAGTGTTTTTTTTTTTTAAATTTTATAATTTTTTTAATAAAAATTATTATATGATGAATATAATGGTATCTTTAGAAAGACCATTTAATGGCGAGAAAAACTGTATATAGTATGTGTGGCAGAGGCGGCTCTCTAATTAGTTGATTTAGGCAGCCGCCTAAGGCCTCGCGGCCACCTAAATCACCACAGAGCAGACTTACATGTCGGGTCCTCGGTCCATGACCGAGGACACGACACAGGAGGGGGCCTGGCAGCTTGCCCTTGATGCCGCTGGGTGCAAGACTCCTCCGCTCGGTCTGCCCTTGGGAGAGCCAGCCTTCAGTGTGCAACTCCGCCGGCTGTGAGCTGCAGACTGAAGTGTCTCGCGATCTCCAGCCAATCAGAGCATTACCGTGGGTTACCACGGCAACGCTCTGACTGATGATCGCGAGACATTCCCCATGTGGTCTGCAACTCTGCATACGGCAGAGCTGCAGACCGGAAAGCCCACCGGACCACCAGGGAGCCAGCCAGGACACTGGACCACCAGGGACAGAATGAGCCCACCGGACCATCAGGGAAAAAAGGTAAATTTCAATCCCTCCCTCTCAGCCTGCCACCCTCCCTCACCCTCTCACCCTGCCACCCCACCTGTCATCCATCCCCCCTCCCCTGTCAACCCACCTGTCACTCCCCCTTTCATCTTGCCACCCCACCTTACCCTGTCACCCTGCCACCCCACTTGTCACACCCCCTCACCCTGCCACCCCCCGTCACCCTGTCACCTTGCCACCCCACCTGTCATCCCCCCCCTTTCCTGCCACCCCTCACCCTCTCACCTTGCCACCCCACCTGTCACCTCACCCTGTCCAGCCCCCACCTGTCCCCACCCCTCTCACCCTGCTCACCCACCTGTAACCCCCCTTACCTGTCACCCCTTCTCACCTGCCACCCCCACCTGTCACCCCCTCTCTTGCTTGCCACCCCACCTGTCACCTCACCCTGTCCAGCCACCTGTCCACCCCTCTCACCCCTACCACCCATAGCCCCCTTGCCCACCTGCCCCTTCTCACCCCGCCACCCACCTGCCCAACCCCCCCCTTATCCTATGCCCCCTCTCACCCCCACTATCCCGAGGCATCCCTACAATACCTCTCCTGACTGCCCGGACCCACCCAGTGGCGGCTCGGATTGCCCCCCCGCGTTGGCCTTGTCCCCCCCTCTCCCTGCCACCCACCTGTCACCATGCCACCCCCCTCTCTCACCCGGCTCACCCTGCCACCTCACCCTGTCTCCCCCTTTACCCTGTCACCCCCTCTCACACTGCCATCCCACCTGTCACCCCCCTCTCAGCCTGTGACCCCACCTCACACTGTGTCACCCCCTCTCACCTTGTCACCCTCTCTCACCCTGTCACTCCCAACACTACGTCACCCCCTCTCACTCTGTCACCATCCTCTCTTTCACTCTGTCACCCCTTCTTACCCCACCTCTACTCTGTCACCCACCCTGTGATCCCCCCACACTGTCATCCCCCTTACTCTGTTACCTCACCCTGTCACTCCCCACACACTGTCACCCCACCTCTCACCCTGCCACCCCACCTCTCACCGTCTTACTCTGTCATCCCACCTCTCACCCTGTCACCCCACACTACGTCACCCTCGTCTCTCTCACTCTGTCACCCCCTCTCTCTCACTGTCAACCACCTTGTGACCCCCACACTGTCACCCCCTCACCCTGTCACTCCCCTCTCAACCTGCCACCCCACCTGTAACCCCTTCTCACCCTGTCACCCCCCACACTACGTCACCCCCTCTCACTCTCCTCTCTCTCACTCTGTCACCCCCTCTTACCCCACCTCTTACTCTGTCACCTACCCTGTGACCCCCCCCCACACACTATGTCAGCCCCCTTACTGTTACCTCACCCTGTCACTCCCCACACACTATGTCACCACCCTGTCATCCCACCTCTCACCCTGCCACCCCACCTCTCACCCTCTTACTCTGTCACACTACGTCACCCGCCCTCTTACTCTGTCAACCACCCTGTGACCTCACACACTGTCACCCCCCTCACCCTGCCACCCCTACTGTAACCCCTTCTCACTCTGCCACCCCACCTCTCACCCTGTCACCCCCCACACTATGTCACCCCCTCACACTCAGTAGGTCACGGCCCCTCTCAGTATGCCACCCTGCCTCACCCTGTCACCCCCCCTTTTACTCTGTCAACCACCCTGTGACCCCCACACTGTCACTCCCCTCTCACCCTGCCACCCCACCCTTTCACCCCCTCTCTCTCACTGTCACCCCTTCACACTTTCACCCCCTTCACACTGTCACCCACCCTAACATTGTCCCCCACCCTCACACTGTCACCCCCCTCTTACTCTGTCACCTACCTACACAATGTCACCATCCCTCTCACTGTGTCACCCCCTCTCACTCTGTCACATACCTACGCAATGTCACCCTCCCTGTCACCATACTCTCACACTTGGTCTCCCCCCTCTCACACTGTCACCGCCCTCTCACACTGTCACACCTGCCTCTCACACGGTCACCCCCCCTCACTGTCACTCATCTCTCACACTGTCACCCCCCCTCTTACTCTGTCAAAGGCCACAGGCAGTACATAAACATACACATGCTCAGAGAAACATACATACATATACAAGGATACTCACTGCCAGACACACACTCTCAGGCACACACTGATAGACAATGCAACAATGTATACAAAGACTAGCTCTCTATATCCAGTACTGCAAACTCCCCCTTCAATGTATCTACAGCTTCTTATACACACAAGTCAACTGCTATTCCTTTCAATAATGGTGTTAGTGTGGGCCTCATGTATGAGTTTCACCTAAGCCCTCGCCAAGTCTAGAGCCTCCACTGATGTGTTGGTACAGGAAATGAGTAAGAGGAAAATTACAGATAAACACAAACACCTCAGAAATGTAAAAACAGCCCTGGTCCTTAACGGTAAGAATATTGAAAAACGGCTTGGTCACTAAGGGGTTAACAGACCACACAGTTCTTATTTTTTAATTCTTCATCAACCAGCAGATGTACCCCTGTACTTCAGATTTGCATCACATGAATAAATAATGAAATACTATACCTCAAACACTCTCTAAAAGTAGATGGGACATCTTCAGTGAAAAATAGGCAAATATTGCATCTTCTCCCACTCAACAAAAACACCAAATTTTTGCTTTTGTAATACATACATACATACATATATATATATATATATATATATATATATATATATATATATATATATATATATATATATATATATATATATATATATATATATATATATATTGCATAACAAAAAGTTGCTTTTTTTGATGCTAAAACAATGCATTTCATGTGCAATATCTAACAGAAAACCTTCTATGCTTTACATCAGAAGTATATTTTTATGAGTCTCAAGTAATACAATTGTAATATTATTGTGGCACAGTGATATTTAAAATTAAGTCTATTTAGTTCTAGTAACATTTCTACCTTGAAATATTCTCTATAATCCAACTATACTACAATTATTTACATAGTTACTCTACATCTTCCAGTTGTCATGCATAGTTATTTATAGTCATTATTTTAGAACTCTCCTTCAAAACTCTGCATAACACCTCAAACTCTACTAAAAGTTGTACAATACCTTCACGGTTACGTCCTTATTAGAATGCAAATTCATTGTTACTTTGTATTGTAATGTTATATTGCACACCTGCTGCAAATACCAGTTTCTTCGTGCCAGGTTGGGAAATGGAGATGTTGATCTGGCCGTCACTCAGTGCCATTTCAAGGGAGCCCAGAGAACCAGCAAAATTGGAGTACATCAGCAGGCCAACAGTATCCCACGTGCGAAACTTAAAGCTCACCATCATTTTCATATTAGCAGGGATACCAGGAACCATTAGGTAGTTGTTGATGCCAGAAAACGTCACAGGGACATATGGCAATACCACACAGGAATTGCGAACATTACCCTGTTGAGTAAATATTAGAAAACTGTGTTTAAAAGGGGAGGTGGGTGGTAAGGAAAATATATCTCTCTTGCAAGTAAAGGCAAAAAGTGCCTTTACTTGATTTAATAAATCTACAGGGGCAGCAAGTCAATAAGGACAATTTTATTAAAATCACTGTGGATTACAATACTGTGGTAACAATATTCTGAACTGCAGAAAATTCACTTAAAGGCTGAACTAGTTTTCTGATGAAACCATGGAAACAAATCATGACTAAAAACACAAGGATCCAAACAATTGTCCTTATTAGTAAATTTTTCCTTTTCATCACAGAAAAAAAGTCATTATCCACTTTCAAAACTGTGCCAGCAGTTTACAGAGTGTAGGTAGTGTTTGGAGGCAAATATATCAAGTTTTTGTCCCTTGCCCAATTATATAAACAGTACACTGAAATGGTATTTCCCCGTCAACTGAAATGCAAGTCAATTATTTCAACGATTAAAACATATTGGAGTTAAAAACTACTTTGATTGTGAAATTATTCAAATTCAAACTTCTTACTGTGAAGAAAAACTAAAACTTGGAACTGGGTCCCCAGGAACTCTTACAATGGAGGACTTTATGAGCAGTACACCTCTCAAGTTAATAGTTGTATCCTTTATGGCACTATACATATTATTATTATTATTATTATTATATTTAAAGAGCGCCGTCAAATTCCGCAGCGCTTTACAATGGGTGGACGAACAGACATGTAGTTGTAACCAGACAAGTTGGACACACAGGAACAGAGGAGTTGAGGGCCCTGCTCAATGAGCTTACATGCTAGAGGGAGTGGGGTAAAATGACACAAAAAGGTAAGGATTGTATTAGACTAGTGACAGTTGCAGAAGAGGAATCAGTGAGGAGCTATTAACAGTTTAATTGATACGCTTTTATGAAGAAGTGGGTTTTTAACGATTTTTTGAAGGAGTGGAGACTGGGTGAGCATACATTCAAACTGCTAAATTAAATAAAATTATAAACATAGTAATTAAACTATCACACCGCTTTCATTACAGAGTGGAAAAATCATTGCAATAATGGGTTTGCAGCAGTCTGCAGCTTCTGAATATAGTTATATTATATAGTATAGTTATATTTGAATACTAAATTAATGATGCTGTTTATTATTTGCTGTACTAAATCAAAACACAAATTATGCCACCAGCGATGACAATCAATTGTGCTGATCACTTAAAATGTAATCAGAATAATTTCATTTCTGTTTTTGTTTAATTTGTGTTTATTCACCGCAGAGTCATGGTGCTAGAATATACCAGAAATCAAAATGATACACAATGAACATAGTTAAAGAGTCAGCACAGTGTCAAATGTGGCACAATTAAAGGAGCACAAACGTATTCCTGACCCTATAGTGTTGAAACCACCATTTAGGTGGCTTGCCTCCTGTTAACCCCCTTAAAAGGTAATAAATCTTACCTTACCTATTTCCTTATCTACTGGTGCTGGCCCTGCCGCTGATCCACCTCCCAGCGGGGTGAAGGTGTACCTAGGGGGGCAATGTAAACACTACCTTTTCTCTGAAACGACAGTGTTTGCATAAAAATGCCTGCAGCAAATAGTTATACTCACCAAAACAACTACAATAAGCTGTAGTTTTTATGGTGACTATAGTGTCCCTTTAAACTTACAAAATTTAACAAATAGTCCCACATGAATTAAAATAATTTAAATTCTGTATTATTCAAACAATTGTTCAGCATTGTTTTCCAGAATCCTCTAGGTATATAGCTAATTTATACACCATAAATACACAGGGTAATTGAGTTTCAGTGCACCAAGCAGGCTCATTGAAGGACAGCATTTAGTAAATCTAGTAACGATTGATCTGGATTTAAAGCAGTTGCAGTGGCTGTGCCAGTTCCCTTGTCCTCTCCATACCCTAAGATATATATAGCAAGTGTATAGATGGAGAATCAAAGAAAGAACTACTGACTATGTCTTGAATAGCTGTAATAGGGCCTGATTTGAATAAAAGGAGTGGGAAAGACAAAATTGTGTTAAGAAAAATAAAAAAGTAAAATATTCACAATACATTCCCTAGAGGAAATACCATGGTGTACCTACACACAACTAAAAGGTTACTTGCCACAGTATGAGCAAGAGAGACAAAAAAACACCGAAATAGCACTGATGACTCTTTAAATATTTAAATGCAGGGCCTAACAAAAACATCTCCCTAGCAGTAATTGAAGTGTTGGCAGGTAAATGCTAGAAACCATTATGCTTTCTTGGCCTTGTCACTAACAGATGTACTAAGAGGAAGAAGAGTCCTGCAGCTTTGCAGTAGCGAATCTGACATAGAAGAATAGTGACTTGAGGAGTAAACAGTAAGATGGAGTACGGGCATAGTAACACCATCAGCAGCTTGTAACACAGCAACAGCTAGCAACAATATAAAGTATTTTTTTTACCCGTAAATTTTTTAACTATGCATATCATTGTAGAATTTGTAGGATTGGACATGTGTTTTTACAGTGTGCAAATTGGACTAAAATTGTCAGGATACAGACAAAAGACAGGTAGATGTTGATGTGACAGCAGTTTTAAATGCAGTAATAAAATGCTCTATAGTAGATCTTATTCGCTGTCAAAATTTACTAACTCTTTTCAAAGAAGACCTGCATTTCAGCAAACTTTTCTGACATTTCTGGACTCAATAATGTAACAAAAAAAAAAAAAGTTTTTCAAACGAAGACCTTGTCAGAGCACACACTGTACTGTGTCACACATTTTATCGCAGTTTGAAAACAACCTCAACATCTTTTGATTAGGAAAGCAGCGTCTATTAAAATGTAGCTTCTGGCGATGGATAACGGACGATGCAATCATCAAGGACATTGAGCGTTTGGCATGTCTGTAGGGTAGAACGTGCAAACTGCATGAAAAAGATGTTGCTTTGGTGAACGAGGAAGGAATTGTATATGAATTTATGATCATATAATTTGTTTACTGAAATAAAACATTCTTACCAGCAAGACCGCAAACATATGCTATTAGCACAGCAAACCCAAATTATGGGGTTAGGGGTTATCCAATTGTAAAAATGGATCATTAATACCAAAAACTAACAAATATAAAATAAATGTTTATATGTGTATCTAGCATGCAGCACAGACAGGATGCTCTCTCTAAGATCAACGAACAGCAAAACATGTACAAAATAAATATTTTATATTTCATACAAATGTAAAAAAGTCTATCATAATCTTCACAAAAATAAATGCCACTAATCTGTCAGAAAAACATCACCCTTGATTCTACAGAACATATTTCTTTCCATATTCATAAAGCAGAGTGAAAAGTAAAAGAAAAATAGATTACCATAAAAGATATATTTCAAAAGGTCTTAATCAGTTTTAGCAGAATTTCACAAGCCGTAAATTTTAAACGTAAACATCGCTCAAAATCAAAAACACATTCCAAGAATTTATATTCATGTTTTTATATCAAGAAAAAACGGAGATCTCTGAAACAGCTCACAAAAGCTGTGCATTTGAAAGAAAAAAGTAAAGCACTTAGTCAAAAAACTCCCAGTATGTCACAAAAATGTGAAAATATCCATATCTGTCTTTTGACCCAAGTAACACAAGTTTTAAATTGATTTGCGAATCCATTTTATTTCTTTCAGGGACAAGACTTGAGCTATATTATCCCACTCCCAGTTCTTCCTTACTAGATCAATGCCTATACATATTATTGGCATTTATAAAACGCCAACAAAGTACGCACAGCTTTACAATATTATTAAGGGGACTTTAACAACAAATGAGCCAAACTATTACAGTTTTTGACACAAACAATTGGTTAATGAGGACCCTGGTCAAATGAGCTTACAATCTAGACAAATTGGGGTATAAAAACACAATAGAAAAAGTAATGTGATGGAATAGAACCAAGTCATATATAAACTCTCAAAAAAAAAAAGGGCAAATGTTACTGGGTTCACTATTTACTACTGTAAGATAGGCTTTTTTGTGTGTCATAGCAAGGTTACGCTAAATATTGCTATAATGTCAGTTATGAAAGAATACTAGCCATAGCACAAAAACTTTATAGAAAACCATAAAAAAACTGGTGGAAATCACTAAATGGAGTTATGGTTTAAACAAATCCCTTTTGGGAGCCAGCAGTCATACTGTCCGGATGTGTTCCAGAGCTACGTGACTAAACTAAGCATTATTGCCAAAACTTGAGGGCGAACCTGGCCTTTGCACAACCAGATGCTCAGATAATGCTCACCTAAGCCATGGGCAAGAAAAGCAAACAATATAAGGCAGAAAAAACACCAACAACCGCTGATATTGGGGAACTACTATAGAAGCAAACACACACCAACTAAACCTACCTTGAATAATCCGGTGACAGAAAATGCCTTACGGGGGCCTCCTTGACGAGCTTAGACAGAACATTGCGGTCTACATAGGCCTGTTCCGTGAGGAGCTTGGCGGAGTATCTACGCGGCTCCAAGACGCAAAGCTGAATACAGGAACTCTGCATTACCTATCTAGTACAGCAGCTACAGAAGGTCCAGAAAGAACACAGCTATACGTTAGATCGCATGGCACTATTAGAAGATAGAAAGCGCTGGAAAAACATCAAAATGCGTGGCCTAGCACACGCTATAGAGGCTGCTGAGATACCACATTTTTTCCGGCGGCTGCTGTCACACCTCTTCTCAGCCAAGCAAGGTAAAACAATGCTACTGGATCCCAGGCGACAGTGTGGATGCTCCACGGGATGTCATCATACATTTCCTGCTTGGGCAAGACAAAAAAGCACTCCTAACTGCTGTTCGCAACAAGACTCCCTACCGATTCGATGAGCCCTCCTTGACATTCTATCCCGACCTGTCTAAAGCCACGATAGACTTCCGCAGATCGCTGAAACCTCTATCTACGGAGTTGGCGACACGCAAGACCCCATACAGATGGGGTGCACCCCGCTGTCTTCTCATCCCGCATAACTCAGATACTCTCATGGCCTTGGACATTCCTGGAGCATTCACAAAGCTCAGGTTGACTGTCGACACTGGAAGATGGTAAAATACCCGCTTGGGACACTGACCGTGTTCATCCATTTATCCCAGCTGCACAGTGCGGAAACCCTGCTACTGCCGTAATACCCTGAATGTTGACTGGCTCATTATACCATGATCTTATTTTGTGTTTAATGCATTAGTGCCTTGTTTTACTTTATTTATTTAATATTTAGGCCTTTAACCCATCGATTGTTCTCTGGAACACACCTTTTTTATGGCTACCATGGTTAACATGTGGGGATCACCTCCTTACAGGGGTGCTTCCATCTCTCTCCATCCTCCCCCCCCCCTGACCCATTAGCTAAGACACCACTACTAGGTTTGCGCACCTAAATATGTGGGTGTTTGGCTCTGGTGTACCCTACACTAACGCCAGAGGTGCAGGCATCCCTAGCCCCCATTTTTATCTGACACTTTTACTCTGTAACTACACAGGGTGCAAAGTATTGCTAGTAGAATCTACACTAATTTCATGCTCTATGACTTCACTCACAAGCCATTGTATTGCAATAAGCATCCTCCCAAAGCAACACAGGCCCAGTGCTGTCACATTACCCATCTTACCATCTCGAAATACCTGCTTGCTGCTTGTTATACCGCAGTGGCTTGTTATACTATTATATATGTTTTCTTTTTTTAAAAAAAATGAGGTTATCGAACTAAGAAGTTTGCACTCTTGTACACGTTGAGTATTGTTCACTTGTAATGTACCTGTGCTGAATACTTGATAAGCATTTGTTCTTATTCCTTATTGATTGTACTATATCATAACTTCACCTTAATAAAAAAATCCCTTTTAATGTCACAAAGGCTACACCTAGCTAATTGACTTTCTGTCAGGGTCTTACCTGAGTTGGGAGTCTGTAGCGCAGATATGATGCTCACCCTTGCAGATAGCCACAGGCCGAGGTGGTCAGGTAAGAATTCACCTGGCCTGTGGGTCTGTGCACGGGGGCTGTGCAGGATGCAGTACCAATACGCAGGGCAGGCAAGGACTGAACCAGCAGGATGGTCGAGGGATAGCCGAGGTCAAAGGATGCCAGAGGACAGGAACAACGAGGAGTAGCCGAAGTCAAGGGATGCCAGAAGTCAGAATAAACGAGTCAGGAAGCCGGGGTCAATAATGCGAAGCGATGAAACAGGAACACTGGAACAAACAGGATCAAAGACTTGACACTGAGCACAGGGCGAGGCTGGGTTTATATACCCTGCTGATGACTGATCAGAGTCAGGTGAAAACACAGCCAAGTCAAGGTGCAGCCCCCAGAGTAGTAGCCATGTCAGGATCAACAGGACTGGAATCAGTCTTCACTGTAAATAGCTGCTGTGGCTCAGAGGTAGAAAGCAGGACCAGGACTGAGAAGATCCCCGGTTCAAGTCCCCTGTTGGGAACTCCAAGAGCGACCACGTCTTGCCGTCTGTCTATCAGGTGAGAACCGTGACAGTACCCCCCCTTTTAAAAACGACCTCCGGGCGTAAATAGGTTCACTATCAGCATAGTACACCTCTCCAGGGTCACTATCTGAATCCAGTGAGTCCCCATAGTCAAACTCCCCAGCAAGGATTCCCTTTACAGCTTGGGAGTCCGCAGTACCAGCTTCTGGTACGGCTGGAGAATTGTCCAGGTCTTTTAGGTTCCGGGTACAGGTGGCAAGCACTTCCAAAACTTTGGCAGGAGCAGTGTTCGCAGCTAACAATGCTTTTTCGAACATTTCAAGGTCTTCTTTACGGACTATAGTGCCATTAGAAGCAACGGCACAATCCACAGGTAAAACCTCTTCGGGCGGGCAGGAAGTAGTGGTGGTATCACAGGAAGCAACTTCGGGAGTAGATGCAGGAGGCTCTGGAGCAGGGGATGGAGGTTTTCTCGCGGAAGCCAAGCATGTGCAAGCACAACGGCTTCTATTTGGCTTTTTAGGCTGGTATGCGGTGTACACAGGGCGAAGGAAACTAGTACCAAGTCGGAGAGCTGGAGGTCTAGGAGGGCGAACAGGACAAAGCGTGATGAAATGCCCTTTTTCTCCACAGTAGTAACATAGGCCATAGCTTCTCCTTCGGTCTCTTTCCTTAGGTGTCACTTTGCAGTGGACGAGTCCTAATTGCATAGGTTCCACAGGGTCAAGTGGAACACCGGATACCTCTGGAGTTTTCCTGGGAGCTGGAACATAAGGAGGCATCTCTGGGGCGTAGTGGTGGTACTCGGTTTCTTGGTTAGGAAGAATCTGAGATTTTTTAGTACGTGGAGCTGACTTGGCCACAGTGGTCTTACATTGTGAGTCCATAGCAGTACTAAAGGATTCCCAGCTGACCAGGACAGGACTCTTCGTCTGCAACATTTGGTGAGCCCAAACTTTGATGCGTCCAGACAACAGGTTGATAGCCGCTCTGACCCTGATGAATTCTGTGGCATATGTTCGAGGCTTTAAAGAAAACAACACCTCACAATCCATCTTGAAAGACTGAAAGGATGTGCAGCTACCATCAAATCGGTCGGGCATGATGACAAACGGTTCAGGAAAAGCTGGTTCCGGGGCTGGATGTACTGCGCCTTTAAGGAATAAAATTTCTTGCTGCAGCTCCGAAACAGTCTGGGCCAGGCTGGACACACGCTGGGTCGAGGGTGAGCACATCTCTGCGGACTCCATAATGGTCAAGTCTTATGTCAGGGTCTTACCTGAGTTGGGAGTCTGTAGCGCAGATATGATGCTCACCCTTGCAGATAGCCACAGGCCGAGGTGGTCAGGTAAGAATTCACCTGGCCTGTGGGTCTGTGCACGGGGGCTGTGCAGGATGCAATACCAATACGCAGGGCAGGCAAGGACTGAACCAGCAGGATGGTCGAGGGATAGCCGAGGTCAAAGGATGCCAGAGGACAGGAACAACAAGGAGTAGCCGAAGTCAAGGGATGCCAGAAGTCAGAATAAACGAGTCAGGAAGCCGGGGTCAATAATGCGAAGCGATGAAACAGGAACACTGGAACAAACAGGATCAAAGACTTGACACTGAGCACAGGGCGAGGCTGGGTTTATATACCCTGCTGATGACTGATCAGAGTCAGGTGAAACACAGCCAAGTCAAGGTGCAGCCCCCAGAGTAGTAGCCATGTCAGGATCAACAGGACTGGAATCAGTCTTCACTGTAAATAGCTGCTGTGGCTCAGAGGTAGAAAGCAGGACCAGGACTGAGAAGATCCCCGGTTCAAGTCCCCTGTTGGGAACTCCAAGAGCGACCACGTCTTGCCGTCTGTCTATCAGGTGAGAACCGTGACACTTTCTTACACCTGTTATTTGCGTAAGCACCTTTGTTAGGAAGTGGATCAGCTGGTTAATTTATGCTCAGAAGTCAGTCTACAACGCATGATAGTAAATATTATGGATTTTTAAAATGTCTTCTGAGTGTTACGGATTTCAGCAGCAATGCGGATCCTTATGCCACCTAGTAAATTGGCCTGTAATTTTCTCACTATTTAACGTGATTCCAAAGTGATATTATTTAAACCTTTCCCAAAGGGCCCTAGCTGTTTTTAATAATCATATTCCAACATATTCCACAGTGCTGTACAATTGGGTGAGGGAAAAAAAATACAATATACACATACCAATACAAAAGGTAAATAGGACACTTTCAGTGAGCCAAGATCTAGCCATTGAAGCGCTTTTATAAAAAGTGCCAAGCTAGTCAGCCTTTGAGCTTACAATCTAAAGGTTACTTTACACAAGCACATGGCAAACAATATATCTAATTTTAGATGCACAAGTTATAAACTTTGGATAGCAAATTATTTTCCCGTAATGGTACTCTTACACTGAGTTGTTTTATATTTCTGAAATGTGCATGTTGGACAAGTGCCACATTTATGAAAACCTAAAGGTTAATATTGTAAAAAATGTGACATTTACAATTCTGTTTATATCTGGTAAGAACACTTGAAGGCAGACGAGATTGTAAATTGTTTACCTGTCTACTAAAAATAGTTTTTGGCACAGATGGAAGATTTTCTTTCAGGATCTTGTAATAAAATCAGCTATGGTTTTTTTTTTTTTGGAGCTTTGTCTATTTGATAAGAATCTGAACTATATTTAGTGAAAAGGGCATATTCAAATGTATTATTTGGAATTATTTTATTATGGTTATCCCTATGGTTACCACTATTCAAAGATTTCAGCACTTTTGTACTACCCAATTAATTTATTAGATGTTTCTTATGAACACAATTTTGGGCACCTGTTCTAAAGAAGGATATTACGGCACTAGAAAAAGTGCAGAGGCGGGCTACAAAATTAAAAGGAATCAAAAGGAATGGAACGTATCAGCTATGAAGAAAGGTTAACAAATTTAAACCTATTTAGTTTAGAAAAACGTCGCCTGAGAGGGGATATGATAACATTATACAAATATATTTGGGGCCAATACAAACCATTGTGTGGAAATCTATTCACAAACCGGACTTTACATAGGACACGAGGCCATGAGTTTAGACTGGAAGAAAGAAGATTTCGTCTAAGGCAAAGGAAAGGTTTTTTTACTGTAAGAACAATCAGGATGTGGAATTCTCTGCCTGAAGAAGTGGTTTTATCAGAGTCCATACAGATGTTTAAACAGCTACTAGATGCATACTTGCAAAAATAGAATATTCAAGGATATAATCTTTCAATGTAGGGTAATAACTGCTTGATCCAAGGATAAATCTGCCATTCTGGGGTCAAGAAGGAATTTTTTTCCTAGCTTGTTGCAAAATTGTGCTTCAAACTGGTTTTTTTTTGCCTTCTTTTGGATCAACAGAAAAATACAAATGTGAGGAAGGCTGAACTTGATGGACGCAAGTCTCTTTTCAGCTATGTAACTATGTAACACAAATGTTTACCTGCTTCACAATATGTTTACCTAACTTCTAAAAGCAGCTTCATCAAATCTCTTCTTCTTTAATGCAACCACAGATCCTGTCGCTTTTCTTGGGCAATTTAAAATTTGCCTTAAAAATGGCAGTTTTGTCTCTAGTGCCCCTGCAATGTCACTGCTCAATTCCTGGTCATTTAGGAGTTAAATCATTTAGTTTCTGTTTATGCAGCCCTAGCCAAACCTCAATTGGCTGTGACTGACACAGTCTGCATGTTGCAGACAGTTTAATTTTCAATAAGGTGCTAACTTTAGAAGTTTTTATCTACTGCTCTGTAATTGAACTTTAATGACACAAAGGAAGCTCCTGCAGCATCTAGACGGCAATTAACAGAGCAGGAAATAAGAAATTTTAAATTACACAGAATGTGCTGTAAAGGAAGTTTAAACATTAGATCTCACTTTACTGGAAGTGTTTAGGAAGGTTACACACGTTACTTGCAGGTAGGTGTGTCTAGGACTGCATAAACAAAGTAATTTAACTCGTAAATGGCAGAGAATGGAGCATGGAGACTGCACATGCATAATCTATATAACAAAACTAGAATTAACAATGAAACACAAAAAAAAAAATCATTTACAATGTAATTTATTACTAAGTAAGTGGCTTGCTATCTTGTTGATTTTTTCTTCAGTTTCTTTCTGTGGGAATTACCATTTTTCAAAATATATGCAGGATTTTACCCATCTTAGCCAAGTGTTTGTTTTCTAGGGGCTTTTATCTGTTTTTTTTAATCATATTTATCTCTTAGATTAAATTAAACAAAGATTTAAAAAAAATCTACTTTTTTATCTTTTGCCATCAATTATTAAGGTGCTCCTCCCCTATTATATTAGATTACATTCTTTTGTATATTTCCATCTAGCCATTCTATTTCTTTTCAAAGTAACAATCCTTACAACTATATTACATAGTTACATGAAAAGAGAATTGCGTCCATCAAGTTCAGCCTTCCTCACATATGTTTTTGCTGTTGATCCAAAAGAAGCGCTTCCAATTTTGCCACAAACTAGGAAAAAATTCCTTCTTGACCCCAAAATAGCAGTCAGATGTCTCCTTTGATCAAGCAGCTATTACCCCACTAATTAGAAATTATATCCCTGTATGTTATGTTTTTGTAAGTATATATCCAATTGCAGATTAAACATCTGTATAGACTCTGACAAAACCACCTATTCAGGCAAAGAATTCCATATCCTTATTGCTCTTACTGTAAAAAAACCTGTTCTTTGCTTTAGATGAAATCTCCTTTCTTCAAGCCTAAATGTGTGACCTCGTGCCCTGTTTATGAATAGATTTCCAGATAATGGTTTGTACTGGCCCCGAATATATTTTTATAATGTTATCATATCCCCTCTCAGGCGCCGATTTTCCAAACTAAACAGATTTACATTTTTTAACCTTTCTTCATAACTAAAATGCTCCATTCCTTTTATCAATTTTGTAGCTCGTCTCTGCACTTTTTCTAGTGCCATGATATCTTTTTTTAGAACAGGTGCCCAAAATTGCACAGCATTTTCAAGGTGTGGTCTAACAAGCGATTTATATAGAGGCAAAATTATATTGTCATCTCGAGAATTTATGCCCATATTTATACATTTCAAAACCTTGCTGGCCTTAGCAATGGCAGATTGACATTGCATATTGCTGTCTAATTTGTTGTCTATAACAATTCCCAAATCCTTCTCATGTGTGGTTATCCCTAATTCACTACCATTTAGGGTGTAAATTGCTTGTGCATTCTTAACCCCAAAGTGCATAACTTTGCATTTCTCTACGTTAAATTTAATCTGCCATTTTAGTGCCCAGTCCCACAATCTATCCAAATCCCTCTGCAGCAAGGCAATATTCTGCTCACATTTTATTACTTTACAAAGTTTTGTGTCATCTGCAAACACTGATACATGGCTTTCAATGCCCATTTCAAGATCATTTATAAATATGTTAAATAACAGTCCCAAAACAGAACCCTAAGGAACACCACTTACCACTTTTGTCCAGCTTGAAAATTTACCATTAATGACAACTCGTTGTACTCTATCCTTAAGCCAATGTTCTACCCAAGAACAAGAATATTCATCTAGACCAATTTCTTTTAGATTGAAGACTAACCTATTGTGAGGAACCGTATCAAATGCCTTGGCAAAATCCAAGTAGATCACATCTACTGCAACACCCTGATCTATACTTCTACTTACTTCTTTGTAGAATGCAATTAGGTTACTTTGACATGACCTATGTTTCATAAAACCATGCTGATTATTGCTAATAACACAGTTCTTCCCAATGAATTCCTGAATATTATCCCTTATTAGCCGTTCAAATATTTTCAGTCACAGAAGTTAAGCTCACAGGTCTATAATTTCAAGGCAAGGATTTTGAACCCTTTTTAAATATAGGAACAACATCTGCCTTCCTCCAATCCTCCGGTACAATACCTGAAACAAAAGAATCTTGAAAAATTAAATACAGAGGTTCACTTATTTCTCCACTTAGCTCCTTAAGTACTCGTGGGTGGATACTGTCAGGCCCCAGAGCTTTATTTACATTAATTTTAATAACTGTAGCACCTTGTCTTGAGTTATCCAATCACAAGTTATCTCTTGCCATAGGACCCTCATTAATATATACTGAAGAAAAATTGTTATTTAAAATTTCTGCCTTTTCCTGGTCTATTGGATATTGTGCTGACACAATACCCACAGCAAATCTTTGTAACTGAACATGCTTTCTTTTATCTGTAATGTATCTGTAAAACAAAAAAATCCTATTTACAACAAATCAAGGGCTTTGTGTTCTGTACTTTAAACTGCCCTGCACTCATAAGATTTTTTTACATTAGTTGCCATGTAAGATAAAATCAAGTGTAGAAATCGATGAAATCGGGATATAAATCGGGATATATCCTGATGCAGAAATCAAAACCATAGATGGAGATAAAACCCAGATAGAGCCGACCAAAAAGAAGTGAACACAAATGGCCAGGATGAGCTGTAGAAGCCAGAAGCCAATCCATTGCCATTCACTGGTTGAGAGAGTCAGCTGACCACTCTCTAATGAATGGCAGACACACTGTGCATTAAAGTTTGCACAGAACTGACATTAACCATCCCAGAAATCTTGATGACATCCCATGACACTGCAGATGGTGGAGTTAAGGGTTTCAATTTTAAATTTTGCTCATACAGACTACATGCACTATGACCACTACAAATCACTCAAGTGGTCATGGTGCTTGGAGTTACCCTTTAATTGCAATAAAGTTGAGAGTTGAGAAGTTTAGAATGATGAGTATCTGCACTAATTTTAACAGGGTGATCTAATTGAACTGATAGTAAACATTTGGTTGTCATGCAACGTTCTTGATGCCATGAATGTAGCCATGGACAGTAACTATTTACAGTTTGATAACATCTTCACATTTACTTTACATTCCTGTAACTGTTCATGAATTAGTAAAAAAAAACACAATTCTCCATTCAATCAATTTAGCTGTAAAATTGCATTTTTCACTTTCATATTCATATGTAGAAATTAAGCAAATTAAGTTCATATATTATGACAGAGCTCTAGGCATTGTATATAATGGACGATATGCTTCCCTACAACCCTTGGAATGTTCTTGGGTATTTTGAATATGTAATTGAATTAGGTATTTAGCAATACTCCATTCCACAGTGATTAGAAGTGATCATGGTGCCTCGGGTCTGTATAACCAGTGTTTCATTATAAAACGCTGCACATACTTACTTAAGTACAGCTCTGGCAGCATCATTGGGGCATAATTAACCAGCCTGGTTCAGTACATCCAAAACTTCAAGATTAAGGTACTTAAAGGGAATTTAAGACTCTCAAGAATGGAAAATATTTGAGTTGAGATGTTGGGGCTATATAAATGCTTATAATAATAATGTCTACTTTTCTTTCTAGCGTTTTCACAAAAAAGACCTTCTACTTTGATGGCTTTTGTAAAATGTTTCAAATCCAGAGGTGCGTGCGTATTTCCATATCTATTACTACCATTAAGACTGGCTTAATGTTCAAGTAATTTTACAGTGTTATTCACTAAAGAGAGCATTGTTGGGCATTCCAAATTCATAATGAATTTCAAATTTAAGGCCAAAATAGCCAAACTGGATTTGGAACACTTGTTGCAGTGAAAATCAAAATATGAAAATTAAAAAGAAAGTGGCAAAAAAATGAATCTGGACACAAGAAGAGGGACAAAAGAACCTAACTTTGTTCACATGTAATACTACTCAGCCTCCAGCTTCTACTGAATGTCCAAACACCCTGGGGATATTTTTTTATACCTTCATCACGCAGCATTTATCCCACTATTGATAAACTTGCATATGATTTCAAAGAGACTTAACAGCAGGTAACATGATTTGACCAGTTGTATAATTATCACCTTTAATAAACGTTTCTGCACTGACACTTTATTCTGTTAAGAAGTAGCAACAACATTGACAAAAGAAGTGGAAACACTTACAACAAAGCGAATTGAAGGTTTTTTTCTTCTTGCGAGGTCAGCAATGTTTACTCCATTGAAGAGAATATTCTCCAGGCAGCCACGGAAGTTTTGCTTGTGAGAGATGGTCTTTTCTTGGTAAACAATACCAGCAAAAAAAATCTGTTGTGAAAAATGTCAGACTGTAAGGCACCAATCATATATTGGATAAAGAGCAATATAAAAGCAAAACAAAACAGTAAATGTGTAGTTAATAAAGTGGACTCAAAATATAGATTCAGATGTAATTACCAACTTTTAGTCACTAATTGAAATATATATATATATATATATAAGCAAAATATCTAATTTACATATTCCACAATGCTATTTGCACCCATCTCTAGTTTCTTTCCCTCTTTTTGAACCCAAGAAATCTTGATTATACTAGCCCTGTAAATTTTAAAGGGACACTATAGTCACCAGAACAACTACAGCTTATTTTATTTGCTGTGGTGAGTATAATCATTCCCTTCAGGCTTTTTGCAGTAACACTGTTTTCAGAGTAAAGGTAGTGTTTACATTACAGCCTAGGGATAACTTCACTGGCCACTCCTCAGATGGCTACTAGAGGTGTTTCCTGACAGAGACACTAAACTTTCTTCATAGAGATGCATCGATTCAGTGCTTTTCTATGACCGGATGCTGATTGGCCAAGGCTGTGTTTTGGCTTGTGCTGGCTCTGCCCCTGCTCCTTGAGAGTCTCAGTCAATCAAATGATTTCCTGTGTGACAGCATTGTGATTGGCTCATATCATAACTTCTGATGATATTAGCCAAGCATGTAGATCAGGAGCAGAGTTAGCAGAAGCAGACTGGATTAAAGGTAAGATTTTGCCATATTTAGGGGGGCAAGGAAGGCCAGGGGGGCTTGATGGTGGTTTTAACAATATAAGGTCAGAAATACATTGTGTTCATGACCCTATAGTGTCCCTTTAATCTTGTATGTCCCCTCTGTATGAATTGATTTTCTATGCAACCTTCTGGTTTCACGTAGCACTTTATTACATCATTTTAGAAGAAGTCTAAAATGAAGGTCTAAGAAAGTTCTTAAGCATCACCTTTAAATTCCAAATTCTAATTTTATTAACTAATGTGGAACTACAAAGTAATAAACTTGGGTTTTTTAGGGGTAGGGTGGGTGGGGTGGAATGGTTAAAGGAACACTGTAAGGTCAGGAACACAAACATGTTTTCCTGAGCCTATAGTGTTAAAAACACAATTTAGCCCACCTAGCTCCCCCTTAAATCCCTAAATTAGTACATTCTTACTTGTATTCAAGTGTGAAGCTGCTAGCTCCGCCACTGATCGGACTTATTGGCTGACATAATCAGAAGTGTTATTCAAAGCCAATCACAATGCTTTGGCTTGGCTGATCAGCCTCCTTAACAAGCTCAGCCAATCCAATGCAGGGAATCATGGGATTGGCTGAGCTTGTTAAGGAGGCATATCATTTTCATAATTTTCTCTTAAAACACAGTGTTTACAGCAAAAAATCTGAAGGGCTTTAAATACTCACCAGAACAAAAACATTAAGCTGTGGTTGTTCTGGTGACTATAGTGTCCCTTTAATGCACTGTTAATTGTAGAAACGACTTCTACACATAACAAGAATGGGGATAGCTACAATTATTATAATCAGATTGACAAGTTACATTAATAGATGAAGTTGGCATTGAGTTGACTGTCAGACCGCTCCTTAAAGCATAAAGCAACTACACTGAAACACAGAGATGATTGCCTTTAAAAGATCAAGTCAGAAAAATAAATTGAGACTTTAAAACCACCCCCAAAAAAAATCAAGGTAACCTTGTGATACTAAACACGGACTAATAATATTGAATACAGCTATAGAGAGTACTTAACCCGCTCAACCCTGGCTATCTTTCTAGTAACCACTAGTGTGGAGGTTATCAATAGATATCTCTACAACTTGGGAATATCTATTATGCTATAATAGACATGTATAATAAAGTATGTTGTATATATTATAGCAAGTCATATCTATAATTATAGATTAACTGGTTAGGTAAAGGAGTAGCCTCATAAGGTTTGTATTATCACTTTATTTGTTTTATTTTCTTTCCTGCAATGTGATTCTCGGTCACCCACTATTCATATTGAAACTGTACCATATGGGATATAACATTTATTCCAGATAACACATATTCACATTTTGTGAGCTATGTGCCTATTCTAATTGGTTGTTGTAGGATAGGGTTAAGCCCTTAGACACTTCTGGAGTGTCAACTGGTGAGCAGGTTCTAGAAATGTTTCTGTTCAGGTACCTGATTTTTTTTTACTTTTTTCTTCGTATACACACTGAAACACTCACAGATAGACACACACTGTTACACATATACACAATAATGCACAATCAGAGATACAAACAAACTGTTACACATACTCACAGATATACACACTATTACAGATATACACACTCAAACAGAGGCACACACAAACTGTTGCACATACTCACAGATACATATGCATTGTGACGGAGCTCCTGTACTCCGAATGAGTACCTCCACCAGTTCAGCTTCATCTCTGCAACCAAGCACTCTAGAGCTCTTCAGACCCAGTCTCTGAAGCTTGACTGGGATCTCTGAAGATCTCTTCCCCCGGACCAGGCTGCAGCTCTCCTTTGTCTCTGTTCCTCTCTCAGACAGGCTTCAACACATCTGCCTAAACTGTCTCCAGCTACTGCCTTTATAAAGGCACTTGTGGCTCTCAGGCCTAGCTATTTCTTAGCTCTTCCCAGAAATCAGGGACCAGCGTAGCCAGACAACAGGTCAAAAAACTATCACTGGGATCCCTGAACAAACCAAAAAAGACACACAATTCCCAATGAAACATGGTGGGATGAGACACATGACTGGACAGTTAACGTAAATGGGTACACACTATTTAGGAAGGATAGAAAAATCAGAAAAGGTTGTGGGGTATGTTTGTATGTGAACCATGAGTTAAAGCCAAATCTTAAAGGCACCCAGACACCCCAGGCATCCAGACCACTTCTGCCCATTGGAGTGGTCTGAGTGTCAACTCCAATCACCCTTAATCCTGCAAGTGTAATTATTGCAGTTTTTATAATCTGCAAAAATTACCTTGCAAGGTTAAGTCCTCCTCTAGTGCCTGTCTATCAGACAGCCACTAAAGGGACTTCCGTGTTTTTAAAACACGAAAAGTGTTTTAAATGACGCTGGACATCTTAACGCTATGCATGAGCTCCTCCAGCGTCGCCGAAATCCCCATAGGAAAGAATTGAAGAATGCTTTCCTAAAGGGAGGTCTAATGTGCGCGCCCGGCCTTTGCCGTGCATGCGCATTAGGTCTCTCTCAACGGTTGACATCGGCGGGTTAGGAGCGTGGAGCGCTGAGGGACATCGGCACTGGATTCAGGTAAGACACTGAAGGGGTTTTAATCCTTTCAGCAACATGGGATGGGGCACTGCAGTGCCAGGAAAACCGATTTGTTTTCCTGGCACTGGAGAGTCCCTTTAAGCAACAGGAAAGTGACAAGGAAAATTTGGAGGTTTTATGGGTAAATATCTGCTTGAGGCACAAGAAGTGAAATCAATTATTAGTTGGGATAGGTTATAAATCACCTAATGTTAATATTGATGGGAAACAACAGCTGTTTAAGCAAATTGAGAAAGCTGCACATCTGGGTAACACGTTAATTATTGGAGATTTTAATTAATTACCTGGACAGAGGGACTAGTAGTTCAGCAAAGGGCAATTAGGTTTTTGAACTTGTTAAAGGATATATTCATGTCACAACTTGTACAAGCACCAACTAGAATGGACGCTTGTCTGGACCTGGTTCTAACAAACAATGTTGAGCTTTTGACCAACATTCAAGTACGTTAGCACTTAGGAAATAGTGATCACAATATAATGTCCAGTGGCGTACATACCAGGGTCGCCCGCCCCAGGGCCCCCAGAGGCTGGCCCTGCTGTCACCCGGCAGGCACGCGCGCGAGGGAGCACTCACTGCTTCCTCTTCAGCTCCCTCGCGCACCGCACTGATACCGGCGGTGCGCGAGGGAGCTGAAGAGGAAGCAGTGAGTGCTCCCTCGCGCGCCCGCCTGCTCGACCGGCCACCCGCCCAGGAGCCCAGCAGCACCACCACTGGACCCCAGGGAATCCCCCCAGCACTCCAAAAGGTAAGGAGGCTGGGGGGAATACATTTAAAAAAAAATGTGTTAGTGTGAGTGTGTGTGTGTGTTAGTGTGTGTGTGAGTGTTAGAGTGAGTGTGTGTGTGTGTGTCTGCTAGTGAGTGTTAGAGTGAGTGTGAGTGTTAGAGTGAGTGAGTGTGTCTGCTAGTTAGTGCCAGTGAGTGTTACTGTGTGTGTCTTACTGAGTGTGTGTGTTAGTGAGTCTGTTTGATGTCTGTTAGTGAGTGTGTGTTTGTCAATGAGAGTGTATGTTTTGTAAGTGAGTGTGTATGTATGTCTGTCGCTGAGTGTGTCTGTCAGTAAATGTGTGTCTGTTAGCTAGTGTGTATGCGTCTAAGTGAGAGTGTGTGTCTCTTCAGCACTTACCTTTCTCCAGCGCCGGACTCCCTTGGCGCTGGGGATCCCTCAGCCTCTCAGCTCCGAATGCGACCACGCACGCATTCAAACCGCCCATAGGAAAGCATTACTCAATGCTTTCCTATGGACGTTCAGTGTGCTCCTCTAGCGGCTGTCAGTGAAACAGCCACTAGAGGCTGGATTAACCCTCAGTGAAACATAGCAGTTTCTCTGAAACTGCTGTGTTTTCAGCTGCAGGGTTAAAACTAGAGGGACCTGACACCCAGACAACTTCATTGAGCTGATGTGATCTGGGTGTCTGTAGTGGTCCTTTAAGTGTGTGTGCATCTGCATGCACTGGCGTACATACCGCGGTCACAGGGGTCGCAACCCTGTGACCCCTGCGACCAGGTGCCCACCGCCATGTGTTGCGGCCCAGCGCGCGTGCGGGGGGGGCCCACGGATCAATTTTCGCACCGGGGCCCCATGGGTCATGTGTACGCCACTGATAATGTCCTTTGAAATAAACTCAAAAAAACAAAAGCACATGGGGTATACTAAAAGATATAATTTTAAAAAGGCCAATTTCAATTAGTTAAGGGAAGCTTTACAATATATTGATTGGCATAAACTCTTTAGTGAATAGAGGATAAATGGAATATCTTCCAACAAATATTAGAAAGGTACATTTCTCATAGGGTAATAAATATAAAAGAAACACATTGAAACCAATGTGGCTTAGTGGAAAAGTGTATCAATAAATAAAAAAGGAAGGGGCAGTGCTTGACTATCAACCTAAACGAACGCCATTCTTGGAAGCT
This sequence comes from Pelobates cultripes, assembly GCA_933207985.1. NCBI lineage: Eukaryota > Metazoa > Chordata > Amphibia > Anura > Pelobatidae > Pelobates > Pelobates cultripes. Next base: position 211,079,695 of record OW240917.1, read on the forward strand.
CTTCAACAAAAATCTAAAATCCACCGAATATCTCCTTACAGACAGTCCATCCAAATTTCCAGCTGAACTCCTCAAGACTCACTGAGTAGATAGATGCCATTCTTTCTGGCACCCAACCAGCCTAAATGGAGATGAAAAACCAGGGACTACCGCACGCTGACGCTCCCTGGCTTGGAGGCACTGTTTTGCGGCGCCGCAGTTAAGAGACTGGGAGACGAATCTATACCCACAATGAAAGTTCCATCAGCCCACATGCCAGCTATGGGCCGCCGCTCACAGAAAACGCATACCGGGGCAGACGGCAGGGACATCAATGCAATGCTACAGAGGCCCACACCACCTAAACCAGCTCCTGCGCAAACCCTGAGCTTCACTAACCTCACTTCCCACTCAAGTCCCAAACAGTGCCTGAGGCCCCACTGGACACTCGAGCAGCTCAATCACCGCAGCCTGCAGCCTTCACCAACCTGACACCAACCACCAGGCACAACCTGAAAGTCTTACTATCAGATTTCCACAAAATACTGGCAGCAGAACTAGCACCCATAAAAACAGATGTGAAAGCAATCACAGAACGTGTGCAGGCTTCTGAGAAGGACATAACTGATATACAGACGCATCTGTCCACGCTCCAAGACTCGGTGCAACAAGTCTGGTCCCACCAAAGGGCCATGTCTGCACAGATGACAGACATGGAAGAATGTCAACGGCGCACAAACATTAAAATAAGGGGTGTCCACGCAGAAGTCACAACAGACGAACTGCCACACTATACCAGGCGCCTACTAGCCACTATTCTGCCTCACGCCACAGCAAAGAAAATGATTGATGGGATATATAGCCTACCTGGCTCCACTAAAGCGTCGCCGACGGAAGCATGAGACGTCATGCTCAGATGCCTAACTGTTCATGATAAAAGCAAGATAATGCCAGCACTTAAAAATAAGACACCTCTAGCTTTTGAGGATGCGCCCCTTATGTTCTACCAAGACCTGACCAAAGCCACCCTCCTCTGGCGTAAATCTTTTGGCCTTATAACAAGCAGCCTATGAACAGCAGGTATTACCTATAGGTGGGGGACGAACGGATCCTTGGTAGCAAACCGCAATTGAACCTCACACACACACTTGCATCAATGGAAGAAGCACCTACGTTCCTGGAGGCATAGGGATTGCCATCGCCAACTACCTACCCATCTGCATGAAAACAAGCTGTTTTTCTTTGTCCCGATGATCAGGAAATCCCAGGCCACGGAACCACGACAACAAACAGGAACTGAGTTGATATATGCGTCACGTCCTGTTCCTGTTGTGGAGCATTTCTGGCATTGGCTTCTGATATCCAGTACTCTTTTTACATTCTTGTTTAGTTTCTTGGTTTTTCTGGTTATCTATTCTATGTCTGGTTTTCTTTATGCTGGGTTTTCTGGGTTCATTCCTTTTTTCCGTTCCTGGAATTCTCAGTCTCCTGGATGCCTTTAAATGTTTGTTATTTGTTACCACACCCGTTCCTTCGCCATTTATCCTTTTTGTTTCCTGCTGGCAGTGGTCTAATTCCTCTGCTTGTTTCCTTGCGGGTAAGTACTGTGTGTGTTTTATTGTTGTACTTTTAGTCATGCATATCTAGGCAGTTAGGACCCAAAGTAATTGGAGTACTTTGGCGCAGTGGTGGGCTGCATACATCTTGGCCATTTATTTATGTCTAAATCTCCAATGTTTATTACATATATAGTACTTAGTTATTTCTCCCCTTGTTTTGCCTTGTATCTCTTGTCTTGTTTTATTTTGTCTTGTATTCCCAGTTCATGTACAGTCCTGTCCTGTCTATGTCCTGTTCTTGTTTCCCTCATGTATTGTGTGCATGTTCTGGGTTCTGCTTTCTGTCCTGCTCCAGCTCTGGGTTCTATTAGTGTTGTCTTGTTATCTTGTTTGGTGCCTATTCTAGTCTTGCCTTGTTTCTAGTACTGGATACATAGAAAAAGAAAAAAACTCATAGAGTAATAGAGTTGATAACACCAATATACTAGTGTTCAAGGTTACACTCACAAAAGTATAGTGATGGTAGGCGTATCAATAATTTAGAAATGGTGTAAAATCCACAACACGAAAAATGGGCATGTGGGATAGAATAAAGACACATAATAAGTGCAGACTTTTAGATTCAATATATGCAATTAATTAAAAACACGCTTACAAGCTTGAAGTAATGTATGAGCATATCGAAACCAGGGGGTGTGTTCCCCAATGGTTAGAGAAGATACGGCCTCAGATGTAGGAAAAACCTACACTATTGCCATGGAAAAGGTTACCAAGGTAATAGGGGGCATGAACCCGATTAACATCAACACTTGAAAAATAGAAAAAGTGAGGTTAGGTCTCCAAATAAAATTAAATGGGACCCACCTCACTAGAATTACCTCTATTGTTAAAATATCATAAATGGTAATAGACTTTATTGAAAAACCGTGTATAAGACAAAAAAAAACCCCACAGCAATACACCTTTAAAAACCTGGGGTAAGAATACTCATTTAAATGTGTATATATGGAGATCAGTATCTGTAGTGTATACTCTTGGATTAAACCAGAATATGTAGACAGATTTCCCATATATATATTTAAAGTCAGGCTCAAAATATAGAGGGAGCGTTCATCCCGTGCTCTGTCTCAGGTATAGGTGACAAACTGCCTTATAATAATTAGACACTGGACATGCTATGTCCAAGTGACAAGTCCTGTGGTCAATACAAATGACTAATCGTGGCTGCATGCAGTAAAGTGGTCTAAAAAGACCTTGTTAACAGAGAAGGATAGCTGATCTGAATGATACATTGTAACGAGTATAAGAGAAACTTAGATATCAAAGGAAAAATAAATAAACTTGTATAAACGGCCTAACAGTATGGCAGTGTTGAAACAGTTCCTAACTTGTGCACAGTGATACTAAGCTCTCAACCCCCCACATAGTAGACCAACCAGCTGCCTGCAGAGTGCAAATTAATAGTTATAGACACTAACCAGCTAACCCTGCTGCTTAAAGGCAGCCTATATCCATTATCCAGCTAACACTGCTGCTTCAAAGCAGCCTACCTAATAAGCCCCAAACTACTGACTTGAACTTAGCGTTAAGATACTAAAGAGACATGGCAAACAAAGAAAGTCTACCACAGGATAACGTTAAAAAACATAATAATGCTTTGGCATACAGCTCGTTTCGGCGAGAATGTCCTCCTCTCTCAAGAGCTGGTAGGCATCTGAACTGTGTCTGTTATATGGAGAAGTGAAACTCCTCCCTCGCTGAGAAACCAACCAATTGCGTGAATAGGGGAGTAAACTGTGGGTGGTTCAAACCTCTCCTCCCATCTCCACCAGGTATTAGCAAGGTGCAAACACACATGGCAAAATTAGGTGTGTTTACATTCCGATATAGTTACTAAGTGGTAAAGAATTTTACCGCGGGGTAGGCTAGCCCTTAAAGTATGGGGTGACAAATAGTGAGTTTGTCATTCCATGCCTCACATGGTTTGGACCCAGTGTGCAGATGCCTTTTATCAACAGGTGATAATTATCTCTCATTAAATGAAGAGTACACTGTAAAGCTGTACAATGTATATACATCATCAGCTAATGAAGAAAAGGGTAAATGTACTAGGTGAATAATTTTTCTTACATAGAAGTTGGTAATTTTAAAGAAAGAAGAGAGAAAACTGAAGATTCAAGAAACTGACATGTAAATATTAAATATGTTTCTGTTTCTTTATGTGAGTAGTATATATAAAGGTATTTTTTGTTAAGTGGCTAGAAGCTTCACTCCTGGGGTTCCTGTCCAGTATGTCTCCCCTCTCTACCCACCACAAACACGTATGAAGAGTTCAAATCAAGTGCTGAACATCCCCTGATTATATTGCGGTCTACTTTAAAAAAAAAGAATGTGTTATGATTTCATTGGTTTTAGAGTAAAGGAGTTGATCAACAAAACGTACCACTAAAATATACAGAGGGCAGAACAATGTCAAGTTGCGTTTGGTGCTGTTTGTAAATATTTAATGATTAGTTGATTATTGTTAAAGAAGTAACAAGTACGCAGTTGTTCAAAAAGCACAACTCTATAGCTCTCGATCTGCTCACCTCTGTATCCAAATCCAAGTGCTCCATGTTTCCATTGCAAACTATTTGCCTTGTCTCCCCATCCAGAGTTATATTAAGTTCCCGTCTGTAGCGTTCAATGTGTACAGAATGCCAGTGCTGGTCATCTAGGAGACTTCCTAATTTGACAGTTGTGTAGGTATCAATAGGATAGAGAGGACTGTCTCCTGTCAACCAAAAAAACACAGGAAAGAAAAATATCAAATAAGTTGAAAATCCGTTAAATCAAAATGAAAGTATCATGTAATTTTACTTAAAAAAAAAAGGAAGAATTTTAATAAGCACGTCATATGTGTTAACTATAGGGTAAAGTACAATCCAGAACCAGCATCTGGTCGTTAGTGTTTTCTAAATCTAATCTGTAGTTAGAAATTCTTACTGAATGAAAACCAGGCTCGTCTTTAGTCATCATTGTTAATCAACTTATTCTGAGATTGATGCTCCAATAGCGCACAGCCAAAGACAAACAAAATCGAATCCATCTTGGAAACATCTGAGCTGACCACTTTTGTATTGCAATAGTAATGATAATAGGCAACATGTGGATTATTATTATTTTATTATTTATATAGCGCCAGCAAATTCCATAGCGCTGTACAATGGGGATGACGTGATCATTCTCTAACTGTTCTCTTTTTTTAAGCATATTTACATCAGTCATTTTGGGAACAATGTAAATGTGTATTTGTTTTGTTATCGGCTTTGCTATTGTTGTGGAAATAAAATATGGACATATACACATATATCTTTGTAGTTAGTAAAATGTCTATTTACCCATTGCACTGAAATCAGTAGATAAGCTATTCACGCATATTTAGACAAATGGCTGCTAGAAGTTTCTAACCCCTCCCTCCTTATAACCTCGACTAACTACCTCGTGTAACAAGATGGCGCTGAGATCTGGGGGAGACCCTCATGGTCTCAGTGACATCACCTCTAGTAGGCAGAGCACTAAGATAACTACTTAACACCTAACCAGTTGATACCGTATTATTCCATGTTATCTCTGACAATGCTTATGATGTACTTTTGCTTTAAAAGGGACTTGCCGTCCCCTCTGAATAAACATTCCTCAAGTTATTCAACTACCTGAAACTTGTGTCTGGTGTGAATTACTTCAGGGAGCGTGCACGCATTGTTTCATTAATTTGGCCAGGGGCAGATACACAAAGAATAATCAATCGATTGAGTTGATTTCCACTTCAGCTATATTATACTGTTGTTGCAGTCCTTATTTGCACTTTGATTATTTAGGAATTTAAACTGCAACTTAAGTCGGGGATATTGATTAATTACAAGAGAAATGTTTTCTGTGTTTTACGGTTCCATTATTGTGATGGTAACTCTGCACTGTGGTCACATGAGCCTTACTGCTTAACATAAGGCATAAGGCCCTTTTTCACCGAACCACTAACAGTCATTCTGGTCTTGAAACGTATCAGAATAGTGAGATTGTGATTGCACCAGCATCGTTACCAACTCATCAGCAACTGTTAACATGCTGATAATTATAAAACTATAGATTGTAATTTTCCCCTAACTTGTAAGTGATTAACACAAGAGTATGTATATGTTTAAAGATTTAATAAATTACTATGAAATACAATATCATTCATTTTTTTTTTTTTATTATATGACTCTAATTAACAATATTCTATATTGTACTGCAACTTCATATGACGTTGAATACAAAACTTCACTGTGACATAAAAGTTAGTTAGTTTTCCAAATAAGATATACCATCATTGGGGAGAATGCAGCGCTGAACTTACCCAAAAGCAGGTTTACAAACCTTCATGGTGAAATATGCAAAACCTGCAACTATTGATAAAGATCTGTATTGCCCTCTGTTCTTTCCAACACACTGTTATCGTGGAATACCATAGATATTACTTTACATACTGACACTCTAATAATCTAGTGACTGAAAAGCTAACTATGCCTTGTTCAAAAACTCTTTTATTGTTCCTCACCATCATACTCCTATTTATCCTCATTACCTAGACTAATCTTGAAGACTAAGCGTGCCTTTTGGAGTTCCAGTGTAATGAAATCTCCTTGAGACCCTTCAGCATGCATTAGCATTCCTTCTTTTTCTAAAGTTTTAAAGTTGAACGATATATCATCTTCCAGGGTACTGTTAGTCTTCGCTCGAAAACGGAATGAGATTAAATCATCACCATCAAAGGAGAGGACATCATGATCTGAAAATAAATAAATCAATACATAAAATGGGTCAGTATGAGAAAATGTAGGACTCTGTAGCTTGTGTTCACAATCTACGCGTACAAATAATATTTTCTCTTATAAGGCCCTAGTTTTACGTAGCTTAACAATAACAAAAAGGAGGCAGTGCCAATAGAATCATAGAACCCTAACCACCACAATAAGCTTTAGTGGCCATATTGCTTATTATGTCTAGTTAACTTTGATTGCCTGAACAGGATAAAACCAGAGCAGAGCTATGTTACAGTAACAATTGTGATTCTTTTTATTAGTTTGCCTGATTTAGCACTGAATAATATCTACATTTGAGTATATGTCTCTCATGTATACTTACTGTATGGACAGCCATAAAGGGCAACACGAAGTCCGATCTTTCCTTTTGGATTCCATGCCACTGGCACAAAGCGGACATAACGAGTGTTAATGGGATAATAGAGGCGGTGTTCCATCACTCCTGATGTATTGACGTTTCCAAAAAATGTCTAGATGGTGGTTCAAGAAAATAGTTATTGTGAAATTACATTTTTCAAATTGTATAGAGAGAGAGAGAGAGAGAGAAAAAAAAACAGGATTTGTCACCAAAATTAAACTTTATCTAATCTGTTTCTTAAAAGACCACTATAGTGCCAGGAAAACAAACTAGTTTTCCTGGCACTATAGGGTCTTTGGGTCCCCCCCACTCTCAGGGTCCCACTCCCATCGGGCTGAAGGGGGAGGAAGATGTTAAATTCTTACCTTTCTCCAGAGCCAGGCTCCCTCCCTTTTCCGACATAATCCGCTGAATGCGTGCGCATTCAGTCAGTCCATAGAAAAGCATTTTTCAATGCTTTCCTATGGACAGCAACGTCTTCTGACTGTGAAAAGTGAGAAGCGCCTCTAGCGGCTGTCAATGAGACAGCCACTAGAGGCTGGATTAACCCTATCGTAAACATCAACCCTATTGTAAACATAGTACAGCTGCAGGGTTAACCCTAGATGGACCTGGCACACAGACCACTTCATTAAGCTAAAGTGGTCAGGGTGCCTATAGTGGTCCTTTAAAGGTTCACTGTGTTTGAATTTACTTTTGGGTTTTTTTCCTGACCGCTCTAGCTTTCATAATATACATAGGGAAGAGTAGATACTACCTTTCCTTATTTATACCAGACAAGTTGACAAAAGGGCAGAGCTTAAAGCAAGGTTCTGATACAGTTTCCAATTTTTTTTTTACCCACAATACATCAGTAAAATCAATTCTACAGAAGAGCAAATGGCAGACATTGTGAGCAGACACCATGGCAGAGGAGAACAAAATGGATGCGCCCAAATACTAAGAGAATAAATGATAATAAATATGAATAAAGGCAAGTGGCAAGGTGCGGAGTACAATCTTTAAAGGGACACCATAGTCACCCAGACCACTTCAGCTCAATGAAGTGGTCTGGGTGCCAGGTCCCCCAGGTTTTAACCCTTCAGATGCAAATATAGCAGTTTCAGAGAAACTGCTATGTTTACATTTGGGGTTAAGCCAGCCTCTAGTGGCTGTCTTCCGGACAGCCACTAGAGGCGCATCTGCGACGCTGGAGGCATATTATGCCTCCATCGCGCAGAGTGTCCATAGGAAAGCATTGAGAAATGCTTTCCTATGGACACTTTGAATGCACGTGCAGCACTTGATTTAACGGCGGGAGAGAAGACGTCACCAGCGCCGAGGGAGCCTGGTGCTGGAATAAGGTGAGGTTTCAACCCCGTCAGCGCCGTCAACCGCTTTGTTTTCCTGACACTATAGTGATCCTTTATGGTACAGGAGACATAAGGGAAAAAAAACAAAAGAAAGGAAAATGATGACAGGGCTGTTCTAATAGTTGTAGATAAATATGATTTTAAATAAGACATCAAAATAATATAAACAGGTTTATAACATTAAAAGAGAAAAAAACAAACAAACAAAAAAACATTATTTTGTCTTACTTATTTCAGCAAAATATAGAAAGGAGGTGTTTTAAACTCAAAGTACAATGGTAAATGGATATTATCTAAAGATGCAGGGATAGGTCTTTTTAGTGTAGGTGATCTAAGCACATGCAGAGATTATACTTTAGAAACTTATATTTGCAAACATATAAAATGTGCATCAACTAAAATATAGTCAAATCAAACTGATAATAACAAAAATCTACATGTGAACCTGTTTAACACACAAAATGTTGTATTATGAATTTAAAACACATAAAATGTGAATTTAAAAAACATGTAAAAAACAATAGTTAAATAGCACAGAATGTATAGCACCATCAAAACAATTGCTTTTAAAATCTAGTTGATGGAACCCTCACCAGATCCGATACTTGCAGCTTCCAGACCCGAAAAGGAGGATCTACTTAAAATCATATATGTCTTTAGCTTCATGCTATGGCACTGGCACTAACAGTTAGAGTAATGATCAATGATTTATAACTTATATAGTTCACAAAACAGATATGCAAAAAAACAATTGTCGAGAAGATGCAGTATCTGATCTAGGAATGTTATTTTTTTTCTAGTTTTTAAAGAGAAAGAAAATGCCATGATCCCAATGAACAGATTAGAAACAGATAAGTAGATATGGTTCTTCAATTAGATTATGTAAACGGGTAATATATCATGTGTGTAATAAACTCAGTGAAAACTCATATCATTCAAGGTGTGAACATCCTTGTTTGATGAGAAGCACAGAACAAATAATCATTTAGGCCGATATACTAAAAGCTCAATTTAACTGACATTTATTCAACCTAGCTATTACTGATGGGATGTCATATTTCATATAAACAAAAACCAGACTTAATTATATGATATGTAGACATCAATCTTACCCAGTTGGTTCCTTGCTGGAAGAACGGCTTCCAATTATCTGGCCGGTCCCCATAGAGGAGGATATACTTGGTCACCCAGTCATAGTACGTGTTATATGTCCCCTGCGTGGCTACTCCCATGATTTTATACTTTTGCTTTAAATCAATTTGAAGCCAAGGCTGTTTATCTCCAGGGGCTGGTGACCACCCGCTGCTGCCTGGAAGAGATTATAAATCAATCTTGCAGAGTAAAGTGTAAAGGTTAAAATGTAAATTATATTAATACTGAGAATTATACAAACTATAGTTCCTCTATATTTCATGTCAAACTAACTTAGTTGCATTTAAATGAAGAAGTAAGTAGAAGTATCGATCAAGGTGTTGCAGTGGGTATGATCTATTTGGATTTTGCCATGACATCCGAAATGGTTCCACTCAATAGGTTAGTGTTCAAACTAAAATAAATTGTTCCAGATGCAACTTGTGTTTGGGTAGAACATTGGCTTAAAGATAGAATACATAGAGTTGACATTAATAGTAAATGAAGAAGAAAAGCAAACACATTTAAATCTATTTAGTTTAGAAAAAAAATGCTTTAGAGGGGATATGATTGGCATTATTCAACTATATTTGGGGCCCAATACAAACCATTGTTTGGAAATCTATTCATAAACAAGACTATACATAGGACACAACGTCACTCATTTAGACTGGAAGACAGGAGATTTAGTCAAAGGCAAAGAAAAGGGTTCTTGACAAGAAGAATGTGGAATTATCTGCCAGAAGAAGTCGTTTTAGTAGAGTCTTTACAGATGTTTAAACAGAAACTGAAAGAATACTTGGAAAAAACTTTATATTCAGGGATATAATTTTTAATATGTGGGGAAACAGCTTATAGATTCAAGAAGAGATCTCACTGCCATTCTGCGGTAGTGTTTTTCTAGTTTGTTGCAAAATCGGACAGCACTTCAAACTTGATTTTTTGCCTTCTTTTGGATCAACAGCATAAACAGATGTAAGAAATGCTTAACTTGATGGATGCAAGTATTTTGTCAATCTACTTAACTTTTTGTGAAACAATAAAATAAAATATGGAAATGGATACATTCTGTGTCCGTAGGTTGGTACAAAGTAACTTGATACTATATTATGGATTTTTGATGTTTTTCTTAAACAGGAACTGCAAAAATATGGAATTCACAGCAATTAATAAATTATTTAAAATCATATAACTTATATCTCTTCCATGAGATGTTCACCTTTCTTTTATATTTATATTAGAGGGGGGTATGATCTGACTCTAAGCAGTAAAGAGGTGTAATGCTGGACCATGTACAAGAAGTTTAAAATGGATGAATATGCATAAGCCAATATTAGCCACGCAGACTGTATCCAATACATGGAGCAACAAATGGAAGGCTGCAAAACCAAGCTTTATGGATTTCAGTGGTAGATCAATGTCTTCTCTTAAAGGAGACATTGGGATTTTGTCAAGCATTTGATGTTTGTGCAATACATAAGGTTGCTCACAAAGTTCCATGTGGTCTACTCCAGCCATTACCTATACCCTCTAATCTACCCTCTAAAAAATGGTCAGAGCTGTGGCAACTGACATTTAATGTGGATAAGCTCTGTTTATGAATAGATTTCCAGATAATGGTTTGTACTGGCCCCGAATATATTTGTATAATGTTATCATATCCCCTCCAAGGCACCGTTTTTCCAAACTAAAGAGATTTAAATTTTTGTAACCTTTCTTCGTAACTAAAATGCTCCATTCCTTTTATCAATTTTGTAGCTCGTCTCTGCACTTTTTCTAGTGCCATGATATCCTTCTTTAGAACAGGTGCCCAAAATTGCTCAGCATATTCAAGGTGTGGTCTGACCAGCGATTTATAAAGAGGCAAAATTATATTTTCATCCCGAGAATTTATGCCCCTATTTATACATGACAAAACCTTACTGGCCTTAGCAACTGCAGATTGACATTGCATATTGGTGCCTAATTTGTTGTCTATAACAATTCCCAAATCCATTTAGGGTGTAAGTTGCTTGCATGCACCCCAAAATGCATAACTTTGCATTTCTCTATATTAAATTTCCTCTGCGGCAAAGTAATATCCTGCTTACATTTTATACTTTTTATACTTTTGTAAAGTTTTGTGTCATCTGCAAACACTGAAACATGGCTTTCAATGCCTATTTCAAGATAATTTATAAATATGTTAAATAGAAGAGGTTCCAAAACAGAACCCTGAGGTATACCACTTACCACTTTTGTCCAGCCTGAAAATTTACCATTAATGACAACTCGTTGTACTCTATCCTTAAGCCAATATTCTACCCAAGAAGAAGAATATTCATCTAGATCAATTTCTTTTAGTTTGAAGACTAACCTATTGTGAGGAACCATATCAAATGCCATGGCAAAATCCAAGTAGATCCAAGTAGATCACATCCACTGCAACACCCTGATCTATACCTCAAACAAAAACCACCCAAAAAAGTAGTATCACTACTGTACAGCACAGATTTAAACAACGCAGCTATCTCGAAACCAAGTTTCATGGTGGCATTGGAGAGGGAACTAAATCACAGCATAGATGAAACAGAGGGGTCTAAAATTGTATTGGCCCATAAAAAGCTCACACTATGCACAACACACGTTGAAATCAGCAGAAAGGTTTTATATAGTTGTTACATGGTCCCAGTTCGGTTAAAACACGCTGACCACACAAAATCAAGGAAGTGTTGGAGGAGCCTGGCTGCGCCGGGAATCATGCTCCATATATAGTGGTCTTGCCAGAAACTTACAAAATGCAGTGAATGGATTTCCCAAATGATAGAGGGTACTACGGGCCTTAAAGTACCACATCAACCAGAGACCTATTTATTGTACCGATTTCACGAAAAGCTGCCCAAGGACAAACTGTACCTAATTTACCATATAATCTCAGCGGCACTAGCGGTGATAGGTTGAGCATGGCTGCAAACATCAGCACCCAACAAGTCACTGTGTATAAACACTATAACCACGAAAACATATGAAAAAATGGCGAGGCGGTTGCTGCCCCCAAAACGTTTTTGGAGTGAAGCCTGGGAACAATGGGAGCAATGTTTACAGAGCAATTCAACTATGAGAACAACACTTGACGGCGGCTCTGGGCATACACACCCAGACAGGCCTCCCAAGGAATAAGTACCACTAGCTTCCAAGTTATTCACAATAAACTACGACAAATTTATAATTAGACATATACACAGGTTTAACACTATTAAAACGAAAACTGTACCACTCCAACAGCTGTGTCCATATTCTTGGACCCACTGAATGGGCAATTTTTTAAAGGAAAACTGTTAACGTTAAATTGTGCCTGGGGTAAAGGTGTCTTGAATAACATGGGCCAGGATAGAAACGAAAAGATGTTTGTTATGGAACAAAGCACGCAGTTAGATGCTGCTTTTATATACCATGCATTATATGGCATATGTTACGTGCCTACCTGTGACGAAATGCCTTTTGTCACTGGATTGTTAGGTGACAAGCTGCCCTTTGCCCCAGCTGTTGGAGGAGCCTGATTGCCAGCCTCCTTCCTCATGACTATGGCCCTGGGGTGAATTGCCATTTAAAAAGACTATTTGGGGCTTATTGGCTTAGACTGTTTCTGCCCATTTGAATCCATGGGAAGGTGTGTTTCTTCCCCTCCCCCGTTTCCTGTCTATTGTTCTCCAGCAGGGCGTTGTCCCAGGCACACTGCCAAACCAGTTGGAACTGACTGCTTTTGTCCCTCCTTGGTTTCTCAACAGCCCTTGCTACGCTTTACCCCATGGCAAATTTACTCTGTTCATGGGATCTGAGCGCTGTTCACCTAGATTGGGCGCTCAGATCCGAGCTATCTGGGGATAGGTTAAATGTAGGGGTTCTGTGTAATATAATAAGAATTATGTATTTGTATGTATGTAAGGAAACCAAGTACATTTAAACCTTAATCGGTAGTTTCCTCCCGAACAGCCAGAGCCCAGTGAATATAGCCCTCCGTTCGGTAGTTATAGTAGACGAATTCCCAATTGTAAATCCAATAGTGTTCCTGGATAATTCCCACAGTAAAACACACGAACTCCCAAACAGCATACGTAGTCAGAATAAGGGTACAAAGATGAACTGAAGGTTTAATGACAGGCATGCTCTTTTTATGGAATTCAGCCCATGCAAGGGAGCCTCCCATATAATTAGCCATACATCCAATCCTAACAATATACATACTGTACATCTCCTCCCCTCAGATAACCATTAAACACAATTAAAACGTAACAGAAATTCCCCAAAGTTTGGATGCACTCCCATAGCTATTGTCTGGGAGACCAACATATTAAAAACTCAGTCCATTCGGTTCAGCCGTTCGGGAGATATAGGACTTAGAAGTTTTGACCGACTGGCAAAGTAGCCGAAAACAGTTCCATGAATTCTGGCCCTGCAGTCGGTCTTAGATCGCATGAAAAACCTCCCAAACGGCCGCCATCCAGCTACCATCCTTGGTTCGCTTGATTCCCCATCTGTTGGTAAGTCTTTCTACCGAACGCCCGGTCGTTCGGTAGTTTGGAAGGGGTTTTACCGAATGTCTGGAGGCTTCAGCGGTGTTCGCCTGTTTGAGTGTCCGTTTTCAGTTCCAGACATTCAAGGGCAAACAACGCTGTTCGGGAGCTAAAATGGCCGCGAACACGAGGAAGTCCCGAAATGGCGGCGAGACCTGCCGTTCATGCAAAACTTCTGCCGAACGTAATCCAGCCAGCAAGGGGGTACAGTCTGTATACAGGGGTGACAGGGTGGTCTGCATTCGGTAGTTTTACCTACCGAATGCCATAGGAAAACATTGCTATTGACAACAAATACAAGAAGTGCATATACAGTAAAAAAAAGGCATTTCTTCACAATGTACTTTTACGTATTTTTGCTGTTAGTGTAAAATGTAGATATTTTCTGTACCTGGAGATAATTGAGTTTACTGCAGTGCCTTAAGCCAATTATCTCCAGGATGGAGAGGAGGGATTTCATTGTGTATGTGGGAGTGTTATGTTAATTAGTGTTCCCATTGGTTTATGTCCCTTTTGTCACAGTTTACCACCAGGTCCAGGGGGTGTGCCTCTGGTCTGAAAACTTGTATATAAGGAGTAATAAACGCTCATTGGAGTGAGATCATCTTGTACCTTCATGAAGTTTCGGCTCATGTTTGGGGGATTGGAGAACTACACTCTGGGGATTGCTATAATCACTATACTCCCCAGGGTATGATCACTAAGCTCTGCTAAGAGCTTGTTCCTGTTCCTGCTCTCTGGAGTTCGGAGAGGTCGACCTACTGGAAGCTGGACCTGGGTCTTGGGTCCAAAGTGGGTGGAGACGGCGAGACCCCAATCAAGCTGCGGCGGTTCGTGGGAGTCTACAGTGGTTATGGTGTCTGGCGGAGTGCTTGGAGTCCTCGGAAAGCACTAGAAGCATCCATCAACGGAAGGTACCCGGTCGGAGTGCCAGCAGTTCCGTTACACTTACCTAACCAGCACTATCCGTGTGTTTCCCTCTCAGCAAACACACTAGACCCTTATTAGAATTTTCTGTACCTGGTAACAACCCAACCCAAATGGGAAGCTTGCCCCAACATCATAGTCATACTATTCATACTAAATAGGCCCACATGCAATTTCTGGCGCCCACAGGTGAAAGCTCTCATGGGTGATTGCTTATAGAATTCTCATGGATCTAGAACTAACCCTTTTTACCCCTCCCCACCCTACCTCTCTGTTTTCTTCACTTTTGTTCGCAAGTTTATTGCTCTCATGTTCACTTTACTTCCGAATATGGAAAAGAGGTATAGAAATAAGAAATACAGAGATTCTCAGGGGACAGGTCCTATACAAGGACCACAAATGCTTAATTGGATTACAAATGTTGACAAAAGTTGTTTTATGCAAAAGTACTATTTTGCTGAATTACACATCTGTATTACTATTTGATTCAATGTTTTAATTACATGGTTATGTATATGTACCTAAAAACCTTAATAAAATGTTTTACTAAAAATGTTTTAAAAAAAATAACATTAATATCAGGAAGTATTACTTTACTAAGAGTGTAGTGGATGCATGGGATATCCTTCCAGCTGAAGTGGTAGAGGTTAACACAGTGAAGGAGTTTAAGCATGCGTGGGATAGGCATAAGACTATCCTAGCTATAAGATAAGGCCATGGGCGAATGAGAGTATTTAGAATATTGGGCAGACTGGATGGGCTGAATGGTTCTTATCTGCCGTCACATTTTATGTTTTTATGTAAAAAGAGAGAGAGCTATTGTATCTCTTGCAATACCTTTTTTATTGGACTAGCAGAGTTTTTGAGTCTAAAGCATAAAAAAAGTGAGATTCTCGAAAAGCTTGTCATAATTATTTTGTTGGATGTGCTACAACCCTGGTTGCTAAGATAACAAATGACACTCATTTTCAGACCGCAAATGCAAATAAGGCCCTGCCAAATCTTCAAACTCCTCATATATAGAAATTCAATTTTAGACCTGTGCCTAGTTAATAAACATCTTGCATGTTGCTGAAGCTTAGTGCGCCAGCAATTGCTAAACCTGTCACTACCCTTATCAATGAACCCCTGGTGTCAGGATACATACCCAAACTTTGGAAGACTGCAAAAGTTGTACCTATCCATTAAAGTGGTGACAAAACTTTGGTATCTAACTATCGCCCGATATCATTGCTCCCAGTATTGTCAAAAATCTTGGAAAAATGCGTCCACACGCAACAATGTGAATATTATTAATGATCAAATTATCTGACTCCTGATCAATCAGGCTTTCATCCAAATCACTCAAATTTGACTGCCCTCTTAAACGGACATTCCAGGCACCCAGACCACTTCTGACCATTGGAGTGCCAACTCCCACTACCCGTAACCCTGCAAATGTAATTATTGCAGTTGTTTTAAACTGCAATACTTATTTTGCAGGGTTAAGTTCTTAGAACACGAAAAGTATGTTATACGACGCTGGACGTCCTCGCGCTATATGAGGACCTCAAGTGTTGCCAAAATCCCCATAGGAAAGCATTGAATAATGCTTTGCTATGGGGAGGTCTAATGTGCGTGCGTGGCCATTGCCGCGCATGCACATTAGGTCTCCCCCGCCGGCTGACGTCAGAGGGGGAGGAGAGTAGGAGGAGCCTGACCCAGTGCCGAGGGACATCGGCACTGGACTCCGGTAAGTCACTGAAGGGGTTTTAACCCTTTCAGCAACTTGGCATAGGGGGTGGAAGGGAGAGGGGCACTGCAGGGTCCTGCAGTGCCAGGAAAACTAATATGTTTCCCTTTAAACGTTTGCAATGACATCCAAATTGGCATGGAACAAGGAGACCTAACTGTAGCTATTTTCCTTGACTTTGCCAAGGCCTTTGACACATTAGACCATGACATTCTTTTGCAAAAACATAAAAACTCAGACATTGGTGATTGCCCGCTAACTTGGTTTCGATTGTATGTTTCAGACCGATTGCAATATGTGGCCATTTCTGATAGCGCTTCTCTCCCTCTTCCAGTCACGTGTGGTGTTTCCCAAGGCTCCATACTTGGCACCCCGCTATTCACATAATTTATAAATGATTTGCCTAACGTCTGCAAATCCTCAACTGTACACATGTATGCAGACGACACTAATCTACGCTAGTAAACTCAAGCTACCACAGCTTGAGGCTGTGCTCCAATACCAGTTCACAGAGGTAGAAAAGAGCTATTACTGGAATCTTGACACACTCTTCATCTTTACAGCCTTGTGCATAAGAGCATTTCTGGGAAGCTCCCTCCCTACTTTAGTAGAATGCTCTCCTCAGCTTTTCCCACCTCCTATAACCTCCAATCCAGTACTAGCACGATATTTTGCACACCGCAATACAAAAATAAAGTGGCTCGATCCTCATATTCCTACAAAGCACCGCAATTATGGGATAACCTCAGGGACACAGTCAAATCTTTCAATCTAATATCTTTTAAGAGATCTCTGGCAATGTATTTATTACCTGTATTAAATTTCTATATATGTCATATATTGTATTTTTATAATATTGTATGCTATTGTAACAATGCAATGTTTTGTGGACCCAGGACATACTAGAAAACGAGAGAAATCTCAATGTATCCACCCTGGTAAAATATTTAATAAATAAATAATTCAAAAACTCTGTTAGTCTAATAAAAATATATTACTATGAATTTCACCTGTTATTCTACATCTGTGTCACTGGACTAATACGTTCAGCTACAATCTCTTCTCTCTATCTCTTTCTTTCTCTCTCTCATTTCAATTGAAAAGTTTATTGAAAGTTTTACAAAAGTATTAAAGAAAACCCAGTCAGTCACATCAGCAACAATAATTTTCACATCACAATACAGAAGCTATGAACCTTCTTGTATTTTTGAGGTGCATAGCTTTCCATTTTGTGATGTGAAGAATATTGTTGCTGATGTGACTGGCTGTGCTTTCTGTAATACTCATGAAACATTCAACAAACCTTTTAAATGAAAATAAATATATATATTAAAGACTTAGCAAATTGCTTCATAATTCAGTTCAGAGAACTTAAAGCCAGGGCAAACATTGCAAATAAAGAGAAGACACAGAAAAATGGCTTTATGCTCCTCTTCCCTGTATACTTTCTCTATGGAGTGAAGAAGGAATATTTTATCCCAATTTGTGGCAATACTGAAAATTGCTTCAAGTTGGGCTTTTCCATATTTTGGATCAACATCAGTAATACAGGTATGTGAAAGGCTGAACTTATTTGTTAAATACAAGGATAAGTAAACAAAATATAAAAATCTTGGAAAGTGATAGTTTCTTAACCTTCAGTCATTTTCCCTTAATTATCCCTCATTCAAGAAGGAATGCGGATTCCTAAAACAAAAAGGTGGAGTGTTAATGTGACACTTGTGTTTGGTTGATTATTTTAAAATCTGTATGTAAATGCTCACCCCAATCCTGTTTTCACCATGTATTTTAGGTACGGATATATTTGGATTCATTAATACATTTTGTTGCTACATTCCACTTCTTATGGATTTTATACCTTGTTCTACTAGGGAACCATCTATTCTGGTCTTCAAGTTCTAATCCAGGAGGAGAACCTGTATTGTACTGGTAAAGACCACTGCTTTTTGACAATATTACAGATAATGAGTGAAGACCACCAGCCAGCTTTTGTATTTGTGTTTTAAATGACAGTTCCATTTTAAGTAAGAGGTCATCAGTAGTCATATTCTTGTACCATTAGTAGTTGCACTCAATGACATACCCTTCAAAACTACTTTTATTCTATGAATATGCATAACACAGAACTGAGATATATATTAATGTTATACTCGGCCAAGCTATAGCTACTGTAATTATATTGTTTTCACAAGGTTTTAGACATATATTTTTGATAATTAAACTCTCTTAATTCTTACCATAGAGACGTGCAAAATTAGAAGTATAAAATAGTGAATATCTTGAGGATGCATCAAAAGATGTGAAGTACAGAGGGGAGACCAGGTCGTTGTAGCACCATTCTGGAAAGTTAAAAAGAAAAAAAAAGGAAATATAAATAGCACAATTATTAGTTGAATAAAGCCTATAACCTTTGAATACACATGTTTAATGCACATTTAGTATGATGTTATCAGACATATCATAGCAGATTTGGGCATACATTGTTGTATTTGTAACGTATTAAACGTATTAAAGGAGCACAAGAAATTCTCCAGGCACTCAACGTTTCGACCTGCTAAGAGATCTTTGTCAAGCTATGTATTAAAGGAACACTATAGCTATTGTACAATATCAATACAAATGTGTAGTCCTAACGCTATAGTGCCATGGGTGTTGTTTAGGCCATCATTTAAGTACAGAACATTTACAAGCTTCCCTGTTCATTATAACATTAGAATTGTGAAAGTAAATAATTAATGGATAAATAAATAAATACCTAAATACATTTCAGTAGAAAACATAGCTAGAGAACACAGAGAAATGTTTCAAAGCTAAAATAAAGAAGGAGTAAGGAATAGATAATGAAATGAGGAGGGCAGCTCTAAAATTGGAGAGAAAAGGGGTCAGCAGTATAGAAATATCACTATAAAATCTATAATAAGAGTCCAGGAGCTAAAAACCTAACATGAAGATATATAAGTCAAATGAAATTATCTCAATGTAAATACTGTACAATTTATAGTCCCAAAACTGAAAAATGTCTACAACATATAGCATGAGTCACTCCCACTGTTTGTGAAAACAACACAGTGTAATGTGATCCAAATGCCAAATTAATATACTTTCTTCAGAAAGATACAATAAACCTCAAGTAGATACAGTAAACACAAAACAACACACCAGCACAGAAAAACTGATTGCTAAGTCGTATAATTTATGGCAGTGATGGCGAACCTATGGCACGCGTGTCACAGGTGGAATGCCAAGCCATCTCTGTGGGCATGCGGCCATAGGTCGCCAGGGGGAGGGGGCTGCTAGTGCCGGTCGGCAGCAATACAGAGTAGGCACCTGCCTGTCCAAAACGGCACCTACTCTGCTTTCGTGTCGGTAGGACCTGGAGGCAGGGGGAGGGATCTGGGAAACAGCTGGGTGGACAGGAGAGCTGCAGCCATGCACATACTTACCACCACCGGATCACCAGGACCACCAAAGATAAGAAGAAGGGAGGGGGGCAAAAAAGATTTTATGTATCTTTTTTAAAGTATATATACCCACACACACACACACACAGCACCCCTACACCTCACACACACAGCACCACCACCCCCCACAACCACACAGCATGCTCCCACACACAGAACTCCTCCTCCCTCACACAGCACCCCTACCACCCACAGCACTTTTCCTACCCCACACAGCACTCCTTCCTCACACAGCACCCCTACCACACACAGCACTTCTCCTACCCCACACAGCACCCCTCCCACCACACAGCACTACTCCCCTCACCCCACACACAGCACCCCACACACACTCCGCACCGTCAATGCAGTATGTATTCAGCAGTCTGTATGTATTCAGTAGTCTGTGTGTGTGTGTGTGTGTGTGTGTGTGTGTGTTTGTGTGTATGTACTCAGTAGACTGTGTGTATGTATTCAGCAGTTTGTGTGTACTCAGCAGTCTGTCTCTTGGTACTCGGCATTCTGTGTGTGTGTGTGTATATTCAGCAGTCTGTCTGTATGTGTATTCAGCAGTGTGTGTATTCAGCAGTCTGTATGTATTCAGCAGTGTGTGTATTCAGCAGACTGTGTGTACGTATTCAGAAGTTTGTGTGTATGTTTGTGTGTGTGTGTGGATTCAGCGGACTGTGTGCATGTATTCAGGGGACTGTGTGTATGTATTCAGCAGTCTGTGTGTATATTCAGCAGTCTGTCTGTGTATATTCAGCAGTCTGTGTGTGTTTGTCGGTGTGTATGTATTCAACAGTCGGTGTGTGGATGTGTTCAGCAGTCTGTCACTGTATTCTGCAGTCTGTGTGTATGTACTGCATTTGGTGGTGATACTAATTGATTTAAGCTTAATTTTATCTATTATTTATATCATTATTTAAAGTCTGTATTATTAAACTCTCTGTTGTGTTCTTTTAAAACTAAATATGTTAATTAGGTTGGACAACTGTACAAGTTGTTTTTTTTCTAAATGTTAGCCTCAGTATTCAGATTTAATTGCCATGTTGGCACTTTGAGGGAAAACAAGTTGGCATTTATTGTGGTTTGGGCACTCGGGCTCAAAAAGGTTCGCCATCACTGACTTATAGGAATTAAAAACATTTACAAAAAGATACATAAATAGAAGCAAAATCAGCTCAATAGCCTACAGTGGAACCTGATGCGGCGATCATAGGGATGGATAAAGTATATGGGAGCTGCAGTGAGTCCTGCGTCTAAGCCGCATGTGAGGTCGGCGTGCATGGCACAGTGCGTTCCACCCGAAGCCTCAATTCAAGGTTCTCCTATTACACTTCACAGATGTCTTCGGTATTAGGCCAGAGTCAGCAAGTTCCAGTGTGCTACAAAGTGCCTCCGAAAGTCTGTCTTACGCATTTCGTGAGGATGCCGCCCCACTGCATCAGAAACTGTAAAGCATTGGAAGCTACAGAGGGTATATTTATAACCCAATACAAAAGTTATTACAGCGAGAAATTAAAACAATAGGCCTGGCATTTGAAAAAGTGAATACGCATATTGTCAAATAGACATATTATAAAACCACAATGATCTCCCAGGCACAGAGATCTTTGGGAGGGGCTTGCATTGTATTGTGTGGAGACCCCCTGCTGGGGGTTGTGTATAAGTAGGCGACTTGGCGAAAATAAAGCAGTTCCTTTTCACCCTTCACTCAGCCTGGGCCTTTGTTTGGGTGGTTCAGCAGGGGAGATTAATAACTTGAAGCTGTACCCAGGACCCAATTCCAGGTCGGGAAGCGACAGAGAGATCCCAGCCAAGCTGCGGTGGCTAGGGGCTGAATCACTCCTGTGTCCCGGTGGAGAGCTAGGAAGCGAGCTTGGCTGAGGTACAGGGAGCTACATCACATTTGGTGGCAGCGGTAGGATGGCTTCCTAGCAAGTAGGGAAGCATCCCTGGGACACCGGAGCATCTTGGCAAGAGGGGTAGCTCAAGCAATCATGCAGCGTGCCTGTCTGGAGAGGAATTTGTGAGGATGGAGCGAGCAAGCCCCCGGCCAGCGTCCCCATCCGAAGAGGAGTTCCAGTGGAGACTGCAGGAAGCACTGGCCTAAGAGTATGGCTCTATTTAAGCAGATGAAGAGCTGGCCTGGAGAGATGGTATAAGGCGAGATCTCTGGCACGAGGCTCTGAAGTGGACTCAACCTCCGTGGAGAGAGACCTCCCAGTCCAGAAAAGCGCAGACAGAAGCAAGCGTTGCTGAGGATACATTTCCTGGAGGAGCAGCCCCTGGAAGAGTGGGTCATGGAACGCCAGCATCTGATCAGGTAGGAACTGTGGCTGGACAAGGCATACCGGGCGTTACGATGGTACTCGGTCCAATAAAACTTTTCTCTGTAGATTGTGTTAGCAGGCTTGATAGCAAAATGTATATATTGGGGGGAAAGAAATATTTAATAAGAGGTCTTTCTCTCACCCGTCAATCAATTTTTCGGCATAGACTCCTCCATGGAAAAACTGAGTTACAGGGAGAGCAGGAGTCACAAGTGAAGATGTATTCAATCTCAACAGACCACTCCCTTCACCCCCTCACCTCCCCGCCTCCCAAAAAATGCCTCTTTATCTGTAACCTTCTTTTTATGTTTTTCATATTCCCTCTTTTTTTAATTTTTTATTATTGAACAATTTTGCAACATGGGGATACAAAATCTAAAAAGGCAAGATGTGGAATATGAAAAGTAAAAGTATACCGAGCAAAAATAAAGCATCAATATGTTCCAGCAATAAAATCGCTCACTTACAATATTAGAATATTACAAGTCTTGAGTAAATCAACACCCATCGCCCAGTGACAGTTTTACACTCAGATTGTCACCTCCAACTTATATCTCGATCCATCTAATTCCATCTCTCTCTATTCCACTCTCTCCCACACTCAGTCAGTCACTCTCCCACAAAATAAGTTTACTAAAAGTATGGATCCTCTCCTGCTGCTCAGTCTCCGGTCTTCAGCCCGAGCCGACGCTGTGTGCAGGAGATCTTATCTCCCCCACTATCGGCTCTCATCGCTGACAGGCTCCGGGGTAACTACAGGACATAGGAGGCACTGTGAACGCACCTCCTATCTGCTGATAGGACATTTGATGTCTTCACCCAATGCATTCGTCAACTCGTAAGTCCCTCTGGTGGCAGTCTGAGTGACTGCAACTGGAGGTGTTCCTAGCTTCCAATGTAAACACTGTATTTTCTCAGAAAATAACTGAAAAAAACTGAGAGGTTGCAGGGAGCTATAGTTCTCATCTGAACAACCTCATTAAGCTGAAGTTGTTCAGGTGACTATAGTGTGCCTTTAAGATTGTGATTTTAAGTATATTTATAAAATTTCAAATTGTGTTTGTGCTCTGTTCCCTAATCTGTATTTTTTATATATTTTAATTAGCACATCCCAGAGGATATTGCATAAAAGCATTCAGAAATGCCAGCACATTCAAATGAAAAACATTCAAACTAAAGTGATGGTAAATCAGCAGCATTGTGTAAGAGAGCATGCCAAAAAATTTAAAACTTTGTATGCCATCAATTGTTCATATTATTTTCAGTGCACTGCCTTATACACATAATGCATTAAAACATAAAGGTCAACGCCATATATATGCATGTCTGGTTCACTATGGGAATTACCAAAATCCTTTCTGATGAAAAAAAAATAAAACTGGTAGACGCATATAAAACGCAAGATAGTTCATGAATAGAACTACTTCAGAGGGCCAACAATAACAGATGTTCAGAGGCTAGAGGAATCGCTTTGATAATTGCAGTTATGTGTTATCAGAATTAATCTTTATCCAAGCCTCCCTTCATTGACATCTGTCCTGCAGCCCCCTCACTCTCTGCCTTCTCTGCAACAGATGGTTCTGAATTATTATTTAGAATAGGCTCTGCTTTCCAGGTTTAAATAGCAACTTCACGTGTTAAAGGATCTTACTCACGTAAGGAAATCTTGCATCACTATAAGATATAAGCGTGCATACATTACATAACAGAGGTAATTTTAAATTTTTCCTACTAGAAAAATATTGTTTTTTTAACAAAAACAAAACAGTACACTTGGTGTCTACGCAAATATAATGGGATACAGCTGCTGTCTTCCTAATAAGACTAGTATCACCTATATTCATAAGCAATTTCTTTTTTTTGCCATTCACAAACTGTTTAACCCTAAAGTATTCTGCTCTCAGATTGTTCAGACAGGATACCTCAGACAGGGGCACCACTTTTTGGCTAACAGCATCAGTAGATAACCATTTGTAAAAACAGCTTAAAGGACCACTCTAGGCACCCAGACCACTTCAGCTTAATGAAGTGGTCTGGGTGCCAGGTCCAGCTAGGGTTAACCCATTTTTTTAGAAACTGCTATGTTTATAAATAGGTTAATCCAGCCTCTAAAGCCTCTAGTGGCTGTCTCATTGACAGCCGCTAGAGGCGTTTGTGTGCTTCTCACTGTAAAAATCACAGTGAGAAGACGCAAGCGTCCATAGGAAAGCATTATGAATGCTTTCCTATGAGACTGGCTGAATGCGCGTGCAGCTCCTGCCGCGCATGCGTATTCAGCCGAAGAGGAGGCGGAGAGGAGGAGGAGGAGGAGGAGGAGAGCTCCCCGTCCAGCGCTGGACAAAGGTAAGATTTTAACCCCTTCCTCTCCCGAGAGCCTGGCGGGAGGGGGTCCCTGAGGGTGGGGGCACCCTCAGGGTACTATAGTGCCAGGAAAACGAGTATGTTTTCCTGGCACTATAGTGGTCCTTTAAGAAAAATGCTCTCAGCCAAATGGCACCCCTGGCCAAGGTTTCTTGTTTTAAGAAGAGCAGAGGAAGGGCAGGGGAAGTGCTAAACTGCACTGGAGAGAAGACTTTGGGGATAAACCATTCATGAGTAGTTAAATTACTAGAAGTAAGCCAGGGTCAGTGCCCTCCCGGCACTATAACAACTTAATTCCGATTACATTGTTATGGTGTTCAGAGGTAATCATTGGCAGCCTAACCGATACAAGGAGAGCAGTTAAAATATACAAAATAGGTCCACAAAACATGAAAACTTTATTTAAATTAATCAATTTTATTTAAAACAAAATGAATGTAAATTTCTAGATGATCAAATTTAAAGGATTCTCTGAATCATGAACCTCTGAATTGTGATTAGTAAAATGCACTTTTCTTCAACCTCAAGGACTAGGAAAGGCACTGGTATATATTGGTGAATAGTCACTTGGTAGGTAAACAATAGTGGTCTCTAGGTCTGACTAACTTATTAAAGGACCACTATAGGCGCCCAGACCACATCAGCTTAATAAAGTGGTATGGGTACCAGGTCCATCTAGGATTAACCCTTTCTGCTATGCTATGTTTACATATGGGTTAATCCAGCCTCTAGTGCAGGGGTTCTCAACGTTAGTCCTCAGGACCCCCTACCAGTCCAGGGTTTAGGGATTACCTGGGTGTGTCTAAGGTGTTTAGAAAAAGAAAGAAAAAAAACACCTTAGAGTCTAAGGTGTTTTTTTCCCTTTTTCTAAACACCTGAGACACAGGTAATCCCCAAATCCTGGACTGGTAGGGGGTCCTGAGGACTGGGTTGAGAACCCCTGCTCTAGTGGCTGTCTTACTGACAGCTGCTAGAGGCGCTTCCGCGCTTCTCACTGTGATTTTCACAGTGAGAAGACACCAGCGTCCATAGGAAAGCATTAAGAATGCTTTCCTGTGGACTGGCTGAATGAGCACGCGCGGCTCTTGCTGATGGCCCGGCGGGGGAAAACAGGTAAGATTTAACCCCTTCCTCCCCCTAGAGCCCGGTGGGAGGGGGAGCCCTAAGGGTGGGGGGGACCTAGAGACCCTATAGTGACAGGAAAACAAGTATGTTTTCCTGGCACTATAGTGGTCCTTTAATGAAAGGGTATCAGGGCACTACAAATAAACTGTGATTCCTGGGCCAAGGACACAGTGCTGTTACCACCTTGCCCCAATAAAAGTATCACCTTGAATTAAACACACAATACATTCACTAGCATTACAACACAAATGAAAACATTCCTTTGTTGTCCTTTCCTCCAGTCATTATGTTCTTACAGTGTCTTACCAGTTCATTTCCCATCCCCAGGGCCGGATTAACATAGGGGCTGATGGAGTTGCAGCTCCAGGCCCATGGAATAGGCCCATTGATTTATAAAAGCAAAAATTTTTTTTTTTTCACACACTACTCTTAGGGATTCCACCTGGCTTTTATTTTA
The DNA here is from genome assembly GCA_933207985.1 of Pelobates cultripes. Lineage (NCBI taxonomy): Eukaryota > Metazoa > Chordata > Amphibia > Anura > Pelobatidae > Pelobates > Pelobates cultripes. The sequence continues at coordinate 211,105,849 of OW240917.1, forward strand.
TTGGCACAGCCAGTATTTGAGGCTGCCTGGCTGGTGCCAATATTGCAGTGATACTGGCAATACAAATGCTGGTATTTTTCTCAGTATAAACAAGAGATTACTATGCAATACCAGCACTGGCCAGTAGGGGTCGCTGTGTATGGAGAGAGGCGGGGATAGGAAGTTCCAGCATATCCCTCCCTGCCTATCTATACTCACTGATCTGCAGGGGTGCAGCTACAGAGAGTCCAGACAGCAACTCCCACCCTGCAGAGACAGCCTACAGCTCAGGGAAGTAAGGGATGGGGAAAGGCTGCAAGGAGACATACACTGAGACACTAAGGGGCACTGGGAGACATTATGGCAGACACTGAGACACTAAGGGACACTGGGAGACATTATGACACAGACACATGGGGACACAGTGTCCCCATGTCTCCCAGCCAGTGTCCCTGGTGTCTCAATGCCCCCTAGTCTCCCAGTGCCTCCAGTCTGCCAGTGTCTCACTGTCCCCATGTCTCCAAGCTAGTGTCCCTAGTGTCTGTGGCCCTGGTGTCTCCTTGTCCCCATGTCTTCAAGTGTCCCCTATTTTCACAGTGTCCCAGCCAGAGTCCCCTAGACTGCCAGTGTCACTGGTGTCTCCGTGTCCCTAGGTCTCCCTGTGTCCCCAGGTCTTCCTAGTGACATGTAACCCTGGGATACATGGGGACACAGGGAGACATGGGGCATTGAGACACTGTGATACATAGGATCACTGGGAGACCTGGGGACACGACACTAGGGGACACTGGGAGACATGGCACTGAGACACTGATACATAGGAACACTGAGACCTGGAGTAATCGACACATGGGGCACTGGGAGACATGGGGCCACTGGGAGGAATCCATCTATACAGCAGAATCAAACTAAGTAGTTTTTTGGTGATTTTACAGCATTTTCTCTTATGTCACTCCTTGTGATTTACATCATGTGATGTCACCCATACATATTTAATTATGCAAATTAGCAAGGCCGGTATGTTTTTCCAAGAAAGGTGGCAACCCTAACTACTTCTCACATACTCTTACTTAAGTATGGAAACTTAAGAGGGATGTATGGGAACAAAACTTGTGTGGACTGGCTGACAATGAATATAGTTAAAGGGACACTAGAGTCACCAGAACAACTACAGCTTATTGAATTAGTTCTGGTGAGTAGAATCATTACCGTCAGGCTTTTTGCTGTAAACACTGTCTTTTCAGAGAAAATGCAGTCTTTACATTACAGCCTAGTGATAACTTCACTGGCCACTCCTTAGATGGCTGTTAGAGATCCTTCCTGGGTCATGGCTGCCTAAAATGCATCCAAACATTCAGTTTCTCCTCCCTCTGCATGCAGACACTGAACTTTCCTCATAGAGATTCATTGATTCAATTCATCTCTATGAGGAGATGCTGATCGGCCAGGGCTGTGTTTGAATCATGCTGGCTCTGCCCCTGATATGCCTCTTTGTCAGTCTCAGCCAATCCTATGGGGAAGCACTGTGATTGGATTAGGCCATCACTTCTAATGATGTCAGCAGACTGCTTGTTTTTCTGAGTCTAACAGCATGCAGAGTTACAGCTTCAGGCTTGAATACAGTAAGATTTTGCTATATTTATGGTGGCATGGGGGCCCAAGGGGGCTAGATGGTGGTGTTAACACTATAGGGTCATGAATTCATGTTTGTGTTCCTGACCCTATAGTGATCCTTTAAGGTAATGCTGACTTTGGTCTCTCTAACACTGTGGCATGTTCCCTTTCTTCTACACTCACTACATACAGCTTTTCTCTGTCCCAGACTATATACCAGGAGCTTCTGCCTGCTAGTAAGAAGGTAAGGAGACAAGTGGAGCAGCGAGTGCTAAGGGACAGGCCTTAGAAAGCGTTGAGCGAGCGCATCATTAGATGCGTTTATGCCAAGCTCAGGGTGCTGTCTGCATAGTATGCCCTTAGTTGGCCAGCTGCATGATTGGCAGGCAGCCTGACATGCATTCATACCAGGCTGGCCTTCTAATTCTTTAGGCAGACATATCCTCTTTTTGGGCATGTTCGCCCCTTTTGGCAGGTTACGTGATTTGTGTCAGTGGCACACCCTTTTACCCCGCCCATTGACTTCCTGCTTGACTGGACACTGCTGTTAGGGGTTATGGATTTACTTAAAAGATGAAAACATAAATTAGAGAGAGATTAGCTTAGGGTATGTGTTTTATTATAGCTGCTGTTTTCTTTCTCTCCAGCACCATCTCTATCGGATACATGACGCTTGGGAGTGTTTTACTGTTTTTGATCGATATGATTCTGTAATTAGGCCCGTCATAATTGTCAGCACCAGGCCCACTGGGCTCTTAATCTGGCCCTGCCCATCCCTCAATAAATATTACCTGCCACTGACTCACAATTGATGAAAACTATATAGGCAGTGGCGTACACATGACCCATGGGGCCCCGGTGCGAAAAGCTCTCCGCCCAGCGGTGGAAAAAGGTAAGTTTTACCCCTTTCCAGAGCCGGGCGGGAGGGGGTCCCTGAGGGTGGGGGCACCCTCAGGGCACTATAGTGCCAGGAAAACGAGTATGTTTTCCTGGCACTATAGTGGTCCTTTAAAGGACCACTACAGACACCCAGATCACATCAGCTCAATTAAGTTGTCTGGGTGTCAGGTCCCTCTAGTTTTAAGCCTGCAACTGCTATGTTTCACTGAGGGTTAATCCAGCCTCTAGTGGCTGTCTCACGGACAGCCGCTAGAGGAGCACACTGAACGTCCATAGGAAAGCATTGAGTAATGCTTTCCTATAGGCGGTTTGAATGCGTGCGCGGTCGCATTCGGAGCTGAGAGGCTGAGGGATCCTCAGCGCCAAGGGAGTCCGGCGCTGGAGAAAGGTAAGTGCTGAAGACACACACACACACACACACACACACTTACAGTCGCATACACACTAGCTAACAGACACACACATTTACTGACAGAGATACAGTCAGCGACAGACATACATACACACTCACTTACAAAACATACACTCTCATTGACAAACACACTCACTAACAGACATCAAACAGACTCACTAACACACACACACTCAGTAAGACACACACAGTAACACACTCACTGACACTCACTAGCAGACACACACTAACACACTAACACTCACACTAACACTCACACACACTAACACTCACTCTAACACTCACACACACTAACACATGATTTTTTTTAATATAATCCCCCCAGCCTCCTTACCTCTTGGAGTGCTGGGGGGGATTATTCCCTGGGGTCCAGTGGGGCTCCTGGGCGGGTGGCCGGTCGGGCAGGCAGGCGGGCGCGCGAGGGAGCACTCAGTGCTTCCTCTTCAGCTCCCTCGCGCGCCGCGTAGGGATGCCGGCGCCGGAAGATGACGTCATCTTCCGGCTCCGGTATCAGTGCGGTGCGCGAGGGAGCTGAAGAGGAAGCACTGAGTGCTCCCTCGCGCGCCCGCCTGCCTGCCCGACCGGCCACCCGGGGTCAGCAGGGCCAGCCTCAGGGGGCCCTGGGGTGGCCGGCTCCTGGGCCCCCCAGGGGAAGAGGCTGGCCCTGGGCGTACATACCGGGTCGCAGGGGCGGCCGGGCCCCCTGGTGGGCCGGGCCCGGTCGCAGTCGCGACCCCTGCGACCCTGGTATGTACGCCAGTGTATATAGGCTCCCTTTCATCCTCAGTTTTGTCAATCCATCCTCTCATTTCTATATTTCCCCATTTATCCTACCTCCAGGCATTTTACCCCAAATCCCTTTCCAGCAAAATCTCCAGCCAGCACCAAGTTTTCCTTTAGGCAGAATTGTCAACTGCTTCCAAGAGTATGGCTACTAAACTATGCTACTACACTAATGAAACCCACACTTTACTAGCTAAACTATTAAACACACACACACACACACAACTACACTCAATTCTTCCCACACTAGGGGACTGCGGCCAGAATGGTCACTTGAATAAAGCATGGCAGACACATACACAATACTACCCACACTACTTTGCATTCTGCTAAAAAATACCCAAATTGTTTCACACACTACTACCCACGACTATACTATTACAAACACAGATGTAAAATAGAGTATACTTGAAACCCTATGCCACTTCAACACACCATGCAGTTCGTATGATATGCCATACTTGTACAACCTGCAGAAATTATGAGGGCTGCCATGACAGTTTGATGTCATGTACTTATAGTCTACATATATTTTTTTTTTACTAATATAAGTGCACTTTTTTTTCATTTTTCCACTTTTCTCTGTGACTTATTTGACGATTAACCATGTTTGTGCGGACTATTGTTTATCTTTTGGAACTTTTTAATAGAAACACATACACTGCTGTAAACATACACCTACACACAAACATATGTACTCACGCAGGCAAATACACACTGACATACGGCTACGCACACACACACACACACACAGAGACAAAAAGGGCCGGTAGAAGGAGTCTGGCCACCTTAGGAAAAGATCCATTTTGCCACCACCTCATGAATGCAACTACATTCTCTCAGAGACTTATTCACTAAACTCTGAATTGTAGGGAATTAAAACCCGAATTGCAAGGTTTAAGCAAAAACAGCTGAACTATGACTATAACAGAGTTGGAGAACTCTTTCAAACCAGCTATTTTGGCCTGAATTGTGTAATTTGGTTTTCAATTAGGTTTGATTAGTTGTCCCGTTCCTATACAGTGCTCAATCTCTCTCATTTATCCCCATCTTTCTCCTCTGTTTCGTTTTCAGGAAGCTAGCCGTCTCTAAGTTCATGATTTCTCTGCTCACTGTCATGATCTTGAGCAGGTGAGGTAAGAGACTTATTGTTGATTTTGGACATAAAGTAACAGGAAATTATATAAATGAAGTTATAGGGAGAAGGAAAAAGAAACAGAGGTTTAGACAATATGCCCTACATAGATTATAAACAGAAGGTATGTAGATAATAAGAGAACCTATAGATAGAAGTATAGGTTGAATATAGGGGGATAAGTAAAACAGGATATAACAATATGGTTTCAGGATTATAGGAAAAGCAGAACTTTAGTGAATCAGCCCCCTCTTGGAAGGAGTACTGATAGAGTATGAAAATAACACCTTCAATATTACTTAGAGGCAAAGTCCAAATTGGTGTTATGCAGGTTGGTATAAATCAGGATGACAGGATATAGCAGGTTAGAAGAGTTGTAAAGCAGGTTGGTAACAAAAGGGTTGGTAATGGAGCAGGTTGGTAACAAAAGGTAGATAATGAAGATCAGGTTTGTTTCCAACAGTCAAGTAGCAGAGAAGGTAAGTCCATAGGAACTATTACAGGAGCCAGGAACGGAAGTCTTTCAGGATGAGCATCAACTTCATTGTAAAGGCCCTGTTGTGAGCAGGGTGTAGCCCTATGTAGCATCTGTAATTAGTCCAGGCAGGTGAGGAATGATGCAGGTAAGTTCCAAGGTTAGTGGTTAGGGAGGCCACTAGTGGTGGAGAGCTGGAACTTGTTTTAAAGTAACAAAATAAAAGAAACAAACTTAGTTGTTAGGATAGGATCCTGACAATGTTACTGGGCCAGCTGTTGCCTCATCACTTCAGGTTCCGCGGTGGTTGCACGCATCTGACGGATGCTACTGGGCCAGCTGATTTTGCATCACTTTGCTTCAGAACTCTATACCGGAGAGACTGCTAGCGTGCATGCTCCACAAACTGCCAAACTAATTTAATTGGGTTTTATGAAGTTAGTAGAATTATAGATCAAAGTATTCCAGTGGATGTGATGTACGTGAATTTTGCTAAGGCATTGGAAACAGTTCCACATTAAAACTGAAATCAGTTGGATGAAAAATTGTATTCCTGGATAAAACACTGGCTTAAAGAGAGAGTGCAGAGAGAAGTGTAAATGGAAAATGTTCAGATTGTAGGAAAGTAAAAAATGGAGTATATCAGGGTTCTGCCCTAGGTCCCACTCCTCTTTAATCCATTTATAAAGAATCTTGAATTGGACAATGAAAGTTACAGAGAAACTTTGACAAATAGGGAGACTAGGCAGGCAGGTGGCAGTTGTGATTAAATACAGATACATTGAAAGTCATACATTTTAGAATATGGAATCCATAAACCACTTTTACATTAAGGGTTAACATTAAATTATAATAAAACAATTATAGATACAAAAAAAAAAGGCAACAGGCAAAGCTGGCATGATATTGCAAAGGCTTGAATTGTGTTGTCATGGGGGTATTGATTCAAGTGATCAAAATATAATTTATAATTTTCCCGCTTTGTAAATCAGTATGTAGTGCAGTTGAGAGCAGAGTTAGAAATAGTGCAAACATACAGAATTTATAAGGAGATGGAAAACATTAGTTATGACGAAAGGCTAGAAAAACTGCATTTGTTTTCTTTAGAAAAAAAGGCATCGGGGATATGATTGCGCTATACAAATAAATACATGGTCAATTAAAAAAAACCTATGTGCCAAAATGTTCTTTAGCATTTATATACACCATACAAGAGACCATTGTGACTGGAAGAAAGGCGCTTTCACTTACAGCAGAGGAAAAGAGTCTTTACAATAGGAACAATAACGTTTTTAGGGTTGTCTTATCCAATTCTATAGACAATTTTTAAAGAGGGCCTAGATTTTTGTTTTGTCAAAAACAATATTTTCAAAGTAATAATTAAAGTGGCACTGTCACGCCAAAAATAAACAATACTTACAATTAGATTTCTTCTTTCTTTTTACCTCTTTTCAGCCCCAAAAAAGGCCAAATAAAAATCCATAAAGCTCGTCGAACTAAAAAAATAAAAAAAGACCTGATCGCCAAAAATAAAATAAATAAATAAAACACACCCCCAAAAAATAATTCATGACAATAATAATAGAATCCTTCACCTTTAAGGGCAGGGAAAGGCTTATAAAGTGCTCAGAGCGCTGTGATTGGTTGGCTTAAGACAAGCAATCAGAGTGCTCTGACAGGTTAATCTTGAGCATTACAGGTCCCCTGATTATCAATTATGCCCCCCCCATATCACCTAGGGCCCCTTTCTGTAATGGTTGGGAACCAGGAAGGAGCAGTAGGTCCCCCCTCTTATCACTTAAGGCCTCCACCTGCCACTAATGGATTGTGGCCGGGAAACACAAGCCATTATCATTTAGGGCCCCTAGCCGCCGGTAATGGGTGGGGGAAAAATAGGTCTCCCTCCTTTTTACTGAGGGTCCTAATGGATGTGGACGGGTGGGGACCGCCCATTATCAATTAGGGCCTCCACTCCCTACTAATGGGTGGGGGGCCAGAGGAAGACCCTCATTGTCATTTAGGGCCCCATTGCCATATTGACCCCCATAGAGTGATGGGACAATGGGGGATTTAAGAAGTGGAAGCACAGCTCCCTTCTGCTTCTATTTCTACATATAACCCCTCCTCCTGTCTCTCCAGTCCCGTGCAGTTCTCTGTGCGTCGGGAGGAAGTGAAGGGCACTGTAATTACCTCCCGGCGCTGAGGTCACGCAGGGGAAAGGACAGGCAGCTATGCAGCATGTGGGCAGGGAGCAAGGTTGGCTACGTAGCATGGGGTGGGAGGCGGGCAGGGAGCAAGGTCGGCTAAGTGGCATGAGGTGGGAGGAGGGCGGGGAGCAGAGTCGTCTTAAACTGGTATCCTGCCAGGTTAGCTTGCTATGGGGTTAATTCATATTCCTGGACTACCATATTCTCTCAAAAAAGGCAACATAGACCCAGCAAACCAATCTGACAAACTGAAATGGGCAAGCCCTATATTGACCCTGTAACTTTCCAAAACACCATAAAACCTGTACATACCCTTGGTTGTCTACTTTTTCAAATGGTATGTCATGGTGGGGTTCATTTCCATTTCTGGTTTGCCATACTATCTCAAAGGCAACATAGCCAATCTGGCAAATAGCAATTAGCAAAAACAGAAATTGGCAATTCTTTTGTTTGATCCTGTGACTTTCTAAATCACCATAAAGTCTGTACTTTAGGGGTACTGTTGTACTTGTGAGACATTACTCTACACAAAAATTTGTGTTTTAGAGCAGTAAAATACATTATACAGATAATACCATCAGTGAAAGGGCAGTTTATTTGTGAAAAATGTAAAAAAACTAATATAAACCCTAATTTTGGCCAGGGTTTGTGACTAAGTGGCTACTAAAAAAGGTTGGACATACCCCATTTTGAATACCGTAGGTTGTCTACTTTTACAAATGGTATGTCATGATGGGATTGATTTTCATTCCTGAGCTACCATACGGTCCCAAAGGTAACATAGGCCCAGCAAACCAATCTGGCAAATTTCAATGTTCAAACATGGAAAAGGGGAATGCCCTACATTTGGTCCTTGTAAATTTCCAAAAATCCATAAAACCTGTACATGGGGATACTGTTGTACTCGTGAGACATTTCTGAATATAAATATGCGTATTTTATTTTTTTCAGTAAAAACCAACAGTATGACGACATTCACAGTTAAAATGTCATTCAGAACTTGAAAAATAACAAACTTTCTTAAAGGAACACTATAGTGCCAGGAAAACATACTCGTTTTCCTGGCACTATAGTGCCCTGAGGGTGCCCCCACCCTCAGGGTCCCACTCCTGCCCGGCTCTGGAAGGGGGAAAGGGGTTAAAACTTACCTTTTTCCAGCGCCGGGCGGAGAGCTCTCCTACTCCGATCCTCCTCTTCTCCTCCCCGTCGGCTGAATGCGCACGCGCAGCAAGAGCTGCGCGCGCATTCAGCCGGTCACATAGGAAAGCATTCATAATGCTTTCCTATGGACGCTGGCGTGCTCTCACTGTGAAAATCACAGTGAGAAGCACGCAAGCGCCTCTAGTGGCTGTCAATGAGACAGCTGCTAGAGGAAATAGGGGAAGGCTTAACCCATTCATAAACATAGCAGTTTCTCTGAAACTGCTATGTTTATGAAAAAATGGGTTAACCCTAGCTGGACCTGGCACCCAGACCACTTCATTAAGCTGAAGTGGTCTGGGTGCCTAGAGTGGTCCTTTAAAGGACCACTATAGTGCCAGGAAAACATACTCGTTTTCCTGGCATATAGTGCACTTAGGGTGCCCCCACCCTCAGGGTCCCACTCCCGCCAGTCTGGATGGCAAGGAAAGGGGTTAAACTTACCTTTTTTCCAGCGCCGGGGAGCTCTCCTCCTCCTCTCCGCCTCCGATCCTCCTCTTCGGCTGAATGCGTATGCGCGGCAGGAGCTGTGCTCGCATTCAGCCAGTCTCATAGGAAAGCATTTATAATGCTTTCCTATGGACGCTGGCGTCTTCTCACTGTGATTTTCACAGTGAGAAGCACGCAAACGCCTCTAGCGGCTGTCAATGAGACAGCCACTAGAGGCTTTAGAGGCTGGATTAACCTATTTATAAACATAGCAGTTTCTCTGAAACTGCTATGTTTATTAAAAAAAATGGGTTAATCCTAGAGGGACCTGGCACCCAGACCACTTCATTAAGCTGAAGTGGTCTGGGTGCCTAGAGTGGTCCTTTCATTTCTCATACTTTTTTTATTTTATTCATATTAAATTATGTTTCATTGGTCACTGGCATAACCAGTGTATCCTCTGATATCACATCCTCTTTTTTGCCTACCGAAGTAACCAATCCGAAATAAACCATTAACAAGAAACGGTAAAAAAAAAGGAATAGGCACAGCAAAATGAATGTTACAAGTTTTAGAAAATCCCTGAATCAACAAAACAAACTTCAATAAATCAGAACATGATGTCATTAATAAAATCATGACTTTACATCATGTAATAAGTAACATTTGGTAATTTCATTAAGGCACGGAGGTTCGTATTAGGCTGGTTCAAAGCTGATATACCTTTTGTGCTGAAAAATGATAAATCAGGTGAAAGTAAAAAAAAAAAAAAATTGACTCTGATGACCAATAAACCACCTTCAAAATTTCATCTAAATGGCAAACCACAAAAGAAGCTTAAGTGTCATGGGGTCCCTTACAGCAGGGCTTGACAAATTTGCTTGGAATCTAGGAGCCAACAAAAAAGTTAGGAGCCAGGTTTTTCAATGTCAAAAATACAATTCTTAAAGAGACACTATAGTCACCAGAACCACTACAGCTTAATGTAGTTGTTCTTGTGTCTATAATCTGTCCCTGCATACTTTTCAATGTAAACCCTGTCTTTTCAGCGAAAAGACAGTGTTTGCATTGCTGCCTTGCAATACCTACTAGTTACAGTCACTCAAGACGGCTCTGGAGTGCATCCTTGGTCAGTGCTGCACAGTACCTACGTATAGCGTTTCCACGCCCTGCATCAGTGCATCTCTATGAGGATGGCGTTTTGCCACACATGTGCAATAGCCTCCCAATGCTTTCCTATAGGAAAGCATTGGATTGGCTGAGATCATCAAGATTGATGATAGCAGTCATGAAGGCAGGGCCAGCTGTGGCAAAATCAGTACAGCTTGGGAGAAAAAGGTGAGTAAAAACTGCTTTCCCATGTGATTGGAGGGGGACCAGTGATCTAAACACACTCAGACACACACACTCACTGACGAGCACACACTAACGCTTTCACTCACTGACACACATACTCACTCACTGACACACACAAACTCATTCCCTGACACACACACACACACACACTCACTGTCACTGCAATAATCACACATTTATGTGACACCCAGCCTCCCTACCTTGGTTCAGCTTTCCATAGAGCACTGTTTAGTGATGCCGTGGCCAGAATTACGTCATATTCCGGCTCCCAGCATCACTGGAGGGCGCGCGAGGTAGCATAGCAGTGAGGGAGTTTACAGCTCCCCCACGCGCCTGCCTGTCTGCCTCAAACCTCCAGGAGCCTCCCGTCCATACTGAGCTGGCCGGCCGACCAACCGACCAACCGACCACCCACATGCATGTCCATGCTCTGTATGAGCCGGCCGCTCACCTCCACTAATAGACAGACGGCCACCTCGTGGGCCATCAAATCCCAGACACCAGGACAAAAATCCTAGTTGCCATGGCGACCTTGCGCCTGGGATTTGTCGAGCCCTGCCTTACAGAATGCACTGTAAAAAAGTTGTATCAATGCCAGCGAGAGATTCATTTAATCCAACAAGCTAAGGTCAGAGTGGACAGTGAAGAATGCGGTCTGTGAATATCACTAAATAAATTAGAAGAATGCAGATGCCGAAATGGAGCCGTACGAGTTTCATATTCTTTCAGACAGATCAGTGGACAAAGTCTAAGATGACTAGAAAATGAAAGACAGAAGACAGTTTTAGACAATGTCTTTGTTTGGCGAGACATACCAAAAGTTACCCAGGTCAGAGTATATGAACGTGCATCAAACTGCAAGGCACAGACGTCTGAAACTCTCTTACAAGATGCAAAGCAGAGAAGCATAGCCAATTTAGTAGCAATTTGTTTCAATGAGAGGTCTTGACTATCCGGTCAGGCATCAATAAAGGAGAGAACCACATTGGCATCCCAAAATGTAGGGTACCGATCATCTGTGCCAGATGTTTGAGATTCAGATCGTTTTGACTCAAAACTCAATACATTTCCTTTTTGATGGTCTTGAGTTTGCTTACAGGCAGATGCACATGTCTGTTGGATGGAATCGACCACAAAGCCTAAGAACTGGATGGAGTCAGCACAGATTTCTCCCAATTGACGAGGAAACCAATGTTCTGAAGTGGATTAAGAGTCCACGACAGGTCACAGTGTAGTATTTGAACGGAATGAGAAAGGATCAGAATGTTGTTGAGACGAACACCCCTGCTTCATAAAAAAAAAAATCAACCACCAGTATCATGAGCTTCGTGAATCATGATGGAGTGTATCCCAGACCAAAAAGGAAGCAACGGAACTGTCATTTCAGATCCTGTCAAGTGGAATGGAGAAAGTCCTGATGATCCTCCGCTATGGATACAGTCAGGTAGGTATCCTTTAGGTTTAGTTTGACCATCCAGTCTGAAGTAGGTCTCGAAGCCTTTTGAAACAATGATGAGCAACCAAAGGGATTAAGGGTTTGAGATTGATGGCTGGGCTAACTTCTCCACCCTTCTTGCGAACCAAGAAAATATTGCTGACAAATCCTGAGGAGTTGTCTGGAACTGTTGGATAGCTTCCTTCTTTTATAATTCAGCAATCTGTTTGAATGCTATATCTCTGTCCGGGGGACAACAACAATAGAATTTCACAAGGGAAACAATGTTGCACAATTAAAACCACAAATTCTACATGATAACGCTTTACAGTTTTAAGCACCCAAACAACTGATGTTATAAGAGACTACTGATGGGAAAAATGTAGGAGTCTGCCTCCCACCCCTGGAGGAAAAAAGGGAGAGTCAGAGGACTTACCATTTGGTGAACATCTGTATACTGTGCACCTCGTGCTTCTAGAGTGCTCATATCAGTGTTATATTATATTATGTACATATTTTGCAGTACACTGATTGCCCCATTTTAGTGCCCTTTTGGCTTGTCTAATTCAGTTCCTGAATCATTTTTTTTGGTACCAAAATTCTGCCGAGCCAAACTGACACATGGCAGAAATTCAGGCATTCTAAAAAGTTTTTTTATATTTTCTATTCCTATTCTATTTGTTTTAAAGGTTCAACTGGGCCAAAGTGTATTTCTGATTAATTGATTACTAGAGCATGGTAATGTTAGCAGCAATTACTCATCACTTTATTCTTAGAATACTAAATGGGCAGTTTGTGCAACTCTGCCAAAAGGAGAATATATCAGAGAGGGAGTAATCAAGTATTAATTTACCTGACCAGGAAAAAGGGAGAAAGAATAAAAAGGCTAAATTAGTAACCATTAAACAGATAGATGTACAAAAGCATAGCCAGATAAGTTATTTAGGACCATAATGGAATGTAGGATTGCAAAGTCGGCACAAAAAAACCCACCTGCTTACTTAGTAGAGGGCATCTGATACAATTATTATTAAGACCAGGCATGTTAAAGGTAATGTCAGAAACTGCCAGGATGCATTTTCAGGGCTGTAAAATAATTTTGAATAATGTAGTCTGCAATGAATTGGTTTGCCAGAATATGTTTTGTTTATAAAAAAGAGGGCAGGCAGAGGGGAACATGAGGGTTCATTATTTAATCAGATCATTTGATCATTCCACTAATCAAAATAGCAGAGTTGGAATAAATAACTTACTCAGCTGATATTAATTTTCATCTATTAAAACATGAAAAGAACACAAAATATCTTATACAAGAAAAGAGCACACACAAAGTTAAGAAAAAAGTTTTTAAAAATTTCATTATATATAATTATTACCACTACGGGAGCAAACACTATGCAGTCTAAAACAATAAGAGAGAGATCCTTATTCATCTCTCTGTGATATTGTTTCCTCAGTGTATATATATATATATATATATATATATATATATATATAGTGCTGTTTTAAGGATTGGAACCTTTGCATTGGTGACTCACAGAGAAGGGGTCAGTAAGACACTTCATTATATTCTGAGATTGTTATCCTGGTTACATGTTCTTTTTCTTCTATTTCATTTACGCCATGGATGCAGGATTTTCTATTAAAACACAATCTCTTTGTAAAAATAATAACCCCAAAAGTGTATTATCGGTAAGGCAATGATGCCATTCTAGGTGCATCATTGACTACAGCAGGACATGGTTATCAATTACCTAACATTTCCACTTCAGCTTTGTAAACTCTTATGTCGTGCTCACAGAGCATGTGTATGGCAAGAGATTCCAGATAAACCTTGGTTTTTTTTCTGGATATATCAATTTTTAATGTGGATGGGCAACTCCCTATAGTTTCGCATGGCGATAATATAAAATAATAAATAAATAATAAAATATTCTGAGATGCGGGTAGACATGCCCTTCTGCTATAGTTCTAGCGAAGAAAGTTGGTACAACACTGCCATGCAAGCAATATTTAACTAAGATGTCTCTATCCAGTGTTGGAATTGCTTTATATCTCACATAAAACGCCTCCATTTATTTTCTCACACCTCTGGTGGTATTTTGTGTATTCCTCATTCACGGTTCCTCTACCAGGGGTCTGTGAGGGTTCTGGGAAATATTTTAGCTGTTGCTAGAATTGCATTCTTCTGGACAGATGTTCCATCTGGAATTTGTTGTTGTCACTCTCCCATCTTGGGAGTTACAGCCTCGAGAGCTGCTATCACCACTGAGACTACTACTGTATTTTAGTTTCAAACTAATCTTTCATCCATTGGTATTTGTCCACCTTCTCATGTTTCTTCTAGTTAATATTATGGTCACTGGGTAGTAGCAAATCCACCACTACTGTAGTCTTCTGTTCCGCGTCTATCATGACAATATCTGGTTTGTTGGTTGGTTGGTTGGTTGGCTAGTGCTTGCTTCTCCATCTGGATCTCAAAGTCCCACAGGAACGTTGATCTGTCATTTTTATCTACCCCTTTTTGGCACCTCCCATCCGGACTTATTTAGATCCAGCCCATGCAGATGTTTTGGCGTACAATCCTGGCAACCTGGTTGTGCCTCTCTGTGTATGTTGTCTGTGCTAGCTAATGGCATTTTACTATGTCGTAGATTGTCCCTGGGACCTCTTTGCACAATAAGCAGGCTCTTTGTGTCATAAGGTGAAGTAATGGGTTAATTGATGGGTTAAAGTTGGTGACCTCTGAATAAATCCCCTTAAATACTAAGACCTAAGACATGGCTTTGTTATTGTTGTTTGTAAACCCAAAAATCTGAAGGAATTTACAACAGTTCTATGGTTCTAACGCTTATCTTTAGTCAGGCATTATTAGATATGATCCAAGGTGTAACAAGCAGCATGAGAAACAACATAACAGTTGTAATATATAAAATAAGTTCAATGAATGATCATTCACTTAAACATTTAAGAATTGTTTTCAGATGCAACTTTATTTTGTGGTCATTATGCATAAAACATATATGATGTATGGTCTTAAGTATCTAAAAAAAGCAATTTAACATTTCTATACATACCTGAATGGAAATTAAATAACAAAATTCCCTGTACTTCCTACAGCATTAGAAACCTATAGATTGCAGGACAGTACTCTTAAAGGAACACTATAGTCACCTAAATTACTTTAGCTAAATAAAGCAGTTTTAGTGTATAGATCATTCCTCTGCAATTTCACTGCTCAATTCACTGTCATTTAGGAGTTAAATCACTTTGTTTCTGTTTATGCAGCCCTAGCCACACCTCCCCTGGCTAAGATTGACAGAGCCTGCATGAAAAAAAAAACTGGTTTCACTTTCAAACAGATGTAATTTACCTTAAATAATTGTATCTCAATCTCTGAATTGAACTTTAATCACATACAGGAGGCTCTTGCAGGGTCTAGCAAGCTATTAACATAGCAGGGATAAGAAAATCTTAATTAAACAGAACTTGCAATAAAGAAAGCCTAAATAGGGCTCTCTTTACAGGAAGTGTTTATGGAAGGCTGTGCAAGTCACACGCAGGGAGGTGTGACTAGGGTTCATAAACAAAGGGATTTAACTCCTAAATGGCAGAGGATTGAGCAGTGAGGCTGCAGGGGTATGTTCTATACACCAAAACTGCTTCATTAAGCTAAAGTTGTTCAGGTGACTATAGTGTCCCTTTAATGTGCAACCTCCAAGCACAGAGAATTAGGGTTTCTAGATCCACCCGGTTTACAAGGACCAATGTCATTAGTAGGATCTTACCATGTATATAGCCTGGAGGAAAGTCGAGACGGGGGGATATGATAGAAACATTTAAATACATAAAGGGAATCAACACAGTAAAGGAGGAGACTGTATTTTAAAGAAGAAAAACTACCACAACAAGAGGACATAGTCTTAAATTAGAGGGGCAAAGGTTTAAAAAATAATATTAGGAAGTATTACTTTACTGAGAGGGTAGTGGTTGCATGAAATAGCCTTCCAGCTGAAGTGGTAGAGGTTAACACAGTGAAGGAGTTTAAGCATGCGTGGGATAGGCATAAGGCTATCCTAGCTATAAGATAAAGCCAGGGATTAATGAAAGTATTTAGAAAATTGGGCAGACTAGATGGGCCGAATGGTTCTTATCTGCCATCACATTCTATGTTTCTATAGTACACAATGATTGGCAGTAAGTGAAAATTAATAAACAACGATAAATAGGATTTCTATTCTACTGTAAATGTATTAAACCAGTAGGGATACCAAAGGCCAAAGAAATTGTTTGAACATTATACACTCCAAGAAAGCATTTTCATTCTCTTTATACTGCTTGTAGTAGGCAAACCTAGTGGTAAGATGTCATAAATAAATGTCCCACCCTGATCAGTGCATGTCTCATTCCCATAACACACCATGTTTATAATTCTTTTTAATTATTATTTGACAGTATTATCAAATGGTATATCAGGATTATCCCTAATACAAATAGTTAAAGCACAGTAAAGGTAACTTTAATATAGATAACAAAAGAGTATTTTGAAAAATGAATCCGAAAGCAAAGTATCTTAAAATATTACATCTGTGACAATTCTTCTAAATCTGATGGTACAGAATTCTTATTTGAGGCTTGGAAATGTTAGACTTACATGTTTGCAATTACTCATGCTGTTTAATATCCTAACTACACATTACTTAATCGAGTTCTATGTGGAACACTGCATTATATAAAACACTGAGAGGATTGACCATTTATAACATGCATTATAAATGGTTCTCATTCAGCCAAGCCCTGAGATTTTTCGTTTCAAATGCCCTTGTGCATGTACACTAATACATAATTAGTTCTTCAAATGTTATTCTACATAAAGACCAGTTCTAGCCATATTGATGCCCCATTAAAATCACAAAACTAAGCAATCAAGCTATCTTTAACATTGATTTAAAAAACAAATATTCAATGCAGAATAACATTAATGAGTTTCTGGAAAGTTATAGAACTTTGCCTACATCTATTCATTTTTAGCACAAATATGAAATATGAAACTATTTGAAAACTGTAATCTCTACGACATAATGCAAAGTAAACTACCGATATCTCCCATTTCACATACTTGTACAGTATTGTCCCTCCACTTCTACAACACAGATACTTTTGGAAGACACTCCCTTGTTAAGACATAAGGGATGCAGGTCTTACTACTTGATATTCACATGCAGCAAGGTTACATTAAAGTCAGAGGTGTTTGATGTATCTACTAAGCCCGTTCACTACAATCCAAGAGTTCAGTTGATTAGTTATAATTTTAACCCCTCATGAATCTGTCACAATGGTTTGATAAAAGCAAGGTGGGGTAGTAGAACTGCATTGAGGTCATCCAAGACAAACTTCTGCAGTGTGATTACTAAGCATTTCATAGCCAGTCCCACAAGTTCATCTATGACTACCTAATTTACCGATAATGTCCACTTAAATGTCCAGGGGTTAATTAACACGAGACTTTTAAATGTGAGAAAAATTGCATTCCTAGAGGCAGATTCCATCATCAATTAATGTACAAAAAAAAATAAAAAATCCGTTCACTAATAAATTCAGCATTTAGCTGCCTTGCAATTTGCGGAAATTAAAATATCTCTTTAGAAAGCTTATCAAGGTTTGTTTGGTGATGTGCAAAATGTCTTGGACGGCACCCAAAAAAAACACCCACAGTTAAACCATATACTGCGGGTGGAGATCTGAGCATTGCAGTGGGTCTCTCACACCACCGACTTCTCACTAATAATAATAATAGTAATATTAATAATTAGCTAAATCATAAAAATAATGATGATAAAATAGACATTTCCTCCTGTGGTACCCAGTATAAAGAGTCATTAGTCCCAAACCACATTATTTAGTTGTGACTGTTTATGTTCGTTAAATAGAACATTTTAGACATTCTCAAACATTCTGTTAGAATGTGTTCCGTTCTAAAGCATGCCCAGGAGTGGTTGGTGCATGGGATGTTTCCAGCTGCTGCAATGCAGGGCAGAGTTTGGTCTGTCTGCATGGGCTGTTAACACTGCAATGCAGATCAGAACTTTGTAAAAGGTACCATCTCCATCCGTCACCATCCCCCATTTTACAGGTTTAATTAGATCCTTAAAATGTATCATATCACACACTTACCTGTTCGACTTAAATTCACACCCTGGAGAATTCCAGCCCATAGGAAAACTATAGAAAACAGATTTTCCTCAAAATGTGGCATCTTGCAGCTTGTGTCCAGAGCTGGTCTAGTTGGCTTTTACTGATGCATTAAACTTCGATAAAGAGGTAGGATTAGCTTCCTTCGTAAAACTGCATAGCAGCTGGAAAGAGCTCAGAGTGCTTAGACTCTCATTTCCACACTATGGCATTCAGCATCCTTGCAAGTCTACGAGGAGATCACATGACAGCTCTCTGCTGAAGTTACAATGCAGACATTTTTGTTATGGGCTTATTCTCCATCAATTCATTTTTAGGGAATTAGATAGCTGTTTAAAGATGCCACTTTCCTTTTTTGCTCTTTTACTTTTATCTCTGAAGTCCTTACACCTAGACCTTGGAGTGATGTTAGCATTTACAGCATGTGGGGTTTTATTTTGATTTAACCATCATGTAAAGTAATCCTTTAACTTAATGTACATCACATAAAACGTTATACTTTTTATCATGACATTCTCTGAAATACACCTTCAAATTCAACACCAACCTATTATATATTTATTATCAGGTTTATTTAATAATTTCTGAATAGAGGAGATATGGGGATTGCTAATATTTTTCCTTTTAAAATGTGCAAATACCTTGCCACATTTTCTCAATTTCACAGTTTAGTGAAATACCCTAAAGATGTAAGAAGCACCTGTACATCCTTAGGGCTAGCACGTGGCTGTTATAGTGAGGCCAGCTATTTTTAAAAATAGCAGTTATTCATTATGCTCCAAATTGTACGGAATACAAATCCAAACTATTGAATTATGTCAACCCCATTTTTTCTATTTAGACTATAAATCAGTACAATTTGGAATTTAATAAATAATCGGCAGGTCTTGTCATAATCATCAAAAAAGGTTAATACATCTTCTTGGTTGAGTAATGTTGAACAGTTATGTTTAAAACTATTTATTGTACTGCAAATGGGCATGTGGCATATGTAGAGGGTTGGTTACATACTGGGACAAGAATCTCACTATGGTCTGAGTTTGTCCTTGAACAATTTTACATTTTAGATATGTTCACAGCTCATCTGTTTTTATCTAAAAATGTGCAATGACCTTCTCAATTGTCTACAATTCCCAGTTTAGTGAATATACAAAAAAAAAAAAAGGCACTCTTACAACCTATTGAGCATGAAGACTCATAATTAGGGTTACCAGATCCACCATGTTTTTTAGGGACATACAATGTTGTCATATTTATGAAAATGCATGGGTTGCCCTGCCTGTTTGTATAAAGCATATTATGCAGGATTATCCATTGCCTAATTTCATAACACCTTAAATTTGAGCTAAATGTCTATTCATCCATAATTGTTCTCTTTCATATTAAGTGTACCCACACCTACTAAATATAATTTTGTTCAGGAGAAACATGGCTTTAATTTCTCATCAAATATTTATACAGTTGTGCTCAAAAGTTTGCATACCCTTGGATAATTTGTAATATATGTACCATTTAAAAAAAAAAATAAAATACATGAGTGAGCAGCAGGGCCGTCTTTAATATTGATTGGACCCTGGGCAAAGCATTTGCTTGGGCCTCCTGGACTCTGTACACCCTCCCCAGGCGTGCAAACACGTTATCACCCTTAACGCAGTGGCTACCTAAAGTAGAGAGGTGCAAGAATATTTTTTGGGGGCCTCCCTATTGCAAGGATGTTTAAAAAGGTAGATCCCCATCTGTCGTGCAACTCCAGCAATGCCTTAACAGCTGGGGCTCTACCATTTACCCATATTTGCAGGTTTGTATTTAGCACTAAGCAGTTTTTGTGTGTTTCAATGTAAACAAGTTTTTGTTTGGAATATGTTTGTATGTGGTGTTGGCGTTTGAATGTAAGCATGTATTTATGTGTAGTGTGGGTTTTTGAATGCAGGGGTGTGTATACATATAATGTTGGTTTTTAACACAGACGTGTATTTGTATGTTGTGCTGAAGCTTGAATGCAGGGGTGTATTTGTGTGTAGTGTTAGTGTGTGAACAGGGGAGGGCCGGCAGCCTTAGGCCTGGGGGGCAAAACCAGTCAAGTGGCCCCTTGCACCACCAAATCAGTTCACCATCCATGCCCACCTTTTCCTGGTTTTATAACGGATATTGATGTTATGCTGATCAGTAGCTCTTTGCCATACCCGCTCCTTCACGGCTCTGACTTTCAATGTTATCAGAGCGCAGGCTGACAATCTCTGAGCCTGTGCTCTGACTCACTAACTGAGCACCGGAACCACGAGGGAGAGGATATGATCTGACTGCACCTACTGCTGGTGCGCACCAGTGGACCACCAGCGAATCGTTTAAATTGAATATGCTGGTGTACCCAACTTGTGAGCTGTGTTTGCCGCCAGGCGCCTCTGTTGTCATGGCACCCTGCATGACCGCACAGCGTGCACACCCCAACGGCTGGCCCTACTGACACACACTGATGTTACTACTTCGAAATCCCTCAATATTAATACAGACAGAGTAAACACCAATAAACTGTGGAAACAGAGCTGATCCCCCCAAATTTATAAAGATTTGCTTTGTGGATTTGTTGTAAGATTAAATCATGCCTCCTCCTCTCTCTTTCCCATGCGCTGCTCTGTAGGCTGGGAGGAAGTGAAGAGTAATCACATTTTTCCAGCACAGCGGCACTTGTGGCTGCATGGGGAACAGCTGTTTAATGTAATGCTTGCAGGACGGCCAGCTGCTGCAGAACCTCTTTGTTCCTGTCTCTACAAAAGGTTCCAGGCACTGCTTGGTCTGAGTGTGAGCCACTGTAAATTAGGGGCAGAGGGCACTTGCACTGCTCTAAAGACGGGTCTTGGCAAGAGGAGAGTGCAGTGCAACCAGGATCAGAGCCGGTGCAAGGATTTTATTAAAGACACGGAGGCTCCTATTATGCTTCTCTTTCTTTAATTCTCCCTCAGCAGCGAAGAGAGATATATGCAAATGAGAGAAAAAATAAATAAATAACAATAACATTAGCATATGGAACAGTGCTCATAGGTATCCACCCCCTTAGTATATAAGGTGTAGCACTCCATGCTTCTTCCTCTTTCTTCGCTGCTCCCTCAGAAGATAAGTACACTCTCATATTTTTCTATGGTGTGCTCTGTGGGTTTATTCTTATTTCAGATTTTCATTATATTACTGTTTGCTATTTTATTTAGTGACTGTTTTACTTTAACTGCTGTGGGGATATTTATTTACCCCCTTTACTCCGTTTTATTGCTCTGTTGTAGGCTGTGCCTTTATCTTTAGGGTGACTGGGACACTACTAGTTTGACCCTTAGGGTTAGTTTTTCTTCCCTCCCTCCGGTCCCCTCCGTGGGGGCTCTGCCCCGGTCAAACTCTCTGCCGGTTTTTTCGCCGCCGGGGCTCATCGGAGACACCCGCGGCGCTTCCCGGCACTATTTTGTCCCCGCCGGCCGGACCTACTTCTAGTCCGCGCGGCGATCCCCCTCACCTTGGTGATTTTCCGTTACAAAGCGTTACAGTCTAACCTCAAGGATTGGACATTACCTTTCGCCCACTGTTCCTGTTCGGGCCAAGTTACAGTTCGGTTATGGATCTGGTCTTCGGATCACGGAAGAAAGAGGAAGAAGCATGGAGTGCTACACCTTATATACTAAGGGGGTGGATACCTATGAGCACTGTTCCATATGCTAATGTTTTTGTTATTTTTTCTCTCATTTGCATATATCTCTCTTCGCTGCTGAGGGAGAATTAAAGAAAGAGAAGCATAATACTCGCCTCCGTGTCTTTAATAAAATCATGACTTTACGTCATGTTAATAGTAAAATCTAGGAATTTTTGCTGCCCTAGACAAAAGAAAAATTTGCCGCCGCCCTCCATGTGACATCACAATGCCCCACCCATATGATCTGCCATATGAACTAACATCAGTGCTGCACACAGTGTGTATTTACATTTAAAAGCCTGCAGGGACCGGCTATAGACACCAGAATCACTTCATTAAGCTATAGTGTCCCTTTAATGTGAGGTAAATTATAGATTAGTGTCACTAATAACATATTAGATTGCCTACTTACAACCAGATGAGGATGATGATGGGCTGCAGTTTGGCTCCACTGGTCTGCTGTAGAACAGGATATCTGGAGGCTGTTTGCAACTGTGGTCACAAAATTCAATGTTCTGGGAGAATTGGAAGCAGCTCCATTTTTGGGGGGCCCCTTACACAGCTCAAGGTCTGGGCCCCAGGGCCTGACGGTGAGTATGCCCATAAGGCCCACTCATAAGTCCACTTATATGTTCCACCCACCCATGAGTTCACTCACAGGGAGTGGAGTGTGTAGGGGATGTGTTATGTGTTATTGTAGAGAATCTAATATGTGTGCTTATGGTATGTAGTGTCTAGGGATACCAGTTTGTGTAGGTGATGCAGTGTGTTTGTGTGTAGTGGAAGCAGTGTGTATTTGTGTATAAGGGATGTATTATGTGTTTCTGGTTGTGTGCAAGGGATGCATTGTGTGAATCTGTGTTTGTGTGCATAAGGGATGCAAGGTGTGTGTCTGTATGTGTGTACATTAAGTGTAAGAGATGCATTGTGTTTCTGTGTGTATGTAAGAAAAGCAGTGTGTGTGTTTGCATGTGTGTGTAAGGGTTGCATTGTGTGTGTGTGTGTGTGTGTGTGTGTAAGGGTTGCATTGTGTTTTTCTCTGTGTGTAAGGGAAGCATGTTGTGTTTCTGTGTGTGTAGGGATGCATTGTGTGTTTCTGTGTAGGTATAGGGATGCATTGTGTGTGTGTGTGTGTGCGCGTAGTGTGAAAGAGCTCCATGTCTTGCCCCCTGTCCTATAGAGCTGTCCCTTCTGTCCCTTAGCGCTCTCCCCTGCCCCTTAGTGGTCTCTCCTCTCTCCCACCCTCCCTTAGCAGTCTCTTCTCACACTCACCCACGCTCCCTGTGCTCTTCTCATCCCTCCCTCCACCCTCCCTGTGTTCTTCTCACTCCCACCCTCCATTTGTTCTCCTCACCCCCCGTGTTCTTCTTACCCCCCTCCCCGTGTTCTTCTTTACTCCCCTACCTGTTCTTCTTATCCCCCTTCTTATTGCTCCCCCTTCTTCTTATCTTCTTAGTATTGCTCCCCTTCTTGTATCCCACCTTCTTATTGCTCCTTCTCCTTTCTCCTTTCTTCTTCTTCTTCCTCCCCCTCTTCTTCCTTCTTCTTCCTCCTCCTTCTTCTTCTTCTTCTTCTTCTTCCTTCTTCTTCTTCTTCTTCTTCTTCCTCCTTCTTCTTCTTCCTCCTTCTTCTTCTTCCTCCTTCTTCTTCCTCCTTCTTCTTCTTCCTCCTTCTTCTTCTTCCTCCTTCTTCTTCTTCCTCCTTCTTCTTCTTCCTCCTTCTTCTTCTTCTTCCTCCTTCTTCTTCTTCTTCCTCCTTCTTCTTCTTCTTCCTCCTTCTTCTTCTTCCTTCTTCTTCTTCCTCCTCCTTCTTCTTCTTCCTCCTCCTTCTTCGCCTCCCCTTCTCTTACTCTCCCCTCTTCTTACTCCCCCCTCCCCTCCTCCTCCCCCCACTCTTCTTACTCCCCCTCCCCCTCTTTTTACCCTCCCCCTCCTTCTTACCCCTCCTCTCACCTCCCCTCCCCTGTAGCGTGGCAGAGCTCCTCCCCGGTCCGTGGTGCCCGGCCAGAGTGATAGGAAGGTGCACACTCAGCGTGCACTTCCTATCAGTTCGGCTTGGCACAGGAAACTGAAACTCCGCGCGGAATAGGAGTTTCTGTTTCCTGTACCCGGCCGGACTGACAGGAAGTGCACACTCAGGGGAGGGGAGGAGAGAAGCAACTGCAGCCGCCTGAGGCTCTTAACAGAGCGCTCAGGCGGCTGCAGCATTTAAAGGGCCATGTCTGTGTCATGGTATGTCATGGTGTGTGTGTGTGTCTGTATCTGTCATGGTATGTGTGTGTCTGTCAAGGTGTGTGTGTGCCTGTCATGGTATGTGCATGTCTGTCATGGTATGTGGGTGTCTGTCAAGGTATGTGTGTGTCTGTCATGGTATGTGTGTGTCATCTGTCATGGTATATGTGTGTGTCTGTGTCTGTCATGGTGTATATATGTGTCTGTATGTGTTTAAAAATAGTGTTTTTACTCACCTTTTTTTTTTTTTCTCGCCGTCTTGCGGGGCTGGCATAGATTTTTTTCCAGGGCTGCTTTGTATTCCTCCTCCAGACCCCCTGCAACCAGGTGGTCGCCTCCTTGTGTTGCGGCCCTGGCCGCGCGGTAGATCAGCCGGAGCCACACATTAAGGGGCCCATCAGGCTGTTAGGGCCACCCGATGCCAATGAATATCCAGGGGGCCCGGTCATGATATCAGAGTGCAGGGAAGAAATGACTGTCCCAGTCATTTCCTCCCAGCAACCCCAGGAGCCACGCAGGAGGAAGAGAAGAGGGAGTCAGAGTGGAAGCCTCCCATCAGGCTGAGCAACCACTAGACCCCAGGGAATTCACCTTCCTGCATCTAAAAGGTTAGAAACAGGAGGGTGACTTAAACATTTTGCATGTGTGTGTGTTAGTGTATGTGTCTGTGCGTGTCTGTCTGTCTGTCTGTCTGTCTGTCTGTGTGTGTGTGTGTGTGTGTGTGTGTCTGTATGTATGTATGCATCTCTGTGTGTTTGTGTGTCTGTATGTGTGTGTCT
>OW240917.1:211130748-211251264 GCA_933207985.1 Pelobates cultripes
AGCAGGGAATAGGGGCAGTAATGTGTGTGTCAAAGGATGTGTGTGTCCTGAGGATAGTGTTCGCTCTCGCGAGATTCGGAGCGCTGCCATTGTAAGCGCGGCAATGCTCCGTGCTCGCAAGAGGAGGATCCGGAGGAGCTCCCTGGTCCTCTCTCCCTCACCTGTTGGCTGTCAGATACGTGTCTGCGGGCTGGTGAGGGAGATCTCTGATCTCCCTACCCATCCTTGATAGCACAAAGCAAGGGGGCACTTGGATAGCGCCAACCCTGCAAGGAAGAGCATTGGTTTTCTTGGGAGGGAGCCAAGATATTCATTGAGGGCCGCATGCAGCCCTCAGGACACGAGTTTGAAATGCTTGCAGTAGCTGATCACATTGGGGTGGGAGATAAGTACAAATAAATGGTCTCACAGATCTTTGTGCATAACACCCTACTCACATGGAGCATGTGAAATATAGGTTTGATGGAAGCTGCTGACATTGTGACGTTGCACAGTATTGATGAAGCATTTACAGAGATCTGTGCTCTAGACTCTGCTTTCTTGAACCTCCAATGCAACCAGCGATGATTAGTGTAATAATTGTGATGAACCTAGTCCTATCTCACTCTATAGTCTTGTAAACACTTCCAAGGACATCATACATAATCATCAAAATCGGACAGCCTTATTGTCCCAGATACAACAGTCTCCTGGGAAACATCTCAGGGAACAAGCCCAGACCTGGAGAGGAGCTCTACAACCCATGAATAAATCCATACAGTTCCGAGCTAGTAAAGTCCTTGCACAAGTCCTGTCTATAACCTAATTTCTGAGAAAACCCATCGCACTGTAAACATTTTGAAAAATACTTTTTTATGATACTTTTTTATTCTTTCTCAAAAGTTATATATAAAGTTCCCATTTTTATCTTTATTCTTGCATACCTTCTCATCTATGAACATTATGACAGTTTTATCCATAGTGGGGATTTTTCCACCACTGCATGATTTTGTGTAGTGAGTGCACTATATTTTGTGGGTTTTTTTTTTACATAGCACCACTGACTTCTTCTGATTGAAATATCCCAAAAATGTGGATTGTACCACTGAATGCTGATTTATTGGAGCTATTCAGGGCTCTATTACATGTGAGTGCATGCACTATATACTTACATAATTATTCAAAACCTACCTTACATACTACACCATATTATGTTACTATACTCTACTCTATGTTTCATATCTTGGCGAGGACCAAAATACAGTACAAGAATGTAGCGGAGGCCTGGTATTCCACAGGTTAACTCCACTAAAGATCCCAGTGAGACTCAGGAACAAGAAATAAAAACACCATAGAGCAATAATCCCAGCAAGCAATGTAATCCACGAATATTCCCATACAGATCCCAATGACTGGACGACACACAGCATCAGGAGCAGAACTGACTTTTAATCCACACAACCTCCTTATAAAGCATTCTCTCATGCAAGGGAGGGATTCACATTAATCAGTACAGTATCCAATAGTGTAACAGTTACCTCCCACACATCTCCTCCCCTCAGTGTGACACATAATCCCATTAATTTTACTGTAGTTTTCCCCGAGTTCTGGATGTACCCCAAAACACGCTGCTAGAATTATACTTGGGGTACCCCCTGGTAGCACTGATCTGGGTGACTAACATATCAATAATTCACCCAGATCGGACCAGGGGTTCAGGAGTTAGGTGGAGGGTGTACTTTGACAGACCGCATACGAGGTGGTATCCAAAAAAGGCTCCATGTGTTTTGGCCTTGAGGTCGATCTCTGTTCGGGAGTTAAAAGACATAGAAATACCTGCCATCCACAGCTAATCTTACATTCGCATCAATCCCCTTGTTCGGGACATTGATCTTACCGAACGGATTGCTGACTAGTCCCTCCGTTCGTGAGTTGTGGAACTCTGGAGGTCTCAGCGGTGTTCGGTTGTTTGAATGTCCGATTTGAGTTTCAGACACTCAACGACCAAACACCGCTGAGATTTTCATGCGTAAGCTGGCCGCTGAACGTGGTTCGTATGCCAAACGGCGACCACACAGGTACATGTAATGGGTCAATTAAGCTGCGGTTTGCA
The DNA here is from genome assembly GCA_933207985.1 of Pelobates cultripes. NCBI lineage: Eukaryota > Metazoa > Chordata > Amphibia > Anura > Pelobatidae > Pelobates > Pelobates cultripes. Next base: position 211,132,841 of record OW240917.1, read on the forward strand.
GAGTGTGAACGCTTAACGTGGCGCACACTTCTGACAGGGGTGGTCTGAGGGTTCGGTAGTTTCATTCGTATGAAACTACCGAATAATCATATTAAACCTACATATACTTTACATACATGCAGGAAAACAATTAACCGAATACATTTTCAATACGAATTCCTAAGGACAGCCTTAACACAATCCGCTACAAAGAACATATCTCACATATCCTTAGGTGGGGGGTGTTTTACTAAGGCCCAATATCTCAGAGCTGGTGTAAAGTTCCGCCTAATTTAAGTGGTATTTCACACATATGTCTGTCCAGAAATTAAGGTATATTCCACCATTGTTTTATTTTTTTTTGCTTGTTTGGCCTTACATATATATATTCATTGAAGCACAGAGTTAAAATGTCATTATGGGAGATGGGTCTAAGTATGGTGATACAAAGCACAGGAATACTGAAGCTAGACATAGGCTTGTTTAACACCAGTAATTATGTATAGAATCATGCGTTTATTGCCACCATGTGGTGAGTCATGAACATGCCTTACTTTAAATATTGATTGTAGCATATGACCCAGGATTTCAATGACATATAGTCAAAGCATATAATTCAAATACAAAGTAATATCTCTGAGTCACATGGAATTCTTATCTCAACTATATAGTTGTTTTTCAGAAGAAGAAAGGAAGTATATTTTGCTTGAAAAGGTAAATATTTAAACCATATTGGGTGTGATTGTTAGAAAGAGCAAGTACTGGATATACTCGAGTATAAGTCGACCCGAATATAAGTCGAGACCCCTAATTTTACCCCCAAAACTGGGAAAACTTATTGACTCGAGTATAAGACTAGGGTGGGAAGTGCAGCAGCTACTGGTAAATTTCTAAATAAAATTATATCCCCCAAAAATTATATTAATGGAATATTTATTTTCAGAGTGTGTGTATATAATGAATGCAGTGTGTGTGTGTATATAATGCAGTGTGTGTGTATGAATGCAGCGTGTGTGTATGAATGCAGTGTGTGTATATAATGCAGTGTGTTTGTATGAATGCAGTGTGTGTGTATGAGTGCTGTGTGTGTGTGTGATGCAGAGTGTGTTTGTGTGTGTGATGCAGAGCCTTGGTGGGGGGTGGGCATTTTAATTACATTTTTTAAAATTATTATTATTATTTTAATATATATTTTTTAATTTTATTAATATTTAATTTTATTATTATTATTTAAAATTTTATTTATTTTTTCGTCCCCCCTCCCTGCTTGTTAGCTGGCCAGGGAGGGGGGCTCTCATTCCCTGGTGGTCCAGTGGATGGGCTGTGTAAGACGGGGGCTGGCAGAGAGCTGTTACTTACCTTTCCTGCAGCTCCTGTCAGCTCCCTTCTCTCTCCTCCGGTCCGGTCAGCAAACCTGTCAGCTCCCCTGTAAGTCTTGCGGTCTGTGTGCCGCGCGGAGCATTGCCACGGTAATCCGTGGCAATGCTCTGACCCCGCGGCTCTCGTGAGACTTACATCATATTAAATCTACATATACTTTACAGACATACAGGAGCTGACCAGACTGGAGCTGACCAGACTGGAGGAGAGAGAAGGGAGCTGTCAGGAGCTGCAGGAAAGGTAAGTAACAGCTCGCTGCCAGCCCCCAACAGGACCGCCGGGCTTGTAATGAGCCCGGCGGTCCTGGTCTGTATTATGGTAATGTAAGTTGCCATAATATAGACAGTGACTCGAGTGTAAGACGAGTGGGGGGTTTTCAGCACAAAAAATGTGCTGAAAAACTCGTCTTATACTCAAGTATATACGGTAAATAAGTAAATAGTTCACCATGCATTGAAATCTAGACCATTATCTACTTATAGAGTGCTGGCAATATACTGGCAATATATGAGAATGCTTGATATTACAATATAAACATATATTATTTTAGATGCCTATAAGAAAAGGATATGCCAAGGCAATAATAACAGTATAAAATAAAATAAATAAAAGCTCTGTACAGTGTTAATTTTGGCAGCAAATATCAATTTAATTTTAGTCATAGTGTTTTAACTAAAAAGCCATTTTAGTTTTAGTCATATTTTAGTCATTGTTTTAGTTTTAGTTTTAGTTTTAGTCGACTAAATCTCCAGTAAATGTTAGTCGACTAAATCTACTGAAAATTTTAGTTGACACTAATAAATTGGGTTTAGGTAAAGATTCTATCTGTGTCCTTTGACCCTCCCACAGCCCCTCTGTGTTTCAGAAATTGTTACGTACTTTATTCAACTGTGGAAACTAAGCACAAATATTTACCAACTTTAACAATAAGCCCTTTATAAAATAAGCCATTATTGAGGGGTTAAACAATTAAATATGATAAGGATCATTTTATCTTGATATTACAAAGATTTAAAAGATTTGTATAGTTTATTTTGTATATACCAGTGGTTCCCAAACTTTTTAGGTTCAAGGCGCCCTCAATATTTCAATATTTTTCCAAGGCGCCCCAAGTTAAAATAATTTCTCAGGTTGTATATATGTACAGTGTAGCGACAAATACTGAGCCCCTGTTTGCCAGAAATGCTTGCTGTTCAAGCACAGATCTAGAACCTAATCTAGGGAGGGGCACTGGTAGATTATTTAAAGAAACAATCCAGGCACAATAACCACTACAGTACTTTGTAGTGGTTATGGTGCCGGTAGTGCCGTAGTGCCCTTCCAGAGTAAGTAGTCAAACCGTTTAACAGTTTGCCAACTTACCTGGGATCTTCCGGGATAGGGGCTGTAGTAGGGGATAGGGGTAGTAGTGTGTCTGATGGGTGCATATGTGGATGAAGGGGCAGTGTGTGTATATGGGGGTAATGTGTGTGTATGGGGTAATTGTGTATAGAGGGAGTTATTGTGGGTCTGTGTGGGTAGTAGGGCAGATAAATATATACTTTTATTAATTTTTTATTTTAATTAATACAAAAATAATGCATTTTAATTTTTTTAAAAATATTATTATTTTAATATCCCCCTCCCTAATCATGGCAACAATCCGAACTCACGAGAGAAGAACTCGGCGGATCAGCAGGTTAGAGCTCCCCTGGGTCCTCTCTCCCTATCTCCCCTGCCGCCTGCCAGCATTTCAGTACTAGTGGGCTGGAGAATGAGATCTCCCCTGCAGTCCTGCATAGCTGGCAGGGGAGAGGAAGGCACATTTCCCGGTGCTATGATCATAGCCTCTGGAAAGTATCTCATGACCCCCCTGTGTGCCTGTCACGGTGGCCCAGGGTGCCGTGGCACACAGTTTGGGAACCGCTGGTATATACCATAACTGAATCTTTTAGCCAATGGCTTTTAATTCCCTTTCCTTTGGCATTGGTTTGACAGCATGTTGCGTAGACCCCAGTAGAATATGGCAAGAAAAGCAATTATATAATAGTCACAGTTACTGTGTACTTGTGCTGTCACAGTTACTGTACACTTGTGCTCCCCCTGGTAAATGCCGCTAACATGTTAGATGTGCAAAACAAAGAAATTACTGTTTGTTTTAGGATTAAATGTTGCAACCTTTTCTGCGGTCTTCTACAAAAAAAAACAGAGAAGTCAATTGAAGATTATATTAGCTTTAGTGTACTAATAATCTTAATTTTAGTCTTTTTTAGTAAATTTGACAGAAGGCGAATATATGCATATCTTTACTGAAAAAACTCCAGCAGCAATGAAACATAACAACCAATCAGAAAAAACTATGATGCCCATAAAAGGCCCTGTCTATGGCATCACTTCCTCTTTCTTTGAAGCGAAACAACAAATAACAACCATAAAAAACATAATCGTGTTAAACGCCAACAGTTCAATAACATAATAGAATATCCAACTCCAGTAGTTTCATGATGTAGAGGTATGGAAGGCGAATCTTTGTCTTGTTAAGAAGACGTTCACACTGGAAGAAAAGAAAAGGGTGAAAGGTCTCTGGCGTGGTAAGTTGTCCGCATACAATAAACATAAGGAATCTGACATAACAATGGATGCCTGAATGTTAATAAATCAATATATATTAATGCTACATTAATGTTATTTAATAAATATCTATATACGACATACTCCAAGGTACATGTCTAATTATTCACCCTATACAATCCTCTCAAGGTACATGTCTAAGTATTAAACATACAATCATATATATTGGACGTGTCTTCCTGGACATAAAAAACTTATTCAGTTCAACTTGAGTAAGATATGGGAGAGATCCTATAGGGTGGGAAATATTCACCTCCTGTCATTACTAAAATTAAGATTATTAGTACCCTAAAGCTAATATAATCTTCAATTTTACCAAATGACAGCAGGCTTCATATTTGCATTTTTAAAGCTTCGAATTAACTAATGTGAAGGAAGCATGAGATGTTTGCCGAAAATAAAATGTCCTAAATGTACTCTTTCGCGTCCAATCTGCGCAGCGCAGAATTGCGCCTGCCATTAAAGCTTGGGAGTCTACCAGTTAGTGTAGAAGGAGGTTTGGGGTATATGGAACTGGTGTCTACGTAGGGGACACCTGTACTGAGCAGTCTGGTATGTGTCAGTGGTAGTGGTGGGTTTGGGTTCACCACAGTTGTACACCAGAGCTGTATGTTAACAATCAGTGACAAAGCTCATTTTGAGGTGTAGGCCCTCGTGCATGTGATCAGGGTTCTCCCCGGGTGGTGTGCCGTGGTAAACCAGAGGACACCCACATTAAAGATAATGGTCACCCCAGGTGTGTGCCATGAAAAAATACCCAGAGGACACCCACATTAAATTGTACAGTCAGGTACTGTAATATAGTATGACCCTGTGTAGGGTACAGTAATTCACTTAGTCCCCTTTAATGCCTGCATGCTATATATATATATATATATATATATATATATATATATATATTCATCAGGTGGCATGGGGATCGGATTGTGCATGACACTGGTAGTTAGTGTAATATTACCATTGAACAAAGAGGGGCTGTTAGAGGCACGTCACATGCCGCACCAGAAAAAACAAAAGTAGTGTTAGCCATCATGGGGTCCTTAGAATGGGTTAATGGAGTTGCTGAGCATGGCGAGCGGGTGATTCCCGATCCGCCAAGTGAGCAGGGAAGGCGGCCGTCGTGTATCTCGCGAGCCGCGAGATCCAAGATGGCCGGCGCCTGTTGGTGATAGTGCGCAACGGGCTCGCAGTCGCTGGTCCATAGCGTGGCGAAAAAAACAAGAAAACACCGACCCAGCCTCCCTCCACCCGTCCCCACACAGTCCCCTTGAGTATATGTATGGCAGGTCCGCAAGGCGAGTGTGACACGGGCAGTCGTGACGCCCACAGACCGCAAGGCAGAAACAATGCAAACAAGAAGTTACTGTTAAAACAAAGTAATATAGGGAAAAGTGAATATGGGGGAAAGGGGACAGGTATAAGAGGGCCAGGAGTAAAAGAGGGGAACTAATTGTAAGGAAAATAACCTGAAGACAGTGCAAAATATGGGTTATACCAGAGAAGCAAAAATACTCTGACCTTTGTAGGCTGGAGCAGCAAAGAAAGAGGAAGTGATGTCATAGACAGGGCCTTTTATGGGCATCATAGTTTTTTTCTGATTGGTTGTTATGTTTCTATGCTGCTGGAGTTTTCAGTAAAGAAAGATATGCAAATATGAAGCCTCCTGTCATGTGGTAAAATGTATTATATGTATATCAGAGTTTCTGAAACTGCACAACTTAGAGATCCTTTCGACAGCTGCAGGTAGACCTCTTTATTAAAGAAGAAGCCCTATCAATAAGTAGCCTCTCATTATGGTCAATTAAATCAGGTTTTATCTCACAAACTCCTATGGATCAGGTGGTTTATAGGATATGGAGCTTATCCCACACTTCCAGGAACTGCTCAATAGTCTGATAGTAGCCACACAGTGGATGCAATTAATTTATATACGGCCCAGTTCTGTGATTTGCAGAAAATATCCTAGCACTCCTATTTGCAGGAAACAGAAAGTGCTTTTTTTGAGCTCTCGATGATGCAATGTGCCCAGAGGCAGTCTGACATTTTTATATACGACATAAAAAAACAGAAGCAAAATACAGATCAAGTAATTATATTCATTAATTCACTTAAGTCTAAGCTGGAACATTTGCAAAATACTTTGTTTTCTGTTTTTACTGGTCCAAGGATGCAAAAATATTTCTTTAAACCAATAATAAAAACTATAGTGCTCACTCACTGCCTGTGTATAGGTGTATGGCTGTGTACGTGTATGGCTGTCTGTGTGTATAGGTGTATGGCTGTGTATGTGTATGGCTGTCTGTGTGTATAGGTGTATGGCTGTGTATGTGTATGGCTGTATGTGTATGGCTGTGTGTATGGCTGTGTGTGTATGGCTGTCTGTGTGTATAGGTGTATGGCTGTGTATGTGAATAGGTTTATGGCTGTGTATGTGTATGGCTGTCTGTGTGTATAGGTGTATGGCTGTGTATGTGTATGGCTGTATGTGTATGGCTGTGTGTGTGTGGCTGTGTGTATGTCTGTCTGTGTGTATAGGTGTATGGCTGTGTATGTGAATAGGTTAATGGCTGTTTATGTGTATGGCTGTATGTATAGGTATATGGCTGTGTATGTGTATGGCTGTGTGTGTATGACTGTTTGGGATATAGTGTGGGATATAGTAGACGAGGGTGGGACTGAGATTTAGTAGACCAGGGGGAGCTGGAGTTTAGTAGATGAGGGGGGTTGGGGTTTAGCAGAGAGGGTGAAACTTTATGGGGGGTTTTTGCGGCCCACATAAACTTAAACCTTGTTTATTTGGCCCTTGCTAGCCTTTTAGTTTGACATACTTGTTGTAAGCTAATAAAAGGTAAAAAGTAGCATAGCTGAATTCACTTTTTTCATGTTTCATATACCCATTCTGTAGTATGTATGGAATAGGTTATATATTTTATAATCATTATAAAATTAACAATACTAATGATAATCTTATTCTGTCCTCCTCCAAATTTTACATAATGATGGCTTTCAATGGCAGCCGATAGCAAAGATCCGAGCTTCATAAAAGAGAGGTGCCTCAATCAGAACGACAAACAAAAACAAAACAAAAAACTTTTATTTCTTCATATGAAATGTCAACTGGAAAACGATAATGGGGGAGCATTGAGCTGATGATTCGTAAATGTTTTATGGTATAGCAGCATGTTATCACATACCTTGCAGTGTCACATGCCATTAAATATTTAGTCTTTATATCAAATCCGTTGCAGCGGGCAAACATAGAAACTTGAAGCAAATTAATGCTTAACAATATTCATTCTTTACTCTTTATCTTTATTACATGTGTTGTGTATTTTGTTTTCTGATTAAGATATATATTTATATATTAATAGTAGCTAGGTATGGTTTATCATGCTAGCTCAAACAAGCTACTAAGCCTTTATCAGTGAACTACACAGATACAGTTATGGATTGGTGTGCTTTGTCAATTAAAGTGGCACTCCCCTCCTAGTAAAGCAAGGATCAAATGCCACAGCTGAATATTTTACTATCAGCTGTTTATCATTTAGTTTAGTGGGTTTGTGTTGCTAGTGGATTTAAATGGTCTTCTGAGGCTATGAAGCTGTAGGAAAGAGAACACAGGAATTAAATGTCATTGGCATATAAATAATTGATCTGTGTATAAAGAATGAGCACTTCATTGTTTAGAGCAGGATGGACTGGCATAGTCTGTTAGTATGGAAGCAAAGATAATGGCAGAATGTAATGCAGGCCAATAGTCAATGCTCATCTCAAGCAATGCAATACAGTATATATAATATATGATCTGGTCAGGAAGAAAGCAGCAAAGTAAAATCAAATGATGTACCATAGAAGTCAGCTAAAAACACCTAAAGTATTAAAGGACCACTGTACACCAGAAGAAAACACGGTATAGTAGCTGTGACAAACTGAGCCTCGTCATGTGTTTTTGGAGGGGCCTGCTGGCCAGCCTCTTACCTCAGGACTATGGGCCAGGTCAGCGACTGTAAAGACCCATATTTTATTCCCCATGGTTCGCCTGGTTCTGCACTTTCCATAGAACAGAACGTTAGCTTACTGGCGGTCGTTGGCATGGACCAAAACCGCAAATAGACTTCAGGGGGACTTTGCCTCGAATGTCGGCATGAAAACTTTGCTGTTCCTGGTCGGTCCCTCAGCGGCACTTAGCCACGATTCTATGGAACTGTTTTTGGCAAGAAGACTTCACAGTTCCTGGTCGGTCCCCAGTGGCACTTAGCCGTGATTCTATGGAACTGTTTTGGGCATGCGACCATGCGTGCGGTCGGCCAAAACTATGATTTCCATAAAATTCCTGAACCCCTAAACTGATCTCGGTGATTTTGGGATGTTTGTCACCCAGATCAGGGCTATCAGGCGATGTAACTTTTGTGGGGGTATTGTGTTTTAAGGTATTTTGGGGGGTTTGTAAAAATTTGTGGTTTTTGTGTTTGGAGATAATTGAGTTTAGTATAATGCTTGACTCAATTATCTCCCAGGCCTAGGGGAGGGATTCACCTATTTTGTATGGGAGTGATCTGGACTGAGAGCCACTGTGATTGTGTATTTGTTTCTACTGTGGTTTACTCTCAGGTCCAGGGGGGAGTGCCCCTTGCATGGGGACTGTCATAAAAGGTCAGTTGTGGCTACCATTAAACGAGATTCATTTTACCCTTCATTAAGTCGAGGCTCATGTTTGGGGGATTGGAGAGCTATTTACACATTCTGGGGATTGCTATAATCACTATACTCCCTTGGATCACAACACTTGCTCTTATAGGAGCAGGCCGCTTTTCTCTCTGGACTAGGAGAAGTCTACCCACTGGAAGCTGGATCCTGGTCTTGGGTCCAGGGTGGGTGGAGAACAGCGAGATCCCAACCAAGCTGCAGGAGTTTGTAGGGTGTACGGTGGTTATGGTGTTCCAGTGCAGTGCTTATGGTACTTGCAAGTATTAGAAAGCAGCGATTGATGGAGGTACCCAGTCGGAGTGCCAGGTGGTCTGTCACAGTAGGTATACTCCTCTCCATGTGTCTCATCCCTGCTCCCCTCTTTGTGTCTCAGTTGCATCTTCCTAATGCTTGGTCCCCTCCATGTGTCTCAGTCTCCCCTCCCCTTCATGTGTCCCATCCCTGCTCCCCTGTTTGTGTCTCAGTTGCATCTTCCTCATGCTTGGTCCCCTCCATGTGTCTCAGTCTCCTCTCCCCTTCATGTGTCTCATCCCTGCTCCCCTCTTTGTGCCTCAGTTGCATCTTCCCTCTTCTCCTTCTTCCCTCTTCTGTCTTCCCTGCTCCCCTTCACTTCATGTGTCTTAACATTCCCTCCCCTCCATGTGTCTCGTCCCTTCTCCCTTCTCCTCCATATGTCTTGGTTACCCCCTCACCTCCATTTGTCACTGTCTCCCCCTCCATGTGAAACAGTACCTCCTCTCCACCATGAAGATACATGGAGGTGGTGGGGCACAGTAACACATGGAGAGGAGAAGGGAATGAGCTGGGACACATGGAGGGGAGAGAAGGGAAGCATAGAGCTTGCAAGAACTGTCCAGCAAGAGGGGATTGCTTCCCCTCCTGACGGTCACCTGGTAATCACCCTCCTCCCCCCCCTCCCCACCCCACCCCCAGGCAGTTATTGCAGCCAAAATTAGGCTTTTAAGGATTTTTTTAAAATTAGTCAACTAAAACTAGATTAATACAAAAAACTATTCAGAAGACTAATGGCTTTTTAGTAAAACCAAATTGAAATTTGCAAACAAAATGAACACTGCTTCACATACTTAACAATTCCTGTCCCAAAGCCTAGTGTCACCATGTCCTCATTTTTAGGTTTCTGTAATATCCATCTCTGCCGTGATCCTTTTCATTGAAGATAACACACGTGGCTTCATTGCCAGCATCTGAATGGAGTACTTTCAGACACTCTGTTCCTACACTCCCTATCCAGTGCTAGTAGCATCAGCTAGGGAGTAACCATAGCAACCACAAGACATGCGCTGTCTTTGCTATGCATGGAGAGCAAAAAGACCATGTGTAGTATATCTCTTTTGCACTCCCTGTTATTAATTGCTTTGGGAGAATTGATTGAGATATATGGGAGAGTGATATTTTACAATGTTTTTATTTCCAATCTAAGCATGAGCAGGGAATAGCTGTAGATTCTGCTGTCACAAATATACAGATAGAATTGTATGCTTTAAAATTAACACAAGTTGTGTGTACCATGACAGGTATACTTTAACGGACAACTGTCACCTCAATATATTTTCATCTAATAATTATTTCATCAAGTTTTGAAAGGAAATAGATTTTTTTTTTTAAATGAAGTAAAAATGAGAAAACCTCATCCCTATCTTTAGAATATGACAGGATCCTTCAGCCATTATACATACACCTTGGGTCAGACACTATAAGCAACATAACTACGGCAGCTTGCTTAGAGTGTCCTGGTGCCAAAACTTGCTGAAAGGATTATTTGTTTTGAAGTGATGGTTGTCCTTTAAAAATAGTGCCAGGACACTCTAAGCAAGCTGCCGTAGTTATGTTGCTTGCAGTGTCCCTTTAAATATATTGAACTTAGTTCCAACTCAGGCCATTTTCAATTCAGACAAAATATGGATAAATGAAAGTGTGTAATGAGCAAAAGGTAAAAAGTAGTTTTTATCACATAGCATTGAGATAGTGGGTTGGAAGTTCATAGGAACTGAACTTTTAATTAGTATTCATGTTTTTATGTGTTTTCAAGAATTCCTTTAGTCGAATTTCCGTATTATATGATGTAAATGCACCAGCAATACTTTTTCAGAAAAGTGATCTTGTTCTCTAATGTTTCCCAATTTTATAAAAACAAATAATAGATTTAAGTGGGTTATGCCTGGTTAATCTGTAAACATATTACGCTATTGTAATATTTTACTTATAAATGAGATCACATAAATAAGACATAGTTTTTCAGGTGATTTATTTTGTTTTGTGACATAATCTTAGAAAAATGTGAGTATTACCAACAATCTAACTATCTGACCCCTGATCAATCAGGTTTGACATCCAAACTGACATGGAACAAGGAGACCTAACTGGAGCTATTTTCCTTGATTTTGCAAAGGCCTTTGACACAGTAGACCACGACATTCTACTGCACAAACTAAAAAAACTCACGTATTGGTGATTGTCCGCTAACCTGGTTTCGATCATATGTATCGGATCACTTGCAATACGTATCCATTTCTGACAGCGACTTCCTCCCTCTCCCAGTCACGTGTGGTGTTCCCCAAGGTTCCATTCTCGGCCCCCTACTATTCACATTATTTATAACTGATCTGCCTAATGTCTGCAAATCTTCAACTGTACACATGTACGCAGATGACACAGTAATCTATGCAAGAAAATCCAATCTACCGCAGCTTCAGGCTGTGCTCCAAGACAGGGGAGGGCTGGCAGCCTTAGGCCTGGGGGGCAAAACCAGTCAAGTGGCCCATTGCACCACCAAATCAGTTCACCATCCATGCCCACCTTTTCCTGGTTTTATAACGGATATTGATGTTATGCTAATCAGTAGCTCTTTGCCATACCCGCTCCTTCACGGCTCCAGGCACTGCTTGTTGTGAGTGTGAGCCACTGTAAATTAGGGGCAGAGGGCACTTGCACTGCGGTAAAGATGGGGCTGGACAGGAGGAGAGTGCAGTGCAATCAGTGCACTCCCCTCCTGTGGGTCACCAGTAGACTGGTGCACCTGCCCAGGATCAGTGCCGGTGCAAGGATTTTTGCCGCCCTAGACAAAATAAAAATTTGCTGCCCCCCCATGTGACATCACAATGCCCCACCCATATGAACTAACGCCAGTGCTGCACACAGTGTGTGTTTACATTAAAAAGCCTGCAGGGACCAGCTATAGACACCAGAACCACTTCATTAAGCTATAGTGTCCCTTTAATGTGAGGTACATTATAGATTAGTGTCACTAATAATATACTAGATTGCCTACTTACAAGCAGATGAGGATGATGATGGGCTGCAGTTTGGCTCCACTGGTCTGGTGTAGAACAGGATCTCTGGAGGCTGTTTGCAGCTGTGGTCACAAAATTCAATGTTCTGGGAGAATTGGAAGCAGCTCCATTTTTTGGGGCCCCTTACACAGCTCAAGGTCTGGGCCCCAGGGCCTGACGGTGAGTATGCCCATAAGGCCCACTCATAAGTCATAAGTTCCACCCACCCATGAGTTCGCTCACAGGGAGTGGAGTGTGTAGGGGATGTGTTATGTGTTATTGTAGAGGATCTAATATGTGTGCTTATGGTATGTAGTGTATAGGGTTACCAGTTTGTGCAGGTGATGTAGTGTGTTTGTGTGTAGTGGAAGCAGTGTGTATTTGTGTATAAGGGATGTATTATGTGTTTCTGGTTGTGTGTAAGGGATGCATTGTGTGAATCTGTGTTTGTATGCATAAGGGATGCAAGGTGTGTGTCTGTATGTGTGTGCATTGAGTGTAAGAGATGCATTGTGTTTCTGTGTGTATGTAAGAAAAGAAGTGTGTGTGTTTGCATATGTGTGTACGGGTTTGCATTGTCTGTTTCTGTGTATGTGTGCAAAGGATGCATTGTCTTTGTGTGTAAGGGTTGCATTGTGTGTGTGTGTGTAATGGATGCATTGTGTGTTTCTCTGTGTGTAAGGGAAGCATGTTGTGTTTCTGTGTATGTATAGGGATGCATTGTGTGTGTGTGCGCGCGCGTAGTGTGAAAGAGCTCCCTGTCTTGGCCCCTGTCCTGTAGAGCTGCCCCTTCTGTCCCGTAGAGCTCTCCCCTGCACCTTAGTGGTCTCTCCTCTCCCCCACCCTCCCCTAGCGGTCTCTTCTCACACTCACCCACCCTCCCTGTGCTCTTCTCCCTCCTCCCTCTATGTGTTCTCCTCACACCCCCTGTGTTCGTCTTACCCCCCTCCTCCCTGTGTTCTTCATACTTCCCCCCTTGGTCGTCTTACTCCCCCACCTGTTCTTCTTACCCCCCCTTCTTCTTATTGCTCCCCCTTCTTCTTCTTACCCCCCTCTTCTTCTTCTTCCTCCCCTCTTCTTCTTACTCCCCCCTCTTCTTCTTCTTACTCTCCCTTCTTCTTCTCCCCTCTTCTTCTTCTTCTTACTCCCCCTCTTCTTCTTCTTACTCTCCCACTCTTCTTCTTCTTACTCCCCACTCTTTTTCTTACTAGCACTCCCTCTCTTTCTTCTTCTCGCTCCATCTTCTTTGCTTTCCGCCCTCGCTCTTGCTCCCCTCCCTTCGCCTCCCCTCCCCTTCTTCATGCTCCCCACTCTCCCTCTTCTTACTCCCCTCCCCTCCTCTTTCCCCCTCTGCTCCCCCTCCTTCTTACCCCTCCTCTCACCTCCCCTCCCCTGTAGCGTGGCAGAGCTCCTCCCCGGTCCGTGGTGCCCGGCCAGAGTGATAGGAAGGTGCACACTCAGCGTGCACTTCCTATCAGTTCGGCTTGGCACAGGAAACTGAAACTCCGCGCGGAATAGGAGTTTCTGTTTCCTGTACCCGGCCGGACTGACAGGAAGTGCACACTCAGGGGAGGGGAGGAGAGAAGCAACTGCAGCCGCCTGAGGCTCTTAACAGAGCGCTCAGGCGGCTGCAGCATTTAAAGGGCCATGTCTGTGTCATGGTATGTCATGGTGTGTGTGTGTGTCTGTATCTGTCATGGTATGTGTGTGTCTGTCAAGGTGTGTGTGTGCCTGTCATGGTATGTGCATGTCTGTCATGGTATGTGGGTGTCTGTCAAGGTATGTGTGTGTCTGTCATGGTATGTGTGTGTCATCTGTCATGGTATATGTGTGTGTCTGTGTCTGTCATGGTGTATATATGTGTCTGTATGTGTTTAAAAATAGTGTTTTTACTCACCTTTTTTTTTTTTTCTCGCCGTCTTGCGGGGCTGGCATAGATTTTTTTCCAGGGCTGCTTTGTATTCCTCCTCCAGACCCCCTGCAACCAGGTGGTCGCCTCCTTGTGTTGCGGCCCTGGCCGCGCGGTAGATCAGCCGGAGCCACACATTAAGGGGCCCATCAGGTGGCCCATGCTGTTAGGGCCACCCGATGCCAATGAATATCCAGGGGGCCCGGTCATGATATCAGAGTGCAGGGAAGAAATGACTGTCCCAGTCATTTCCTCCCAGCAACCCCAGGAGCCACGCAGGAGGAAGAGAAGAGGGAGTCAGAGTGGAAGCCTCCCATCAGGCTGAGCAACCACTAGACCCCAGGGAATTCACCTTCCTGCATCTAAAAGGTTAGAAACAGGAGGGTGACTTAAACATTTTGCATGTGTGTGTGTTAGTGTATGTGTCTGTGCGTGTCTGTCTGTCTGTCTGTCTGTCTGTCTGTCTGTCTGTCTGTCTGTCTGTCTGTGTGTGTGTGTGTATGTATGTATGCATCTCTGTGTGTTTGTGTGTCTGTATGTGTGTGTCTCTGTATGTAAGTGTGTCTGTCTGCCTGTCTGTGTGTGCATGTGTTTCTGTATGTATGTGCCTCTGTATGTATGTGTGTATGTATGTATGTATGTGTGTACATGTCTGTGTGTATGTGCATCTGTATGTATATGTGTGTTTGTGTATGTATGTGTGTGTCTACATGACAGTGTGTGTGTCATGTGTGGAGAGGGGGGCAGGGACGTGTGGGGGGTCGGGAACGTATGGGGTGTGGGGTAGACATATGGGGGGGGCCAGGGAAATTTTCACACCAAAATTTTTGATGGCAGCCCTGTACATGATGTGTGTCCCTTTAAACATGGTGGATCTGTGAACCCTACTCATAATGTGTCATGAATGGAATTGCAGATGGATGCTAAACTACATATCCATAATTCCCTACTGGAGATCTGTTGATGGAATAACAAAAATAAACTATAACCCAGAATGGGAAGTCCTGGATCTTTGCATCCTTGCTCTGGTCTAGGGAGGTAGTCCTTGTGCAAGTGCAGCAACTTCACAAACTTTGAAGATGATTTTTGTTTACTACCGGTACTTTCATTTAGTATATTTTTGGCACATTATCTATGTACTGCATTACAAAGTAGGGGTCATTTTCAACATATTCATGTCCATTTATCACTTCTAAAATCAGTTATGCTCATAAATAATCTAAAGATTCATGTTATTCACTAACTGAACTATGTCCCTAGTGCAAGTGCTAAGAAAACACAACACTACATAAATTACAGACAGAACATTGTCAATTATAGCTGCAAGCAGTAAAACTTTGAGATCTGAATCCAGAAGAATGTGGAAAGGTGGAAAAAAGCATTAATTTACAATCTAGAATTTCCAAACTATATCCTTTTAAAAAAAAAAAAGAAGAGTAAGCTACAAGGACTACTAACACTAAAGTTTACACAGCTTTGGTTCGACTTGCCAAGAAAACTATTCTACCAGTAGATGATGCCTTGATTCTGAAGGATCCCATGGGAAAACACATTGATGCTAATCTTTGTAAAGCATAATTATCATTGTGTGCTACTTTACATCCTACGGCCGCTCTTACAACAGTTTCAAGGACATTATGCCAATGGCATTCTGACCTATTTCACAACATCAGAGAAGGAGTTTCCAGACAAAAATTAGCAGCAAACTTCAATACTACCTCTTCGGAGGATCTGGTATGTTCTTCCAGAAGAGCAATGGCTGTCAGTTTCTGCCAGGAGGTTGAAATGATAGGAGATGGATTTTTTGTTAAAAAATAGACTGTGGGGCGGAGCTTGACAGCGAGCCGGAGCAGTCGCCATTCTGTACACCCAGCTACCGTTACACGGAGTGTCCCACGCAAAAGCAACATATGCCGTTTGTGCAGCCCGCTAAGGCGAAACAGAAACGCCGACCCGAGGCCTACAAACCCACGCTGAACCTAGGTTGGTCAGAACGGTTGCACGGCATCAAGCCCCCTGGGGAACAGGAGGCGGAAGATGGGGCGACGGTCCCCAAAGCCACCCCTGGAGTCACCTTCAGGATCCAGGGACATAGGGACACTGCTACTGCAACGACCTCCATCCAAAATGGCGGGAATGGCCGAACACGCTCCCACAAAGGTACAAGCAGACCCCATGCAGCCTGACTCACCTCCAGAGCAGATGGGTCAGCACGGGGGACACAGATGGGTCAGCATCTGTTACACAGCAGGATTTCTGTGACTTGGTTGCGGAGATCAAAAGCCTACTAGTGGCTGATGTGGAACTTATTAAGGCAGACGTGCAAGCAGTCACTGACAGGGTCAAGGCCTCAGAGAAAAATATAGCAGACATCAAGCAGGGAATAGCGTCCCTACAGAACTCTGTAATGAAAATACAAGCCCAACAACAAGTGCTCTCACTCCATTACATAGCGTTAGATGATAGGTCACGGCGCAATCACCTCAAACTTAGAGGGGTGTCAGACGCCATCACACCCAACGAGCTCCCACACTACGTGAGGCGACTAGTAGCAACAATACTATCACTGACGCATGCAAAGAAATTTACCCAAGATGGGATCTATCTCTAACAATCATCCGGCAAAGCAGCCTCCAGAATGGTCCGTGACGTGATTGTGCGCTGTTCGACCTCCCAGGATAAAAGACTTCTGATGTCTGTGCTACAAGACAAGACACCTCTAACCTTTGAAGGATTGAGCATTACAATTTTCCAGGACCTCACCAGATCCACGTTGCAGTGGAGAAGTTTACAGCGAGCCGGAGCAGTCGCCATTCTGTACACCCAGCTACCGTTACACGGAGTGCACCACGCAAAAGCAACATATGCCGTTTGTGCAGCCCGTTAAGGCGAAACAACAGAAACGCAGACCTGGGGCCTACAGACCCACGCTGAACCTAGGTTGGTCAGAACTGTTGCACGGCATCAAGCCCCCTGGGGAACATGTACTTCTCTGTTCCAACACTCAAATACCTGGGCCACTGCCCTTTTGGCATGGTATGGGTTTCCACACAAGAGACAGCCCTCACCAGTTACCCCCTTGGTCAGGGGTGCAAATTGAAGACGGCCATAATATCTCACCCCAAGTTAGAAGCATTCACATCTGCATGACTTACCAGGCCGCTCTCCCAAACTCCCTCCTGTTAACATATCAATGTTGGGTTGACCTAACTGTGCTGCATACTGACTTCTTCCCTGCTGTACAAACATGTATATCGTATGTGATGCATTAATTTTTATACCCTTTATTTCTGTATCCCTCCTTGCACTGATATTATAAAAACAAACATTTCAATAAAAAGAGATTGACAACAACAAAAAATAGTTTGTGCACATGCTATTTGATGAACTGCTGGATAAATGTATAAAGAAAGCAGTAGAAGGTAAAAGTCTATCACAAGATAAGAGACAACAAAGAAATTTCAATCAATAATAGATCATTTTGTGAAGCAAGACAGTACACATAAAGCGCTGTACACATATGTAATTTTATTCTAACTGTATTTTGATATATATATATATCCCCTTAACAACTGTGGACAAACTATGTACGTCCGACAAAAAAAAAACGTTAAGGACCGCAGACGTACCTAGTACGACAGCTGCAAATATGAGCCCTGGACTTACCTGGACCGGCGAGCCGCAGCAATCACGGTCAGGGGGGGACTGCCGGAGTCCCCAGCAGTCCCCCTGCAGCAGCTCCGGCCACCCTGGCCCTCCAGGGCCATATGATCACCATGATCCTCCAATATCCTCTAGTGTAAAGTGGATTAAATCCTCAGACCTGCTGCTGTACAGAGTTGAAAAGATGCCTGTAATCCTGTTCAAGCTCCTACTCAAGGGTGGCCAGGTAGATGAAAACTGTTTCTTGATAATTTTCGTACAGCGCAGCCTCTCTCTCATGGTGGTTATAACCAGGGGCGTACCTAGAGCATTTGGCACCCGGGGCGGATCCTGTGCTTGGCACCCCCCCACCCAAAAAAAAAAAAACCTGTAAAAAATGTTAAAGGTTTTCTTTAATTAATCCACACTCCTTAATTAATACATACCCCTTAATTCATCCACACACCCTTAATCCACCCCCCTTAATTGATGCACACACCCTTAATTCATCCACACTAATTAATCCAACCCCTTAATTAATCCACTCCCCCATAATTAATCCACCCCATAATTAATCCACACTAATTAATCCACCCCCCATAATTAATCCATCGCCCCTTAATTAATCCACCCCCCATAATTAATCCACCCCCATAATTAATCCACTCCGCCTTAATTAATCCACTACCCATAATTAATTCCCCCCTTAATTAATCCACCCCCCTATTATCTACTCATTTAATTAATCTACCTCTATACTAATCCACCTCTATAATTAATTCAATTTCTATAATAATATACACTCCATAATTAATACTACCCCTATAATAATTTCACCCCTATAATATATACACCACCCCCATAATTAATACTCCATACTATTACAATTCTATACTATTACACCCCTATACTAATACTCCATAATTAATCACTCCTATTTATTATTATATACACTCTATACATACACTCTATAATAATATACCTCCTAATTTCTCTACCTCTTTCTTTTCTACCCTCCTTTCTCTACCCTCTTTCTTTTCTTTCTACTTCTCTACCTTCTATTTTTCTACTTCTCTTTTCTACCTCATTTTTTCTCACTTCTTTCTACCTCTTTCTTTACCTCTCTGCTTAGCGGTGGTTGAAGTTTGTAGTGGGCGGGTGTTTTGTACTGCCGATTTAACAGGAAGTGCACACTCTGTGTGCACTTCCTGTTAGTCCGGCCGGGTACAGGAGACAGCTGCTCTCTGTACCCGCCGACTATACAGGGCTCGGCCACGCTACTACAGAGGGAGTGACAGGGGGGAGCGCTGAGCGCTTCCCTCCTGTCAGCCCCTCTCCTCAGGCTGCGCCCGGGCGGTGCGGTCCGCCCTCATGGACGCACCGCCTGGGCAAAGCTGCAGCCGCCTGAGGCTCTCTACAGAGCGTTCGGGCGGCTGCAGCATGGGGGGGGCGGTGGGCTGGCCATGGCACCCCCCACCCTGGTGGCACCCGGGGCGGACCGCCCCCTCCGCCCCCCCCTTAGTACGCCACTGGTTATAACACTACCTTACAGTATTACTACATTATAATGTAGTATTAGTAGTTACACAACAGTATTACTGTAATGCCAGCCATTCAGACAGCAGGCCTCTCTGCTAATGCCAATTTTGGTTTGTCAAACAGTCCATAGAAAGCAATAGAGGGCAACTGTACAGAGAAGAACACACAATTAAAATGTTTCACGAAAATAAATTCCAGCTTGTTGCTTAAATACTTTACCAAAAAGCTTCAGCCCCACCTTCACCACAGTAAATAGCAATTTAATCTATAAAACTAACTGATCTTTTACTCAGCCAAAAGATAATATTGGTAAATTGTTGAATGTATTTGGGCAAGCATGTTAATTTTCCAACTTGGGAAAAAAACAAACAATGAATGCAGTCCAATAAATGATGATATATACATAATAAATGCTAGTGTGGGTCCTCTCCTTGGGGTCCAGAAAGTGCCCAATCAGGGGTGCCCTAAGGTGGCCACAACCTGTGACCCCTGTGACAGACCATTGGCCCACTCCTCACAGCGCCCCTCACCTTCTGGTGCCAGGGCCCCCCAAAAAATGAAAATGGCAAAAAACCTTTGTGTGCAAATTCTTAGCCTGTGTGTGTGCGCCCTCATAAAGGTATGTGCGTTTGCACAAGCGAACACCTTACAGGAAACACTGTTGGTGAACACAAGCAACGAAGACTGGCATAAATATTAAACCATCTGCAGGAAAGTCTTCCAGCCTATAAAAACTACTTGATTCTTGGTTCATCAGACTTTGGTTCTTCAGTTCTCCATATTATCACAACCTTCCGGATGAACTTAAGTTAATAGTTAAAGTCATTTCGTCTTTGTTTTTTACTTTGGATGCCAATCTTTCTCCTATCATGTGTCTGTACACACATGTGATGTCAAATTGATGCAGGTTGATAACATGCTCTCTAATCTTTTTCATGAAGTTTGCTTGTTTGGGATCAATGCTTTTGCATGGTTACTGACCTTAACCGTGTTATTAAAGTCTATATTGTTTTTTCTGTTTTTTTTTTTTTTGTTTGTTTTGTTTTGTTTTTTACTTGACTTGACCCAGAATTTTTACTATTTAAAACCCTGGAATCCCGACCTTTCTAGGTTTATCTGGACCTGATTTCAAGTTATGTTACTTAGCAGTTATTTTTTATTTTTCCTCTAAGCATGAAGCCCCATAATTCTAAGGTCTGGTAATATACCTAAGTATATATCTTTCAAGCATAGCCCTTTGTTATGATGCTGAACTATACTTTAAAGGAAGATCTCTCGTCCTTGACATTACAGAAGGGACATCCATATATTGCAGTTATAGGTCAGGATTGAGCATCTTTTGAGGCCTCCAAACCGTTGGCCTGTACCTTTTTACTGGCAACCACACAGTTTTCTCATCCTCTGCTACTACTTTCCCTAACATTGGGGATAACATCTTACAATGATGATCCTGATGTATGCAAGTGATTTGTTTTTTAATTCTTTAACTTTTGCATTGGCAGCATGATGCACTATGCATTTATATAGTGAGAATAGAAATAATATCAGCTTGTGGGTGATGCAGCCTCCGATAATAAAACAATAGCCTACAATAAAACTGCCAGGGTCACCAGCATGCTATTTGCTATGTATGAGTATTTGGGTCTGGCTGGGTTTGAACCTGGGTCTCCTGCACCTCAATCAGGCACCTTGCCCTTGACTCCACACATCTCTAGGCTTAATTGTGTGGTTCCTGGGTTCATAGAGTCCTCAACGTCCCTAGTGGTCCAACCGTCTCACTTATATGCAAGACAAAAACGAGGAGACCCAATCTTGCAGTATATACAAGCCAATTTGAGTAAAATAAATAGATATGTGCAATCAACTTACATTTAAAGAGCTATAGCCAGCTCTGGTGTGAAGGGCGTACAGCGGTTTAATCCCCGCTTTAATGGATATGTGATGGGAGTACTCCAGAGGTATGGTATCCAACACTCAGGAGAGGGATATATAAAAGACAGCCAGTAGTGCTCTCAGTAAAATAAAATATGCAGTAAACATAAATAAAAATGTACTCACAAGTGAAGTGCAGGCAAACTGCACTGTGATGTCAGCGTTGGTAGTATGATCCCCACCTCAGATATACTTGGAGTCACACGTAGGTAAAAGGAAGCCAGGTAAAAAAATTCCAAATAAAAAATGTATTTAAAAAGATGATTGACACAAAATTGTAACCAAAAAGCCTTTTATTTAAAAAAAAAACTAGTGCGTTATCAAATGGGTTAGAGATTAGAACCTGACTGCTCTGAGTATATATAGGTAACTGAGCAATTAAAATTGACAAAAAACCCATCATAGATTAGCAGCCAATACAATCAAGGAATATGAACACATACATAAATATTAAGAAAATACATTGTGACGAGACCAATCTCGCCACTGTGCATTCGAGGAGCCTGGTTGCCCGCCTGCTGCCTTTAGACTATGGCCCTATGTTGAAATACTTGATTTTCCCCTGCAAAGACACGAAAGCCGGGTTATTCGGTGCTTGCCCTGTTTGAGCGGTGATACCCCAGACAGCTATGCCATGGAACCCATTCGTATAATGAAAGACTATGGGAAAGACTTTGGCTCCATGGCAATTGAACTGTATGTGTGTGATCTGAACATCATTCAGTAATAATGTGCACTCAGATCTGAGCTATCTGGGGATATGTTGAATGTACCTGTTTTATGCTATAGCTGCACAGTTATATATTTTTATGTATTTTATTGTCTTTTGCTGCCATGTGTTCAATGGAGTTTTGCCTCTGTCCTTGGAGATAATTGGATTACTTCCCAATTATCTCCAGGATAGAAGACTCTGTGGAACTGGTTTTGGGCAGAAAAGCCATGCGTCATTTGGTCACAAAGGACTACGGTCTATCTTTTGAACCACTTGACCAATTTGTATGATATTGACGTATGGTTGTATTTGGAGTATGCTGATTCTGAAAATGTAAATGCTGATTATGTAAATGTGATGCATACTTTTAAAATTATGAATAATGTGGAAAAACTGTATTTCTCTGCCTGTGATAATTACATTACCCATTGAATGATTTTGTATGGGAGTGTCTGAGTGCATTGTACGTGTCTATTGGTTGTTTTCCAAAACACTGTGGGTGGTACTAATGTGTAAGAATGTGTATATAAGAACAATAAACCCACAGCTCTGTCCGTTCACTGCTTGACCCTCAACACTGAGCCTTGTCTCGTTCTTTGGGGATTTATTCTATGCTGTTCCAGTTCGACTGCTATGAGTGTAAACCTATTCATATGTTTTTTTCTATTCGGCTGTTTACGGCATTCATACGGTTTCCTGTTCGGCGGATTGGTGTCTTTGGTAGCTGCCTGTATATCTGGAAGGGGAATATTTCCTAAACGGCTTTTAACCCCTTTTATGTCTGGGGGTGCCGTTACATACATTATAAAATAATTATTATAAGTGTAGCTGTATCTTAAATAAGTGTAAAAAATAGAAAAACAAAGGTTTTGGACCAAGTATAACTTTAGTATAGCAGGTCATGTGACTTACTGACATCATCACTCCAAAAAAAATATATTCCCCCATTTTTTGCTCTCTACAAGTTTAAAGGGTAATCCAGAGCCCTTGCTCACGGTGCCTAGAAAGATACCAGCTATGCCTCACTGATGATGCCTAACAAGGATGAAATGAACATCTGGGGTTGCTGTGTCTCTCGTGCAGAGGGAACTTGCTGGCATTTCGGATCTGGACTGCCCGTATGGTTGGGACCAGTCTGATATTTTTTAGAGATGTTCTCTCTGTAATGGCACAAGATGAGCTAAAACCAGTTTGAGATCTGAGCGGGTACCCACCGAAGGGCAGGCTATTTAAGCTGCTGCCCGTTCTCAGTATTCTCTTGTGCCCTGTCTTTTGCTATTCTCCCCTCTTTATTCTAGCTTAATAAACAGAAAACATAAGGATGATAAAAGGCTATATAGAAATAAATCTCACTGGAATATAATTTAAACAAATATAAATGCATATAAGATTAAAATGACAAAAAAATGAATAAGAAAGCATATAAATGGCAGAAAGTTATAAGAATTAAAATACTGAGAAACACAAATATGTATTTAAAACTTAAAAAGGAACCATAAAATTGTATCTATATCAAAACATAAAAGAGATCACAAAAAGTTATGCAAGTTAAAAATCCACATTTAGGCCATGAGGGGCTTGGGTCTACCCCTTAAGAAACTCTGTCCATTACCAACCTGCCTAAAATATTGTTAATATTTCCACCTCTCCATGGTATCTTACATTTTTTTTTTTTATTCCTATATAATTCAGAAGTTTAAGATCTTTGTTTTAATAAAGTTATTAATAAAGTGCTTTGATACAGAATGGTTTAGATATCCATTTTTAATATTTCTACAATGTTCACTTAATCTCATTTTTAGGCATCCTGTAGTCATACCTACATATTGGAGGCCACATACGCACTCCAGTAGGTAAATTAAATTTTTGGTATTGCACTCAGTAAAATCTTTGATATTATAACTTTTATTAGTTCTGTTTGATTTAAAATGGGTGACTTTGGACTGAGTAGAGGAATCGGTGCTTTTGCATACAATACACTTTTTAAATATGTATAAAATACTTTCACTCCTTCTAAAAATGTGCAGATAGTAACTGGTTTATTTTCTTTAGTGTAAGTTTTATTTAAGAAAGTTCTAAAATTGGGTGCACATCTAAAAACAATATTCGGTTTTTGAGGTAAAATTTAAGAGATCATCTTGCATTAAAAGGTGTCAATGTTAAAACCATTTTTGTTGTTGTTAAATATAATGGGGAGAGAAGGGGAATCTGAAGATTTTTTCTCTTTATAGATTAAAAGATTGTCTCTTTATTGGTTTCTAATATTCTCTATGGTATTGTTTAATTTAGTTTTTTTTTGTTTTGTTTTTTAAACACATCGTCGATATATCTAAAATAGGAGACCAGGTTTGCCTCCCAGGCATGCCTGCCCCAGATGGCGCTGGATTCCCAGTCTGCCATAAAGAGGTTAACATAGCTGGGGTAAAGCCTGGTCCCCATAGTAGTACCCCTCTTTTGAAGGTAAAAGGAATTAAAAAAACAAAAATAGTTATTTTTTTATGATAAAATAATTGCTTCCAGGATAAAATCTATTTGGATATCAGGAATTATTTTTCAAGAGATAGAATAGTCTTAATAGCTTGACAGTTATTAAGCTAGATGTGGTGAGGGATTATAGTGTATAGAGAAGTGACATCACATGTCACTAGTATAAAGGGTAATCCAGACGTGGACCCCTTGCTCACGGTGCCTAGAGAGATATCAGCTATGCTTCACTGATGCCTAACAAGGCTGAAACGATTGTCTGGGGTTGCTGTATCTCTCATGCAGAGAGAGCCGGCATGTGTTTTGGATCTGTTCTGCCCTTTTGGGTGGAATCAGTCTGAGATGCATGGTCTGGCGCTCTTTGTAATGGCACAAGATGAGCTACAACCAGCTTGAGAACTGAGCGGGGATCCACCGAAGGGCAGGCTAATTGAGCTGTTGTCCGTCTGTCCTCAGCACTCTCTTGTGACTTGTTTTTTTTTTTTTGCTCTCCATATATTTTTAGTATGTTAATAACATAGACTATTCATGGATAAATATCAGTGAAGAAATATCATATTATTTACTAATGTTAGTGGAGTATAAATAATCTTAAACACAGTTTCACACAAGAAAACCAGACACCAATGACTGATAACACTAAGTAATTAACGGAATCTTACAAACCTCCATTGTAAGAAAAGGGTGAAATTAAGGTTAGGAGGTGTCAATTCTAAAATTACAATCAAAATTGCCGACACTCTGTCTGTTTTAAGAGTGAAAAAGGCTTTGAAATTGGCAGGAATTTAGATTTATAGTATCCATAAAGATAACCGAAATTGACGTAAAAAGCATCACCAATTTCAGTTAACCCATTATGCAAAAAGGCAAATGGACCCCCTGACAAGAATTTTTGGTGATGTAATTGCGCCACCTACTGACCAAAATCTAGATGATAGTCTGTAGGAAAGACACACCTACAGTCCCCTATTGGTCCTATCAACTAGTGATGTGCAGACTGTTCTCCTTTAACCACTTAAGAACCAAATTTCTGGAATAAAAGGGAATCATGACATGTCACACATGTCATGTGTCCTTAAGGGGTTAAAAAGTAAGGACAACGAGAAGAGAGGGAGATTCAGCTCTTTGGGACATTCATACACTCTTTGAACTACATTCAAATTCTCTTTGAAACATATTCTGACTCTTGGACTGAACTCAAGAAACAATACTCTCTTGGACACCTAACTCTTACTATTACCTTGTCCAACTAACAACTCCAGTTAAAAGTAAAAGTTAAATTTCGACAAACGTAAAAATCTAGTAGAATTATTCTTATTGGATGGTCCTAGGAATGGTCAAATGATCTGGTATGAACATTGATTGTAAAGTTGTAACATAGCAGTGGAAGGGTTAATTCAGTGTGATTTAACCGTCAGCCAATGTTTTATTGCCTTACAGTGGGCTGCTGTGAAGTTTTGTCTTCTATGTGAATTTGGTTTTTAAGTGATTTCCAAGTGGAGTGTCCTATCATAAATCTTGTTAAATTGTTGACAACTGGTCGCTTTTTGTCTGTATCTTGTTGTGAAACTATTGCCATATTGTATAATTATGTTATACTAATTATTCACTGATTGTCACACATGTTAAATATTACTATTTTTATTATTATTATTATTGTCACAATAAATTATATTTTTATAATTAATTTGTGATTACTGTGTGACGTAAAAATCCTCTAGTGAACTTCCTCTAGGATCTAAGAGAATTAAAAATCATGGGTAATTCTGAGCTTTATATTATTATTATTATTATTCGGGGAACAGTGCCAAGATATCAATTCTTATATAATGAAAATTATTAAATTAATTTTTATGAAAATATTATTTTTAATATTTATCACCCCATAAATATCCTCACAGCGGGGGTGGTAGGCGTGCAACTTGTACTCACTTCGTGAGCTGTCATAGGAGCAGGCATGGAAGCCTAGTTAGGGGCTCCCCTAACTATAGCCAGGACAGAAGTCATTACGGCTCACCAGTTAGGCCAGCGAGTCCCAGGAGAAGCGCGTCCAGGTCCATCAGCGAGGGATCCCTGGGCAGTTGTGCAACAAAATCAGCTAGAGATGGGTATGGCCGTAAGGGTCAAGACTACAGCTGTAGAAGTGGTCGCTTGAAATCAGGGACTCAGGGAGAGGCCAGGAGGGTGCTGAATATTGGGGATGGCCTACCCAGGATGTAATTTTCTTCTTCCAGGTCTCAAGAACAGGAGGCTGCATGCCTGTTAAGGCTTTGAGACACTGGATCACATTTGGATACAGCTTTGCCAGAATATACACACTGTGAAAGTCAGGGAGCAGCCCAGGATCTGAATTAACATGGGGTTCGGCTTGTGAGTCACATGTTGCACCACATTCAGGGGATTTCATAGTGTTTACAATATTTTCTTAACACATGGAGGGCGGGTACAAGGGACAGTCTTGTTTAGTCAGGTATGGGTTCCAGAGTCGCTGGGGTGTGGAACGATTAAGCAAGGTACCGTGGTGGGGCCAGTGAGTACAGGAGACGAAGCAGGGACAGTTAGTGTGGTTGGCGACTTGGCAGAGTGTTTGTCAGCGTTGGTTTTAACTGAAACAGCGGACAAAAGGCCATTGTTGGTAGGGGATATTCCTGAGGCTGCTTGCCAAAATGTGCACGTCTCTTATACAGGTCCTTTGGGCTGACATCTGAAGGCCAAAGTCAAAAATAGGATTTGGAAGGGAGAGTTGTGGAGATTTTCTCCCTCCTCCCCCTAGAGGACTATTTAGACTTTAGAGAGGAGGACAAGAAGGGCTAAGAAAGAGGAGGAAGAAAAGAGACATAGGTATAGAAAGATTCCTAAAACTTTCAGAAATTGGCATAGGATTTTCTGCATCTTGGCTAGTGTGTTAGGAGAAAAATTGCCAGATAAATGCTCACAATTGTTTTGTTATCTTGATGGGGTCTAGGAATCTTATCACACATATGGAAGTCTTGCATGGTGGAGATATGATTAACAGTTCCACCAGTGCCCGTCGGCCAATTCAGGTATGTGGTGGGACCAAATGGACCTAACACTCTGGATGAAATTGATGATGGTGCAAAAAGCAGCACCCTTTCAGTCTGCAAGTGGCGCCGGTTCCTCTTTCACCTCGTCGGCTATCCACAGGAGAGGATATCGCTGACTCTTCAATGAGTGACAGTGTAAGTGGGGAGCAATATGCCGTTTTATGCACGAATGTTCAGGTTGCAGCTGTGGGCACGGATTTAATTGTTGCTTCAAGCGGGGAAAAAAATGCACAAGTCGGAGTCACTAGAGATGCCACTGCACCATCCTCTGCCTCTGGGGTTCTCGCCGGTGAGGGTCACCACGATTCCCATGGCTAAACAAATACAGTAACCGTGAGGATGCAGTACTCCTGTGGGACGGTTTAACTTGGGGCATCATGATTCCATTTCAAAATCGTTTGGTTTTTCGTCGTTTACATAATCTGCGTTCGGTGGCTGACTCCAGAGGTCGTGCGTGACATGTTGCTCAGGGAAGTACAATTGGGATGGATGGCGGGGCCTTTTGGGCAACTGCCGATCCAAGATATACGAATTTCACCCTTGGGTGTTGTGTCCAAGAAGGAAGCGGGGAAATTCCGCTCGATTCACCACCTTTCTTACCCTAAAGGATTATCAGTGAATGATGATATTAATAGGGCGCTCTGCTCGGTTTCCTATGCATCATTCGACCAAGCGGTCGAGTTGGTTATGTAAGCGGGTTCTGGGGCGATGTTGGCAAAAGCAGACGTGGAATCAGCATTCCGTCTGTCAGAGGCGGCTCTCTAATTACCATGGCAGGCGAATGCCGTTTACCACAGGGCAAGTTGTTTACTGTTAGGGAAGTCATTGCAGAGGTTCGAAAGTCTACAAAAGTGACCGTTGCAGTCGTTAATTGGGCACTTGAATTTCATGTGTCGGGTGATCCCGGTGGGGATGGTGTTCAATAGATTCTTGTTTAAAGCCACCTGTGGTATACGGTCGCAATATCATTTAATCAGAGTGTCAGGACCCATGAAGGAGGAATTCTTTGGCGCCAAGCACTTGGGCAGCGTACAGTAAAGTATGGGACTCATGGGATGCTGCACTAAGTGGAATCACTCTGCAGAGGTACGTTTAGATGTTCTGTTATGGTTTCTGTCTCGATTGTTTGCGTCAGGCGCCTCCCCCTCGGTTGTTGACCGTAATCTAGCAGCATTGGCATTCCTCTTCAAGTTACAAAGCACTTTC
Organism: Pelobates cultripes; assembly: GCA_933207985.1. NCBI lineage: Eukaryota > Metazoa > Chordata > Amphibia > Anura > Pelobatidae > Pelobates > Pelobates cultripes. Next base: position 211,161,296 of record OW240917.1, read on the forward strand.
TGGTCCGTCAGGTTACGTAAAGGTAAGAAAGCTAGTGATACCAGGAGACCAGTCTCCTTTGATTTGCTCCTCTGGCTAGTTGTGGCATTGCAAGTACTGTTTTTCTCATTATAAAGTTTGTTTTTTTTCGATTTGTTTGGGCATTTTTCTTTATTTGGAGTTTTCCGGATTTGTGAATTGGTAAATAGTAGCCGGTGTCGGGCGGGGGGCATTCTGGTTTCCGGTGTGGAGATTTGGGGGGATAAGGTTAGTATTAATCTTCGCCATTCAAAAACGAATGTGTTCAGTAAGGAATGCTTGGTTAATTTGTTTTGTTTACCTGGCTCGGGGACGTGCCTGGTGGGTTGTGCTTCCCGGTATCTGGCTGTACGTTCGCATGTGGGTGGTTCCTTTTTCATCCACAAAGATGGGTCCAAATATCAGTTTTCCAGTGTTTTTCACTTAAGCTTGGGGCAACTGGGTTTTTATGGCTTTTGTCGGAGTGACATCTGCTCTGAATTGTTTAGGAAGATAGGGCAAGGCATAGTTCTGGATTTAATTTTAATCCATGCCGGGGGTAATGAATTGGGGCTTGTCCCCCAAGGGAATTGAACCGGACCATGGAGAGGGATGTGGATAGGGTGAGGGTGTTGGTCCCAGGAATAACTGTGATTTGGTCAGCAACGGTGCTGCATATGCATTGGCGTTTTGCTACATGTAGCAGTCAATGGCGGTTTACATTAAGAGATTAGAGTAGGGGTGATTAGGCACAGGGAATTGGAAGCTATGCTTCCTGGCTATTTCAGGCATGATGGGGTACATCTTTCTGAGGTGTGCACAGACTTCTTGAAGTTTGGTTTTCAGGAAGGATTGAGGCAGGCCCTGTATAGGCAGATGGGAGGCACACAGGTAGCTTGAGGTGGTCAAGCACTGTGCTTTGGTGAGAGATGGATAGGATAATTGAGGGTAGGTTGGCTTGGTAAGTAGGGAGAAGTTTAACTTCAGGAGCAATAGCTATGTTTGCATTGGTTTGGTAGGTTCGAGCTTGTTGGTAGCTCTGAACTTGGGTGTGTAGGGGTATCTCGGTACACCCCTACAAGTGGTTAAAGATGCCCTTGGTGGCTGTGAAAAAAGATGCCCTTGGTGGCTATGGTAACAGTTTGGGTTTTATGATAGATATTGTTTTAAGTTTGCTGTCATTTATGTGGGGGTCATTGTCTGTAAATGTTTTACATTGACATTTGTTGGGCTTCAATGTCTTTAAGTGTGTTTGATCCCCCCACCCCCCATACTTACATTTTATGCATAAATATTATGATTAATAGAAGCTGTGATATTTTCCCAAGAAATATGGGTGTCCGTGTTTAATTGGTGGTTGGTTTTATGGTGGGTTTATTAGGAATATGCCTAGTACCACCACTAGATGGGGATGCTGGACCAAGAGATCAAGCCAACTGATACTTTTCTGTTAAATTCTCAGTTTCTGTGAGGCACAACATATTTTTTGAGAATCCTTACATATTTTTTCATAGTCATATTTATGTAGTGTCAACACCGGCTCGTGGGATATTGGATAGCTAAACATCTGTTAGGAGTCTGTGTTTATTGCGATTTTATCGATGTATTTTATGATATAAAAAAAATTGAACATTTTACTGATGTGAATTAATTAAATTGGATTTAGGCTAACCTTCACTGTAACAATAAAAACAATGACAACCACATCATTTTATATTTAATTATTTCAATACATATATTACAATTCTTGCATCAGTATTTATGATATTTTGCTCTATAATATATTTAATGATGTTATGTACTTAAAATGGTGAACAATAATTTTGATTGCATGTGAATGATAATGTTGTAATTCGGAATGCCTAAATGTCCATGTTTGGCCAATTTCCAAAATGGTGGAATTGGGATTCCTGTTGTCTGTTTTAATTGGTTAATCATTTATATTTTGTACTTGTGTAGTTGTGTATTGTCCCTACCCTACTGAATTAATTTTCTCTGAGTAAGTGCCAAAGTGGGCATGAAAAAGTCAGATTCATCCCTCATCCCTTTGTGCCTAAACTGTGATGATATAACTATATTAAGCGTCCCCATTTTTTCATTACTTTCTTGTGGGTTGAGAGGTTTTATTTTTATTGACAAAGAATCTTGTACTTCCAATTAACTTTACGTTTAAGCTGTTACAGATTCTGCATACGCCTCTCCCTGAATGTAACAGGTGGCGGTATGGAAACCGGGACCCCTGAGTGCCTGATGAAAAGATGGGAGTCTCCAGCGTGAAAGTGGATTATCAGGGCCTGGTGCAGGGTAACCACACGCCTTCTGGTGTTGAGCACCTGTGTTTGTGCGGCCACATACCAGGTCCCTGATGCAGCTACAGCAGATCCCAGGAACTAGGAGCTTCATATGCAGACCTCCCAGGAACTGGTTAGGGCGGCTCTGCAGCAGACATGTATCCAGTACAGAAACAAGGCAAGGCTAGAACAGGCACCAAACATGAAACCAAGACAGAACTAGTAGAACCCAGAACCAGAGAAGGATAGGAAGCTAAACCCAGAACATATACACAATACATAAGGGAACATTAATTAAACAGTGGCAGGACTGGACAGGACTGTACATGGACTGGGAATACAAAATAAAACAAGACAAGATATGATATGATAGGCAAAACAAGAGGAGAAATAACTAAGCACTATGTATGAAAAGTATGGGATTTAGTCACATTATATGATCATACATTGCATAAGCCTGCCAACAACTCCAATGTACCCCATATCTGGCAGATCCTACTCTGCCTAATGTATACTAAAAGAACCATAATAAACACATATATAGCACTTACCTGCAAGAAAGGACAGAAGGCTTGAGCAGCTGCCTGCAGGACACTGAAACAAAAGGAATGATGGAAAACAAACGGGTGTGGCAACATAAAACAAACATTTAAATGAATCCAGGAGACTGGGAATTCCAGGGACGGAACAACGGAATTAACCCAGAAAATCCAGCATAAGGAAAACCAGACATGGAATAGAAAACCAGAAAAACCAAGAAAAACTAAGCAAGGATTGTAAAAAGAGTACTGGATACCAGAAGCCAAGGCCAAACATCTCCACAGAACAGAGCAGGATGTGACACTGAATTAACATACATTAAAAATTAAAATGTTTGTGCCCTACATTTATCACTTTTTTTTATTGCCTCTAGCAACCTTTTTTGATTTTTTATTTTAGACACACCACCTGTGGCTAGTGATCTCTCTTCCCCACATTATTAAAATTTATACCTCACTGGATGCCCCTGTGTGGGAGCACTGGTGAACCTGAAAATTGTAGGGACTGGGCAACAGTTTTCTCTGTAGATGTATGGGTTTTATATTACCATTACATGCATTCATCTTTTTGGTATTATATTTGTATTGATATTCAATCCAGACATATCAAAAAGACAACACAAAACAATTTTATAAGTGTACTTGTAAAATAATATATGACAAAAATGTAGGATCAGTGAATAGGTAGTGAAAGATATTAGAGGAAAATGTGGGATAAAAGAAAGGGGAAAAAATCCTCATTAGTCCCAACTCTATGGATTTAACTATGCGGTTTTAAAGAACTTAAATAAACTTTAAACGCTACCCATATTTCATCTTGGAGAGTAAGTGTTCCTAACAGAACAGCTGTTAATTCCTTCACATCATGACTGAACTGTATCTTCCTTAGTATCATGTTAGAGTCAGGAGTTTAATTTTTACAATGGCGAGCTATACACCAGTGTTAATTTTGTTGACTAACAATTTTAGTCAAATTTCTGTCGACTAAAGATTTTGAAATTTAGTTGACTAATTCTAGATTAAAACTAAAACAATTCAGATGACTAAAATACAACTAAAACTAAGATCGCTTTTAGTCAAAAGATTATGACTAAAACTCAATTGAAATTTGCCCCCAAAATAAACACTGCACGGAGGGGCTGTGGAAGGGGCAAAAGAGACAGACCAGGGCTTGGGAGAGAAACACCTAGAGGGGGTGGGAGGACACAAAGAGACACAGTAGCGCTGGGGAAAGGGCAAAAGAGATACATAGAGGATTTAATTAAACCTATTAGATATAGTTATAGCTATTTTTGAATATGGGTAAAGGTCAGTTGGAACATTTGAATAAGATGAGAAACTACTTCTACCCACAACTAGAAACGTTCTTACATTCCCACCACATATGGTAATATGCATCTTTAAAGGAACATGGGCCAGTCTGACAAGATATAAGTACCATTTTGTTATACATTTATACTCCTTTGCTTATAGTGGTACATATAAATAGGTTATAACAATTTACAAAAACATTCCTCTACTCTCTTCCCCAAGTATCTCTCTGAAAGCTCTCTCTGAAAGTTTTATTTTTTTATCACCAGGTGAACTCTGTAATAAGATATAAATTCTTGAGATGGATCCTTTAATTTTTTTTTGTGAATATAGTTTTTATTTCCAATAGTCAACTGATGTTGGTCAACTGTATGCATGTTGGGACTCGCAGGTCCCCTTTTAAATGGCAGCTGAAGAGACGCGCAGGTCTCCGTAATGTTAGTTTGAGCTCGATTTCTGAGACTCGCAGGTCTTCATTGTTTAGCATAGAAAACTTCATGTTGGACTCGCAGGTCCCTCATGTGTTTGAGCATAAATATAACATAAGCATTGGTATTAGTCTGCTTCTTATGTAGGTACAACATTGTTTTGTGGCTAGGTTGGGAGTGTATGGGGGGAGGATGGGGTGTTCAATACCCCGGGTGAGGGATCAGGGGGACCAACATCGTGGGTAGGGGTGTGGGTTCCTCTGTTGCGTGTTGGTGCGTGGTAGGGCCCTGTCTATCATTTTGTTTTCGTACAGGTATTAAGGGTCTCAGGTATTGGGGGTAGGGGTCTCCTACGCATCCCGTGGGGTTTTGTCGGTCCTCATGTCGTTGTGAGTCTTTGGGGTACTTTGGTCGCCTGGCCATCCTTTATTCAGGTATTGCCCAGTATATTGGGTTTCAGCAGTCTCAGTTATGTTTGGGCTCACTGGTCCCGAGTGAGAACACATAGGTCTCTTACATTCATTAGTGGTGTGGTTTGATACTGTGTGGCAGGCGTGTCATTGTGTAGGAGGAACGGTGTGTCACAGAAGGCCCGTTTTCGTGTGTCTGGTATTTCGTATCCTGTCAGACCTCTGTCTTAAGGTCCCTTATGTAGTGTGCAGTGTTGTGTGACACGTCCAGCGGGAGACTGGGGGTTGGCATGTACATGTTTAGCGGCTTCTACATATCGCGTGACCCCCAGCGTTGCGGGTGCAACAGGAGAGATAGGGTGTGTGGGGGGAGGGTCTTGGGCATGGGGTGGTGTTGGGGGGGGAGGAGAGATGGATCCTTTATTAAGTTTCTGAAGTGTATATAGCTTTTCAAACTTTGTCGCATTGGAATTTTTACTATTTGTCTTAAATCTGTTCCAGAACTCACCAATCAATTTGAAGTTTTGCAATTCTTCTGAAGGCATCATGATTTTTCTTTGTTGGTCTTTGCCCAGGCTGACCAATATCTCTGACTGTCACAAGAGAATGTTTCCAGGCTAACAATTCCAGGATTACATTTGCAATGTTTATGGAAAGCAGGGTTCTCAACAATTCTGGTCATTACAGACTGCGTCTGACTTTCTCCACTATAAATGTATGCTGAGCTCATGTAGCTTGGCTCTTTCCTCTGCAAAAGTAAATTACCTCAATACCCTCATAACCACTCTCCCGCGAACCCAAATGACTATTTCACACATTTAACTCTCTTCTTCGCCCTATTGTTCCTCCTCCACCTACTAACTTGACTGCCTCAGACTTTGCAACTCACTTCACTGACAAGATCTCTACAATCAGGGAAGAGTTCTCTCATCTTTCTTCTTCCCCTTACAATACTTCCCCTAATCTCACTCCCTCTGCTGTTCTATGTTCATACGCACCTGATACAGTGGAAAAGGTTTCTGCTCTGCTCCAGTCCTCCTGCCCCACCACCTGCTCCCTAGATCAAATTCCCTCGCATCTCATTCGTACTGTCTTCTTCTCTTTCTCCACCTATCACTAAAATTCTCAATCTCTCTCTCTCCTCTGGCATATCTCCATCGCCCTTCAAACATGCAACTGTGACCCCAATTCTAAAGAAGCAAAACCTTGACCCTAACTCCCCATCCAACTACCATCGCTACTGCCTTTTGCATCCAATATCCTTGAAAGAGTTGTGTATGCGAGATTAATAGACTTCCTCGAGTCAAACTCTCTGCTAGACCCGCTTCGGTCTGGTTTCCGCACTAAGCACTTTGTGGAAACGGCACTGACCAAAGTATCCAATGATGTACTCGCTGCAAAATCTCGTGGTCACTTCTCTATTCTAATTCTCCTTGACCTGTGTGCGGCTTTTGACACTGTTGATCATCAACAGCTTCTTCTCATTCGCCGCAATATCTGTCTACAAGATATTGCTTTCTCTTGGTGCTCCTCCTACCTCTTCCAGCACTCTTTCAGTCTTTCTTTCTCTGGCTCTGCTTCTTCTCCCCAACTCCTCTCTGCTGGTGTCACCCAAGGTTCAGTCCTTGGTCCCCTACTGTTCTCTATCTATACTGCCTCCCTTGGTAAACTCATTAGCTCCTTTGGCTTCCAATATCATTTCTATGCAGATGACACGCAAACCTGTCCTCTCCTGATCTCTCCCCGTCCCTCTTGACTAGTGTCTCTGACTGCCTCTCTGCTATTTCTTACTGGATGGCTGCCCACTTCCTTAAACTCAACTTGACCAAAACTGAAATTCTGGTCTTTCCTCCCTCAAGTGCTGCTACTCCTGTGTCTGTCTCCCTCCAAGTCAACGGTGCTACCATCAGCTCCACTATGCAGGCTCACTGCCTAGGTGTTCTCTTTGACTTTGACCTCTCCTTCACGCCTCATGCTATCGCCAAATCCTGTCGTTTCCATCTCAAAAACATTGCGTGCATATGACCCTACTTAACACCAGATGCGACTAAGCTTCTGGTTCATTCCACTGTCCGTTCTCGCCTTGACTACTGTAATCCGCTTCTCAGTGGTCTTACGTGCTCCCAACTTGCGCCGTTACAGTCCATAATGAATGAGGCGGCAATACTCATCTTCCTGTCCGCCCGCACCTCCCACGCCTCATCCTTCTGTCAGTCCCTACATTGGCTTCCTGTAAGATATAGGGCTAAATTTAAAATTCTGGTTTTTGCTTTCAAATCTCTACATAATGCTGCTCACACCTATCTATCCTCCCTAATACAGAAGTATGTCCCGTCTAGGCCCTTACGCTCGGCTGAAGACTTACGTGTATCTTCTGTCCGTACTCCCACCTCCGATGCTCGCCTTTAAGACTTCTCGAGGGCTGCAACGTTCCCGTGGAACTCACTTCCCTCCTTTGTTTGATGCTCACTAGACATGTGCAATTCGGTTCGGTACGAATAAAATTTTGGACATTTGGATGCTTGCGAATTTCGGAAGTGCCGAATTTCAGAAGTGCCAAAGTGCTTCGAACTTCTGAAAAGTGGCAAAATGGGTAGGGGTAGGAATTAGGTTGGTTTAGGGGTAGGTTAGGAGTAGAGTTATACGTAGGGTTGGGGTTATGGTTGGGAGTAGGGTTAGGTTAGGAGTAGGGTTGGGGTTATGGTTGGGAATAGTGTTAGTGTTAGGGTAGGGTTAGAAGTAGGGTTAGGGGTAGGTTTTGGGTTAGGGTTGGGTAAGGAGTAAGGTTAGGGGTAGGGTTAGAAGTAGGGTTAGGGTTAGGTTAGGGTTCAACTTGTCCAACTTGTCTGGTTACAACTACATGTCTGTTTGTCCACCCACTGTAAAGCGCTGCAGGATTTGTTGGCGCTGTATAAATAATAATCTACAGAAGTGTTGAAAATTGTACTTGTCAACAAATAGATTCCTACTGGTGAGCTCCACTTAAATGCCTGAGTGGATTGCGCAGCACTCCCATCCCTGACATTGTTCTCTGATGCAGAAACATTTTGGTGGATAGTCTACCTCTCTTGCCAGACCAAATTAAATTAAGCATATGTTTTGAAGCTTACGTAAATCTTTCACTACTACCATATTGCTAAGGTTCCAAAGAAATATAGTGTTTTTGGAAGCTATCTTCATTTTCAGAGAATAGACCCGACCAATAAGTGAGATGTTAAATAGAGTCTAGTATTCAATGGATCATTCAATTATTTAGGTAACATTGTGTTGATACCAATATACATTTCATCAAGTGATGGTGTTTCACTTCTAAACCAAGCTGGTTACGTTGTGTTATTTTTAAAAGCAAATGATCTTGAAAAATCACACTAATCTTGTATCTTAAGTGTAATATTCAGCCTTTTGCACTTTGATGGATTTAATGTTTTGACCTGATATTTATGACCTGATTTTCTTGAGAAATTCCAGTTATTTTACATGGAACTGAAATGGTTGGATTTGTGACTGAAAGCATAATGTCACCTACAAATAAACATATTTTGTATTCCAATGTGCCACATAAGATCCAGATCAGGATAATTTCAAATAGTGCAAGCTAGTGGGTTCAATTAAAGACCACATAACAAGGGTGTCAAATGGCAGCCTTGTCCCATTCCATTTTTTATTTGTGTAACTGAATACATTAAAGGGATAATATAGGCACCAAAACATCAGGTTTCTTGCGTATAGATGACATCTCAGCATGCTTTAATGAGATCTATTTTAACAAAGCATTTTTGGGACGTATGTTATGTTTTATCAACAATTATTTTTTTTTTATTCTTTATTTTTGTAGTGCAGGTGAGTACATACAGCTTTTCATGCCCCGACAGCATAGAACAAAAAATGTAGGGTACATAGCTTACGTAGTATAAAAGCATTGTGATTGTCAGGCACTGATTTTTTCCGGTATAGTAACAGGTTTATAAACACGCTTGTGTGAGTTATCTAGAGTTCGATTACAGCATCAGCATTCCTAGTAGGTGAGGTTATCTAGATACTTGGTGAAATGTATTAATACAAGAGGTTGATTTCAGACTATTTCTGCTTTGTTTTGGAGCTGCTAGGTAAGATATTTCCAGTATGGCTGCATTGTCTGTGTGTGTAGGATGTGCTTTCAGCCCCAGAGAGGTGAGAGCAGTCTGGGTACAGTGAGTTGACTAACTGGCAGTGAAACTAGATAGAGGTGTGTTTTAATGTAAGGTAGGGTGAAGTGGGCACCACTAATGTTGTGTTAGGTTCTGTCAGGTTAAAAACAAAATTGTGAAACAACGTGCTTCTAAGGCATGAAATCATAATTCATACTGTCTTACAACTGGGTATGGTCGGGCTTTGGGTAGTCGGTACCCTGATTTATCCCCATCACAGTTCTCTGCCCTTTAACCAATGCCATCCCTGGTGGCTTGGTAGCTGCTTCCCTCTGCTAGGCAGACCCACAGTGGCTCGTGCTCGTTGGGCTGTCGGTATGTCTTCCACCCCAGTCTCGGTATGTGATTAGACTGTGGTCTTGGGTCTAATCTCTCCACTGTTTGGCTGTGTTGCCGGTTTGCCCCTGGGACCGGCTGTTTCTCTTCCCCCTTGACTTGCTCTGGTGTGTATAGCGGCGCCGGCGTCTCTTGTAGCTTGTGTGAGTTAGCAGTCTGGGCGTGGGTTGGGACTTAGTGGCTTTAGGCTTGCCTGATGGTTCCCTTGCTACTGGATGCACCCGCGAGGTTCTGCTTGGTGGCGGAAGGAGGCGTCTCTGGCGGCACCGTTTCTTCTCATGGTGTGAGCCTTGATTTCATGAGCGTGTAGTGAGCGTGAGTGTACCTCCGGGCCTGGGGTCAATGCTTGTCGGTCCTCTATTCTTCGCCAGAATGCCTCGAATATGGCGTTCAGCCTTGCCAGAATGTCTGGACCTTCTTTTGTGCCAGGCGGCCCAGTTGCTATCGGCACCAATCTGGGGTGGATGGGCCCAGTCAGGATGTGCTGCTGCGTTGCTTGGGCGAGCTCTCTTGGGACCGCGATGACCCCCGCTGGTCCATAGGGGGGGAACGTGGGCTTTTTGTCTTGCTTACCGCCGTGGCGGACTGCGGGGAAGTGGCCGCCTCCCCCGCGCCCGCAATGCTTGTAGGCTGCAGGTAACTTTCCGCCGTGTCGTGTCCAAAGTGCTGATTGTATGGTATCCGCATGTACACCACAGTGGCACATCACTATTGGTGGCACTTTTGTGTCAATTTGATGCCCTACAGGGCTGGTTTTGGCTTAATTTTCGCCTGCAGTTAGAGGAGCTATACAGTTTCGTGTCTGCTCGGCTCAGCGGTCAGGCCCCACCCCATCAACAATTCTTTTGATTGATTGTAAATTTGGCTGATTTTGAAGTTATGAATTTTTTTTATGATGCACTGAGCAGCTGATTAATGTGCCTCTAATAAAAGCTTTACATGCCCTTGGATAGTTTGCCTGAGTTGGTTTAGTAAAATACAGGTCAATATATTTTAAGGTTTCTTTTCTGATTTCTAGATCATTCAGGAGTCTCTCATCCAGTTTCCATCTCAGATCTCTCTCTAAAAAGCAAATCTCTTTTAGCTTTAGTGAAACTACCTAATTTTCAGGTCAGGAGCCTGTTGTACAATACTACAGTCATCTACATATTTCGAGTTACTCTGTGACATCAGAATATAGTCAACTCTAATAGTAGATTTGAAAAGTTGGTGTAATCTTGTTCATTTGGGTACACAAGTCTCTATGGATCACAAAGATGCACTCACTTGAATTAATCACCATAGATCTTAACATGTGAATATTGTTATGATCCCAATATAAACAATCAAAAAGAGAACGCATGTATTATAAATAAAAGATTGGCGTAATAGTCTATATATGGTCTAAATAAAACAATAAAAATAGTACCCAATGTACTCAAACAGTAATAGCTGCTAAAACAAAAAATAATTTTCCCAATTCCAAAGAACAAATGCAAATATGGATTTCAGCGCTAAGTAGATAGTCCCCTTAAAAGTAAAAAAGGTGCATACATATGCAAAAATGGAAAAATCATACAGAAAAAAAGTGTCCAGAATGTATAATACCGTAACAAAGTCCTGCAACAAAAAAATCCAAATAACGTTGTGATATGTAGAAATTCAAAAGCATGTAGAAATACCTTGGAAAAAAAGAAACAGAAAAAGATACATAGCGTGATACTGTATCAAAAATTTATTACCCAACATAAAAATGAGAAAAATCCCCCCCAACTTCAAAACTCTTACATTAGATAAAACATGATACTCATCATAGTAGGTTTTGCCGAAAAAGTTCTTTCAAAGCCACTCGTATTCTTTCCTTAGAGACAGCTGCTCTCTGGTGCACTCAGGAGGGCTGCCCGTGATGTAGTCTATGGAGTAACGCTGGCTGAAAGTCCGGCTTCTATCGAGTACTTCTAAAGTCTGCCACTGGTAGATCTGGCAGATAGACAATTGTAGCACCCTATCAACGCGTTTCGCCCTACTAACGAGGGCTTTTTCAAGATAGGTGCTCGAGGCATTATTCGGCAGTTTTATACCTTGCCGGGTAAAACCAATTCAAATCTCTTAAGGGTATACACCCTTCTTAAAACACATGTTAAAAAGAACAACGGTTCATATGAACAGGGGCAAGTTGCTTCCCCATAATACTTCTAAAATCAATGTATAAAACACAATATTGATCAGATACAATTTATGCTTAAATTTAAATTGCTGATTCCATACATAAATCCTAAACATAAAGCAATCACTGCAATGGTGATTGCTGTAAACATGCAAATACATCAGACTCCTGGATGTCAATATTTTAACTCATATAACATCATAGGTATTATTTAACCAATGATGTGAAAATAATAATTAAATCTTAACAAATGACCACAGAGTATATAAATTTATCAGAAGTGTATCTATCCAATAAGAAACCTAATAACAAGTAGTGCCCCCAGGACTGTAAAAAGGAGAAAGTGCTAACTTTTAGGGACTTGTAGCATACAAAACCATGTCTAGTACATAAAATAGTAGATTCATAAAAATATCATGATTAGTATTATTGTATTCTATAAACTCCTAACATATAGAATCAAAACTAGTATACTTGGTAAAATATATGTATATAAAATATATATGAATTATATTTATATCAGTGCATGTAGCTATAAAACAATATAGTACTAGGGTTCCCAACTTCTTGGGAATATAAGTTCCCACCTAGATCAGAACTCTAGAAAAATAAAACAATAGGCTGAATATTATATACGTGATTTAATGATAGTTCTAATCCTATACTATAATATGTTGGCTAATTCCAGCTCTGCATTAAGACCCGAGGGAATCAGGGTCCTAAGTGTATAGATCCAAAACATTTCTCGGTACGTTAGTATGGTAGAAATACCATGGAGAGGAGGGGAGTTGAGCAAAACCCTAACGTACCGAGAAATGTTTTGGATCTATACACTTAGGACCCTGATTCCCTCCTTTAAATCCACAATGAGAGGCAATATAATAAGTATACAAACAAGATATAAAGCAGAAAATAATAGAATTTTTCTAGGACTACAAGCAGAATTAAAAAAGATCGCAAGTAAGAATAAGCAGTCTCCTTCTAAAGAAAATGCAGATGAACTGAAAAGTATTCAGAACAGAATTAATAATTTTTTGATAGCAAAGAATGCAAAACTAATGAATAAACTTAAAGCAAATTATTATTATAGGGGGAACCGAGCAGATAGAAATATGACAAAAAAATTAAGAGATAAAATTGGATCCAGCAAAATAATAAAGATAGTGGATGAAGAGGGGGCATATTTAGACCCCCAAAAAATAGGTGAGAGATTTAATAAGTACTATGAGGCTTTGTACAATCTAACTCCCCCGATAATAAATGAAGAGGATTATTTGAGTAAAACCAATACACCTAAACTAACATTAGAACAAAGTAATAACTTAAATACTTTAATTACAGTCCAAGAAGTAGAGGCAGCAATAAACAAATTAAAATCAGATAAAACGCCAGGTCCAGATGGTTTTGCAAATATATTTTACAAATTCTTTAAATATATTATAGTTCCCCATTTAACAAATATGTTTAACGAAATCGTATCAGTTGGCAAATTTCCTACCGAAATGCTGAGTGCAAATATTCTTCCAATTTTAAAAGATAATAAAGACCCTGTAAAGGTGGAGAATTATAGACCCATCTCTTTAATTAAGACAGATGTTAAAATCTTTTCATCAGTTTTGGCTAATAGACTAAGGGGATTAATGGAGCATATAATCAAAAATGATCAAATTGGTTTTGTACAAGGTAGAGATCCGGTAGATAATTCTAGAAGATTATTGGATTTGATAGATGCATCTAGAAGAAATAATAAATCTTTATTTGTATTGGCTGTAGATGCTGAGAAAGCTTTCGACAGGGTCGGTTGGGACTTTTTAAGGAAAACTATGGAAAAATTTGGAATCCAGGGCAGGATGCTTAATGCTATTTTAGCTCTATACGAAGGCCCAAAAGCAAGAACAGTGGCTCCAAATATATGTTCAGAGTGGTTTACATTAAAAAATGGCACGAGACAGGGTTGTCCTCTGTCGCCTATCTTATATATTATGACAATGGAGATTTTAGCTATCAATATAAGAGATAACCCTCGAATTAAAGGATTTAGATACAGAGAGAAAGAATTTAAATTGAATCTATATGCGGATGACTTGATTTTGACCCTAACCGACCCTGTCGAATCGCTTAGTGCCTTAATGGAAGAGATAGATAAATACAGTTTGATTTCAAATTATAAAATAAATACAACGAAATCTACTTTTTTAGCTATAAATATTTTTAGAGACTCTATCCAACAGATTAAAGATAAATATAAATTTAACTGTGATAAAAACAGGTTATCTTATTTAGGTATAGTGATTTCTGATGATTTAAAAGATACGTTGCAAACAAATTTCTTGAAAATATTTAGATCGACACATGAGTCACTAAAAAGATGGAGACAAATTGAATTATCTTGGTGGGGTAGAATCAATTTGGTTAACTCGTACTTACTCCCTAAATGGTCCTATTTATTTTGCATGATCCCTCTGAGAATGCCACAACCATGGTTATCTATGATACAACGAGATATAAACAATTTTATATGGAAAGGAAAAAGGCCGAGGATGAATAAGCATCTTTTGATGCAGAAGAGTAGGAAAGGAGGGATACATTTCCCAAACGTCAACACTATCTACTTAGCTAATATGATGTTTCATATATATAAGACGCAATTATTAAGTTCAGAGGAAGCTGGATGGTACCAATTAGAAATGGATATGGTAGAAATGGAAAATTTACATCAATTGATATGGCTAACTAATCAAGACGAAAGAATTAAAAAGGCCTGTACTTTTAATAATTGCTTGAAATCCATTCTAATGGAGTGGGAAAAGCTGAGGATTAATAGCGGAATCCGCAATAAAATATTGGGAAACTTTAACCTCAGTATTATACAACTAAGGATGAAAGATTTAAATATTAGTGAATGGACAAGGAGAGGCATTGTTTATATAAATCAAATAATAGCGGGAGATAAAATTAAATCTTTTGAAAATTTGATACAAGAATTTTCACTATCTAGGAAAGAGTGGTATAATTATCTAAGAATCAGAAGCTTTATTAAACAGTTTTTGTTACATCGACCTACAGCGGGTATAGAAAATCTGATAGTTTTACTAAGAAATGAGAAGGTATCGCAAATAGTCTCAAAGGCAAGGACTGCTCTTCTTCAACTTGAAGCACCAAATTTAAACGTAAATATTCAAAAATGGAGTAAAGAGTTAAATGTACAGATCCTTAAGTCTGAATGGGACCAAGTATTATACCAAACAAGTAAAATAATCCATTGTTTGAACCTTCTTGAGGTATTATTTAAACTAATGAACCGCTGGTATTTAGTTCCCACCAGATTGTCCACTTCTAATTCCCCACTGTGTTGGAGATGCAATGACAAAGAGGGGACTTTTGGACATATATGGTGGGACTGCAGTAAGGTGAAAATTCTGTGGTTTATGGCTTTTGAATCATTGGAGTATATTACAGAAACAAAAATCCCTAGAGGCCACCATAATGGTCTATTTCACTTAAATTTGCAATCACTCCTCTTTATGAACAAATTTATATATGTCCATTTTGTAGCAGCAATAAAAATAATAATCGCAAGGAATTGGAAGAGTAGCGCAAATTTTACGCAAGCCCAGTTGTATTCACAAGTCCAATACCAATTAACCATGGAAGCCTTGGGACATCAGTCAATAAAAATCAGAGATGTTAGCAATTTCTGGAAAGAAAAAATGGAGAGTCTGACTAGATAAAACCCTGGACAAAATTAATAGAATAGTGTGTGTTTTTTTTTTTTTTCATCTTTTCCTTTTCATTTCTTTTAAGGTAGTGAAATAGAGGTGCCACTGTAATACCCCAAGTAGAGTCTGCAATGCAAGTCTGTTTTTGTATGTTTGTTAAGTACATCATACTAATGAATCCAGTAAAGCTAATCATTTAATAAAAGTAACAATAGATAGTGAAGAAGGATGACTATTATAGGAGACGAAACTTTAATCTTAGAAGGTCGGTTGGACGAAAATTTTTGTCATGCCCATTGTTCTTGTTATTTTGGTATTTGGATTTGTTTAAAGAAATAATATAATTGAGTAAAGAAATGGGGAACAAGCAATAATATTGTAAATACATGATAATGAGCAATATTTAATCTATATGTATATATGTAATACCACATGTCCTATCTAATCAGCGCTAAATGTTTACATTTGCCTATGTTTTTTTATATTAGTATGGATGATGCTAATGTCTCGTACGTTTTGTAAAAGAAAAATTGAAATAAATAAATTATAAAAAAAAAAAAAAGACCCGAGGGAATCAGGGTCCTAAGTGTATAGATCCAAAACATTTCTCGGTACGTTAGTATGGTAGAAATACCATGGAGAGGAGGGGAGTTGAGCAAAACCCTAACGTACCGAGAAATGTTTTGGATCTATACACTTAGGACCCTGATTCCCTCGGGTCTTAATGCAGAGCTGGAATTAGCCAACATATTATAGTATAGGATTAGAACTATCATTAAATCACGTATATAATATTCAGCCTATTGTTTTATTTTTCTAGAGTTCTGATCTAGGTGGGAACTTATATTCCCAAGAAGTTGGGAACCCTAGTACTATATTGTTTTATAGCTACATGCACTGATATAAATATAATTCATATATATTTTATATACATATATTTTACCAAGTATACTAGTTTTGATTCTATATGTTAGGAGTTTATAGAATACAATAATACTAATCATGATATTTTTATGAATCTACTATTTTATGTACTAGACATGGTTTTGTATGCTACAAGTCCCTAAAAGTTAGCACTTTCTCCTTTTTACAGTCCTGGGGGCACTACTTGTTATTAGGTTTCTTATTGGATAGATACACTTCTGATAAATTTATATACTCTGTGGTCATTTGTTAAGATTTAATTATTATTTTCACATCATTGGTTAAATAATACCTATGATGTTATATGAGTTAAAATATTGACATCCAGGAGTCTGATGTATTTGCATGTTTACAGCAATCACCATTGCAGTGATTGCTTTATGTTTAGGATTTATGTATGGAATCAGCAATTTAAATTTAAGCATAAATTGTATCTGATCAATATTGTGTTTTATACATTGATTTTAGAAGTATTATGGGGAAGCAACTTGCCCCTGTTCATATGAACCGTTGTTCTTTTTAACATGTGTTTTAAGAAGGGTGTATACCCTTAAGAGATTTGAATTGGTTTTACCCGGCAAGGTATAAAACTGCCGAATAATGCCTCGAGCACCTATCTTGAAAAAGCCCTCGTTAGTAGGGCGAAACGCGTTGATAGGGTGCTACAATTGTCTATCTGCCAGATCTACCAGTGGCAGACTTTAGAAGTACTCGATAGAAGCCGGACTTTCAGCCAGCGTTACTCCATAGACTACATCACGGGCAGCCCTCCTGAGTGCACCAGAGAGCAGCTGTCTCTAAGGAAAGAATACGAGTGGCTTTGAAAGAACTTTTTCGGCAAAACCTACTATGATGAGTATCATGTTTTATCTAATGTAAGTTTTGAAGTTGGGGGGGATTTTTCTCATTTTTATGTTGGGTAATAAATTTTTGATACAGTATCACGCTATGTATCTTTTTCTGTTTCTTTTTTTCCAAGGTATTTCTACATGCTTTTGAATTTCTACATATCACAACGTTATTTGGATTTTTTTGTTGCAGGACTTTGTTACGGTATTATACATTCTGGACACTTTTTTTCTGTATGATTTTTCCATTTTTGCATATGTATGCACCTTTTTTACTTTTAAGGGGACTATCTACTTAGCGCTGAAATCCATATTTGCAATTGTTATGATCCCGTAGAGCAGGGGTTCCCAACCCAGTTCTCAAGTACCCCATCCAGTCCAGGATTTAGGGATTATCCTGTTGCGTCTAAAGTGATTTTTTTTTCTTTCTTTCTTTCTAAAAACACCTTAGACACAACAGGGAAATCCTTAACTCCTGAACTGCTAGTGGGTACTTGAGGACTGGGTTAGGAACCACTGCCATAGAGTAACGATCAAGATTACTGCTTATTATGGTATTAAGGTCATCCTTTTCAAGCAGAGAGATACTTTCTTTAAAAAAATTATTTCACTTGGTGCATAGACATTTAGGAGTCTAACATCAATTCCCCCTCAATGTCAACAACTAGTATAAACCTTCCTTTTTTTTTCTTTCTTTTTTTTTTTTTACTGTTTTTTTGGAAGTGGTTACATGAATAAATCTGTATAGTAACTTCTCAGTGTTTCTGTTGTACAGGCATAATAACTAGTTTAGTAGTTTTTACTCCAATCATTTGGGATAGATTATCTACTGAAGTGTCTCTCTTGAAGAAATACCAAGTCTCCTTTAAGTGATTTGTTACTCTCCAGAGTCAATTGTCTCTTTATTTTTTTTTATCTTTATGAAATCGTGCAAAAATGTTGCTTACAGTAATAAGTCATTCAATTTAAGTTTTTCAATCAAAAATATAAAAAGAATAGGAGATGCACTCAATTATATGCTTTGCTTTTTTATGTGGCAACTGGCTAGCAAATGCTGGTTTGATCCCAGTTGTATCAACAATACTTCTCTGGTCTGGCAAACCCACAACTCCAGCAGTACATCCTGGGGCAACATCTTATAGAAAGTATGCAATAGAAAGACGTAAAAATTAAGTTTTGTCACAATTACTTTCTTCTCTTCTGGGCGGCCATGTAAAGAGCGGACAGTTAATCCCTCCTCTCTCCAGGTGTTTGGCAATTTTGATGCTGGGCACTTCAGCTCCACTTCCACTTAGGAAGCGACGCATGCGCGTCAATGTCATTATGCAAATGAAATGCATTTGTGTCATTACATTAAGAGCATGGTTTTGAAGCTAAAGTGTTCCCACTATAAAAAGAGCTCGTTGGTGCTTTAGTCAGTGCCCTGTTGTGGGTCCTCGTTAGTCCATCTAGTGCATATTGTTGTTGTTTATTTTAATATTTGACTCGGCTTGTTTTCTGACTACTCTGACCTCTTTTATCCTCGACCCGGCTATTGTCTCTCATTCTCCTGTCTTCTGGTTTCCTTGATATTTGGCTTATTCTATACTATATACTATCCTTACCTTTTTGTGTCATTTTATCCCACTTCCTCTAGCATGTAAGCTCATTGAGCAGGGCCCTCAACCCCTCTGTTCCTGTGTGTCCAACTTGTCTGGTTACAACTACATGTCTGTTCATCCACCCATTGTAAAGCGCTGCAGAATTTGATGGTGCTATATAAATATCATAATAATAATAATATTCCTGACTATTTTATCTATTCCATATTAAGCCTGGATACTCTTAGATCCAGTAATATGTTCTCTTTAAATCACATACGATTAAACTTAGCTAGTTGGGGTTTATACCCTGACATGGGTAACCTTCAGCAAATATGCATTTATGACACTTTTTGGACATCAGTCTTTGCAGGAGAATTTCATCTACTCTGCTGGAACTCTTTTGTA
Organism: Pelobates cultripes; assembly: GCA_933207985.1. NCBI lineage: Eukaryota > Metazoa > Chordata > Amphibia > Anura > Pelobatidae > Pelobates > Pelobates cultripes. The sequence goes on from OW240917.1 coordinate 211,180,420, forward strand.
TCTACAACCAGGCAAACCTACAACTCCTGTAGTACATCCTGTTGATAGGTTGACCTAGCGCAAAAGGTGCCATCATTGAGACAAAACAAAATGTTACCCAGATGGGATGTTATACTGGGATCATGCAGAAAGTTACCCTGTGATGATACAGAATATTTGATTGATCCATACACATGGTCACCTTGAGACGAACTAACGTTCGACAAGGACAAATACATATCAGTTGCAAACTATTTTTCTTTTAAGTAGTAATTTTATTGTATCACTGATTTTAAGATCAGTGACAGTGAAGATCATGTTCTTCCTCTTTTTTCAGTTTTCTTCAGAGTTTCAGTTCTTTCTTTATTTTTAATTGTCATTATATATCTTTAAGAGGATAACATTATAAATGAAATAAACAACATAAATGTTAAAGTTTTTTTTGTAATACAACAAAAAATATCATCAACAAAAGTACCAATAAAAGTTAATAAACACATTCTTTGCAATGTTTAGCACTTATATACCTATTTCTTGAACCTGGAAATATACAATAAATACTATATCCAGGAGGTGGCACTATTAAACCTGCAAATTGAAATATAATTATTTTATAGAATATCATACATTTTATGGAAAAATTTATTTAAAAAAGCATGTGTTGAAGCAGCAAAATGAAGTATAACCATCCCCAAATATGTATTTATGCCACTTTTTTGATATCTGTCTTTGCAAGAGGGTTTCATATACAGTACTCTGCTAATCTGCTCTTATCCCCTTAAGAGGCAATTGTAAATATTCTGATAAAAACAAAATCAAAACAAACCCTAGAAGTTGACAATATATCTGCAGTTAAACCATAATTTACCTCTTTCATATTAAGTGTACCCATACTTATTATATATAATTTTTTTAGGAAAAAACTGGGCCTTTATTTCACATCTAATATTTATATATAAACAATTATTTTATATGAATAAAAACTAAAAAGAAGTGTGAGAAATTAAGAAATATTGTTAGTTCTACATGGCATTTTAATTGTAAATGTCATACTACTCTTAGATTTTACTGCAATAAAATACACATATTTGTCTCTTGAGTACAAGAGTACTCTTCATGTACAGGCTTTATGGGGTTTTGGAAAGTTCCCTGGACTTTCTTCCTGGGTTGTCAGGCAGGTCCCTCAAATTGTAATTACCGTATATACTTGAGTATAAGTCGACCACAAAAAACTGGGAAAACTTATTGACTCGAGTATAAGCCTAGGGTGGGAAATGCAGCAGCTACTGGTAAATTTCTAAATAAAAATAGATCCCCCCTCTTTAGATGGTACACCACCCCAGTACAACTCCATCGCATGCGAAAGACACCCACTGATCTTTGCTGGAGGAACTGTGGTCTGCGGGGCACATACATCCACATGTGGTGGGGGTGCCCCGTCGTCCGCAGGTACTGGGAAGACGTTAGAGACATACTGGGACAGGTATTCCAGAGGGCACCCGCCCTTGACCCGTGGACATACCTCCTGGGCAGACCTATTGACGAATGGCCCAAATATGACCTAAAACTATTCAACAAAATCACATTGGCGGCCAGACGAGCCCTCGCACAACGCTGGTTAAAAATGCAGCCCCCCACCAGGGCAGCGATCCTGGGGAGAATAAAAGATAGTTGCCTAATGGACGACCTCACAGCAAGGGTGCGCAGTACTCAAAAGGCTTTCGAAAGGACGTGGGGACGCTGGAAGGACTGCCCCCTGGCGGAGTAACCGTCCTTGCGCTTGGCGGGGCCGCGGCCCGGGGGGTCCGAGAGGTGGAAGATGCTAGTCTGCTTGGTGCCCTCCCCCCTTCCCGCCGCCCTCTCCCCGCCTCCTTCTTCCCCCCCCCCCGTCCCCTTGGGCTCCCCCCGCCTGCCCGGGCGCCTGGTCCACCCACCCCCCCACCCTCCTTTCTATCTTCACTCTACCTTTCTCTTATCTTCTTACCCGGGTCCTCGCCTTAGACGAGGGCCCGCTTGATACAATATACACATTAAGCACACGCAGGCAATGATAGCACACTGAAGCGAACTATCAGCGCAAACACGCACGAATTCACACGCCAGGCAGGTAGGCGCCAGGGAGTGGAGGGGGGCCCAGTCAGGCCAATATGTATTTCAGTTTTATCTAGTACAAAGCAGGAGTTGAACGCGGGCTCCACAATACAGGGGACAATTTGCAGCTGGAACAAGTCAGAAGGGCCGTCACCTGTATCTAACATAGTTGGAGACTCCACAGCATCATTAAGAGATATCTTATCGCCCAACGGTACCCCGAAACCCTCCAATAGCGCTAGGATAGGCACCACCGAATGCCTACAGAAACCCACCTTCACGCTCTGGCCACCTGTAACTGTCTCAATATACAATAAAAAATTGACAGCACAAAAGTGATGTCCAAGCCCCCTAATAAAGAGTCCTGTGCTACAGGCACTTATTGTAACATCTGATGTCTACCACGCTTATCAACTGTATGCCTATGCTGTAATATGTTATGTTATACTTGACCACGGTTTATGCTTAAACCGGAACATCTTGCCTTGTTCTATAATACTTTGTCAAATAAAATAAAGAATTTAAAAAAAAAAAAAAAAAAAATAGATCCCAATAAAATTACATTAATTGAATATTTATTTACAGTGTGTGTATATAATGAATGCAGTGTGTGTGTGTTTGTGTAGTGTGTGTATATAATGAATGCAGTGTGTGTGTGTATATCTAATGAATGCAGAGTGTGTGTGTATGTAATGCAGAGTGTGTGTATATGATGCAGTGTGTGCATATGATGCAGTGTGTGTTTGTATGAATGCAGTGTATATAATGAATGCAGTGTGTGTGTATATAATGCAGAGTATGTGTTTGTATGAATGCAGTGTGTGTGTATATAATGCAGAGTATTTGTTTGTATGAATGCAGTGTGTATACAATGCAGAGTGTGTGTTTGTATGAATGCAGTGTGTGTATATAATGCAGTGTGTGTTTGTATGCATGCAGTGTGTGTATATAATGAATGCAGTGTATGTGTATATAATGCAGAGTGTGTATGAATGCAGCGTGTATATAATGCAGAGTGTGTGTTTGTATGAATGCAGTGTGTGTATATAATGCAGTGTGTGTTTGTATGAATGCAGTGTGTGTATATAATGCAGTATGTGTATATAATGCAGTGTGTGTTTGTATGAATGCAGTATGTGTATATAATGCAGTGTGTGTATGAATGCAGAATGTGTATATAATGTGTGTGTGTATATAATGCAGTGTGTGTTTGTATGAATGCAGTGTGTGTATATAATGCAGTGTGTGTTTGTATGAATGCAGTGTATGTATATAATGCAGTGTGTGTATGAATGCAGTGTGCGTATATAATGCAGTGTGTGTTTGTATGAATGCAGTGTGTGTATATAATGCAGTGTATGTATGAATGCAGTGTGTATATACTGTAGCGTGTGTTTGTATGAATGCAGTGTGTGTAAATAATGCAGTGTGTGTTTGTATGAATGCAGTGTGTGTATATAATGCAGTTTGTGTTTGTATAAATGCAGTGTGTGTATATAATGCAGTGTGTGTTTATCTAATTCAGTGTGTGTTTGTATGAATGCAGTGTGTGTATATAATGCAGTGTGTGTATGAATGCAGTGTGTGTATGTAATGCAGTGTGTGTTTGTATGAATGCAGTGTGTGTATATGATGCAGAGTGTGTGTGTGTGTGTTTGTGTAGTGTGTGTAAACTGGGTGGGTGGAGGGTATGTTTATTATTTAAATTTTTTAATTTAATTTTAATATTGTTATTTTAATATTTTTTTATTTTAAATATTATTTTATTTTTTTTATTTTTTTTGTCCCCCCTCCCTGCTTGTTGCCTGGCCAGGGAGGGGGGCTATATGATTCCCTGGTGGTCCAGTGGTGTGTACTGTGCAGGGGGGGGCAGCAGCAAGCTGTTACTTACCTTTGTAGCAGCTCAGGTCAGCTCCCTTCACCTCCGTTCCCTTCCGCTCTACGGCCGCGGGTCTCGCGAGACTTACATTGTGAGCGGAAGGGAACAGAGGTGAAGGGAGCTGACCGGAGCTGCTACAAAGGTAAGTAACAGCTTGCTGCCGTCCCCCCAGTACCGCCGGGCTTGTAATGAGCCTGGTGGTCCTGGTCTGTATTATGGCAATGTAAGTTGCCATACTACAGACCTTGACTGTCTTCCAGTGTCCTCAAGTGTCTCAGTGTCCCCATGTCTCACAGTGTCCCCTAGTGACATGGGGACCCTGGGAGACATGGGGACACAGACACTAGGGGACACTGGGAGACAGGGAGACACTGAGAGCAATCCATCTATACAGCAGAATCAAACTGTAAGTAGTTTTTTGGTGATTTTACAGAATGTCATGCATACATAATTAGTTATGCAAATTAGTAAGGCATGCATTTTTTTTTCCAAGTTAGGTGGCAAATCTAACTACTCTTCACATACTCTTGCCTAAGTATGGAAACTTAAGAGGGATATTTGGAAACCAATCTTGTGTTGACTAGCTGAAATGAAATTAGTTAAGGTAATGTTGACTTTGGTCTCTCTAACACTGTGGCATGTTCCCTTTCTTCTACACTCACTACATCCACCTTTCCTCTGTATACCAGGAGCTTCTGACTGCTAGTAAGAAGGTAAGGAGACAAGTGGACATGTGAGTACTAGGGGACAGTCCTTAGAAAGCATGGAGCGAGCCCATCATTAGACACAAGCTCAGGATGCTGTTGGCCAGCATGCATGATTGGCAGGCAGCCTGACATGTATTCATGCCAGGCTAGCCTTCCAATTCTTTGGGCAGACACGCCTCCTTTTTGGGCATGTTCGTCACTTTCGGAAGTTCTGGTAACATGATCCACGTCAGTGGCCCACCCTTTTACACAGCCCATTGACTTCCTGCTTCACTGGACACTGCTGTTAGGGGTTATGGATTTACTTGAAAAATGAAAGCATGAATTAGAGAGAGATAAGCATATTTTAAGAGAATCTGAGTTTTATTATAGCTGCATCCTATGAGTTTCCCTCTGGCAACATCTCCACCAGATACATACCGCTTGAGAGATATGACTGTTTTAGTGTTTTTGTTCGATAAGATTCTGTACTTAGGCCCCTCATAATTGTCAGCACCAGGCCTACTGGGCTCTTAATATGGCCCTCGTCATATAGCTCTGAAAAGTGTGAGTGTTCCATTTTTACCATTCAATTGTATGTTTTTTAAAACAAACATTTCACACTATTGCACATATTTATTGTATTTTTAAGGTTAACACATTGAAAAAAAAAGGATTTCTTGAAAATACACATTAAAAGAAAAGAAGAAAAGAGAAGTGATTTTTTTTTAGGCACGTTAGAAGTGACATCACAACAAGATATTGCACTTTTGTTAAAAAAATATGCTCACCACTGTATATGATTGTGTAACTGTTATAATACTGGTGTTTTTAGAAAGTTGTGCACTAGAGTGTGGTAGCAGCTAATTTTGCAAATATAAAATGATATATACTTAATTTTAAGATTTAAACTTAGTACATAGTGCTTTTGCATAACCACTATCATTTAGTCATAATTAGTAATTGTCAGGGGGTGTCATGGTTTCCATTTACTGGTAATCAGAGAGTGCCTTTATCTTATTTTATCATATTTTATCGTATTTCTATTTGACATTTTGACCTTGGCTTGTTCTTGACTATTCTTATATCTGGTATCCTTAATCTGTTGGCTTGTCTACTTAATATCGTCACTTTCTGTATCCCTGACCTTGGTTTTTATTTTACCATTCTTTATTTATGATAAGACCAGCTACCCTAATTCACAAGATTGCATTCATTCATGCACCCTCTTCCCCCCCGACTGACAAAACTTTAAACTTTCTCCCTGCAAGCAGAAGAGAGGACATTTCACTCTCTGTCCCTCGTATACTGCTGTATCTCATAACTGTGGAGTCACAATAAAGAAGAGCCATGGTGTTGTCCTGAAGCCAGCAGACAGTTCACCTAAAAGTGCAAGAGTATACACTTACACCACAAAATATTGTATGTGAATGTATATTTATATGTAATGCATATATAATACATATATAGGTTATATAGGTTATATTGTACAAATAATTTTGTAGTCACAAACCTATCCAGTTCTACACACATTACATGTGTACATCGTGTATGTGTATGTCTTGAGGGGAATCTGGCGCTTTATTTGTCTGTCTGATAGTGTGTATCTGGTATGCATCCATGTTTCAGTGTATGTTTTAATTTATGTATGTGTGTGTATCTGTGAACGTGTCTGGGAGTTCCTATCTGTATGACTGGTAGTGTGTGTATATGAAAATATGCCTCAGGAGAACCAGCTAGGTTTTAGAAAGGGTTCCATTCTATTAAGCTAAAGAGAAACACCTCAGGACTATGAAGAAAAATACTCAAATGAGCATAAGTTGTGTTACTGCCCATAGCAGTGGCAGGAATACTAGGGTAAACGGTGGGTGGGGGCCCTAAATTAGAATGGGGGGACATGTTGTCCTCCCCACTGGCCCCCACCCTAATAGGGGGGGGACCTAATGTCCTCCCCCCTGGCCCCCACCCCTGAGTGGCGGGTGGGGGCCCTAAATATAAAAATAATGCCCCCTCCTCCAGGTGACTAGGGGTCCCCAAACTCCAGAATAACCGACGCACTTTAGAAAAAAAACAAAAACGAGCGCAAAAAAAAATAATCCTTCTTCACCCATGGAGGGCTCCACGCAGACTGAGCTCTGCAGGGCGTGGTAAGGCTTATAAAGCCTTGCCCCGCCCTGCAATTAGGCTCAGAACACTCTGATTGGTGGGTTTAAGCCATCCAATCAGAGTGCTCTGACAGGTAAATGAAGAGACTGACAGGTAACTCTCTAGATTTACCTGTCACAACACTCTGATTGTGTTATGAGTCAAATTACACAGCGTGGGAAAATTCTAAAGAACTTTCCCACGCTGTGTAAAATTACACAGAACACTCTGATTGGTGGATTTCAAGATAACCAATCAGAGTGCTGTGACAGGTAAATGTAGAGACTTACCTGTCAGTCTCTTCATTTACCTGTCAGAGCACTCTGAATGGATGGCTTAAACCCACCAATCAGAGTGCTCTGAGCCTAATTGCAGGGCGGGGCAAGGCTTTATAAGCCTTCCCATGCCGTGCAGAGCTCAGTCTGCGCGGAGCCCTCCGTGGGTGAAGATGGAGGGGGCCAGGGTTTTTTTTTTTTTTTGGGAACTGCCTTAGTTATAACATATGATAAATACTGTATAACACATCCAGAATTTATATTAATAATCTCTCTTCTTACCAGGAACCAAAACATTAAACATAAATTACCATAATTGAACATATATAACTTAACACATAGTGACATAAAGTGAACCCAACACCACGCATCACGAAACAACCAAAGCACGCACCAATACCCTCTTAGGGGCAGACGCCAAATACCACATTGGCATCGTCCCAAGCTCAATGCCCCCCAGGTGGATAACCGAACCTGAGGGACCGGTGGGACAGTGGCAAAACCTGTCCAGGGAGGAGCCGAACCCATTCCATACCTTTGGCACCAAACAAAACAAACCTCTGCTTCAGAAGGCGCACAACCCAATAGCTCACCTCCCAGATGGACACCTGCACGCCACCCAGGAGTATAACCAGAAACAATACATCCAGATATTTCTTTTTCCAATTGAACCATGGGAATTGTTATACCTAAAGAACCGGTACTCACGTATTTTCCTCAAAGGAATGAATGGTTGAGCCACTGCTGCTGAGCATCGAACCTGCGATCCCCCAGGCACTAAACAAATTCTATGAAACCAGCATTACTTCACTGAGCCATCTCACCATACCCCCTCCTGAATCACTGTGCCATGTGTACTGACATACCCAACCTAACAGCCTCCCAGGCAGCGCTAAACCAAAAGGAATGCCAATATTCCTTGCTGTTGATTCCCAGAACCATCAGACGCGAGCGAAAAAACCCAAGAATTGGAAATGGGAAAGAAAGATCCCATCCACATAACCCCAAGAGGACCATGCATAACGGGCGCAGCACACAGTTCACCTGAAAGGAAAAATTACAACAGCCGACCCCTTATACACTTCCCAAAAACATCCGACCATGATTGTCAAATACTCATAGTGATATGATCCAGAAGGCGCCGAATGGTGGCAAACAATATCTAACCACCGCCTGGCCTACTATGAATCACCAATTCCCCAATGTACATGGCCCCAACGAATTCCCGGGAATAGGCAAATGCAAAGAGACAGGACTCAAAATAGGTTACCTGACCAGAGGGGGAAGCCCACCCAGTCTTGTCAGGAGCATAGCGCTCAGGTGACCTTGGACACCAATCCACGGACCCATTCCATCACTCTGGCTTACCGAGCGACCAGATGTCTGCCGGGGAATGCGTCCCCACCAGAACTGTCTGAGGGGCAACCCCCCAAAACTCCGACCACCGAGAACGAGAGAGAGCATCCACCATAACATTGTGAACTCCCGGTATACGCTCTGCTCTACAATACACCTTGAGACAAAAACGTTGAAGTACCGACCACCTAAGCAAGCGAACCACCGAAGGGGAAGAGGCCGGCATCCAATCAATGGCCTTCACAAGCCCCAAACTGTCGCAGTAAAAACACTCTTCAATCCTGAAAAACGAAAACCCCCAGACCTCCACCACCACCAAAACGGGGAAAAAGCTCCAAAGAGGCCAGATTCTACGTGAGCCCAGAGACACACCCACTATGAGGCCACACGGCAGCACACCAACTAGAGCCCAGAATGCCCCCAAACCCCACCGAGCCAACCGTGTCCAGAAAGAGGTGGAGGTCGGCGTTAGAAACCTCCGGCCCTGCAACCTGTAGGACCAGCCATTAGATGCAGTCAAGAAGGAGTCCCAAACTGCCAAAAATCCTCACGCAGCGGCCGAGTAAGCCGAATGGAATGGCGAGCCCGGAGACCCCGGCCATTGCTGGTTAAAGACCTGCCCCATGGGCAGGATCCCACAGGCAAAATTCCGCTTACCCAGGAGAGATTGCAGGCAGCGCAGCTGAACATAGCGCCGCCCCCCTGGCCAAGGTCACCTCGCGCCAGAAGCCTCGAATCCCATCCTGAGGCAAGCGGCATTCCCCAGCCAAAGAGTCAATCTCCATGCCAGAACGTGGAGACAGGTGACCGGGCCCACCGTCTTGCAGTTCGCCAACGGGACCCCAAACCGACGGAACACTTCAACCAAAAACCCACGCAGTATTGCATAGTTTGGCGAATAGTCAGAACCCACATGAAGGAAATCAACCAAGCAGTGCAGCAAGGAGCCAATCCCTGCCACCTACCTCACCACGCAGTCCCAGAACGTGCCGAAGTATTCGAAGTAAAAGCAGGACATGGAACACCCATCGGGAGGCACACATCCATGCCATACCCGTCCTCAAACACCCAGAAGATGGTGACAGTCCCGGTACACCGGCAGCAAACGGAAAGCCAAATTCAACCTCAGCCATGGCCAACAAGGCCCGCGCCCAGGCCCGCAGCCCCCACCATGTCAGCCGCCGCATCAAAGGATGCAGAAGACATCAAGCAGAGTACCAAAAGGATGTAACCAGTCCGGTAGTGGAGGGTTCTTAAAGGGACCACCCATGCGACCCAAAGATACGTCATTGCCCAGATTCCCTAGCCATCTGAGGGGACTTCCAAAACCGAGCGAAGGCCCCCAACCCACCGGGAAGCAGGGATGGGGGGCAACCACAAACCATGCGCAAACCCGCCTAACAGGATGCCAGCAGCCCGTCGATTCCAATAGCGGGTGACCCAAGGGCGCCAATTTACCACCCGCTCCATGCAGCGGGAGATGGGACGGGCTCCACCACAGGTGGACTCTTTCGCATCCTCCTCCACGCCTGGAGGAGCCTCATCCATGGAAATGGGGGGGGGGGGATAAAACTGACACAAATCCCCCCCCCTCCACAAGTGCAAGCCCAAAATTTGTTTTCTGTATTTAATATGTTTTATTTAGGCATTTATTTTGTTTTTGGAGGATCCCTGGTATTAGTACTTCTCCTAACCTGATCAACACATATAGGTGGACTCACGCGCCACGTTAGAAACACCTAAAGCTGGAGACACCTCTGCCACAGCAGGCGCCGCGGCACATGACACCAAGGCAGGGATGCCATGGACACTCGTCCTAGGAGAGGGGAACCCCGTGACCGCCTCAACGCAGCGAGGACCCAGCCGTCCGAACCTGACTATATAAAGAGGGGAACCCCCGGCATGCGCACCCCGCTACCAGAAAAACCCCGAAGCCTGGGAAGAAACCCACCCAGCGAGGGACCCCCAACCTGCAAAGAAGAGACTTAAGTGTACTCACCGGCCGATGCCCGAGGAACCTCCTGCAGCAAAGGAAGCGAAGAAGATGGACAGAGTAAGTTGAATTTCTTCACTGTGCAGACTAGCAGGTGTTCCATGCGCCACCTGCTGGACAGTCCCAGGAACTACAGCCAGATCCTGTCAGAAGAGCAGCGGCGAGGAGGTAAGCAGCACACTCCCAGAGGAGCAGCCGAGGTGAGTAGCCAGCAGGCACAGGGGACCAAGGGGAGACACAGAGGGACCAGGCAGAGAGGAGAGGGAGAGGGGGGGAGAGGAAACTGGGGAGCAGGGAAGCCAGGAAGCAGAACCGGCACTGAAAGGGTTGGGGGGGGAGGAGACAGAGGAGAAACCACAAGGAGGGAAGGGAGGAGGGGAAATGAGAGCAGAACCTGGCGGGAAGAGGGGGGGGGGACCTCCCCGGCCGAACCCCATCCCCAGAGGACATAGCAGAGCCCAGGGAGGATCCTCCCTCCACCCCCAGCAGCAGCACCAGTGTGCCCCGCGCAGCCCAGCAGGGGGCCCACTCACCACCACCGCCGGGTACAGGTCCGCCGTCGCGCCGACCACGTGGCGCCCGAGAGGGACGCCCAGCTCCTCCATGCCGGCCGGATTGCGCCGACCGTCTTCTGGCACCCCCGGCCCGCTGCACTAGGCCGGGGGTGCACCTGGAAGGGATCCAAGTGAGCCTGGTGGCGCCTCGGCCCTGGCTCCCATAAAGGGCCCGGGGCGCCACCTCAGGACTTAAAGGAGCAGGCGGGCGTGAGTGCCGGCCCATGCTCCTCCGGCCCAAGGGAATATGGCCGCGAGGGAGGCCCCAGCAGAGGCCTGGCCGCGGGGGGGTGGGGAACCGCTCCGGCGGCCAAACCAGGGTGAAGGGGAGAAATTGCCCATGCAAGTGCCAACCATCCAGGGCAGCTGAGGCTCCAAGGCACAGGATGGCAGAAAAGTGTGCAGGCCCAGAACAAACAGGAGCGCAGAGGCAGGGAAGTTGTTTGCTGGCCAGAATCCCAAAAGGCACTGAGGTAAGATGATCCCTGCCCCCCTGCAAACACATAACCACTCCCCCTAAACACATACAGCCAATAACTAGCACCATCCCCACACTCATACATGTGCCCTTGTCCGTTTAGCTGTGCTGACTCCCCAGGGCCTTACCCAGGTATTTGAAAGAGTGGACTGCGGTCAGTGTGCTATTTGATTTTGTTTTCATGCGTAGATGGGAATTTTGTAATTTGTGTAATTTACATACTGTTCCAAAGATCATTGTGACAGTTTTGTCAGTGTTTAGGAAGAGTTTGTTTTTTGTGATTCACTTTTCTACCTCTGTAAACGTGTCTTGGAGCAAAGCCTCAAGCTGCGGTAGTTCAGGTTTGCTTGCATAGATTACTGTGTTGCCTGCGTACATGTTTACATTTGAGGATTTGCAAACATTAGGCAGATCATTTATAAATAATATGAATAGTCTGGGACCGAGAATGGAACCTTGGGGAACACCACACGTGGCTGGGAGAGGTAGGGAGTCGCTGTCAGAAATGGACACTGTGATCGATCCGATACATATGATCGAAACAGGGTTAGCAGACGATCACCAATACCGGAGTTTTTTAGTTTGTGCAGTAGAATATCGTGGTCTACTGTGTCAAAGGCCTTTGCAAAATCAAGGAAAATAGCTCCAGTTAGGTGTCCTTGTTCCATGCCAGTTTGGATGTCATTGCAAACTTTTAAGAGGGCAGTTGTAGTGGAGTGATTCAGGCGAAAACCTGATTGATCAGGGGTCAGATAGTTAGATTGTTGGTAATACTCACATAGTTGCGTATGGACAAATTTTTCTAAGATTTTTGACAATACTGGGAGCAATGATATTGGGCAATAGAAACCAAAGTAGTGTCACCACTTTTATGAATAGGCACTAAAAGTTTGGGTTTATCCAGACACCAAGGATACGTTAATTAGGGTTGTGTGAGGTGCAAATAAGGCCAAATAGGAAGTAAAAGGGAAATAGGTCGGTTGAGGTGTGCCGGAACCGACGTCATGGGAGGCCTGTAATAAAAGTGGGCCCACCCATTAGGTGTAATGAAAGTATAGATAGAGGGAGTGGAGGGTGGGGACATGCGAGTCGCTGAGAAAAAAACGTACGGGACAGAGGAAGGTGGGTTTAAATAGGTACCATGCCCCTCCCACAACTGCAGGCCAAGCCTTTACATTTGTGTGAGGGGCAAATAAGGCCGTAGAAGAGGTAAAAGGGAAATAAGTCGGTTGAGGTGTGCCGGAACCGACGTCATGGGAGGCCTGTAATAAAAGAGGGCAAAAAATTGTGTATCTGTCAGAAACGAAAAACAATCAACAAAACCTAATTGCCTAGCTGTATGGTAAATGCCAAGCGAGGAAATAGTTGCCCAGCACTTTAACTGGCACTCTTAATTGTGCAAGGGGAAGTAAGGTATATTAAACGTGTTGGCCCCCTAGGGTAGACTAAATGTGGGGTAGAGAAGGTAAACAATAGACTGCATGAATAGGTGAGACTTCCTAAAATAATGCTGCAAGGAGGACGCAATGGCTGTGGGAAAGTATGTGAGACCCAAGAAACTGTGGAAGCAGGTATAGCGGCTCAACAACTAGATTACAAAGTTAAAGTGACTAGTGCCCATCAAGTACAGCCTTCCTCATATATGTGTTTAAAACGGTTGATAAAAAAGAAGGCAAAAAACCCAGTTTGAAGCGTTGCCAATTTGCAACAAGCTGGGAAAAAATTCCTTCTTGACCCCATAAAGGCAGTCAGATATTCCTTGGATCAAGCAGTTATTGCCCTACATTGAAGGTTGATGCCCGGTTCATAGTAGCAGGCATTTAATAAGACTGATAGTGAATGAGATACTTAGATGTAAATGTGAAATCTATAAACTTGAAATTTCCTGGAACCTGAAACGCCTTGAGTATGCTAATAGTCTGGTATGAGGACATGAAACTGCGTATGAATGGTAAACCTGTACAACGTGTGGAGTTGTGAACCGGATAGGAAGCGTTGATGCAAGTTAGAGGTGGCAAAAAAAGCAAAAACCAAAATGCAGACAACATAGCTACAGAAATAGTATCAGTATGCTCAAAGAAGGAGCCTCAAAGGGGAAGAAGGCCCGAACACACAAACCGCGAGCATTGGAAAAAGCGCCAGACGTGAAAGATGACGACCACGAGCAAACCAGGCTGGCAGCCCGTGGTCGGGCCCCTGAAAGGTGCAGGAAGTCCGGATCGGAACCAGCCAAAGTGGCAGACGCCAGTTACCCCAACTTGCCATCCGACACCGCCCCATAGATGACAGCAGCGAAGACAACCAGGAGGCGAAACAGAGAAGAGCAAACTTGGGCCCCCCCAGCAACAGCATTACCCATGCAGTGCGGACTCAGAGTTCAGCTGTCTGAAAGGCTGCTGGGTGAAAAAACTAAAAGTGAACTCGCAAGAACCGCAGCGAAGCAAGGAAGGGCCCAGGACCTGAAAAAAGGTAGGAGTAGCCGAAGCACCACAGCGTGATGGGTACCAGACCAAGCCAGAGAGCCCGGGTGGACAATAACACGCCAACGCCTAGCAGCGGAGACCTGCTAGAAAGAGAGACAAAAAGCAGCGCATAAGCGACCCAATGTGTGTGTGTGTGTGGGAATGTGTGTGTGCGCTGGTATGCTAGCTAAAGCCAAAAGGCGAAGCAATTAAAACTAGGTTTGGTGACAGGTGAGGCCCTGCTAGATGCCAAGTGGCGCGAGAGGCTCTATTTATGAGTTGGCGTGAGGGAATAACATGGCCACTGAACGTTGTGGCAGGGTGTTGGCCTCTCGGTTACAGTTAAACATAAGATAGAATGGGAGTGACAGGTGAGGCACTCTCTATGCCACAATGCGAGGCGACTAACTGTGATTTGGCCCGAGGGGCGTTGTACCTCCGAGTATGAGGATGGGTGTAGGCCTCACGGGACCACTAACCTAAGGCGAAGAAGCCAGGGAGAATTACAACTAGTGGACACCTAGGACCCTGACAGCCAGCCACAGCTAACTGAGAGGGGAGGGAAGGGAGTGAGAGAAAGGACGTACCTGAGGAACATGTGTCGAAAATGTATACAAGTGAGGACCGTGGGGCCGACTGTAACTGGAGTGCAGAGTAAGCACGTCAGAGTCCAGGTGGTCAGGCCGTAAGGAGTAAGAAAAGGAAGCGAATAAGCAGTGTATAGAAACCCAAAGTGTGCCGGCATACTAGCTAATGCCAAAAGGCGAAACAATTAAAACTACGTTTGGTGACAGGTGAGGTCCTGCTAGATGCCAAGCGGCGTGAGAGGCTCTATCTATGAGTTGGCATGAGGGGATGACGTGGCCACTGAATAGTTGTGGCGGGGTTTTGGCCTCTCGGTGACAGTTAAACATAAGATAGAATGGGAGTGACCGGTGAGGCCCTCTCTATTCCACGATGCGAGGCAACTAACTATGATTTGACCCAAGGGGCGTTGTACCTCCGAGTATGAGGATGGGTGTTTGCCTCGGGGGACCACTAGTGGACACCTAGGACCTTGACAGCCAGCCACAGTTAACTAAAAGGGGGAGGGTAGCGAGAGAGAGAGAGGACGTACCTGAGGAACACGGAAGGAAAGTGGGGGAGGGAGGGGGTGCAGGAAAACAATGTAGCACGAGGAGTATGGCGGGCAAACGCAGCCCATCCATGCAGTAAAAATGAAAACTCGAAAAAGAACACTAGCCGGACTCTGCGACGGGACCGAAAAAACCCTGATACAAAACTGTAATTAAACAGTTTGAGCAACGCACCCATCCAAATGTAAAAAGCGTATGACATGAAAAATGCAGACTACATATAAAAACATCAGCAATCAGTCTGCATGGGAATTTACTAAACAGTGAAATGTGAAATCCTACCATACGGTGTCGGTCGCCAAAAACCCGAGCGGTATTCTCTAAATACGTAGCTGTAGGGTTATAGCTTAGCAGATAATACAATAAAGAAGAAGGTTGGAAAGTGGGGGAGCAGATTTGCTATAGAGGCAAAGGTTTGAAAGTGGGGGAGCAGAGGAGGTCTCAATGTGGTGGGCAGATAGTACAATATTAGAACAGGTTGGAATGTGATGGTGCAGAATAGTACAACAGAGGAACAGGTTTGAATGTGGAGTGCGGGTATTACTATAGAGGAGCGTGTGTGAAATAGGGAGTGAAAGTAAGGGGGCGCATCAATCATAGAGCCATTACGCTTGAAATTTGACCACAATGAATCCCGAAACTGGTACACTTGAATGAGGTCAGCTGTGATCCAATTCATATGTGCCCCTTTTACTCTCACCTTACGCAGCAGAGCATACAAATACCAAACTTGTAGGAGTTCAGAATGAAAGAATTCAACTGCACAGTCTAGACCTGGAATTAGGTTTAATCTGTGCCATGGGATGTTCTTGATGTAATTTAGAAAGAATTCAAGATTACATTTCTTGAAGTACCTGGTCATTTTAACCTTGGGAGAGGATTTAGTAGCTTTCATATTGCGCACGCAGTACACTAAGCAGTGGTCACTGAAACTGTTAGGAAGAACACCTGCCTCCTGGATTCTATCAAGAGAAGTGGAGAGAATCCAATCGAGCAGGGTATGGTTAAAGCTTTTAATGTTTATGCAAGTTGGGGAGGAGATTAATTGCTTTAGCTGTAAAGTCTTAAAACAGCGAGCAAGAACTATTATTTTTAGGATTCAGTCAATCGATATTAAAATCTCCAAAGACCAACAGTTTACTTTTTGGGGTTTGAGCTATGGTTTCAGTAAGGAGATGGGCCATGTCAGAAAGGGAATGCACTGGGGAGCTTGGTGGGCCATAGATTCCTGCAACAATGATTGATTTACTCCACGGGATCTCAATTGTGCCAAAAAGGAAATCAAAGGTGGCAGGAGAACTAAAGTTTTGTAAGAGGTGAAGTTTATGGAATTGTCAACAAAAATTTACAATGCTACCTCTTCTTTTTGCTCTGTCATTTCTATGGCATGAATATCCATGTATTGCAATGGCAGAGTCAGGTATTTTTGCGGTTAGCCACGATTCAGAGAGAACAATGATTTTGGGCTTGTAATGTGAACACCATGCTTGCAGTGCATCAATTTTTGGTAGTAAGCTGCGGATATTACAGTGCACAAAGGAGAGTCCAGTTTTAGCTGGAAGGCTAGGAATGGAATCTGTTAGGGGACCAGGGTTAGACTCTACATCATTTAGAGGGGCTTGATTTCAACACTCTCCATCAGGACTCAGCAGATAAATTACAGCAACAAAGCAGGTCATGATGTATAGGAATATCATTCTCAGTTGTGGTCAGTGCTGCTTAAGAGGGTAGTGGTAGGAACATGACAGGAGTGCTAAGACAAACAAGCTCCTGCATCAGTATCTTTGTCTCTTCATGACTAAGATTAAGTGACATGCAGCACAAAATGCTTTGGATAGATTGTGTGGGGCCAATGTAAGTTTTTTGTACTTTATTAGAGATGTTTGCAATTATTCATAATTGTGTTTAACGTTTTTCTTTTTTTTTTCAAATTTTTGGTCTACTGGAGCAGCCTCTTAAATTTTTTTCACTACGGCTACGGACATTGGTCTTGATTTAATATTTTTGGATAAGCTATTCAAATAATTTAATACTTTTATGCTGCAAATGGAGACTCAAGATTTAAAGTCACAGACACATCTGTAGTTGCAGCAGCAGAGTTAGCTAGGCAGCAGAATTTAGGTCCTTCTACCACAGCTTCACAGCTTTTTCAAGCATTATACCTTTTCTGTTTTATCATCAAAACATGTGATAGGTGAAACCAGTGGACTTTTTGCTGTTAAGTGTTACCTCCTTGTTCATACAGCCCCTCTCAAGAAGAAACTAAGGGAGAGTTCAGCAGAGTCTAATGGAACTGGAACCATGTTTTACCTGTTCATTAAAGTATGTTTCTTTGCATAAAGTAGTGAATACCATATCTGGTCTTGGTAGTAGTGGTGTTGATGATATCACTCATGCCCCTACCACTGCAGATGTTTATTTAATTCTATCCCAGGAATTACCTGCCTATGAGCCAGATGAATTTCAAGAGGAGAGTCGGGAGAGGGTAAGTCGCAGCCCACAATTTTCTATAAGAAGCAGAAAAGGGAGGTGCTTGGACAGGAATAATTCCACTGGTACTGTATCTGATTCAGCGCAGAGACCTTCCACAAGTAGTAACTCTATCACCCTTAGGCAGATCAGGAGAGATATTTAACACAGTGTCATTAGGCGACAGGGACAGTGGGACTCCCAGTCTTCATCATGCCAGATACATATCCACCAGTTCACTCTTAAATTTTGTTGCATTTCATTCCAGAGCAATGTCAAAAGGCCAGGCTAACAAAATCACCCTCCTGATTGGCCAGCTGAGCGTTGTAGGGGAGCTTCTTTTTCCATGATAGAAGGGGAGCCATTTAGAACAACTGATATGGGACCTTGCTCTGCAATATTTAATTCCCTTGCTATTTATCTTTTGCAGGATCCTAGTCCAATAATTGTACTTTTATTGCATGCTACTATTGAGGAAGAATAATTGGCTAAGTTTGTTGGTTATCACAGGTTATGGAATGTTCCTAGTGGACAGCATGCCTTTACACTGGTCGCTGCTTATGATGCCTAGTTATGGTTGTGGCAGTGGAGGAGTTGCAGCCTTATCAGCATGGCAGGCAGGCCTACACGCCAGCTGTGACAGGATTTCAGAAGGTGTGCTCCCCTTCATTCATGATGGAAAGAATTCAGTAAAATAAGTGGTAATCCATACTCCATCTTTGACCAGTGCATTGGTGTTGAGTCCCCACTGGGGCATGATGATTGGACAATAATAGGGACACTAGGTGTAATCCTTACACCATTTAGGGATATAAGAGCAACTTTGAGCCACCGAAATACCAGTTTGGAACAGGTCATCTGCTTGTTCACCTGCCTCGTAAGCAAGATGGAAAACAGCCACTAGGATTAAAAGAAAAGTATCAGGTCTGCTCTCAGTCTGGTTGCCCACCAGCTATGGTCCACCGACAATTGTCCAAAGTGAGTGTTTTCTATAATGGGCAACATTCTGAATGCTCACAAAACGTCCCCACAACTAATGGAGCAAATAGCCTTCCTGAATTTCAATCTCCCCAAGCTGGGGTACCCCGTTCTTCACTTAGATACTTGAGGTGTCACCATCTGCTAGCTGAAATCTTGCAGTAATTGTTTTGCATTTCAACACACTAAGAAGTACTTTTTTCCACCTTTAGTGGCTTCTCTGAAGTCTCTTCAAATATTTTTCATGGATGGTATTCATGTGAGCTTAATCGCCACATCTGAGGTGCCTAACTAAATCTAATTTTTCGAAGTCTATTAATTATTTTGATTACTACTTATTTGAAAATATATTGCAATATATTTTTATATATAACACAAAGAGTTACAAAGTTACTCTTTTTTTAAATATTCAATAAAATTAGGCACTTTTATAAATAAGTCTTTTTGTTACACTTTCCCATCTGCCAATCATTCAATTACTCCCTGATAGGTTAGCTCAGTCGAGCCTAACTCAAGAAAAAGGAACTTGCTCAGAGCACCCGCCTTGCAAAGACTTACTGAGAAGTCTGAGGTTGGAGAGCCACAAATAATCTGTGCTGTTGAAGAAGGGGAGGGTTTGCAGTAGATATGCAGCTATTGCAAATCAATATTTCATAGATCCTGGAAGAAAACATGCAAAATAAATTACTTGCATATATTTATTTTTTTGAGTCATAGCTACTAAATTGCATTTTTTTTTAAAAGAATGTTCCTTTAACAAATGCACGCGTAAAAATAAACAAAAATTATTGTATGAAAGATGACATTGTTTTCATTTGAATCAGGCTTCTTCTTATAATTAAACTTTTTCATGTTGCACTAAACCTTAATGCAGAAAAAAAAAAAAAATCTAGTGCCTTGTCAGTCAAAGATAATGCCCTTGTTAAAAATGCTAAAGGAAGCTGGGGTGGTTTTGAGTAAAATTAGAAAAAAAATAGAAACAAAGAGAGTTTAAGTTGTAAACACAAAAGTGTGGTCTGTAGGATACCAGGCAACTCAAGCTCTTCATGCAATATATTTTAGTTTCTGGGAAATCAGGGTGATGCCCTGTTTAGTTTGCTATTCACAAAGTGTCTATATGAACTACAGTTGACCTTACAGAAGCTCTACCACATATTATGACCACTTGGTAGAAACAAAGCAAAAACAAAAAAAAAAACAAGCAAAGATGATATGTACAAGTCAATTAGAGGTTGGTGTAAAACAGGCTGCATTTTTACACTGTGCATTTATTCATTTAACGGTTATTGTTACACCTTTTGGTTTAGTCCATATAAAGCTGGTTTGTTTTTCATAAAGTTTGTTATTTCGAGGGCCTCTCTAGGCCCCTAACTACTTACTAAAGTGTTGGAAAGTGATAGCATCCTGGCAGTCTTTCGTTTAATTATTATGGCAAACTGACAAAATGGGGTTTAAAATCCACCTACGCGCCCTGAAGGTCAATGCTCCTGTTGAGCAGCACATGACGTACCCTCCATGTTAGCAAGTATTGTGGGCTGATATGTAGGGATATGTTGATGCTGATCCCCAAAAGCAAGTACTCTCAAGTCCACAATTTGCCCTTCTCTTTGTGATAATTGGTGCTAGGTCCAGTCATCACAAATATATTAGAGCAGTCCTTGGACTTGCAGAGTACAGTGTCAGTGAAAGCAGTAGCATGGCAAAGAGCTGTAACACATTGCTTCCACATTCCCATCCCTATTTATCTATACTGTTGACATCTTCGCTTTTTAAATAAATGAATAAATAAATAAAAAAAAACAAAGCAAAGATAAAATTAAAATTGTGATCAAATGTTATTCTAAATGCTATTTCATTTGTTGTAGTGTCGTGTTTTTGGGATAAGTCATCCTTTGGTAGGTTAGAGGAAAAATGGATATTGGTTGTGAATTTCATTTGTCAACAGAAGATATGAGGGCAGACAAAAATCTAATAGCTTTACCTTTGGTTACAACCTGGCCAGGTCTCATAAAGGTGCTGATAAAATTTATGAAAATGTGCAGTCATCTCAAATGTCATGCCTATGTTTCACTATGTTTTATTCAGTTTCCTAGTGCTGTCGTGACACTATAAGCTTGTCTTTTATAATGTGCACAGCAAAAATAAAAAATATATAAAATAAAGGTGCCGATACAGAGAGGATCTTAGCTTGTTACATATCAAACTAATCCCAGCCACAAGGGCAGTCCAGATACAAACTTTCTATAGGCTCCCTCTGCAAAAGAAATACAGCAACCATAGGAAATTGTTTAGGCCTTATTTGGGCTTATTAGTCAGGTATAGCTAAAACCTTAAATCCAACTCTCTGCTTGACCCGCTTCAATCTGGATTCTGCGCTTGTCAATCTGTTGAAACAGCTGTGACCAAAGTATCCAATGATCTTATCACTGCTAAATCTCATGGCCACTACTCTATCCTAATTCTCCTCGACCTCTCTGCTGCTTTTGACACTGTTGATCTTTAACAGCTTCTTCTCATCCTCCGTAATCTCGGTCTACAAGATACCACTCTTTCCTGGTGCTCTTCCTACCTCTCCCAGTGCTCATTCAGTGTTTCTTTCTCAGGCTCTGCCTCTTCTCCCCAATCCCTCTCTGTTGGTGTTCCCCAAGGTGATTGTGCGGTTCTCGGTCAACTTGTTTCGCGTTTTTGAAACACCAGGAGAGCTGTAAAATGTAATTTTGGAACGGTGATAATGTAGAATCTTCTTAATTTCTTCTTGTCTTCAGTTGATTGATATATATACGTCTTTTGTATATATATTCTTGGGCCAAATGCTCGCCACAATAATATATGTCTATATTATTGAAAAGTAGTAATACGCAATCTGACTTACGGTTTCTTCAGGTTTATTCTTAGTTACGGATACATAAAACAACATAATAAAGGATGTTACAGGATAATGGACATTCAACAGCAGATGGTAATTGCTGTACTTCTGATGGGAGAGTTACATCGTTGTACAGAGCCAAGACCGAGCCAAGACAGAGTGACCTCGTGTCCCTCTGTTACTATATAGAAGTTGTAACGGATCACCTGGCACCCCGACTGGGTACCTCCGTTGAAGGATGCTCCTAGCACTTCCTGAGGACTCCAAGCACTGCAGCAGACACCAAAACCACCAAACCGTAGGAGCATATGAATGCTCTCAAGCATATAATGCTGTAGACAGCTGAATAGGAACCATACGCATAGGTTTACTCTCCTAGCAGTCAAACTGGAACAGCATACAATAAATCCTTCCCCCAATAATGAGACGACACTTCACTTTGAGGGTTAAACAGGAACTCCTGATTTATTCACACAACAGGCTTATAAAGGATTCTCCCATGCAAGGGAGGGATTTACAGTATACCAATAGCATAATGGTTACAACCCACAGATTCCCTCCCCTCAGATAACCAGTTAACATAATTAACATGTACATAGTTTTCCCCGAGTTTTGGATGTACCCCAAATACTTGGGGTACATCCACAAATCCAGTATCTCCAGATAGCCCTAGTCTGGAGGAACAACATATGTGAAAATCAGCCCATTCGGATAAAGGGTTCGGGAGTTATGGGACTTTAAAGTTTTGACCTACCGCATGGCAAAAGTATCCGAAAATAGTTCCATGTATTTTGGCCCTGCGGTCGGTCACAGAAAAGTGAACAAAACACACGAACGGCCTGGGTTATAGAGCTTGGGGAGGATTCGTATGAATCCCCTTGTTCGTGTGATCCTTTCGTTCGGTAGTTTCTGCATGAATGGCTGGAAGTCTGGAGGTCTCAGCGGTGCTTGCCTAGTCGAGTGTCCGATTTTAGTTCCAGACACTCGACGGCAAAACACCGCTGTTCGGGAGATTAAGATGGCCGCCGCCATGTGTTCGTTTCCCGAATGGCGGCCGCCCAGAGGACAAAGAACATATTACACAGATTGCCAATTACCCGTTTGCAACAATGTTGCAAACGGTAATTGGAGGCACACTTATTCCCGGGTGGTCTGGCTGTTCGGTAGTTTCACTCAATATAATGAATGGAGTAATTCTACCGAACAATCAGACGAATTCTGCATACACATATACAATTTAGCCGAACACACAGGAACATACATAATATAAAAGACATCCTTACTGTAATCTGCTACCAAGTCTTAAAGGGGTATTGTTCCTAAAAGTCATAATGTCCCCGGATGGCCCTTAAAGGGCCAGTAGCAGCAATATAAAATATCACATGCCCAATTATTGCATTCAACGTACAAATTTACCAGGGGCCATAGTCAGCAGGTAGGAGGCGGGCAGCCAGGCCTCTCCAATGTCCAGTGGCGAGGCGGGTTCCGCCACAGAAGTGTTCATACTAATGTCAGCGTTTACCTCTAGCCATATAAGGACAAGACCCCCGAATCCACATTCCAGAGCTCTCGGACAAAGAAAGCCTTGTGACTTATTGATACCATCTGTTACTTATGTCAATCCACACATCCATATATATAATCAATAGAAACATAGAATATGCAATATTCTACAAGAGCGCTTGTGCCTGAGACGAAGGGGAACAAATGCTACCTAAGAGCCAGGCAGAGCACTCCGTATAACAGTGTGGCGTTTCCCCTACACTGCATGGATCTGAGTGCTATTTGGAGAACTTGGCCGCTCAGATCAGGGCTATTTGGCGATGTATTATTTGTGGGGTTATTTTATGTTTTTGTTATGTTTTGGGGTACTTTTATGTTTTTCTATTTTTGTGTTTGGCTCTCTGTTCCTGGGAGATAATTAGCTTACCAGTCTTTAACGCAATTATCTTCCAGGCCCAGAGATTCCTCGGAGTGAATACAATGGAGACCCGCTGCTGGTGTCTGTGCATAAAAGGCTCATTAAAATCAGTTGTACTCCCAGAACTATGTGTCGTCTAGTTACTTGGAGGGGAAGGGCTATAATCACTGCTCAGCACCTTGTTCTAACTCATGAAGGATTTGTAAAGTCCTTGTAAGGCTTAGAGCTCCCAGGACTGTGTGTCATCCAGTCCTTGTGAGGAAATAGAGCAAGTCCCCTATCCTGCTCCAGTACAGAGAGGCTCCAGGAGGACCCCAGTCAAGCCATGGCGACTGGGGCAGAAGCGCTGAGGTTTTCCCCTGTTCCAGCTAGGAAGCGGTCCTTGGTGGAAGTACCCAGCCGGGGTACAGGGAATTCCACTACAACTACATACAAACACATACCTGCATTCAAACACAATACACATAAGCATGCCACTGCTTTCAAGTGGCAACAGTACATACAAACAAACAACTGCATTCAAATGTCAATATTACACACATATAGACCCCCATGTTCACACACACACACACTTCATACAAAAACATGCTTACCTTCAAACCACTGCCCACAAATAAAACACTTTAAGGATGGGAAAATGGTAGATCCCCAGGTGGCAACGCATCATGACAGATGTACCTTTTGTCCTCCTACCTTTTTGGTGGATGGGGGGGCAAAACATTTTTTTTTCTTGCACTAGGGCCCCTGTACATTAGTTCCACCACTGATTTCTTGCTTCTAAGAACTTTTAACAAGTTATATGGCTATAATCATCTGCACCATGTACATACTTATTCAGGAGTAACAATGTTTGTCAAGTATAAAATAACCCCTGCATGGATTTGTTGTAATTTTTATTTCATTAATTGTCAAAATGTTGACCATTTGGGGGCGGGGCCTGACAGCCAACTGAGTCGGGCGCATGGTGCTAGAGCTCCTTAGGGAAACCCACTTACTGAGCCTACAGGTGGCCTTTATTGTTCACTTTTTGGCTAAAAAAGTTTGTTTAACCCCTTAAGGACCAAACTTCTGGAATAAAAAGGAATCATGACATGTCACACATGTCATGTGTCCTTAAGGGGTTAAACCCTGCCTGCAGCCTGCAGCTGCACCCGAGGATGGGGAGGGGGCAGATCCTCAGTTTTGACTTGTAGCAAAATGGAACCAATACTTAAAGCGGCACTGTCATGCCGAATCCTGGTTTTTTTTTTTAACCCCCCACCGGCCTCCAATACATCTAATTGACCCCCTAGTCACCCCCAAATGCCCCTAAGCCCCCCACATTACCTATTTTTTATTCCTTATTTTCTGCCCCGATCTTGATTCAGGGCGCCGCCATCTTTGTGTAGGTAGATGAAGTCCCTGTGGGACACGTCATCTGCCCACACTAGATAGCCTGTGAGATTCCCGCACATGCCCAGTGGACATGCGAACGGGAATTTCATCTATTCATTCATTCATCAGACAGACGAATGAATAGAAATATCAGCCGAACAAACAAACACTGAGTATCTGAGTATCAGTGTGTGTTTGTTTGTGCAGTTTATTACAAGGAGGGAGCTACCGGCACGCAGCTCCCTCCTTGTAATATGTAACTATAGAAGCGGCATGGAGCAGTGCTCCCCACCACTTCATAAGCCCCCCAGGCCCCCTCTCACTCTATGGGGGTCAATATGACCCTCATAATAGCATAAGGAAGATTAAAATCTCCCCAATACCCCTACTCTCTATACCGTGAGTAGGGGCATGTCTACTAAACAGTGAGCAGCCTGTGGGCCAGGGGGGAAGGACAGTAGGTCCCCCCCTCATTATCATTATGGCCCCCACCCGCCGCCCAGGGGTGGGGGCTGGGGGGGGCAGTAGGTCCCCCCCCATTATCATTATGGCCCCCACCCACCGCCCAGGGGTGGGGGGGGACATTAGGTCTCCCCCCCTTATTTTACTTTAGGGCCCCCACCCGTGATTTAGGGGTGGGGGCCAATAGTTTTTTTTGTTTTGTTTTTTACAGTGAGCAGCCACAGGCTTCCAGTGGCCAAAGCTACCATCTGTGCACTGCTGGAAGAAAGTGAACACGAGCTCCGGCTAAAAAAAGTGTTGCCTCCATAGGGTGGATTTACCCAGACTGTATACGCGCTTGGGCTCAGAGCAGAGGCCCCAATGAGGTAGCTGACGGCGGGACCAGCTGGGTCTCACCACCTTTGGACATCGGTTAGCTTACCTGTCCCACTGCTGCCATTATAATTCTGCATATGGCTCAGGTTACCTACTACTCTTATAGCATATGGTTCTCCATGGCATATACCTATACAGGGCCGGACTGGGAAAAAAATTAGGCCCGGGCATTTTTCAATTAGAGCGGCCCCCCAAGAAGGGGGCGGGGCCAGAGAGGGTGTGTTTTGTCATCACTAATGACAAGTACGCCCCCTTCTGAAAGTGAGCATGTTGGTTCAATGCGCAGAGCCCCGCTGAAGAGCTCTAGCTTTAGAAAAAGGCCCTGTATTTGTTCTGCGCAGCACAAGCAAATGTAATAACATGATTGCGCTTTGTTTGCTTTTAAACTGTCTCTGGTGTCTCCACAAGTGGGATACCAGAGGATAAAAGGGCAAGGAAAGTGTATGGGGCATGTGTTTGGCGCATGCTTGTGGGATTGCCTGTGTGTGTAGAGTGTGGTGTGGTATTGTGTAAATAGGTCAATTTTGTGGTGTAATATGTGTGGCTAGGGGCTGTAGAGAGTGCGTGTATAGGGGCATAGTGTTATAGGGGATGTAGCGAGTGTGTACATACAGGCAGTAGTGTGTGTGTATAGGTTACGTAGTGTGTGTAGGGGTTGTAGAGAGGGTTTGTTTAGAGAATGTTGTATGTGTTTGCTTACAAGGAATGTAGTGTGTGTGTAGGTGGTGCAGCGTGTGTGTAAAGGACCCAGAGTGTGTATAGAAGATTGTGTGTGTGTGTATGTGTAGAGGATTAAGAGTGCATATAGGGTAAGGGATCTAGCGTGTATCTGGAGTGTAATGTGTGTAGTGGTGCAGTGGGTGGGGTGCAGTAGTGAGTGTGTGTATATATATTTAGAATATATTTGGACGTATTGAATGTGTGAGGTGCGCAGTATGTTTGTGTAAGAGGGGTGCTGTGTGTGAGGGTGTTTTTAATCTGCTGTCACATTCTAGGTTTCTAATTTTCTTTGTCTGTTAACTCACTGAGGGTTATTTTATAATATATATATATATGTGTGTGTGTGTGCTGTATATGTGTGGGAGTGAGGGTGCTGTCTGTCTGAGGGTGCTGTCTGTCTGAGGGTGCTGTCTGTCTGAGGGTGTTGTCTGCATCTGAGGGTGTTGTTTGTGTGTCTGGGGGTGCTGTGTGTGTGTCTGGGGGTGCTGTGTGTGTGTCTGGGTGCTGTGTCTGGGGGTGCTGTGTGTGTCTGGGTGCTGTGTGTGTCTGTGGGGTGCGCTGTGCTGTGTGTGTCTGGGGGTGCTGTGTGTGTGTCTGGGGTGCTGTGTGTGTCTGGGGTGCTGTGCTGTGTAAAAATCTGGGGGTGCTGGTGTGTCTGGGGGGGTGCTGTGTGTCTGGGGGTGCTGTGTGTCTGGGTGCTGTGGGTGTCTGGGGGTGCTGCGTGGGGGGTACAGCGTGTGTGTCTGGCAAAGGTGTCTGGCGGTGCTGTGTGTGTCTGGGGGTGCTGTGTCTGGCGGTGCTGTGTGTGTCTGGGGGTGCTGTGTCTGGCGTGCTGTGTGTGTCTGGGGGGTGCTGTGGGTGTGAGGGGGCTGTTAGGGAATTTATTTTAAATATTTTTTATTTTATTTATTAATTAAAAAAAAAAAGTTATGTCCCCCCCCCCTTACCTTTATCGTGGGGGGGGGGGAGGAGATCCGTTCTGCCTGGTGGGTGGGGTGGAGCCATGCTGTTATGCTTCCCTGGTGGTCCAGTGGTGAGAGTGAACTCTAACCTGCGGGTTAGAGTTCACTCTCGCGAGATCTGAGCGTTGCCGCGGCAACGCTCAGAATCCCGCGAGAGGACCCGGCGGAGCTGCTTGTTAGAGCTCCGCCGGTCCTCTCTCCTGCCTCCCTCCCCAGCTGGCGGCCGCATCTCCCTGTCTGTGGGCCGGTGAGGGAGATCTTTGATCTCCCCACCGGCCCATGGAGGCACATAGCAGGGCCGGCGCTCGGATAGCGCCGGCCCTGCAGGGGCCGGCCGGGGAGATCCTGTGATCTCCCCTGCCGGCCTCGGCCCACGGCCATCGCGGCCCACCGGGCATTTGCCCGGTATGCCCGATGGCCAGTCCGGGCCTGTACCTATATACCATTGCTTGCACTGCTGTTGTTGCCTCCTACAAATTCTATCATAAAATTATATTATTTTCATTTTACAACTGAGCTAGCCTTGCTAATACTTATGCTATAGGAATTGTATGTTCATCACGAACGTGTTAAGTATGTTGCTATCAATATTATTTAGCCCTGTAGGCAGTGGTGTATCCTGGTTTTGTGCTGCCCTAGGCAGGACAAAACTCAGACGCCCCCCCCCGCGCGCGACCCCCACCCATCCCTTCCCCCCCCGCGCGCGCGACCCCCACCCATCCCTTCCCCCGCCTTCTAAATACACACAAACTCACTGACAGATACGCGTACACTAGCTAACAGAAACACAAACTCACTGACACACACAGTCAAACACATACACTCACTAGCAGACACACTCACAGACACACACACACACTAAGACACACACTCACTAACAGACACACACACACTCACTAACAGACACACACACACTCACTAACACTCACACTCTAATACACACTCACTAACAGACACACACACACTCCCTAACAGACACACACACACACTAACAGACACACACTCTAACACACACACACTAACAGACACACACACAGTCACTAATAGACACACACACTCACACTCACTAACAGACACATACACACTAATAGACACACACACACTAACAGACACAC
Source organism: Pelobates cultripes (assembly GCA_933207985.1). Lineage (NCBI taxonomy): Eukaryota > Metazoa > Chordata > Amphibia > Anura > Pelobatidae > Pelobates > Pelobates cultripes. The sequence goes on from OW240917.1 coordinate 211,208,696, forward strand.
ACACACTCACTAAGACACACACACACTCACTAACACTCACACTCTAACACACACTCACTAACAGACACACACACACTCACACACACACACTAACAGACACACACACAGTCACTAATAGACACACACACTCACACTCACTAACAGACACATACACACTAATAGACACACACACACTAACAGACACACACACTCACACTCACTAACAGACACATACACACTAATAGACACACACACACTAACAGACACACACACAGTCACTAACAGACACACACACACACTCACACTCACTAACAGACACATACACACTAATAGACACACACACTCACACTCACTAACAGACACATACACACTAATAGACACACACACTCTAACAGACACACACACACTCACATTAACACACTCTATCTCCCTGGTGGTCCAGTGGCTGCTGGGCGGGCGGGCGGGCGGCGTTGGCTGCTGTGCGGGCGGCTGACGAGGGAGCTCTTCCTGTGAGCTGTCTGCTCAGCTCCCTCGCACGCCGCAGAGTGAGGCTGGGAGCCGGAAGATGACGTCATCTTCCGGCTCCCAGCCTCACTCTGCAGTCGGCGCGCGAGGGAGCTGAGCAGTCAGCTCATAGGAAGTGCTCCCTCGCCAGCCGCCCGCCCGCCAATGCCGCCCAGCGCCCCAGCATGTCTTTTAGCCGCGAGGCTAACAAGACATTTGCCTTGGGCATTTGGGGGGCGGCTTTTTTTGCCGCCCCCTGAAAAATGCCACCCAAGGCAAATGCCTTGTTTGCCTCGCGGCTAAAACGCCCCTGCCTGTAGGACTGGCACAGAGACCATGGTCCCATCTGCGCCAGTGGGGTTAGGGTTTCTTTCCCATTGTAGTTGAGCTACGGAATCAGGTGTCCCCTCTCTCGGTATCTCCGGCTGCTGTTGGGGTTTGAGGCCGGTTGCCTCCACTCCCCAGGACACTGGTTGCTGTGAGGTAGAGGTATCGAGCATCTCCTCCCCCTGGAACTCAGGCCGCCGCTGGGGAGGGAGACCGGTTGTCTCTTCTCCCTGTGAGATGCACTGCCTGCATCCCTGTAGGGCCAGTAGAGAGACCTCAGTCCCATCTCCACCTGCCATTTGAGGTTCCTCCCAGTGCCAGTCTATGAGATCCCCCAGGACTTGGGAATAAGGACCACCTGCCTCCTCTCTCTGTAGCTATGGCTGCAGCTGGGGATCTGGGCCGGCTGCCCAGCATCCCTGTAGGGTAGAGTGACCTCGGTCCCATCTCCACCTGCCTGTTGGGGGTCCTCCCAGAACCAGTCTATGAAATCAGCTACCTCGGCTAACTCTGGCTGCTGTTGGAGGGAGAGGCCGGTTGCCTCCACTCCCCCAGGACGCTGGTTGCTGTAAGGTGGAGGGATCGACCATCACCTCCTCCTGGAACTCAGGCCGCCGCTGGGGGGAGAGATCCGTTGTCTGCAGCCCCAATCTCCACAATCTGAACTCACATTCCCGTGCTGCTTGGTTCTCTTCATCCAACTCGTGCATGATTCGGACGATCACCTCTTCCGAAGGATCTGGGCCATACCCGGCTAGCCGCCTCTTTACCTCCGCAATGTAAGCGTCGCCCTCATAGCCATACGTCATGTTCGCTCGGCCCCCACTCTGGGCCACTAGCGCTCAGCTCCACGCCTTTTCGGATTCTCTGTAGACAGGGGTGCTGCACAAGTGCTAGTGTCGCCCTCAATTATAGCTCCGTACAGTTACCAGAGTCTCTGAGCTGCTTCTCTTCACACTAGGATGGCATCCCACCGCTTGCCACCAAATGTGACGGACCTGCTGGCACTCCGACCGAGTACCTCCGCCAATTGATGCTCCTAGTGCTTGACAAGGACTCCAAGCACTCCAACCGACACCATCAGCACTGCAGACTTATCCCATCCCCAAAGCATGAGCCAAGGCTTCAGGAAAGGGTCAAGCATGTCTGTTTAATGAGTACACAAAAGCAACAGCACTCATGCAGCAAAAAAACTCCTCCTCAGAGGAAAACAAAATGACAGTTAAAGGGACACTCCAGGCACCCAGACCACTTCTGCCCATTGGAGTGGTCTGGGTGCCAACTCCCACTACTCTTAACCCTGCAATTGTAATTATTGCAGTTTTTTTATAAACTGCAATAATTACCTTGCAGGGTTAACCCCACCTCTAGTGGCTGTCTTCTAGGGCACTTCCTGGTTCATAGCACAGGAAACCTGTGAGGACCTCCAGCGTCACTCATTTCCCCATAGGAAAGCATTGAAATGCATTTTCAATGCATTACTATGCTGGTGGGTGGGTCAGTCTCGCCCACCGGCCGACGCAGTCAGAAGGAGGAGCGGCGGCGGAGGAGGAAGCAGCGACGAGGGACTTCGTCGCTGCCTCGGGTAAGTTACTGGAGGGGTTTTCACCCCTTCAGCAACCGGGGGTTGGGGGCTGGGAGGGAGAGGGAACCTGCAGTGCCAGGAAAACTGATTGTTTTCCTGTCACTGGAGTTTCCCTTTAAGTTCAGTCAGTGTATGAATATATGACAGTTATAAGGTTTGAATGTAACAAGGTATTAAGGGTTTAACTGGTGTTCTAGGAGGGGGCAGGAGGGGGGAACAAAACAGGGGTTTTCTTCACAATTTAAAGCTGCAGGCTGCTCCAATATAATTTAAAGGGGCAGACAGAGTACAATAAAATCCAATATGCCCAAATAACGTTTTTAAAGGGCAAAATCTTCCAGGGGTCATAGTCGCAGGGCAGGAGGCTGGCAATTAGTCCTCTCCAGGCACAAGTGGTGAAGGGCACTTCGTCACAATCTTCTTGTTGTTTCTATGGATCATTGTATTTTTGAGATTCTGGAGATATATCAGTAGATTGCCTTTTCTCTAAACAAATTTCTTTTTTTTTCCCACAAGACACATGATGCAGGCTTGTATTGACAAGGGCTTTCTTAAATTAATAAGACATACCCAGTCATGTACCCTCCCACAAAACCACCCACCTACCCATTCACATGCCACATCAAAGCTAATCATTTGCAACCTACCAAACTGCAAAACAGATTCCAAACGCCATCTTGTACCACAATACAGTCACACAACTACAAAGGCACATACCACATCCAGCCACCCACTGTATATATTTGTATACATGTTCCTGTGATGCCCTTGCACAGAGCCCTGTTGAAGCACTCATGAATGGCAGAAACCTGTAATATGCTTTAAACAGCATGAGTGCATCTAATGATATCCCGTCTGAAATCCTCACATACATCAAATCCACTGCAAGCAATAGCTTTCATTTTCCACAACAACTTGCATACATAAAACCCACACTAATCAATATATTCCTTTTTCTCCCAGAAACTCCAGCAACCTCTGTGGTGCTGAGGGCAGCTTTGAAGGGACTAAAGGCCTTTGAAGAACCATGGGTTTGCACGCATAGCTGTTGAAGTTCTGCAACCCCTGCTGTGTCGTGTGGGTCCCCAGCAGTTTGCTGCCGCTTTCTCGTGGAGAACCCTGTATAACAATTCATCAGCCACTAATCGCTTTCACAAACACGTGTCCTGACATCTTGCCACCATATTTACTCATCGGAATTGATACACAAATTACAAAAAAACATGATATTGCCTGGCTCCTTGTTCATTATCTACTAGCTTGGACATTCATTTCTACACTGGGTGAGATCGAACCCTTTTTTCTGTTTATTTCCCTTTTGTTTTTGTAAAAATGTTTTTATTTTTAGCATTTTGTTTTGCAAATTTGTATTTTGACAAACTGTGGAATACCTTTCCAAAAGACTTCTAATATTGATAACACATAACAGAGACGGTTTCATTTTTTAATGTTCTTTTTCTCTTTGGGTATATTTTTTTAGGGCTTTATATCAAGGGAACTGCATTATTTTAATTTGAGTACCATGTGTTTGAATTTAGGCCATCACACACACAGCATTATACTTTAGCAGTATATAGTGTGTTTTATTTAAGTAGCAAACCTCCATATCAGATATTTTTGTCTATATTGCATACTGCTATTTTATGTGCAAATTTACCTTCATGGCCACACTCTGTTTTCAGTACTGTTTTTTTCAATAGTACCCCTCATTGTGTCTGTATCTATGTGAAAATATAATTGTTGTTTTTAGAATATGAAATATATTTTTTATTAGGAACAATTTTCTTATATTCCTGTTTTCATTATTATCTATTCAAGTGTACTCCACTTTGTGCTTGTATCCCTATGAAAAACTATTTTTGGATTTGGTATATATTAATTTTTTTTATTAAGTGCTATTTTATCAAACCCCTTTTTTCAATTAAAATTAGCAAACTAACGTACTGAAGCATATTCACGTTATTCCAGCTACTCCTCGCAGCGGATTCTCCGGCACCATTTAAATTTAAGGCACTATGCGAAGAAGCACTACAGACAATCTTTTCAGACCGGTAGTGGTTTAAAGTGATCGCACTAACCAATTTGGGATCTCAGAGCACGAGGTTCAAAGAAATCAAGATACTGATGCAGTGGTACGATGCCCCTCCAAAAATACATAGGTACCTGCAAGAGGTCCTTGACACTTATTCGCTCCTACACATATTCTGGGATTACCCGATCCTAGCTGCATACTGGAAGAAAGTCCAGGATACCTTAGTATCAGTGGCGGATGAAGACATCAGCTTCCATCGCGCAGACATACTGCTGAGCTACACGGCTCTTCCCATGTCCAAATATAAGAAGACATTATCCAAACTCACGGGAATGGCTCGAGGGTGGAAGAAATTTGCAAGCAGGAAGAAAGCACAACCATGATTAAAGACCGATCAGCTCGCTATAAGGAGACCTGGAGGATATGGTTGTTTTAGATATGCAACCATGCCGAGAGAGGAGACGACATGCAGTTGGAGACAGGAATCACGAGTTACCCTTCTGGATAATCCGGCCTTTGCGGCTGCATGCTTGCCCCTCCTCATGTCCCTTCCCATTCTAACACATTAAACACCACCACTTCCCTCTTTTTCCCCTTCACCCTACTCTCCCATCCCCCCTCCAGCTCTCCCCACACCCTTCCCTTTCTAGACTTTCTAACACTCCCTTTCTGCTAGGACAACAACATTCTATAGTATAGGAAATAGAAATATTTCCAGGTCACAATTCCCAACACAATGAATGAACCGCGACAAAGTTATCTGAGAAGATGATATTACATTACTCCAGTTTTCAGACTTACTTGAAATGTTGGAGTTCCCTGCATACAAAGTATAATTAATGATTCCTGGAGCAATGTTTTGTATCACTTATACCAAACAAATACATGTTTGCAAGCTACATTACCTATGGTTGTGTGCAGATTCTTAAACTCTTTTTTTCCCCACATTTTTTTAAAAATAGTTTAAATATACATTATTGAGAGTTTTATTCCTGTGGCGCTCTTTTATACACACTCTCAGACCAACAAAATGGAGTGCTTAGAAAATAGGGTCATTAGGGTGGAAAAGATGGACAGAGGTATTTAGATCCAAAAATAGGGACAAGTAGGAGGTATTTCAATAGTTACAAGGTATGCAAGACATGCATATTTTTTTTCTTGCATTCTTTACTATTACTTTTGTAATTCAAGTTTCTAAATATGCAGTTATTGTGTTCTGTATGCAGTATATTAGTATTTACTGTACCCGTGGTTATTAATATGGGGGACATATAATCCATTGGGCAAACATTTCAATTTTAAAATGTCTGTTTTTTCCTCCTTCCTCATTTGTTCTAACCCTGCCCCCTCCCTCCTTTCTTCAGCAGTATGTACCTTCACCTAAATGTTTTCTCATCCCTCTGTCCTTGTCACGATTGGTAGGGAACATAACACACAGAAAGGACACAACAGACAGAATTGCAATACTGGTCCTTAGAATGGCTGGGCTATGCAAAAGAATAGTCAAAGCAAGCCAAGGTTAAAGGGAAATAGAGAGATGGAATACGAAGAGACAAGCCGAGGTCAGGGAGCAGAGAAAACGGCGTAAACGTAAGACAAGCCAATGTTGGGTAACCAATTAATCAGACAGAGTATAACATGCTATTGGGCTAAACAAAGACCACAACAGGGCACTGAGGCAAGGGGGAGGTTAGCTTATATACACACAGGGTGTGTCTGATTGACTAACCTCCAATTAGTGTTAACCACAACACGTGGGAGGTGTTTCTTCCCTCCCTTGTGGTCTCTGAGGTCACATGACCGGGTCTGGCACACATATAAGGATGCTGCTCTGGAGCATGCAGCATCAGAAACACTGTCAGTCTGGAGCACGGCGGTGGGGACAGCCGCACTCCATGGACAGGAACCAGATGGTACCGCTCGCGGTGACGGGGTAAGCAAGGCGCGGAGGCAGGGGACCTGACAGTCTTCCTATCTAGAGGCCTCACATATATCAAATCCACACCAAGCAATATCTTCCATTATCAGGAAGCACTTCCTACCGACACTGTTTCTGCTTCCTTAATAACAGGTTTTAGGCACCTTCCCCAGTTACCTTTTTAGTCACATCTTAGCAGTCAGTGAAAATGTTCTCTTTGTCTAGTACCCTCAAATCTCCTCCTCTCCCTCCTGCCTTAAGTCCCCATCATAACCTTTAGATGGGTTTATTGTTAAATCTCCCCCTTTGATAATATTGTAAAGTGCTATGGACTATGCTGGTGCTTTATAAATACCAGTAATAATAATAATGGTAAGCTCACGTCACGAGTCATCCATCATAGTACTCTGTATAAAAGGGATGTGAATGCTAGATCTCAGCTCATGATCAGGGTTCTCAATTCCTTTTGTATTGGTGTGTCTATACTCTACTGTCCGCTCACCTGATTATACAGTTCTGTGGATTATGTTGGTGCTCTCTCAATAATAATAACAAATAATGATGATGATGGTCTATTGCTGCCCTTTAAAGGGAAGATTTTCTGGTGCCCAGACGACTGACATCAAATACAAATCACAGGATATTGAAGCTGGAACACAAATTTGGAATGGTTCCACCTGGACCTGGAACATTTATTTTTTCCCTTTGCAACGGTCTAAAGGTTACTAATGTCCCAGACTTTCAGTAGGTTCAGGCTATTGCTTTTCCAAGAGCTCTGATCCTTGATGCTTTTCAGCCTTGCAGGATTCTCTACCCAAGTTTGTACGGTTATTCATTAAAGTGATAGTTTTGGAGAATTCAAATTTAATTCAAAGTATTTTTTTTTTTTTTTATATTTAATCTTTATTTTTTTATCCTTATTAAATACATATATCAAATACATATATCATACAAATTTACAGTACAAAAACGACATAGCAGCAAAATAGGGGAGAGAAAAGAAAAATACGTCAAAAAAGTTTCCATAGTAGAGTGGTAATATCATTTAAATAAATCTCATAATTATTTACAATGTTCATGGAATTATTCTACTTCTAATTGATCGGCATTATTTTCTACATCAATCATTTCAATACATTTTGACCAAACAGAAACCTTATTACTTAGTCTTTGTTTACTTAGCATCAACTCCATTTTAATCTGAAACTCGAGTTGAATTTTAACTTTCTTCCAGGGGACTTCTAAATCCTTTTTCCACCATCTCGCAATTACTATTTTAGCAGCTAAAAAAAGATGTATAAGAATTGCTTTTAACTCATATGTCATATGAGGCTGTAACGGAGCTCCTTGTACTCCGACTGAGTACCCTCCGTTGACGGATGCTCCTAGCGCTTCCTGAGGACTCCAAGCACTGCAGCAGACACCACAACCACCGCAGACTCCGCAACCGCTGTATCTTGACTGGAGTCTCGCCGTCTTCCTTCCACCCTGGATCAGCTTCTGTCCTCCAGGACTGTGTGGGAAAGAACTCTTCCTTCCACCCTGTACGAACCTCCAGCATCCAGGACTGTGTGGTGAAGACCCGTCCTCCAAGGAGAGCGTATCAGGAACCAGCTCTTAAAAGAGCTAAGTGACTCAAACTCAGGGGAGCATGCAGAGCATAGCAATCCCCAGTGTGATTATAACAGCTCCCTCCAATAACAAGACAAGGCTACGTTTAGAGGGATCAAGAAGAACTGTCAAAACCTTTATTCCCTTGGGACCAGCCAATACAGTCACCACAATAACATTGTTGTGAAACCTCAATAAAATCACAAACAGTCAAACCATATCAAGAAACACACAGTGACTTATCACAACACAATGGCACATTTTTAAAGGGGTGGGGGGAGACAATATTTAACAGTAAATATCTCACCTGCCTGCAGAATTAGCAATATGCAAATCTACCCGAATATGCAAATGAACCAGTCTTGCAATTCAGGTAGTGCATATTGCTGTTGCTACCAACAGAGGGCACTAGACCAGCTCCATAGCCAAACCCACCTAGTTGGTAGCAAACCTCAGCAGTACAGGAGAGAAGGCAATACATTTCACAGTACACACACACACTATAAACAATTACATTACACACACCCTGCACCTATAATGGGTACAGGGTGACTAAAACATAAGATAAATAAAGCAGCCTACATAAATAGTCTGTCTGAAGGTTGAATAGGGGCTTTAAAGGCAAATACATCAAGGAGTCATAGTCACAGGGGAGGAGGCTGGCAAGCAGGCCTCTCCAGTACCAAGTGGCGAAGGGCACTTCGTCACAGAGGCCAATTCAAATGCAACAGAACTACCTCTGGAGAAATTATCAACTCGAGTTTTAAATTATTGGATATAAAATGTTGTATTTTCAACCAGAGATTCTTTAGTTTATGGCAATCCCACCAAATATGTCTAAAATTGCCTCTAGTACTATTACATCTCCAACAGATAGGATTGATTAAAGGATAAATTTTGTTCAATTTAGCTGGTACTAAGTACCACCTGTTTAAAACTTTAAAGTGTGTTTCTAATAAGTTTAATGAATGTATATTTTTCTTAACATCCATCATTGAAAAACCCCACTGATTCAAATTAATATCAATATCCAAATCTTGTTTCCAAACCTGTATGGCAATAGGGTTTGTATCTTTAGCCATTGATTTGATTAATATCAGAGCTTTAGAAAGTGGTTTATTAATTTTTTTTGACGTGAATAATAAATCAATCAGATTGCTCAGATTAGATTTTGGTATTATAAGGTGTGTATTCATATAACTTTTAAGTCTTAAAAAATTGAACACCTCTCAAGGAGGAAGATTATATACCCCTGTTATTTGAGCAAAAGTTTTGATTGATCCTTCTATCAATAATTGATCCAAAGTCATTATCCCTACTTTTTTCCAATTGTTTAAGTTTAAATCTTCCACTTGTTTTTCTACAATATCTAATTCTAAATAACTTGGAACTTTTTTTTCTATATTCATTGCTTTTTTAATTTTTGACCAATTTTCCAGAAATTGAGTTAAAATAATACTAGAATAGTCTTTTTTCTTTGGCATTTTATTTATATTCCAAATTAAGCAGTCTAAGCTATAGACTTCTCCTGCCTTCGTTTCCATTTTATACCATCCCTCATCTTTATTTTCTTTAATTTGCATTCTATAAACATGTAGGATAGTAGCTGCTTTGAAATTATTCATTATAAATGGATAATCGAGTCCACCTTTATGTATTTTCTGCACTAATATTGACTGTTTCAATCTTGGCTTCTTGCCTTTCCAAATGTAGTGAGTAAAACTTCTTTGTATTAATTGAAGCCAATGGATTGGAATATGGAGAGGTAACATTTGAAACATATAATTCCACTTTGGTATGACACATGAGTTGATGACATTTATTCGTCCCCAAAATGTAATCTCTAGATTTCTATGATCTTTTAACCATTTATTAAGGTCTAATAATAATGTTAAGAAATTTACTTCCATGATCTTATTTATCTTTCTAGTTATTTTAATTCCTAAGTAATCCATACTTTCTTTAACCCAAATAAAATCATATTTGTTTTTAATCTCTTGTTGCATCTTTTTATTGAAGTTGACATCTAATATCAAAGATTTATTTGTATTTAACTTATAATTTGATATAAGACTATATCGCTCTATTTCTTGCATTATATGCTCTAAAGAATTTTTAGGGTTTGTGAGAGTAATTAAAATATCATCAGCATATAAACTAATTTTTTGATCCTCAACCTTTATTTTATATCCGTAAATCTCTTTATTATTCCTAATATTTTCAGCCAATGGTTCGATAGTCAGCAAGTAAAGTAATGGTGAAAGGGGACAACCCTGCCGAGTACCATTTCTAAGTTGGAATCATGGGGCGACAATATTAGGTCCAATAGTCCGTGCAACTGGATTTACGTATAACTCCATTATAGCTTTCTTAATCCAACCTTCCAATCCATAGTGTGATAAAACGGCTTCTAAATATTTCCAGCTGACTCTGTCGAATGCTTTTTCAGCATCAATCGACAGAGTCAGAACTGGAACATCATTTCTATTTGCATTATCCAAGATATTAATAATTTTCCTTATACTTGTATAGGAATTTCTACCTGGAACATATCCTATTTGATCTTTATGAATAATTAATGGAAGAAGTTTTTTTATTCTGGCAGCCAAAACCGAAGCATATAGCTTAGTGTCTACATCTATTAAAGATATCGGACGATAATTTTTGATATCAGTGGGGTTTTTATCATTTTTCAAAATGGGCAAGATATTGGCTTTAAGCATCTCTGCTGGTAAAAATCCTCTGTTTGCTGCTGTGTTAAAAGCAGAGGTCAAATATGGACATATTAAATCTTTAAATGTTTTGTAAAATAGGTTGCTAAACCCATCCGGGCCTGGTGTTTTAGATCTTTCTAAATCATTTATTGCTTTCATAATCTCCTCCGTAGTTATAGGTTTATTCAAAAGATCGTTTTCAGTGGATGTTAATTGAAACTTCTTTATATTATTTAAATAATTTTTAATATCTTCATCTGTATTGATTTGAGGTATATTATATAGATTGGCATAATATTCATTAAAACTTTTTCCAATCTCTCTAGGGGTTGATGCTATTTTTCCATTCTGTATTATCTTATCTACCTTATTTTGTCCTTTTTGTTTTCTAAGTTTTTGGGATAGCATCTTTTCAGCTCGATTACCTTTAGAATAATATTTAAGTTTTAATCTATCCATATTTTTAGCTATCGTATCCATTAATTTTTGCTTTATTTTTTCTTTAAGTTCTAATATTTTTCCATAAATTTCGGGAGATGGAGATTGTTTATTAATATGAGTCATGTTTCTTAATTCTGTATGTAAATATGCCAAAGTATTATTTTTATCAAGCTGACTTTGTAGCCTGATAATGTGACCTCTTATAACAGCCTTAAAGGCACACCACAAAATAGATGGATCAATATTTTCTGAGATATTTTCTTTAAAGTAGTATTTTATATTATTTCCTATATAAGTTTTTTTTGATTCACAACAAAGCAAATTATCTCTTAGCCGCCAGGTATAGGCTTCTCTTTTAAATGTACCGAAAATCATTTCTCAAAAAACTCCATTGTGATCTGACCAAACTATCTCATCAATCTTTGTTTTTTTGGTCATATCAATAATACTTGGATCTACCCAAAGCATATCCAATCTTGAATAGGAAAAATGCACTTTAGAAAAATGCGTATAGTCTCTCTCATTGGGATTAAAAATTCTCCAGATATCAAATAAGTTATATTCATCTTTAATTTTTTTTAAAGCTTTTGCTTGTTTTATCACCATCTGATTTAAAGTATTTCCTTTCATTCATTTTTTGTCTTTTTGAGGATCCAATACAGCATTAAAGTCCCCTGCTAATATTAACTTTCCCACTTTAACTTCATCTACTTTTTCCAAAGTTGTTTTTAAATAAGCAACTGGTAAATGATTAGGAAGATATATATTACATAATGTAAAAAGTACAGAGTCAGTTTTGCATATTATTATTAAGTATCTACCTTTAGTATCTTGTATTTGATGAATTACTTCAACTTTAATCTTTTCTCCAAATACCACAGCTACTCCACATTTTTTTTTTCCTTATTAGAGGCTTGAATTATAAGTGGAAATCTTTTACTCCCCCAATTCTGTTTATCCGCTTGCCTCCAATGAGTTTCTTGTAAAAATATAAAATTCAATTGTTTTTCACTGAGGTATTTATACAATAAATTTCTTTTCGCTATAGTATTCAATCCCTGAACATTGAGTGTAAGCATTTTTATCATACTATCTTCAAAAACTTCTCTACATCCCTTTCCACTCGATAATCGTTACCCTTCCCTATTGCTGCATAAACATATCCATACAAACACACAAAACAAAATTTTAAAATCATAGGAGGAAATCCTCCTTTTTTAACACAAAGACTGTAAATTTCCATTTAGAAATTCAGTCTTTACTGTGTCTTTAAATTAGACACTAAGTGGGTGTATCCAGAAAGAGGTAGTAGTATTTACAAGTTTACAATTTTTCCCCAAGGGGGGGAGAAAGAGAGAAAAAAAAAAAAAAACACTTCTTTTTTCCCTTCTTTTATACTTAACTCCATTACCTTTTAATTCTTTACTTTTAAGTGAATCTATTTCTTCTTAACTTACTGATACATGTGAATAATTTACTTTTACCACCTCATTAAATTCAAATCTGATTAATACTTAATCGTGTTTACTTTTAACTCCTTTTTTCCACATATTTATATGCATATACATAATTAATTAATACCCTTAAAGTGAAAACAGCCATCAATTACATCAATAAATTTGTTAGTTATCCATTGCACAACTGATTGATTCTATATAAGTAGAGACAATAAAAAAAATAAAAAAAAATAAAAAATGTTTCCATTATTTTTGTGCTTAACTTCATTACCCTTTGATTCTTTACTTTAAGTAAATCTATTTCCTCTTAACTTACTAATACATGTGAATAATTTACTTTTAACCACCTCGTTAAGTTCAAATCTAATTAATGTTAATACTTAGACATGTTTACTTTAAACTCCTTTTTTCCACATATTTATGTGCGTGCATAGTTAGTTAATACCCTTAGAGTGAAAACAATCACCAATTACGTCAACAAATTTGCAAGTTATACAATGCACGACTGATTAATTCTATATAAGTGAGAGAAAAAAAAAAAATTAAAAAAATTATTTCTTCTTTTCTTCTTTTCTCCTTCCTCCCTCTTCTCTTCTCTCTTCCTTCCTTCTTCCTCACCTCTCTTCCTTTCTCTTCTTTTCTTCCATCGCAACAAACCTTTCAAGCTTTCTTATTGATACTTGTTAACCAACTGTTTGCATCATTTGCATCCCCCCAAATTTTTTTTTCTTGTTTCCAAGTAAACCTTAAAGATGTTGGATAAGCCCATTGAAATCTGATCTCTTCTTTTCTTAAAAAATTTGTCACGGTAGAGAAAGACTTCCTCCAAATCCTGGTATAATAGGATAAGTCTTGCAAGAAAATTATATCCTTGTAGATAGAATTTGTTCGGGGTTTAGTACGGCTGGCTTTCATTAAGTTATTTCTCATTGATAGTGAGGAAAAACTCACTATTACATCTCTTGGGAGATGTGAGGCTGTTGTATCTGGTTTGTATATTCGGTGAAAATTTTCTATTTTATATTCATCTGTAGATATTTCTGGTAAGACTTCTTTAAATAAATTATTGAAATATTCTCTCAGTTTTTCATTGGAGATTTCTTCAGAAACCCCTCTTATTCTGATGTTTCTTTTTCTTGATCTGTCTTCTAAAGCTGCTATTTTATTTTTTTTAACCTTTAAATGTTAAACTATTTTCAAAACATCAATTTTCTTTTTTTTAATACATTTTTTATCAGTCACTGTACGTAGAATGAACACAATTGCACACTATACAAGCTTTAACAGTGAAACCATTATTTATAAATTACATTTGAGATCAGACAGCCACGTAGGGCTGAGTAAGCATATGATGTGAAGATAAACAAGTACACCAAGGTCCGCAAATAAATAACATAGCATATTGTAAAAATTATGCGATCTTATATACCCTAAAATGGTGCTAGGTTTCATTAAACCGTTATCATCAAATTTGTGTCATCATCATCCAATGGTTCCAAGTGCCCGCCTAAGTGCCTGCCTAAGTGCCTATGATAACATTCCCATGCAACCATGAGCATGCTTGCGTTGCACACATGGGAAATCGGGATCTCAGTTGATATCAATTGGAGGTCAGGTTGTGCCAGAATACAGTGGCGTACATACCAGGGTCGCAGGGGTCGCGGCTGCGACCGGGCCGGGCCCACCAGGGGGCCCGGCCACCCCTGCGACCCGGTATGTACCCACAGGGCCAGCCTCTTCCCCTGGGGGGCCCAGGAGCCGGCCACCTCAGGGCCCCCCGAGGCTGGCCCTGGTGACACCCGGCAGGCTGGCTGGGGGCCGGGCGGGCAGGTGGGCGCGCGAGGGGAGCACTCAGTGCTTCCTCTTCAGCTCCCTCGCGCACCGCACTGATACCGGAGCGGAAGCGCCGGCATCCCCAGCGGAAGAGGAAGCACTGAGTGCTCCCCTCGCACGCCCGCCTGCCCACCCGGCCCCCAGCCAGCCAGCCTGCCTGCCCAACCGGCCACCCGCCCAGGAGCCCAGCAGCACCACTGGACCCCAGGGAATCCCCCCAGCACTCCAAAAGGTAAGGAGGCTGGGGGGATTACATTTAAATAAAAAACAAACAAAAAAACATGTTAGAGTGAGTGTGAGTGTTAGAGTGAGTGTGAGAGTGAGTGTGAGAGTTAGAGTGAGAGTTAGAGTGAGAGTTAGAGTGAGTGTGAGTGTGTGTGTTAGTGTGTGTGTCTTACTGAGTGTGTGTGTCTTAGTAAGTCTGTTTGATGTCTGTTAGTGAGTGTGTGTTTGTCAATGAGAGTGTATGTTTTGTAAGTGAGTGTGTGAGTGTGTATGTATGTCTGTCGCTGAGTGTGTCTCTGTCAGTAAATGTGTGTGTCTGTTAGCTAGTGTGTATGCGTCTGTAAGTGAGAGTGTGTGTGTCTTCAGCACTTACCTTTCTCCAGCGCCGGACTCCCTTGGCGCTGGGGATCCCTCAGCCTCAGCTCCGAATGAGACCGCGCACGCATTCAAACCGCCCATAGGAAAGCATTACTCAATGCTTTCCTATGGACGTTCAGTGTGCTCCTCTAGCGGCTGTCAGGGTTAAAACTAGAGGGACCTGTTTTCAGCTGCAGGGTTAAAACTAGAGGGACCTGACACCCAGACAACTTCATTGAGCTGATGTGATCTGGGTGTCTGTAGTGGTCCTTTAAAGGACCACTATAGTGCCAGGAAAACATACTAGTTTTCCTGGCACTATAGTGCCCTGAGGGTGCCCCCACCCTCAGGGACCCCCTCCCGCCCGGCTCTGGAAAGGGGTAAAACTTACCTTTTTCCAGCGCTGGGCAGAGAGCTCTCCTCCTCCGATCCTCCTCTTCTCCTCCCATGCGGCTGAATGCGCACGCGCGGCAAGAGCTGCGCGCGCATTCAGCCAGTCACATAGGAAAGCATTCTCAATGCTTTCCTATGGACGCTGGCGTGCTCTCACTGTGAAAATCACAGTGAGAAGCACGCAAGCGCCTCTAGCAGCTGTCAATGAGACAGCCGCTAGAGGAAATAGGGGAAGGCATAACCCATTCATAAACATAGCAGTTTCTCTGAAACTGCTGTTTATGAAAAAATGGGTTAACCCTAGCTGGACCTGGCACCCAGACCACTTCATTAAGCTGAAGTGGTCTGGGTGCCTAGAGTGGTCCTTTAAGTGTGTGTGCATCTGCATGCACTGGCGTACATACCACGGTCGCAGGGGTCGCAGCCCTGTAACCCCTGCGACCAGGTGCCCACCGCCATGTGTTGCGGCCCGGCCCGCGGATCAATTTTTGCACCGGGGCCCCATGGGTCATGTGTACGCCACTGCCAGAATAGCATTGCATTTGACTTGGAAATTACTAAATTGTATACTCTGTATGCCCCAAAAAAATTTTGAGCTGTGGACCAGGAATCTTGAAACCTAATTTAGCTTTCTCCAATTCGCTAAAAATTTCACTGTATATCCTGATTGGTGAATAAACCCAAATGTTTATTTGGATTTTTATCTCTTCTATTGTTTTATATATGTCATGAATCTGTAATCTGTAATCTGCTATATTCTTTTGATTTTCTAAGTATTGCAGTTTTAAAATACACTGCACTGAAAAACACTGATTTCCTCTCATCTGTTTTCTTCACAGATTGACTTTTTGTGGTTTTTGTGGTCGAGAGCAGTTTCTGAATACCTAACTCAGAATCAGAAATGTTTTTTACAAACTGCGATGTGCATACTATACTATATTTTGATACAAGCAACATTCGCTTCTCATTTTCTATTTATTCCCATAAATAAACAGATTGGCAGCAAATGTTAATGCCAGTCATAGACTATTGAAATGTTATATTTGCATGTATAATGCACAGGTATCTCTCTAGACTCAATTCTGTATAATTGGTTCTGTCACTTTTTTCTCCATTGCAACTGTACTACCCATCAATTAGATATCATGAACAACAAAGGGCCTCTTTGCATTGTGGTTGCTAAGTATCTGCATTAACCTGTTAATACTAACAGACAGTAAATGTGTGCAGCCACAAAATACTGACAAACACAAAAAGTTTCCAAGGTTAAACCCTGCCTTTAAAGGACAACTGTCATCTCAAAGCTATTTGATAACTTAATAATACTTTCATCAAGTATTGAAAGCAAATATAAATTTTCAATGAAGTATATTTAAAAAAAAAAAAAAAAGAGAGAGAAACTCACCCTTACCTTTATTATATTTAATAATAATAAATATAATATATACATGCACCTCATTCAGACAGTGTTTGAAAATCAACAAACTATAGAAACTGTCGGGAAGACTATAGAGCAGGGATGCCCAAAAGATAGATCCCCAGATGTTGTAGAGCTACAACTTCAATTATGCTTTGCATGCCTTTAGAATGACAAAGCATCATTGAAGCTATAGATTTAAAACATCTAGGGATCTAACCAGGGCCAGCCTTAGGCCTTTAGGCGTCCTGTGCAGAAAAGTTTCACAGCACCCCTCATTTGTCATAACCCTTCATTCACGTATAGTGTGTGTAAAAGGGTGTGATGTTTATGTAGGGGATTTATTAAACGTGTGAGAGGTTTTATGGCTGTGTGTTATATGTATGCTATGTGCTGGCTGTGTGTGATATTTGTAATGGGTGTATTGGTTGTGTGTGATATATATATTCATATATTTCACTGGCTGTGTGTGATATTTGTGCTGGGTTTATTGGAAGTGTGCGATGGATATTTAATTCAGATAAAAATATGCATGTAGGCCCATGTGGGAATACAGGTGTTTATTTTTGCAGATTCATGTGCACACAGTACCACAATCAGGTGCACAAAGTTATACACATACTGTCAGATATAGCCACATGCACACAGTCTTAGGCACAGTTACAGGTATGTAGTCAAAAACACAGGTACAGGCAGACAGTGACAAACACACACATACAGGCAATAGCAGCCTTACACACAGTAACTGCCACATATACACACACAGTTACAGGTAGTCAGTCACAGACACACAGGTATAAGTAGTCACACGCAATAACAGACAGAAACACACACAGTTACATTTTTTTATTAGTGTTGTGTGTGGTGGCTGAGTATTGCATGTGTGGGGGTTTGCCGAGTGTTGTGAGGATGAGTGTGTAGTGGCTGAATATTAATGAAAGAATATATAGTGGTTAGCCTAATATTTCTGGAACACTCACAAGTAGAGGTTAACCCCTGGAAACTGAGTAAAAGTAGACTAAACAAAAGAGTGTATCCCAAAGGAGAACTGATCAGTAGTAATTCTTAGATACATGCAGAGAATGTGTATTCAAGGTAGAAATTATTGTATGTAAATAAGAATGAAAATTCAAATAAAACAAAAAAAACATTAATATGTATCAATTGGGAAGGACACAAAAAATGGTTAAAAAGCCATAGATATGGATATAAAATAAACAGATACCAACACTAAGTGGCTCTGTGAATCACTATCAGGAATCCCTACGGATAATCGGTTTAGAGTTGTATATATGGATTAGGCATATTTGCATCTATATATTAAATACCGTATATACTCGAGTATAAGCCGAGTTTTTCAGCACATTTTTTGTGCTGAAAAACCCCAACTCGGCTTATACTCGAGTCAGTGTCTGTATTATGGCAATTTACATTGCCATAATACAGACTGGGGGCTGGCAGAGCTGTTACTTACCTCTCCTGCAGCTCCTGCCAGCTCCCTCCTCCTCCGCGCCGGTCCGGTCAGCACCTCGGTCAGCTCCCAGTGTAAGTCTTGCGAGAGCCGCGGGGTCATAGTGCGGCTCTCGCGAGACTTACAGTGTGAGCTGAGAGAAGAGCTGCAGGAGCTGCAGGAGAGGTAAGTAACAGCTCTGCCAGCCCCCCTCCTCCCCCCACTGAACTGCCAATGCCACTGGACCACCAGGGAAGGAGAGCCCCCCTCCCTGCCATGCATCAAGCAGGGAGGGGGGACAAAACATAAATAAAATAATAATACATAAAGAATAAAAATAATAATAAACAAAAAATTAAAAAAATAATATATAAATAATAAAAATAATAATAAAAATAATATAACAAAAAAATTTAAATAATATCAATTAATAATATATAAATATAAATAATAATAAAAAAATAATTAAAAAAATAATATAACCCAAAATTTTTTTTTTTTTATAAAAATGCCCACCCCCCACCAAAGCTCTGCAACACAAACACACACTGCATCACACACACACACACTGCATTCATACACACACTGCATTCATACACACTGCGCACTCATACACACTGCACACTCATACACACTGCGCACTCATACACACAGCGCACTCATACACACACAGCGCACTCATACACACACAGCGCACTCATACACACACACTGCACTCATACACACACTGCGCACTCATACACACACTGCGCACTCATACACACACACTGCATTCATCATATACACACACTGTAAATAAATATTCAATTAATATAATTTTTTTAGAATCTAATTTTATTTAGAAATTTACCAGTAGCTGCTGCATTTCCCACCCTAGTCTTATACTCGAGTCAATAAGTTTTCCCAGTTTTTTGGGGTAAAATTAGGGGCCTCGGCTTATATTCGGGTCGGCTTATACTCGAGTATATACGGTACTTATGACAATGGAATGATTAGCTCAGGGATAACAATGTATACATTTGATAATAGTTGTACAAGCTATCCATAAACAGCTACGGTAATGTTGCTAAATCCCTTGTATCATTTATGGATCCTACAGTCTGAGAATATAGAAGGGTAGCAAGAGGAATCAAGAGCCTTAAGTAGCCTGCTGGGCAGGCTGTAGAGTTACAAGAAATTTGTGATATTCTGTTTCTCCAAAGAGATTTATAAGTGGGTGGCTATAGCTACCTCACTACCAAATCCTGTTCAGCTGTTAGATGTATGTACACCAATAATCAAGGCAATGTTAACTGGCTATTCGTCTAAAGTTGTTGCAAGTACTAGCTCGGGCTCCTGCTTAGCCAAGACCTGTTCTGCTGATCAGTATAAGTACACAAAAGGAAAATCCTGTGTGTCTTAAATTAAACTTAACTATAACCCCCCACTATCTCTGACTGATAGTAATACAGAAAAACTACTACTACTCATGAGAAATTAAAATAACATGATTAAATAAAGAGGTGAGCGATCATCATTCAAAATAAACTCAGTGAAGCAAACGTGCAAAAAGGTGGTTTAAAATAAACGCGGTCGAGCTACGGTTCGACATCCTGAAGTACAAAGGTCTGAGATAAAACGGTCTGAAACAAGTCTCAATAAATCATATGTTAAAGAAAGATGTAGCCTCAGCCCCTGACGTGCGAGTTTTGCCCAAGCTGGCTCATCAGAGGGGAACCTGCTATAACAAACAGCAAGTTTTAAAAGGGTACGTATGTCCCTGATGGTGGAAATTGCTGCATCATTTGCTGATGTAATTTGTTCACTCCAAGCCCTGCCCTGGAGGGAGGCAGTTTGGGAGGGACAAAAACGTAACCCTTTATCATAAAATGTCAATCCTATTAATTGACTGACTAAAGTACTGTTTGTATGTAAATAAAGATTATGTTGGATTTGTAGTAAGTTTAATATATTCTGGTAACGCAATACATAATTGAAACAATAGACTATCCTATTATAAGAAAATGTCCATCTAATTTTTAATGTGTATATCTTAAGATGAGAAAGTGCACTTGCTTTATTTTATTTTGTTTTGTAAGAAGAGAATGCTCTTGATCGAGACTGTGGGAGCATTGGAGATAGTGACCCCGCTGCTATTTCCTATACTGCTATTTCATATCAGCTAGATGTGTAATCATCTCTTGCAAGTTATTAGGAAGCTTTAGTGTCACGAATACCTTATTATGAGGAAAGTGTCCATCTAATTTTAATGTGTATATTTTAAGAGGAGAAAGTACATTTGTGTTTTATTTTAGTTGAATTGATTTTGAATACGCAGAATCCTCTGCGAGACTTCAGGAATATGGGAGACAGTGACCCTGCTGCTATTTCATTTCAGCTAGATATGTGGTCATCTCTTGTCAGTTATTTGGAAGCTTTGGTGCCACAAATACCGTATTGAAGAACTTTTTATGTTTTTGTAGTTTTTATAACAGATTTGAAAGATACCTATTATTGTATATTGTATACATATAATGACTATATATAATAGAGTACCAGCCATGAAAGAAGTATTGTTGTCAAGAAACAGATCTGTGATTGTATAATGTAGTTGGTTTCCAATATATTAGATAGTATAAAGCTATAAATCAATTACCTATGAATGAATGGAGTAAAATTAAATTCTTCATTCAAGCCATGGAGTGATAGCGTTTTGAAATGGTAAATCCATTTTGATTCTTTCATTAGTAGAGTCTTATTGAAATTTCCTTTTCTTGAATTTAGTGTTATTTTTTCAATGGTCAGATGTGTGTGGTCTCCATCGTGATATTTCCTCGTGTTACTTTAGCTGTTTTTGGACAGCGTGTATTATTTATTATTATAATATTTATGTTGTACAACTAGTATCAAATGTATACATTGTCATCCCCGAGCTACTTATTCCATTATCATTATTACTTATCACAAGTATTGTATATAATAAACTGATTATCCGTAGGGATTCCTCACAGTTGGTGATTCACAGAGCCACTTAGTGTTGGTATTTGTTTATTTTATATCCATAGATATGGAGTTTTAACCATTTTTGTGTCCTTCCCAATTGAAATCTATTAAGTTTTTTTTTGTTTTATTCCTATTTTCATTCTTATTTACATACAATTATTTCTACCTTGAATACACATTCTCTGTATGTATCCAAGAATAACTACTGATCAGTTCCCTTCTGGGATAAACTCTGTTGTTTATTCTACTTTTGGTTAGTGGCTGAATATGGTGTGTGTGTGTGTGTGTGTGTGTGTGTGTGTGTGTGTGTGTGTGTGTGTGTGTGTGTGTGTGTGTGTGTGTGTGTGTGTGTGTGTGTGTGTGTGTGTGTGTGTGTGTGTGTGTGTGTGTGTGTGTGTGTGTGTGTGTGTGTGTGTGTGTGTGTGTGTGTGTGTGTGTTAACTTTATCCAGGATAAATTCGGACCCATACAAACCCACACAGTCCCGTAAAAAAACCTATACACACACTAACCTATATACACATGTGGTGACTCATACAAACATACACAGAGACTGACCCATACACAAACACTCATGCACACATATACAAACTGATCCATACACACAGAGACTGAACCATGCACAGACACACACATACCACCCATACTCACACTCACATAAACTGACCCACACATACCAACCCATACACACAGACTTACTGACTCATGAACACACACTCACATACTGACCCATCCATACACACACCCACAGAATTACCCATGCACACAAACACAGAAGACCCCAAAACACACTGACTGACCCATCAATACTGGCCCATACAGGGGGCACACTCAGCAGCAGCTATATGGATGCCTCAATTTTCCCTGTTCTGTGCAGGGTTGAGCCCCCTTTCTGTCTTTTTACCCTGTGAAGGAGGAAGTGAAGTATAATAACCATCTCCCAGCAAAGTGCCACCATTTTGATTACGTGGGGTTACAGGAGGCCAAAACATAGGACCCTGCCGGCAATAACTGGACACTTAGCAACTATACACATACAGAGCTAGAGTTTCAGGCTCAGAAAGGTGCCCAGTACCTATGCTGCCTTATAAGCAATATGTATTTTCGTCTCTCTAGACTCAATTGGTTCTGTTACTTTGTTCTCCGTTGCAAATGCACTACCCATCAATATAATATGATGCAAATAGCAGCATTTGATTGGAGCAGTGCTGCGTTTGGTAGCAAATGGTACAGAAAAAAGAAAGGAAGGCAGCGCCACTACAAACCACATAAATTAAAAGAGCATAGAGTAGGCAGACTAGAATGCAATATATATAATAGATAACAAGCAAATAGAAGTCCAGAATAAATAGTCTGACTGGTAGATGAATCAAACAACGAGGTATTATCTTTGTAGAGGAGAATACAGTCTTTAGTAGTGGGGGATTCTTCAGAGTGGTGTAGATGCATCTTTGTACATCATATGAAATGAAAAAATAACTGATGGTATAGTATGTCCCGAAAGGGGTAGAAGCAATAAAAGAGTATATGGTCCTACTCACGTTTTCAAGAGCTATGGACTTAGCTCTAGTGTTGCTAACTTACAGTGGTATAATCCCCATTTATGGGATACGTGAGGTCTTAGTATTCTTTCTTGATTAGGGAACCATATGTGGAAATAAAAGCGGGAACAGCAATAGTGCCCAAAGTATAAAATGCCAGAGGTGAGAAGATAAAAAAAAACAAGTGGTTACTCACATTTGGTTGAACAGACTAACTGTTCAATGAATACAGCTTGAGTGGTATAATCCCCAACTAGGATTCTTGGGAGTAATATCCTCACTGGAAAGTAAAAACACTTCTGGTGCCGGATAAAAGGATGGTAGTAGTAAAAAAGTAAAATGATAATAGTAATAAAAAGTAAGATGGCTAACTCACAATAAGAAAGTGGCCAAAATACCTTTATTTAAAACAACATAGTTTAAAAACCACAAAGTGTTTCGCCCTTAGGCTTTATCAAGTTGAGATCAGAAAGTACATCCTGTTACATACAGGCTTATATAAGCAGTGAACATATTAAAAAAGGTGCCAAAATGACATCATAATTCTGTTTTTTTTTTCCTTTGCTAAATTTTATATGTGTAAGTGAGTACATACCTATATGGGAAACATGTGATAGTTTAAAATTAAAAACAAGGTTTTAGACTCACAATACCTTGCATATTATATTTAGATAGAACAGTCACATGATCGGTGGCCATTTTTTTCTTCAAAAGTGCTAAACTTTAAATGTATCAGTGAATACATACTTATATTGGAAACATGTGATAGTTTAAAATTAAAATAAAAAACGAGGTTTTATACTCACAATACCTTGCATATTATATTTAGATAGAACAGTCACGTATATAAGTCACAATATATAAGTATATACTTCATGCACAAAATAATTATAAAAGATAATAAAATATAAGCAATATATATTATAAAAAATAAAACAGGTCGAACTCTACATTAAGACCTTC
Source organism: Pelobates cultripes (assembly GCA_933207985.1). Taxonomy (NCBI): domain Eukaryota; kingdom Metazoa; phylum Chordata; class Amphibia; order Anura; family Pelobatidae; genus Pelobates; species Pelobates cultripes. Next base: position 211,232,425 of record OW240917.1, read on the forward strand.
GGGGGTAAGGGTTTTTAAAAGGAACACCCAGTGCATTTCTTTTTGTCCCAGTAATTTTTTTTGAGGTCACCTCCCCTCCAGGGTAATTTACATCTTTGGATCACAGAACATTTTAAAAATGTAGGGTCTTTGTTGTGTTGAATAAAATGCTTTGAAACAGAGTGATTAAGGTAGCCTTTGATAATATTTCTACAGTGTTCTGCTAACCTTATTTTTAAGCATCGTGTGGTCATACCCACATACTGGAGGCCACATGGGCACTCCAATAGGTATACAACATTCTTAGTAGTGCAACATATTAAATCTTTAATAGGGTATGTAATACATGTTTGTTTGAGGTGAATTCTGTCATTTTTGATCTGCTGTTTTGGTCAGTGGATCTGCAGATCTGCATCTGTTGCATTTAGAAAAACCTTTAGAATTTGATAAAAATGATGGATTTTTTGTATTGGCTTTTTTGTATAATTTTTAGTAAGCATTGTCTTTAAGTTTGGGGCCCCTCTAAAAATGATATGGGGTTTATCTGGGACGAGTGTCTTTAAAATTTCGTCTTGTTTTAAAATGTGCCACTGTTTTTGAATAGTTTTTTTCACAATTTTATTCTTATTGTCAAAGTTAAAGATGATCGGCATGGATGGTGGGTCTTTATTTTTATTCGTATTATATTCTAAGAACTCGAGTCTTTCTTTTTGTTTCACTGCTTTGAGGGATTCTTCTAGCTTTTCTTTTGGGTAATTTCTACTGATAAATTGAGCTTCAAGTCTTCTAGCTTGTTCGTCGAAATCTGTATTGAGGGAACAGTTCCTGCGAAGACGTAGGAACTGACCTTTAGGGACCCCATCTAACCAAGGTTGATAGTGACAGCTTGATCTGTCAATGACTGTGTTGGTGCACACTTTTTTAAAAAAAGTTCTAGTGTTAATATTCCCATCCTGGATAAAAATTTGGATGTCTAAAAAAATTATTAAATCTTTGCTGTGTTCTGATGTTAAAATGATACCACTGTTGTTGTTGTTTAGGTGGTTTAAAAAAAGTTTAAGTGAGGTTTCAGGACCTTTCCAGATAAAAAAACAAGTCATCTGTGTATCTAAAATAGGATACTAAGTTTGCTTTCCAGGGGTGATCTCCCCAGATTGCTTTAGACTCCCAATTGTCCATAACAAGATTGGCATAACTTGGTGCAAACCTAGTACCCATAGCTGTGCCTTGTCTTTGAATGTAAAAAGTTTCTAAAAAACAAAAATAGTTATTTGTTAAAATAATTTTTATCCCTTCTAAGATAAAATGAATTTGTTTTTCTGGAATTTTATTATCTGTTTTTAACCTATTTAAAACTGCTTCACACCCTAATTCGTGGGGGATTATGGTGTACAGAGACTAGAATAAAATCTGGATGCCAGGTAAAATTTTCTAAAAAACGTAAGAGAGACATGGAATCTTTTAAGTATGACCTCATAAGTCTGACTGATGTTGTAATAAAATGTCAATATACTCTGATAAGTTTGATAAAACAGAATTGATCCCTGAGACAATAGGTCTACCTGGTGGACTGGTCTCATTCTTGTGTATTTTTGGTAAAAGTATATAACTCGAATTTGTGGATTAGGTATATTTAAATAAGCAAATTCTTTTTTGTTGAGGATATTGGAATTTAAGCCTTTGGTTAGAAATGATATAAGGGAGTTTTGGATGGTATTGGTTGGGTCTGATAGTAGCTTGTCATATACTTTGGGGTCATTAAGCTGTCTAAATGCATCTTTGATGTACATTTCTTTTGAGAGTATAACTAGGCCGCCCCCTTTATCGGCTGGTTTCATCTTTTTTAAGATCTGTGAGAGCTTTTCTCTTTCTTGAAAGGTTAAGTTATATTTATGATATTTGTGGTTGTTTTTTTTTTGGAGGTATTAATTTTTTCCAAGTCTTGCTTTACCAAACCCCAAAAACTTCTATCGGGCCAGATTTGAAACTTGAAGGGTAAAAATTAGAGTTATTCTTAAGGGTGGTGTTTTTCACTGGTATCTCGTCATTAATACATGGTGGTGTGGGGGAATAGTTGGCCTGTCCATGATTAATAGATTGATTATCAATTCTGCTGCTAAAAAATCTTTTTAGTGTATGCTTTCCTAACAAACTTATTTAAATCTAAAAAGGCTTGGAATGGTTGATAGGGATTGGTAGGTGCAAATTTGAGGCCCTTAGTTAAAACCGAAATTTGGGTAGTAGTTAAAGTTTGTTGGGAAAAGTTAAAAATTCCATGAGGGTTGTCTGTATTAGTTAGTGTCTCTCTAGTCTCTCTTTTGAAATATTCTGCCACTTCTCCTTCCTCTAGGCTTAGATTTCTCTTTTTTGTTCTGGGTAGGTAAGGTGTGGCAGCAAGTAGATTTGTGCCTAGTTCTAAAAAATGATCCTCAGTGTCTGTGTCCAAATCTGTAGATAATACTTGGTATCTGTTGGGATCGTGTGTAGAGGGTAGGTGAAGGGGTGTAATGGGATGGGTGTGTTTGAATGTATGTCTGAATCTTTGAGGTCTGGGGGTGAGATCAGGTCTTTGTCGGATAGTCATGAGTAGGACAGGTTTGGTGGGCCTGGGTTTAGGATAGTTGGAATAGGAGGGTGAAATGGCTGGGGTTGAGATGTAGTGGGAAGAGCTGTGATACTTCTGTGGTGGTGGTTGGTGGTAGTTGTGGTGCCTTTTGTGATAGGGGACGTAAGGAGGTTGTCTGTGATGGATGTAACGTGGGTGGGGTCTGCTGGGGTAATATGAAGAGGATAATATGAATAATGGGAGTGATGGCGAGTGTGGGAGACAATAGGTCTTCTGGGATCTTGTTGGTTAGGGATGGTGGAGGGGTAGTTGAAGGTCTGAGATGTGTATTTGGACTTATTGTTGAGGTGGTAAGTTCTTACTTGGTTCTTTCTGTAGTCATGTTTATCTCGGATATAGTTTTTTACTTTAATGTGTTTAGTATCCATCTCTACTTTTTCTATTTTGTTTTGAATGATAATAGAATTTTGTTTGTATACTTGTGTCTCTGTGAATGGTAAAAGTTTGTCCTGAAGATTTTTTATTTCAACATCTAATAATGATAATTTTTTACTCTTTTTTTAAAATGAAAGTTTCCATAAGACCGAAAGTGCATGACTCGAGCTTGTTGTTCCACTCTTGCATGAACTCATAGTCATCTTGGTGAGAGGTTGGGAGTTTGAAAAATCTAAGGCCTCTGGGGGTTATTTGTTCTTCTATATATTTTTTTAGAGTGGCTATCTCCCATTTGAGTTTTATCTCAGATGTTAAAGCTTTTTCGAGTGATATAAATAATTCCTGTTGATTATATGTCTCTATTATAGTGGGAGTGGGTAGGTGACCTCAAAAAATTACTGGGACAAAAAGAAATGCACTGGGTGTTCCTTTTAAAAACCCTTACCCCCGAAGGTCTTAATGTAGAGTTCGACCTGTTTAATTTTCTATAATTAATTTTTTATAATATATTTCTTATATTTTATTATCTTTTATAATTATTTTGTGCATGAAGTATATACTTATATATTGTGACTTATATACGTGACTGTTCTATCTAAATATAATATGCAAGGTATTGTGAGTAAAAAACCTCGTTTTTAATTTTAATTTTAAACTATCACATGTTTCCAATATAGGTATGTATTCACTGATACATGTAAAGTTTAGCACTTTTGAAAAAAAAAAAAAAACCACAAATATCATAAATATAACCAATATAACTTAACCTTTCGAGAAAGAAAAGCTCTCAAGATCTTTAAAACGATGACACTATAGTCATCAAACCAGCCGATAAAGGGGGCGGCCTAGTTATACTCTCACAAGAAATGTACATTAAAGAATGACCCCAAAATATATGACAAGCTACTATCAGACCCAACCAATACCATCCAAAACTCCCTTATATCATTTCTAACCAAAGGCTTAAATTCCAATATCCTCAACAAAAAAGAATTTGCTTATTTAAATATACCTCATCCAAAAATTCCAGTTATATATTTTTTGCCAAAAATACACAAGAATGAGACCAATCTAGCAGGTAGACCTATTGTCTCCGGGATCAATTCTGTTTTATCAAACTTATCAGAGTATATTGACATTTTATTACATCCATCAGTCAGACTTATGAGGTCATACTTAAAAGATTCCATGTCTCTCTTACGTTTTTTAGAAAATTTTACCTGGCATCCAGATTTTATTCTAGTCACTTGTGATGTCCAGTCTCTGTACACCATAATCCCCCACGAATTACGGTGTGAAGCAGTTTTAAATAGATTCAAAACAGATAATAAAATTCCAGAAATACAAATTCATTTTATCTTAGAAGGGATAAAAATTATTTTAACAAATAACTATTTTTGGTTTTTAGAAACTTTTTACATTCAAAGACAAGGCACAGCTATGGGTACTAGGTTTGCACCAAGTTATGCCAATCTTTTTATGGACAATTGGGAGTCTAAAGCAATCTGGGGAGATTACCCCTGGAAAGCAAACCTAGTATCCTATTTTAGATACATAGATGACGTGTTTTTTTATCTGGAAAGGTCCTGAAACCTCACTTAAACTTTTTTTAAACCACCTAAACAACAACAACAGTGGCATCATTTTAACATCAGAACACAGCAAAGATTTAATAAATTTTTTAGACATTTTATTTTTTTATCCAGGATGGGAACACTAGAACTTTTTTTTTTTTTAAAGTGTGCACCAACACAGTCATGGACAGATCAAGCTGCCATTACCAACCATGGTTAGATGGGGTCCCTAAAGGTCAGTTCCTACGTCTTCGCAGGAACTGTTCCCTCAATACAGATTTCGACGAACAAGCTAGAAGACTAGAAGCTCAATTTATCAGTAAAAATTCAGTTAGTCTGTTCAACTAAATGTGAGTAACCACTTGGGTTTTTATCTTCTCACCTCTGGCATTTTATACTTTGGGCACTATTGTTGTTCCCGCTTTTATTTCCACATATGGTTCCCTAATCAAGAAAGAATACTAAGACCTCACGTATCCCATAAGTGGGGATTATACCACTGTACGTTATCAACACTAGAGCTAAGTCCATAGCTCTTGAAAACGTGAGTAGGACCATATACTCTTTTATTGCTTCTACCCCTTTCGGGACATACTATACCATCAGTTATTTTTTCATTTCATATGATGTACAAAGACGCATCTACACCACTCTGAAGAATCCCCCACTACTAAAGACTGTATTCCCCTCTACAAAGATATACCTCGTTGTTTGATTCATCTACCAGTCAGACTATTTATTCTGGACTTCTATTTGCTTATTATCTATTATATATATTGCATTCTAGTCTGCCTATTCTATGCTCTTTTAATTTATGTGGTTTGTAGTGGCACTGCCTTCCTTTCTTTTTCCTGTACCATTTTTGTTGTAAAGCCTGTGAGGGAGCCCTACTTTTTAGGTGTGCTGCCACTTTTTACTTATTTATTATTGTTTCTGTTGTAACTTGTATAGATAGAGATCGCTGATCTCTTTCTTCCGTTTGGTAGCAAATACCTATGTTTGATCCATTGGTTCTCTATGATAAGCTTTGGTTTGGAGAAGATCATGGAAGATGTCAGCTGATGTCTTCATAATCAGTATGGGCGGCTGCAGAGGAGGAATCCTGGCACTGGAAATTAGGTAAGTGATCATTCTTTAATTTTATTTTTTTAATACCAAAGGCGGTTGGACAAAGGGGTAGAGAGAAGGGAACCTATAGTCCCGTAAAAACTATTGTTAATGTTGGGACTATCGGTTTCTTTTAATATATCTTTAATACTAATGACATTGCCTACAACAACTGGTATCAAAAACTTTGGATATGTTCTAATTAAACCTTTCTGTATATATAATTTGTGAATTACCAGACAATGCTCATTTGAAGTGAGATTTGCCTGTCAGAGCACTGTGATGGGTTGGCTTCCAGTACACAAACAGGGTTATTCACTAATGTTAAAATTAAAAATTAATTCAAAGTAAATTTCAAACTTAATGTCAAAGTAATAATGTCAAACAAATAATGACAAAACAGGAAAAATTAAGCTATGCTTTTAGTTTGGCTACTCTGGAAGGGAAATGTACTTTGAATTCTCAGTTTAGTAAATGATCAATCGAGGTAGGACATAACTAACTACTGAGCGGATAGGAGCTAAGCAATAGATTAACAATTCATCAAGGTGACTAGACACAGACATAACCCATACCCGACCTAGGGGACACACAAACAGACCCAACCCATTAGGCTAACTCCGACCTCATAATTTCCCCTGGGGTTCACTTCTATGGGAGGCTCCGAGTGGAAGCCTGGATTCAAGGAATCGCCCCCTGATCTGTACTGCATCAGGCACTAGAAACTGAATCCCAGTGTTGGCACCATAATATTGACACGTGTGCATGAGAGCTTGAATTGAGCTTTACAGTTTATGTCCCAAATGTCAATCAATAATACTGCTCCTGTATTCGGACTTCATGCATCATATCCGTCTTAATTCTGTTGTTACTACGATGTTACTGCCTTATTTTTCCTGCCAACCTTGCTAGTTCGGAGACACAGCAGCATACTATAATTTAGAGAGGAAGCGTTGCCACGTTTTTACTAAGCTATTCAATCTAGAGTTTTTATCTGTTCTGTAAATGCGTTCTTATGCACCGATGTTACTATTGTATTCATTTTCCTGTTAAACGATATGGCGCTTGACGACTATTGAGTATTCAGGATCGCGCATGATCAACACTTGTATTATCAGAACTAATGCTCGATTTGTTCACACGCACACGTACGCTGTTGTAGCGTTTGCTTATGTTTATTGTACTCACCTGTATGACAAAATAAAGAATTTACAAAAATAGTAAATGATCAATAGATATTTTTTGGTTTTAATGATTTCAGTGGATTTTTTTTAATATGACATTTTTATTTTATAGTATTTCTCAATTGTTTTAGATTATTTGTAGCCCCCCTGAACTGAAAATAAATAATCATTAGATATGAAAAAAGGTGGAGCAGTAAAAAGTCTATATTTATATGCTGGGACCATCTCCTGCCGGCGCTCTAAATGTGCACATCGGCGCTCATTGTATAGTCATTAGACTTGGGCACTTCTGAAATTTTCGTTTCGTACGATAAAAAAAATTCAGTTTAGTCAGAACTGAAATTAGTCAGTTCTTCCATTAGTTTTTGTACGAAATCCGTTCGTTTTTTTGGTTTGGATAAACCCATTCGTTCATTCGGAGCGATTTAATTGAACCAAATGAATTGAATAGAATATAAAAATCAGTTCCCTAATCCCTAAATAACGAATAGCCTGAAGTTAACGAAGTAAAACCATTTGTTTCAAATTTCGTACATTGATCTCACAACATGGCATTGAACAATGTTCTTTTTCCCTGAATTTACGCCTAAAACTCCTGAAATAACTCCTGAACCGTCAAATGCCCAAACGCAATCAATCGCATGAAAATGTATTGGCACTATTGGCTGTGCAGCGGGCGGTGGTGGTGGTGGCAGTGGTCTTGGTAGAGCTGGCGTGTAGTTGTTTCCCCCAAAGGTTTTAAAAGGTACTTTTGGAGCTGCAGGTTTTTGCTGCCTGCGTGCATCCAGGTACTCATCTGCCTACCTGGCTGCTTCGGTAAGGGAGGTAGGGTTTCTGTCTCTTACCCACTCCTGTACCTCGCTGGTTACTCCTTCATAAAATTGCTCCATCAGTACCATTTGCAATACATCCTCCATAGACCGTGCCTTGCTCGCTTGCACCCACCCCAAGACTGCTCTTTGTAGTCTGCATGCCCACTCAGCATGTGAGTCTTTCTCCACCTTCTTTAAATCCCTGAATCTCCGCCGGTATGCTTCTGGTGTTACAGCATACCTGGCCAATATAATTTCTTTCACTTTATTGTAATTCCTTATTTCTTCATTAGGTACAGTACGGTATGCCTCAGCTTTCTCTTATTGCTGGCTTGTATACCCCTTGCCTCCAGGAGGTCTTTTAGCGTGGAGCGTTTTAGTGTGGCAAAATCAATCTCCATCCGTACTCCATTTATGCTTGTTCCTCTGTGAGTCTGGATCCCAGCGCTGCCAACCAATGTAGCGGAGATGCAATATTACCCAGGTTATCTCCGCTTGTAATCCAAGTGAGGCTCAGGAACAAGTAAATAGTAAATCCACAGGCAAGGTTTCCAGCAGGTAAAATACAGCAATATCCCAACAGCAATCCCAATAACTGGACGACACACAGTTTCAGGAGCAGAACTGAAAGCTTTAATCCACAGTCTCCTTTTAAAGCATGCTCCCATGCAAGGGAGGGATTTACAGTAATTATTACAGTAGCCAATCCTGTCCTGGTAACCTCCCACACATCTCCTCCCCTCAGCCAGCATCATAATCCCCTTATCCAGTACAGTAATTCCCCCCGTTTCTGGATGTACCCCTAAACGTAGGGGTACCACTTTAAATCCTACATCCCCGGATACCCCTGATCTGGGTGGACAACATATCCAAAAATCACCCAGATCAGACCAGGGGTTCGGGAAATGTATGGAGGGAATAAAATGACCGACCGCACTAACTGAGATAGCCGAATCCGGTTCCATGCGAATGGGCCCTGCGGTCGGTCCTGGCATAAGGGAACAAAATATACGAAAGCCTCTAGCTATAGAGGCTAGGGAGGGTTCGCCTGAATCCCCTCGTTCGGTATTTTCTATCTACCGAACGAGGGGCCGTTCGGTAGTTTGGAACCGAACGGACCAGGGTTGTGGAGGTCTCAGCGGTGTTCGCCTACTCGAGTGTCCGATTTTAGTTCCAGACACTCGACGGCAAAACACCGCTGTTCGGGAGTTTTAAAATGGCCGCCGCCACGTGTTCGTTTGTCGAATGGTGGCCACCCCCGAGAACAAAGGACGGCTACTTACTATTCAATTACCCGTTCGCAACAATGTTGCAACGGGTAATTGAGGACACACTTCACACAGGGGAGGTCTAGTTGTTCGGTAGTTTCATTCGAATAAACTAAGGGAATGAAACTACCGAACAATCAGAGGAATACAATTCTTTTAACACATATAAAACACAGCAGATACACGAATGCAGTGGTATACAGTATATTTGTAGGATCGCCTGGTGCCATCCGCTACAATCATCATGCCTCACTGACAGGTGGGAACTGGCAACACAATATCCTTTATTATTATATCCTATATAGGGAGTGGGACAGTAGCCAATTAAATAGGCCTTTACATACTGCCAGACAAAACTGTAAAAAAAAAAAAAAAAGTATCAACTCAAGGCAATCCTTCAGTGCAAAATCTATCCAGATATTATATAGGCCAGCCATTCAGCCATTTTAGAGCTCAGCAAGCCCACCACCCTGTCAGCCGTCTTAGGCACTGACACCATTAATTTACAGCCTGAAACTGCCAGAAGTGGCCATGTCTTCAAGTGATCTAGCCATGGATATAGTGGAGGGGGGCATTGGCCAGGAGCAAGGAGAAGCAAGGGAAAGCAGAGGCAGCCCAGGATCTTAAAGGCTGCAGATCCTGGGAAGAAAAAAGTACACAACGTTCACCTCTGCCACAATCTTCCTCCACAGACGATTCTTCTTTGAACGAGAAGTATTTTTGGCTGCTCCCCCAAAAATACATTGGTAGTACTGGCCATCAGATATAGCAATCTGATATACAAATCGGATGGATGTACTGCGCATGCACGCAGCACATCCTTCAGATATAGAAATATGATGGCTGTACTGCGCATGCGAGTGGCACATCCATCAGATATAGAAATCTGACGGGTGTACTGCACATGCACACAGCACATCCATCAGATATAGCAATCTGATCTATAAATCTGACGGGTGTACTGGGCATGCACGTGGTACATCTTTTAGATTTCTATACCACAGCTTTTACTGTGTAGTGACATACTTAGTGTAGGTGGATGTGGTGTTAAATAAGGGAGATGCAGGGTTAATGGGGGTAACACAGAGATAGGGGGTTAATAGGGGTAATACACATGGGATGGCAGATATGGAGGGTTGCCTTACAACCCAGAAGTTCCTCTAGTGGCCGTCTGGTAGACAGCCACTAGAGGTGGAGTTAACACATAAAGGTAATTATTGCAGTTGCAATAGTTACCTTTACAGGGTTAAGGGACCTGGGACACTGAAACCAGACCACTTCAATGAGCTGAAGTAGTCTGGGTGCCTAGTGTCCCTTTAAACATGTCAGTAAACATATATTTATAGAAACATATTAAAGTAATTCATCAATTACACATGTCATTGCAGTTACTACGACATCAGGTGGATGGTGAGAAGGAAGGTGAACAAGGCAGCAGCCGCCTCCAGGAAGACAGGAGGCGGTTCGCAACAACAAGAAACAGACCTGCTGCCCTATGAAGAGTAGTTCCTGCAGTTCCTGGGAAGAGACATCATTGTTGGGATTGAGGGGACAACTGGCGCTGAAACATCTGAAGGTATGCTGTTAAATTCATATTCTTTAGTAAAAATGTACATATATCAGTTTTCATGTGTTAACCCTCCAATTTGTGTTTTCTATACCATCAGTGCAAGCCCCTCAATCCCAGGAAGAGGCATCAGGAACTGCAGGAGATGCTGTCTCCACAGAATGTAGGGCAGCAGGTTCACCTCCTGTCTCCCAGGAGATGCACCTGGCTTCACTTTCCTCTCATAAGTATTTGCATAGCATTGTTAGATATATGTATATGTGTATGTATGTATATATGTATATGTGTGTGTGTGTATGTATATGTATTAGTGTGTGTGTGTGTGTGTGTGTGCATGGAAACAGACACACACACATATATGATTGTACTGTATATGAAGTTAATTTTTCACATACATGTATTTCAGACCATCCGTAAATTATCGAATGTTCTTCACCACGTCCGACTGAGGTTTCCCTCCAACAACCGGCCACTGGTGTCCAGGAACAGGGATCCACTACTGAGCGTAAGTAAAAATGCTTTATGTCATCTAACTGTACACATTTTCTTTGCAGGCATACAAGTTTATGTAACAGGCAGGCGTCTGCCTAGGGCGCACTGGCCAGGGGGCTCAATGTCTGGGTTACCAGCAGGGGTGGGGGGAGGGAGAAGCACATCACTCCTCTCCTTCTGTTCACTTTATGTACTGTGGCTGAGTGGACCGTGGGTGTATGATCTTCTGTACCCTCTACTTGGCCTGACAGGAAGCTGTGTGCAAAAAAGTTTTGCCACCACCAATAGCAAAATAGAAATAAATAAAATGATAAAGAGGAGTGAGTGGACCATTGGTGACCCACTCACCTGTTTCATCCCCAGGGCAGAGCATCCAAACTCCTTCAGTCCTTCGTGTGGGGAGGGGACCTCCAGAGATGAAACACAATGCCCTAGCATTAGCTGACTGCGCTGGCAGAGGTAGCAGGCGTTGCCACACCGCTGTCAGACACAGCCAGAAGGGAGAAACCAGTACCACTTTAAGGGAGATTTTGGTCATTAGGGGAGAAAGGGAAGGGAATATTCTTTGTAATTTTTTTTTTGGGGGGGGGTGGGTGGAAAATACATATACACACTGTTCCAAATTATTATGCAAATTATATTTTTCTCATTTACCTAAATAATGGATATAAATAACAGTCAGCATAATTATCATGTTATCAACTATTAAGAGTACAATTCAAATTTTATTGAACAAACCTCCTAATGATAACAGTATTTTTTTTAAATATAAAAAACTTACAATGCACTGTTCCAAATTATTACGCACAGTAAGTTTCAAAACACTTCATAGGTTGTAAAAAACCTGTGTTTGCAGCATATTTACTGAAATCAAAAGCTATTTCAATCAAACTTATAAGAACATTTTAACTTTTTAAACATTTTAACAGGTCACGTTACATTTTACCATAGGACCCCTTATTTGATAGCAGCTTCACAAGTCTTGCATCCATTGAACTTGTGAGTTTTTGGACAGTTTCTGCTTGAATTTGTTTGCAAGATTTCAGAATAGCCTCCCAGAGCTGCTGTTTGGATTTGAACTGCCTCCCACCCTCATAGATCTTTTGCTTGAGGATGCTCCAAAGGTTCTCAATAGGATTGAGGTCAGGGGAGGATGGAGGCTACACCATGACTTTCTCTCCTTTTATCCCCATAGCAGCTATTGATGCAGAGGTATTCTTTGCAGCATGAGATGGTGCATTGTCATAAATGAAGATGATTTTATTACGGAAAGCACCAGGGAAGAAAGTGAAGTCAGAAACTCCACATACTTTGCAGAGGTCATCTTTACACCTTTGGAGACCCTAAAGGGTCGACCAGTTCTCTTTCCATGATTCCGGCCCAAAACATGACTTCACCACTGCCTTGCTGACATCGCAGCCTTGTTGGAACAGGGTGGCCATCCACCAACCATCCACTACTCCATCCATCTGGACCATCCAGGGTTGCATGGCACTCATCAGTGAACAGGACTGTTTGAAAATTAGTCTTCATGTATTTTTCTGCCCAATGCAGCCATTTCTGCTTGTGAGCATTGGTTTGTGGTGGCCGAATAGGAGGTTTATGTACAGTTGCAAGACTCTGGAGGACTCTACACCTTGATGTCCGTGGGACTCCAGAGGCACCAGCAGCTTCAAATATCTGTTTGTTGCCATGGTATTTTAGCAGCTGTTCTCTTGATCCGATGCATGGATCTGGCAGAAATCTTCTTCAATGTGCCTTTATCTGCATGAGCCCGTCTGTACTATGAATCAGCCACAAATCTCTTAATAGTGCGATGATCACGCTTACGTTTTTGTGAAATATATAATGTTTTCATACCTCGTCCAAGGCATTAAACTATTTCACTCTTTTCAGCAGAGAGATCCTTTTTCTTCCCCATATTGCATGAAAATGGTGCTCTGCTTAATAATGTGGAACACCCTCTTTTAGTAGTTTTTCCTTAAACTGGGCTCACCTGGCAATCTAATTATCACAGGTGTCCGAGATTGTTTTCAGTGATCCAAAGAGCCCTGAGACACAATGCCATCCAAGAGTTAAACTGAAATACAAAATATTTAATCTTTGTGACACTTAAATAGAATTTGCATAATAATTTGGAACAGGGTGTAGAGAGAAATTAAAATAACGGTTTCTCCCTACAAATAAAAGATTTTGCTAAACTGATATGGGTCCGTGCGGCGGCCCAAAAGCCCTTGACTTTTTTCGAACAAATTTGCATTCAGGACCATATGCCTAAGGGCCTGATAACTCGGCTGTACGCCCACCTCTACTCAGTGCCTAACGACGAGGGTGGGCTGGCGTACATGGACCATTGGGAGAGAGACCTAGGGGAACAACTAGAAGGGATAGAATGGCAGGAGATTTGGGAAGCCAACCACAAGTCCTCTGTTTGCGTAGCGTTCCAGGAGCAGGCGATTAAGACGATGCTCCGTTGGTACACGACGCCTGTAAAACTGTATCAAATGAAGAAGAGCACTACGGATGTATGTTGGAGAGGGTGCGGAATTAAAGGGACGTATATCCACATGTGGTGGGAATGCCCACTGATAGCAAGCTTCTGGCACCAAATTAAGGACCTACTAACCCAGGTCCTGAGCAGAGCTCCCCCCCTAGACCCGTGGGTATATCTGCTCAGCAGAAAGATAGATGGGTGGTCTAGAAACGAGCAAAAACTTATACACAACATAACTCTAGCAGCTAGGAGAGCAGTGGCAGCGGACTGGCTAAAACAAACCACCCCACAGATGGCAGCAGTCGTCAATAGAATTAAGGAAGTCCACTTGATGGACGATCTGACAGCAAGAGTCAGAGGCACCCAAAAACGGTTCCAAAAAATATGGTCTCCTTGGGAAGACAGTCCCTTGAGCTGAACCACCTGGCAGGTTTGCCCCTTTTTTTTTTAGGCCCCGCCGATCAGGCACCTCTTTGGAAGATGCCCCCCCCTCTTTAATCCTTTCCCTCTTCTCTTTCTCTAACTCTGTCTACCTGGATACCACAGGTATAAACATGACAGTATACAACGTATCATATTCGCGAGTTTTGTTATAAATAAAATGTACGTGGCAGGGGGTAAAGCTGCGAAGTTTTATTCCACCATATAGTGGTGGCTTATGTTTTGGATGACAGGAGGTACCCTGTTTTACATGTGTTAATCTCTTACAAACTGTGCAATGCTCTCGAGTTGTACATGTTATCTTTGTCAAAATAAAGAATTAAAAAAAAATACAAAAATAACGGTTTCTCGTTATTTTCTCTAACACTACTACATGATATCCAGTATATCACCTGAAAGAATAATTAGAAAGCTGAGAAACCCCAAGCTCAATTACAGTCAAATTAAAGAACAGGGTACCCCAAATTGGGCAGATTGTGTCAGGATTACCATTTGATCCAGCACGTAGAACTGTATCACACCTAGGACTAACAGGTAACGTCTTACCGGGCCTTAGAATGGCCGGACTTAACATGCCAGAGAATAGTCAGAATACTTGCCGAGGTCAGGGACACAGAATGAGACACAACGATGAGGGAAAGCCAAAAGTCAGGGATACCAGAATACAGGGAAGTCAAACAAAGCCAAAGTCAATAACCAGAAATAAACACTCAGAAACGCACTCTCAGACAACCACTAGGGAAACCACGACAGGGGAATGAGTAAAAATGCATTTAAATAAGCCTTTTACACTTCTGATTGGCCAAAATCGGCCTTTGACTCCAGAACGTGCTCGCCCGTCTCCCGCATGACGTCATACGCACGCCAACATCGTCATCACCGTGGGCGGACGTGGGGCTATAATTTTGTGTGGCTCCGCAATGGCTGGCGTCCATCAACATGCTACAGGAGTCAGGTACACTGATGCATGGCCGCTGAGCGCAGAAACCGCAAGGTGAGGATGAATATGTTAAAGATTGAACTTAAGAAAAGCAATCTACTCCGTGAGATGAGGTGACATTTATGAGCGCTGTGGGTTCAGTATCTTACCAGTTACCAAAAACACACGCTCACTTGGGACAGTTATTGGCGGACATGATAGAAGCTACTGCGCAACCAATGAGAGTGTAGGCCACACACTCTTCTTCTCATCCCAGTAGCTAAGAGGGTCGACATTAGGGGGCAAAGGAGGTTCAGATAGGTACAATCTGTACATTTCTGAGGCAGTACTCTCCTTTCTGCTGCTAGCACTCTCAGTGGGTCCAACTATATCCTCAAGCAACTCTTCCCAAAATGCAGCTGCTCCACTCAGTTGTGTCTTATCTTATAGTTAGGATAGCCTTATGCCTATCCCACGCATGCTTAAACTCCTTTACTGTGTTAACCTCTACCACTTCAGCTGGAAGGCTATTCCATGCATCCACTACCCTCTCAGTAAAGTAATACTTCCTGATATTATTTTTAAACCTTTGTCCCTCTAATTTAAGACTATGTTCTCTTGTTGTGGTAGTTTTTCTTCTTTTAAATATAGTCTCCTCCTTTACTGTGTTGATTCCCTTTATATATTTAAATGTTTCTATCATATCCCCCCTGTCTCGTCTTTCCTTTAAGCTATACATGTTAAGATCCTTTAACCTTTCCTGGTAAGTTTTATCCCGCAATCCATGAACCAGTTTAGTAGCCCTTCTCTGAACCCTCTCTAAGGTATCAATATCCTTATGAAGATACGGTCTCCAGTACTGTGTCCAATACTCCAAGTGAGGTCTCACCAGTGTTCTGTACAATGGCATGAGCACTTCCCTCTTTCTACTGCTTATACCTCTCCCTATACAACCAAGCATTCTGCTAGCATTTCCTGCTGCTTTATTACATTGTCTGCCTACGTTTAAGTCATCAGAAATAATCACCTCTAAATCCCTTTCTTCAGATGTTGAGGTTAGGACTCTATCAAATATTCTGTACTCTGCCCTTGGGTTTTTACGTCCAAGATGCATTATCTTGCACTTATCCACATTAAATGTCAGTTGCCACAATTCTGACCATTTTTCTAGTTTACCTAAATCATTTGTCATTTGGCTTATCCCTCCTGGAACATCAACCCTGTTACATATCTTAGTATCATCAGCAAAAAGACATACCTTACCATCAAAACCTTCTGCAATATCACTAATAAAAATATTAAAGAGAATGGGTCCAAGTACAGATCCCTGAGGTACCCCACTGGTGACAAGACCATGCTTCGAATATATTCCATTAACTACAAACCTCTGTTGCCTGTCACTCAGCCACTGCCTTACCCATTCAACAATATTGGAATCCAAATTTAAAGATTGCAGTTTATTGATAAGCCTTCTATGTGCAACAGTGTCTATCCATTTTAGGTAGTGGCAATTTTAATCTGCCTTTTTAGGTAGTGGCCATTTTAATCTGGGTGGGGGCCCCCCCAAGAATGCTGGCCCAGGTGTAGGAGAGCGGGTTGGGAAGGTGAGGGGGTTATGCAAGTGCAGCACAGACTCCCATCAATCCCAATGGTAGCAGTGAGGTCCTGGTCAATGCTTTTAAGGCCCTTCCAAGGGCTTGGAAAAATGCACAGCGCCAGGCTGGCCAGGCAGATCGCAGGGTGATAGTCACTCTCAGTGGGCAGGAGCATGTTCACCAGCGCTTAAGCAGGGCGGCCAGCTGGTATGCTCATCTGATGAGATGTCAGAAGGCGAGAAAGAACAGCACAAGGGCAGGCAGTCCCTTGTAGGACAGCACAGCAGAGGAGGGCGCACCGGGGAACGGCGTAGTGGCAAGAGACGGTCAGTCTCTTCTGCCAGGTGTAGCCAGTGCTGCCACGGTGCCTCCAGGTCAGCTAGCAGGAGCGCCATCAATAGGAGATGTACTCCTTGTGGCAGTTTTCGTCTGGACAATCACGAAGGTGGGGATCACGAGCAATCAAGGATAGGAAATGGAGGGATATCTGTGGACGGTTTACCCAGATGTGCTTCTTCTTTCAGTGCTCATAACTCATTGTCTGCGGTGCTGGGAGGGCGCCAGCAAGAGGGACAAGGATTGCCACTGGATGTTTCGGACTCTCTGGGAGTTGACGGAAGGAACTCATCCCTGCAGTCAGGAACGGCTGTGAGTCACCCTCTACACCACAAACATAGGATTTCTTGGAAAGCTTGAAATCCTTACTAAACACTTGGTGTGAAAGGGAGGTCCAGGAATCACAATTTAGAAGAGATTAGGACTTTCCAGGGGTGGGTGCACGAAAGGGTCACGGTATCAGAGGGCTTAGGCAAAAAAGATGATGGAATGGTCTATCTAAACGTCCTACCCACAAGACCTTTATAAATAGAGGTAAATAGATGCTTGAGTTATACCTACTATACCTACTACAGGACACAGGTCTGGTATCAAACCTAAAACACACAAACTTTAAGCCTAACATAAACAGCAGGTAAGTTTGACCAATTTGCATGATCCCACGTGTAGGACCCTGATGTGAAATGTACTGTGTGGCGAGTGTCCAGAGCTGAAATGCATACAAGTCCATAAACCAAGATGGTCAAGCTACGCCCCCAATAGCTTTGTGTTGTATTTGTTTGTTTAGCAGGTCCATGAAACTCGTCAAACATTGCAAATTCACTTCAGATACATACAGTCACATTCAGAAGCACAGGGTTTGTTGGATAATACTCACTCAGTTTTCTGCCACAGGAAACTCATTCTGCAGAACTAACCAGATATTAGGAGCCACCATCAGCATATCTTTATCAGGAGCTTCTTGCTTGGTAGTACATTTTCCACTATGACTATTCACGTACTGACTGTTACCATGCGTGTACGTTTTCAGACAGACTTTACTATTTATTGTGGATCCTTGCTGAAATAATTAGTTTACGGTCAATACTGAAACTGCCTTAAATCTTCATTAGTTCTTTATACTTCTTAGTAATCCTTATATAATGTGCTCCATTTGATTTCTTGTATTACTGCTATTTTATGAGCCTTTCTTTCAAACCTATTCAAGACCAATATATTACGTTTAACCCCTTAAGGACCAAACTTCTGGAATAAAAGGGAATCATGACATGTCACACATGTCATGTGTCCTTACGGGGTTAATAAACCACAGATTTACTTTTAAACTAAGTGCACCCAGATCATATACGAATAGGGTTGCCATCAGTGCATGGTGTATAAGGGATGCAGCGTGTGTGTATAGTTGATGCAGAAAATGTAAAGGTAGTGGATGTCGTGTGTGTAGAGGATGCCATTTATGTGTAGTGGATTACAAGTGTGTGTATAGTGGAAGCAAGGTATGTGCGTGTGTTTATCATTATAAGGTAGGAAGGATAGGATCTGTGTATTATAGAGAGAGAGAGAGAGATGTTTTTATGTTTATTCCCCCCTTCCTTCTTTTTACCTGCGCGAGGGGGGACATTGCATTCCCTGGTGGTCTGGTGGCACAGTGGACCTTGCTGTCTAGGATACTGAACAGGGGGCCAAGGAGACTTCAATTTCAACTTCTGACAGGTCCTCTCCTTTTGCAAAACCATCATTCGTGTTGTGTAAACAACACTCTGACAGCCAGAGGGAGATGGGGGGGCTGAAGTCTCCTTGGCCCCTCTTCACTATCCTAGACACAGTTTCCCAGGGGGCTGTGGGTGTATGCACATGTACATATACACACACATATATATATATATATATATATATATATATATATATATATACACACACACATATATATATATACACACATATATATACACACATATATATATATATACACACACACATATATATATACACACATATATATATATATATATATATATATATATATACACACATATATATACACACATATATACACACACATATATACACA
>OW240917.1:211259432-211456998 GCA_933207985.1 Pelobates cultripes
TTACTTGAATTACACCGAATCTCGTATTTTTTAAATAAAAGACTATTCTGGTAACCGTGGCATTGACACGGTAATATAAATTAGCTTCTTATGTACAAGTACCTAGGTGTGCATAAATAAAACTTAATTACCTCCCAATTTATCGAAGGATCCCACCAGTAATGTATTTATGTTCTGAGCTCCCCTAGTCAATGTGTTCCCTCCACAACACACACACATATATATATATATACACATACATATACACACACACACACACACACACACACACACAAGTCTGACGCTGGTGCCCAACTTGCCACACACACAACACTCCCAATTATTTCAACAGCATACCCCTAATACTACTCACTGAGCCCACTAAATTCCACGCATACATACCTACGCGTGTGCACTCACAAGTACTCAAAATGTACACACTCATGCATACATCTGCATTCATACCAGTTTAAGCACATAATTTACCCACAAATACACTTCAATGTAAACACACACACAGTCCCACACCAGATTACACAAACACACACACAGTCCCACACCAAATTACACAAACACACCAGCAGGGTATGAGTTCACATCTTCACATAATCGGCCTGAAACTTATAACGGTACATACTCTAACTCTGGGGAAACCTTACACTAACCCCACACACAGAGCAACTGCCAATGGGGGCTGGGCAGTACACATTAACTGCTGGCTACCACACACAAACAGAAATGAGTAGAGGAGGTCAAGGGAGTCTGGCAGGGGTTATTGCAAGTTAAGAGGGCAGCGGAGGTGCCGCTTCTTCTGTGTTCCTGGTGGACACACCACTGTAGCTCACTGAACAGGGCCCTCAGCCCCATCGTTCCTGTGCGTCCAACTTGTCTGGTTACAATTACATGTTTGTTAGTCCACCCACTGTAAAGCACTGTGGAATTTATTGGTGCTATATAAATAATAGGCCATCCAGAACAAGAATAGTAGTAAATGGTGACATACCACCCTTCATCTTCCTGTCCTAGGCAAAAATACATCCTGGGTCTCACACACATTTTGTCTTATTTTTTTTACATCCACTGTCCATGCATGGTAACTAAATAAAGTGTTTAACACAAGTAGTATATATGTGGTTCTCTGCATCACTGCTTGTGAAAACCTGTTACTTGTGACTGGTTGGGCAAGGTCTTTTCCTGGGAACGAATTTTATCATCTCTTCAAAAGGTAACCCTGGATTAATTAGTTGTTATCACATTAAGAAAGCAGCATATGTATTCTAATGTCTTTAATCAGAGAGTCCAACTATGAATTCCGATACTCCATTCTCTGGCTGAGATAGAAGTGAAAGCCAAAAGTAGAATGACATTTTCTATGAATGCCGTGAATCGTGCCACGGGTTCAGTAATTAAAGGAACACTATAGCGTTAGGAATACAAATATGCATTCCTAACGCTATAGAGCCCTAGTCACCCTTCCGCAGCAAACAAATGGTTAATTAACCATTTATTTGCTTACCTTAATCCAGCACTGGGCTCCCTCGGCACTGGTGACCTCTCCTCCTCCACTGACGTCAGCACCCGAGTGGAGCCGAATGTGCATTCAAACCCGCCCATAGGAAAGCATTACTCTGTGCTTTCCGATGGGGATCTGTTTTGATGCTGGAGGTCCGTGAGAACGTCCAGCGTCATATAAGTGCGATTTACTAGGTGTAAATCGTAGAAGTGCCTCTAGTGGCTGTCAGGGAGACAGCCACTAGAGGCTAGATTAACCATGCCGTGTAAACATAACGGTTTCTCTGAAACATGTTTTCAGCTGCAGGGTTAAAACTAGGGGAACCTGGCACCCAGACCACTTCATTGAGCTGAGGTGGTCTGGATGCTATAGTGGTCCTTTAAGCAGGTTCAGCCAACCGACAGGTCCATTAGTTAAGATACATTTAGGATTCTGTATAAAATACATTTCTGGTACAAAGCTGTAACAGTGGAACAATCACCAATGAAACTGCCTGCACCACTTTTAGAAATGTTCTGTATACAGAACCCACACCACATCTGAAGATTACGGAATGTTTACTTAGATTTACTATATAAGGTGTCAGCAGGTTCCGCTGCACTGTGAAATGGAACAGAGTTACAGACAAGGACAAACATGGTAAAAATATTAGAAACTAGCATAGCATAGCAACAAATAATAGATTATGGAGAAAGAAGGGTAATATGTCAGATTGTGTTACCTGCTTGGAGTTTGTCAAGTAGAGTTTGGCAGCAAGGTTTAAAATTTGCAGTTTTACAATATCATCCTCATTGATAAACGTTTTGGCCGTCTTCCTCAGAACATCGGGTGCGATCTTCGGGACACGTTCACAGTACTCTCCAATGAGCCACAGAATGCTGGCCCTTGCCATTGGGACCTAGAAAAAAAAAAAATTATTCAGATGCATCTAGAATCCAGCAAAATCTGTTAACGGTAATGAATAGAATATATTAGAAAAAATAATAGGCCTTTTTATTAGGTAAATCAATCACAAAAAAGGAAGAAAACACAGCAAAGAACTAGCTAGTTGCTTAAAAATGTAAACATTTTATAATCAATAAATTTAGCTTATGTATACAATATAATAAGCTCACAAGGCAATAATGTGTCACATCCTACAGCAGAGGTTACAACTACACCTGCATTTACACACACACTTACATAAATCACAATGTTTGTTTGTAATATATTTACATACATAGATACATGTACAAGGCTCAAAATTTGTAGTTTTGCACTTCTATAGACTATAACTTACTTGCCACTCACGCCTGGAGAGTCGTGGCAAACAAACTAGGGGTAACATTCTACGTGCTGAAGTTTCACTTGGAAGTTTGTTATCTGCTAGAAGTCAAGTAATTAAAACCACAATACAGGACAAAAAAAAAACATGAATGCTTGAAGTCATTAACAGGTTTGGTTCCTGCAAAGACATTCAATAAAAGCCAAAAGAGATTTTCCAACTCGAAACAGATTTAAAAAAACACATTTGACTGGGACACAGCAGGAGAAGCAGCACTCTCACTGCACCTATTCCATTATTTTATTTTCCGGTTATTTTTTGTTCACACATTTGTCAGTTCCAATGTATTTAATAATGTATATTATATATAAAAATCCATCTATCAGATTGTTTTTACATGGAAGTAATAAGCAGCTGCAATTTGATTATTTTTGGTTAATGTGCAAAAAAAAAAAAAAAAATATCCAAAAAAATCCTTTAAACGGTGAAAGTGTCTTTTTTACTCAATTCTCTGGTTTTGCAATGGTAATCAATGGTAAAATAATGAGGAAATAAAAAGTGCCAGAAAGAGGTCTTATATTGGCGCACAATATAAAAAGTGGAAAAAGGGCACCAAAATATAAAGAGTGGGCTAAAGGGTAGAGCAATGATTTTAAGAAAATGGAACATGCGCACAAAACCGCGCAAGCATTTAAGAGAATGGCACACGTTTTATAAATAACGTTCTATGTTTGGTACTCAGTAGATAGAAGAGGAGATTATGCTTGATGTAATACACTTTTGTTGTGCAGTTATAAATGACTTTATTCAGTGGCACAGGTCCCTCCGCAGCATAAACCCACTTGCTTTTGTCAAGGTCTACACTGTGAGAATAATGCAGTACGGTAATGGATAGATCTTGCGCTAGGTATTTTTACTCTGGTGCCTCTGGAAAAGGCTCAGGCTTTACTGTACATTTAACAAGCAGTTAAGTGCACTTTCTTAACTCTTCTCCGTCAATAATGTTGCTTTTTTTTTATCCTATTACTGTGTCGCTATTACAAAAAGACAAGCAGCTCGACAAGTGGTCGCAGAAAATGAATATAAAAATAAAATGGTAGAAATAACGCACAATAAAGAGACCCACTTAAAGGACAAGAAAGGCTGTCACTAAAAGCATAAAATGTCCATCTAGAAGTAGAAATGAGCATTTCAAACCAAACCTAATGCTCTAATACACGCTAAACACCAAAACAGACATACAAAAACTGCTGGCTTAATCAGAACCACACAAAAAGGTAAAACAATTCACCGTCTACGAATACTCGTAAGCACATTCATGCTTTGCATTTTACAATTAAGATCTCGGATTTAGAAAAATAAAGCTAAAGTTAAAAAAAGTTTGTGAGTTTGTAAATATCACACCGGGAACAAACAAAACCTAAAGCAATCTAATATTGACCTAGAAATTGCATAAAAACAGACAGATCACTGTCACATATAAACAAACGATTCGATAGCCATAGAAAAATAGAAACAAGACGTAAATTAATCAAATGTCAGATAATATTCAAATGTGACCGTGTAGTAAGAATACTCTCCAAAAAAAAAAAAAAATGTGTGTTTACATAAAGCATTATGTTCGATAAAAGGTTTATAGACTCTGAAACGTTACATGCCACGAGCCTGGAAGTTACAATCCCCACCAGTTCATTTCTATGCACCATGGCTACATTTTTAATTGCCAATGGCTAGCGGGCAAGTTGAAATTTTGAGCCTTATTTGTTAATCTCCTTTTAAAAGCAAAGATCAATGCGTAAACATACATATTCCTTTCTCTGATGTGTCGGCCTGGCTGTTATATTACTGCAATTATGTTTTTTCTTTTAAACACGTTTTCTGAGAGCACACCGGCAAACGTAATCAGAAGCCGAGGCATGAAAGATAGAAAAAAAAACAGAAATGTATTACAAAAGTGGAGACCATCAGGCTCTCAAACACATTACTCATGTTGGATTAGTTATTAAGATGAAGTCTAAATTGTAATTTCCCAAATATTGCCACAGTAGCAAATGGCTCATTAAATGCAGACTTTGTGATAAATAGCTTTTCTATTAAAAAAAAATAAAAAAAATAAAAAAATAGCCAAGGTAATTAGGAAAGGCTGCACTGCATATTTTACTGGTTAGTATAATATATGATATGGGGATATGCAGCTGGAATACCTGGGTTTTTTGTGTCGCACATTATAGAAAAACATCTTACTATATTTTAAAATTGTTAAAAATGTTAAAGACTGTCACCCGGGTCTAATGAGTCTCTGAATAAAAATATTTTGCTCACAGACTAATTACAGCTAAAATACAATTTTATTCTGTAGCATAAATGCAGATTTTGAAACATCCATAAATAAGAGGAGACATTCGGCTGTTCCATTCATTGGCAGAACTTTAAATCTGCATTTTTGTTCTAAATGTCACATGAAGAGAATTTCATTGTACTCATCACTTCTCCCTCGATAAAGGCTCTGAAGCAATATCAAGCTGATCGTGTTATGAAGGATGTTTGTGAACTATTGATCCTCATTAACCTGGGACACAAAGCCTTCTGGCTGGCTGAGGATCATGAGAAACTAAGAACACAAGAATCTGCAGTGACAAGGTAAAAATCTGTTCCATTCATTAGAAAATATATCAACGGAACAAGTAATTTGCTTATTGTGAGCTTTATTCATAGATCTGTGAACAGAGCCATAGATGAATACCTCCCGACATGGACAAAGTGGGAAACGCTCATTTTAAGGGTGTGGCTAGGCACAGAAATTCTAGGTGACTTAATTTATACAACTAAAATGTAATTTAGAAAAAGAACAATGTATCTTATTTACACAGACTGATTTCTAAACACATTTATTGTAGTTTAAATATGCATTACTGGGAGTATTATTGCTGTGGAGCTCTGTTATACGCTCAGACACATTACTGGGAGTATTATTGCTGTGGAGCTCTGTTATACACTCAGACACATTACTGGGAGTATTACTGCTGTGGAGCTCTGTTATACGCTCAGACACATTACTGGGAGTATTATTGCTAGGGAGCTCTGTCATACACACCAACAATATGAAGCTCCTAAAAAGGGGGTTATGTAGAAGTGACCATGCAGAAATCGGCTTGGCTTGTTAGGGACAACAACCCTTATGGAGACTTGCAAACATACAGCATAAAAGTACGCCGTGATTGAGAGAGTGTAGTCTCAAGGCTCTGGAGATATATTCATATTGCCGTGTATACAGGACCCAGTGACATAACCTACAGTGCAATGAGAATCCCCGTAAAGAGGATAGTCGGTCACTAAACGCAACACCAAATGCATTTCAAAATAAAATAAATAGTGGAGGGGTTTGTTTTTAGATTTTTACTAAGATTAAATGAATTACCGGTATATGTGTTTGGTATATTTCTTTAACCCATGACATGTCATGATTCCCTTTTATTCCAGAAGTTTGGTCCTTAAGGGGTTAAAGCATTGAGTCACAGTACTTACTGAGGAATTTCTTAATATGTTTA
Source organism: Pelobates cultripes (assembly GCA_933207985.1). Classification (NCBI taxonomy): domain Eukaryota; kingdom Metazoa; phylum Chordata; class Amphibia; order Anura; family Pelobatidae; genus Pelobates; species Pelobates cultripes. The sequence continues at coordinate 211,265,737 of OW240917.1, forward strand.
AAATAAGGCTAAATGCTGCCACACACTTGCTAAATCACTGCTGCTTTAAGTTATATAAAAATCCATGGTTACTAAGAACAAGGCAGGAAAACAAAGTCTCTATTAAAGGGACACTCCACACCACTAGAGCACTCTAGCCAGCTGCAGTGTGTTATGTGTAGAGTGGCCATATTCACCACGTTTTCTGGGACACACATAATGTCATCAGGTTGACTGACAGCATGAAAATACTGCCCTGTATTACTGATAATGTATATCGTCTGATTGAGTTATCACCTAATTTACTACCTGCAGCATTTCATTTCTACATACTGCAGGGCAGCACTGTCTGTATGTTGCCCATCGATCTGTATAAATTGTGTTTCCTGGAAAATATGGTGAGTATGGTCAGTCTGTGATTGGACAGCCACAAAAAGTCAGGGCAGGGTTAGAAGGGGAGGGCTTACAAAGGCTGCAGACAAGAGCACTGCAGCTTTTGCAAACTGTTTTTACATATACCCCTATGAAATGCATAATTAAAGGCATGCATATTTTCAATTGGGGTATATATACCAAACAGTGATTTGATTTTTTTTTTTTTTATTTGGGCCGTGCAGTGTCCCTTTCAAGGACGGTCTAAGTACCATAACAATTACAGCTCAGTGCATGTGTAATGGTTATGGTACAAACAGCCTGGGGCTCTCCACAGCACCCAAAGCCACATTTTCCATGGTTTTCAGTCAGCCCAAGCTCTAATTTAAAACTAGCAATGTTATATCTTTGCAAACCTGTTCTGTGCTAAAAATCTGGCAAAATGAATGCAGGTCTGATCAGCCGCTGCTCCATTCTACAACATTCTAAATGACTGTAGAGGATCTTACACAACAGTGAGTAAATTTGAGAGCGGATGACACCTCAGAGAAACATTGCAATAAAGAATTTTTCTTTTTGAATCCAGGCTCCATTAGGCACTTCATCGCTGTAAATGACATCTCATCAGCTTAGCACAAGTAAAATTTATAACAACATTAATACAACAAACCCAAGCCTACAGTCCCCAAGCAAGCAGTCGTGCAGCAAAATTCAGCCGGCGCATATTAAATTCAAAGACTGAAGCAATACTGCAGGAACTTGTAAAATAACCTTTCACAAATCAGGAGCTTTTCTTAAATGGTTTTCAGGCAAATCATTATCACAAGTTATGACAAAAATGGAACAGATTAGCAACTCAGAGCAACCCCATGATTGTGGGACAACGCGTTCTGACACATGAATGCAGTGGAGATGTCACAGGGTACATGCGATGACAATAACATAAGCAATATTTGGTAAGCTTTGTTGTAAATTTATTTTATTAATATGCAACTTTGTATTGTCCAAAAATATCCAGAAAGACCCAATCAAAATCTTCCAAAGATGCAAACAATACAATAAAACCGCAGTCTGAGCAACGTATACCAGCAGTGCAGGTCCCTTGCAGAATGAGGGCCTTTTGCTGTCTTGCAAGTGCCAAGACCAGTGCTGATCAGGTTTGAAAAGAGACCTGATTACAGCACCATCATGTTCTGCAAACTCAAACTCACAAACTATATGGACTTTTTCTTGATTTCCAAAAAAAGCAAAAACAAATCCCAAAATGGGAAACAAGAGGCCATCCATTCAGAGTTGAGAAAATTAGATTTCACATATACCAGTGAATTGGGATCCTTGTAAAGGCTGAACAATCATGTTTTAACTATGTGCACACTGTGTGCTGTAGGCGAATGGTGAAGCTGGCATGTTTCATAACAGCAGCGATATTTAAAGAGATATTATAATACCATAATAGCTCTGTGTATTGTATAGGTATCTTTGAATCATACCCAGCTCTGTGTAATGTATAGGTATCTTTGAATTGTGCCCAGCTCTGTGTATAGTATAGGTATCTTTGTATTGTGCCCAGATCTATTTATTGTATAGGTATCTTTGTATTGTGCCCAGATATGTGTATTGTATAGGTATCTTTGTATTGTACCCACCTCTGTGTATTGTATAGGTATCTCTGTATTGTAACCAGCTCTGTGTATTGTATAGGTATCTCTGTATTGTGCCCAGCTCTGTGTATTGTACAGGTATCTCTGTATTATACCCAGCACTGTGTATTGTATAGGTATCTCTGTATTGTACCCAGCTCTGTGTATTGTATGGCAGGCTCTGTATTATACCCAGCTCTGTGTATTGTATAGGTATCTCTGTATTGTGCCCAGCTCTGTGTATTGTATAGGTATCTCTGTATTATACCCAGTACTGTGTATTGTATAGGTATCTCTATATTATACCCAGCACTGTGTATTGTATAGGTATCTCTATATTATACCCAGCACTGTGTATTGTATATGTATATTTGTTTTATGCCCAGCTCTGTGCATTATCTCTCTATTTTTCTCAGCTCTGTTTGTAGTATGGTTATCTCTGTATTGTGCCCAGCTCTGTGTGTTGTATAGAATGTGTGCAGCTTGTTTTATTGTATGAACATCTCTGTATTATGCTCAGCACCCTGTATTGTATGAGTATCTCTGTATTATGCTCAGCTCCCTGTATTGTATGAGTATCTCTGTATTATGCTCAGCACCCTGTATTGTATGAGTATCTCTGTATTATGCTCAGCACCCTGTATTGTATGAGTATCTCTGTATTATGCTCAGCACCCTGTATTGTATGAGTATCTCTGTATTATGCTCAGCTCCCTGTATTGTATGAGTATCTCTGTATTATGCTCAGCACCCTGTATTGTATGAGTATCTCTGTATTATGCTCAGCACCCTGTATTGTATGAGTATCTCTGTACTGTATAGGGAGGAGTAGAATCTTCACCAGCCGGCACGACCCTATGCATTATTTGCATTATGTTACATTGCTTTTTAACCTGATTTACTTTGGTTTTATGCATAATAAACTAATGAATAGTATTACTCTATGCATATCTCAATATTATGTTCAATTCTTTGAATACAGCTACAGTTGTGAGAGCCTCTTAAAGACATAGTACACCATTCACCATTGCCAAGCCCTGTATTACACTATTTTTTTTCTTTCTATGTGCCCCTTGTTTTTTGGTGAAATTACAGAGAGGATTCATTTTAAAGAAGATGCAAAAACGCATCCCTTGTACATATCAAGTGGTGTCCGCTCATTCAATGATTTACATGGGTATTATTTACCTACAAGTACCATGCATTAGATCAGTAATGCGGATTTGTGTTCAGATAAATATAGCTGGCTGACTATCACGGAAAATCTGATTTGCAAAAGTAACTGCGCAGACAATCTACTGTAAAGGAACTATATTTTCCAGAAAATGTAACCTGTTCTAATATAGTTACAGGCAGTAAGCATCACAAATTGGTATATAAACACACACACACTATAAATACAGGAGCGCTGAGGTTTCTAATGATAATGATAACACACAGAGAACCACCCAGCGTTAAGGGCACAGCAGGCTTGTAAATGGAAGGTCCAAGTACATTGTTTGGACAGGGTTTGAAGGTAAGTGAAGTGCTCTTTTATCGGAATATAGTTGTGTTCGGATATACTGACAAATGGTAGAAATTCCAATTATAACGCTTACCCTTGTAAAGGGCTAGACTGAAGAAACCAACCTCTTCTGAAATGAGGATCAAGATTACATAGGACAATAAGGGAAGCTTGTGGTTTTCCAATTGTTTTATTTCATCAGCGCACTGTGCTTTATGAATGTCATTCAAGGGTTAAACCATAGTGACTACAACAGACTATATTGCTTTGAATAAACACAGTAATACAAACGGTATGATATCACTACGATAATAAAAATGTTATCTGTAATAAATGCATAGCTCTCCATGCAATTTTACAATACTGATAATAAATGAGTGTAGGAAAAAGTTTAAAGGGTAACTCTCTCTTTGTATCTGTATCCAGAGCAGTTATGGTGCAAAGACCCTGCAGCCTTCATTTTGAAGAAAAATATATTTTTTCCCCTGTGTTTAGGGCCACCTTCCTTGGCTGTCAATCAGCCAGCTGGAATACTCTCTTCCTGCCTGGAAAAGTCCGTTTTGTGCAAATTTTGAGTCCACAGCACACATATAGCATGCTAACCTCGGACGCAGTGTAAAGACTCCCCATGGCAGGGGGTGTTTCACATAATGTGTCAAGACAACTTTCACAATCGCTCACAGCCATAGATCCATGGTGCCATATAAACACTTTACTGTTTTAATGGTATGTTATGTGGGCCGATGAACTGCATCAAGCAATACAATGAACATTGAATCAATGTAAATGTAACCTTTGCAGTCATATCTATATATTGGATTAATTAAGGAGGGTTTCCCAGTCTTAGATCAGATACAACCTATAGCGGGTTATGCACACTCCTAGAAAACAAAACAAATTGAGGTGGCTGACCACAATATCCAACTTGATGTAAACCCCATTACTCCGACATGCCCCTGTGACCGACGCCGGAAATTGCGTCCTAGCGTGCGTAATGACGTCATGTCATGTGATCGCAAACTAACAGTTGCCTAGTAACGGCAATACAATGTAGAATCATGTGATCGCAACTGATCTCAGTTGCTACAAAATTATTCTGTGCATGTGAAATATAAGACAGGAGAAATAGCCAAAAAATAACAACGTGCATGGAGGAAGATAATATTGTTACATACTGAGTGTAATTGAATAATGTATTGTAATGTATTTAGCAGAACATATTGGAGGTATAAAGATACAAAATAATCAGAAAAAATAAACAGAAGATAACTAAATGTTGTGAAAAAATCAATCTACATCTAAATCTGAATCTAAGTGTGTATGAAACTTGACTATGTGTAAATGTACAAGAATCACAAATGTAAAAGTGATGAGGTATGTAATGTGTGATGCTACAGGTGACTAAAGTGAAACTGTAATGAGACTATGTGAATCTGAAAATGTATGGATCCAAATATATAATTCGAACCTATCAAAAAAGTGAAAACAACCAAACAATAAAACGAAACAAAAAAGAGAAGAAGAAGAAAACAAATCTCTGAAGTAGTGAAGTGATTGCAGAAACTACCATGAAGAAATGACCAGAAATACCTCCAAAGAAACTGCACCAATATGGCTAACCATCACCACACTGTTATCTAATCCAGATATGTGAAAACCCTGAAATATGAGATATTCCAACGCATTCAAGATTTTCTCAACAAAATCAAAGATTGCAAACTCGCAGATTCTCAGTACATCTTTGCTACGGCAGATGTTAAGAATCTTTATACTGTGATTCCTCACACTAAGGGCATAGAAGCAATGCGCACTCTTCTTTCCAAATCAGAAGTTTATGAAGGGCCTCCAGTTGAATTCCTACTTGAAGGATTATTTCTTACACTGTCTAATAATTATTTCCGTTTTGAGAAAAATTTTTACATCCAAGAAACTGGCACAGCCATGGGATCGGCAATAGCGCCTACATATGCCAATAGTTTCATGTTTGCATACGAAAATACACATATATTGTGTAAATATCAAGAGCAATTAACATCATACCACAGATTTGTGGACGACATTTTTATTTTGTGGAAAGGCACGATAGAGGAGCTGGAAACCATGGTGGTTGAACTTAACAATCTTGATTCACCAATTAGATTAACTCTCACACACAACACTGAGAAGATTCAATTTTTGGATGTTGAAGTATTTCGAAAGGATCAAGGCATAGCATATAGGCTGTACAGAAAACCATCTGATTGCAATACCTTATTGCATGCAAACAGCTCTCATCCAAATGCTTTAAAAAACTCTTTACCTATCTCACAATATATAAGAGTGTTTAGAAACAATTCAGAAGAAATCAGCTGTAATACACAACTTCAGGATATGACCAGTTCTTTTTTAGAGCGGGGATATAAAAAAGAAGTTCTACAGAATTGCCTTGAGAAGGCGAAGAAAATCTTTGAAGGAACAGAAACTAAACAACATCAAACCACTCCGATGATCACGATTCCACTTATGTTCCATTCTGAAAGTCAAAGATTTTCACAAAATATCAAAAAGAGATGGGATATTCTATCCTCTGATAGAACATTGAATCCCATTTTTTTACAATCACCACGTATTGCGTTTTCACGCAATAGGAACTTAAAAGATATTTTGGTGAGAACAGACTTGCCGAGTTATTATAATCCTCAAAAGGAAAACACAAAGAAAGGTTGCTTCAAGTGTTCAGGTTGCGTTACCTGTGGTCATATGCTGACAGGTTCGTCTTTTGCACATCCACATACAGGCAAACGGATTCAAATCAAACACCGTTTGACCTGTTTAAGTGATCATGTTGTGTATTTGATCTCTTGCCCTTGTGGCAAATATTATGTGGGCAAGACGGATATGACAGTCCGAGACCGCATAAGAGGCCATAGATCGGGAATTATGACGGCATTTAGAGATGGCAAGACTGATAAGCCGGTGGCAAAACACTTTTTAGAATTTCAACACCGTTTACCAACCCTCAAGTTCATCATGATTGATCACATTCCTCCTTTGATTAGAGGGGGTGACAGATCCAAGATCTTGTTGCAAAAAGAGACATTCTGGATTCATTACCTGGACACGGTTCAACCTAAGGGATTGAATGAATACAATTCCTTTAGCTGCTTTTTGAATACTCGTTAATAGATTACTGTATCAGGTTGGGCTGCAGTGACCTTGAGCCCGTTTTTAAGTTGATGTTTTTCTGCATCAATTTCATTATCATTTTTTGAATTAATAGACCAAATGGTTTACTGCATAAGTAATTTTGAGCCCGCTTCCTTGAGTTAGATTCCATATGTCTTGATAGTTAGATTCTGTGTGGAACATTTTTATTGAAATTTATTGAAATTGATTCCCATCACATACTAGTAATATTGTGATCGGTTCTGATATGTATAGCTTTCGCAATGTAGCTTTATATGACCCATTTTGAATGTTTTGGAATATCTCATATTTCAGGGTTTTCACATATCTGGATTAGATAACAGTGTGGTGATGGTTAGCCATATTGGTGCAGTTTCTTTGGAGGTATTTCTGGTCATTTCTTCATGGTAGTTTCTGCAATCACTTCACTACTTCAGAGATTTGTTTTCTTCTTCTTCTCTTTTTTGTTTCGTTTTATTGTTTGGTTGTTTTCACTTTTTTGATAGGTTCGAATTATATATTTGGATCCATACATTTTCAGATTCACATAGTCTCATTACAGTTTCACTTTAGTCACCTGTAGCATCACACATTACATACCTCATCACTTTTACATTTGTGATTTTTGTACATTTACACATAGTCAAGTTTCATACACACTTAGATTCAGATTTAGATGTAGATTGATTTTTTCACAACATTTAGTTATCTTCTGTTTATTTTTTCTGATTATTTTGTATCTTTATACCTCCAATATGTTCTGCTAAATCCATTACAATACATTATTCAATTACACTCAGTATGTAACAATATTATCTTCCTCCATGCACGTTGTTATTTTTTGGCTATTTCTCCTGTCTTATATTTCACATGCACAGAACAATTTTGTAGCAACTGAGATCAGTTGCGATCACATGATTCTACATTGTATTGCCGTTACTAGGCAACTGTTAGTTTGCGATCACATGACATGACGTCATCACGCACGCTAGGACGTAATTTCCGGCGTCGGTCACAGGGGCATGTCGGAGTAATGGGGTTTACACGGTGATAGGGTAAGTTTATCTGTACACATGCTATATATTGTTCGTTTTTACATTGTTTGGACATCTTGATAAAGACCGCTTGACGGTTGAAACGTTGATGTATTTTGTCTAAAATTTAATACACATTTTGTATAAACCCAGTGAGTGCTCTCATTTTTCTGGATTATATATTTTGCACTGAGAAAGCACCTTGGTCCGAATTTTTGTGCTTAAGATTTTGTTGGGGAAGAGTGCCAGAAATAGTAAGTTTTTATATATATATATATATATATATACACACACATACACATATATACACACATACACACACTGCTGTGTGTGTGTGTGTGTGCCGTGTGAGGGTGCTGTTAGTGTGATGTGTGTGTGACGATGCTGATAGTGTGCTATGTGGGTGAGGGTGTTTGTGTGTGCGTGCTTGTGAGGATGCTGTTAATGTACTGTGTGTGAGGGTGCTGTTTGTGTGTGTGTGTGCGCTTGTGAGGGTGCTGTTAATGTACTGTGTGTGAGGGTGCTGTTTGTGTGTGAGGGTACTGGTAGTGTGCTGTGTGTGTGTTTGTTAGGGTCCTGTTTGTGTTTGTGAGGGTACTGTTAGTGTGCTGTGTGTGTGTGAGGATGCTGTTTGTGTGCTGTGTGTTTGTGAGGGTGCTGTATGTGTGTGGGTGCTGTATGTGTGTTGGTGCTGTGTATGTCTGTAGGTGCTGTGTATGTCTGTGGGTGCTGTGTATGTCTGTGGGTGCTGAATGTGTGTGGGTGCTGAATGTGTGTGGGTGCTGAATGTGTGTGGGTGCTGAATGTGTGTGGGTGCTGAATGTGTGTGGGTGCTGTGTATGTCTGTGGGTGCTGAATGTGTGTGGGTGCTGTGTATGTCTGTGGTGCTGTATGTGTGTGGGTGCTGTGTGGGTGCTGTATGTCTGTGGGTGCTGTATGTCTGTGGGTGCTGAATGTGTGTGGGTGCTGAATGTGTGTGGGTGCTGAATGTGTGTGGGTGCTGTATGTGTGTGTGGTGCTGTATGTGTGTGGGTGCTGTATGTGTGTGTGTGCTGTATGTCTGTGGGTACCGTGTATGTCTGTGGGTGCCGTGTATGTCTGTGGGTGCTGTGTATGTCTGTGGGTGCTGTGTATGTCTGTGGGTGCTGTGTATGTCTGTGGGTGCTGTGTATGTCTGTGGGTGCTGAATGTCTGTGGGTGCTGAATGTGTGTCTGTGGGTGCTGTATGTGTGTGGGTGCTGTATGTGTGTGGGTGCTGTATGTGTGTGGGTGCTGTATGTGTGTGGGTACTGTATGTGTGTGGGTGCTGTGTATGTCTGTGGGTGCTGTGTGTCTGTGGGTGCTGTGTGTCTGTGGGTGCTGTGTGTCTGTGGGTGCTGTGTGTCTAATATACATGTCATATACCAGTGACGAATCCAGAGCCTGAGCCCGGGAGGGGCACATGTAGATTATTTAAAGAAATATTCCGTGCACAATAACCACTACTCCTCTGTGTAGTGGTTATGGTGCAGGAGTGTCGGCACCCCATCCCAGAGTAAGTAGTCAAACCGTTTAAGAACAGTTTGACAACTTACCTGGAGTCTGCTGGGATATGGGGCTGTAGTAGGGTATAGGAGCAGTGGTGCAATGTGTGAGGGGTGCAATGTGTGTGAAAGATTCAGTGTGTGTGTGTGGGGGGGCAGTGTGTGAATGTGTATGGTGTGTGTGTGTGTGTGCGGGGGGGCAGTGTGTGAATGTGTATGATGTGTGTGTGTGGGCAGTGTGTGTATGGGGCTAGAGTTCACTCCTACTACTGCGACCACCATGAAGTGGTGAGAGTGAACTCTAGCCCGTAGCTCCAGGGCTAGAGTTCACCCACCCTCGTTGCCCCGGGTCCTCTCTTTCTCCCCCTCACTGCTCCTCTGTGTCAATGTCTCCCCTCTCCTTCCCAGTCTCTCTCTTCCCCCTCTGCCTCTTTCTTCCCCTCCCGTTGTGTGCCTCATTTCTCCCTCTTTGTCTCTCTCTTCCCCCTCTGCCTCTTTCTTCCCCTCCCGTTGTGTGCCTCATTTCTCCCTCTTTGTCTCTCTCTCCCCCCTCTGCATCCTTTCACCCCCTTTCCCTGTGTCTCTCCCATCTCCCTCCGTCCCTCCTTTCCCTGTGTCTCTCCCATCTCCCTCCGTCCCTCCTTTCCCTGTGTCTCTCCCATCTCCCTCCGTCCCTCCTTTCCCTGTGTCTCTCCCATCTCCCTCCGTCCCTCCTTTCCTGTGTCTCTCCCATCCCTCCTCCTGTCCCTCTCCCTTCCTCCTTTCCCTGTGTCTCTCCCATCTCCCTCCCTCCTCCTTCCCTGTGTCTCTCCCATCTCCTCCCTCCTTTCCTGTGTCTCTCCCATCTCCCTCCCTCCTTTCCTGTGTATCTCCCTCCCTCCTTTCCCTGTGTCTCTCCTGTGTCTCTCCCATCTCCCTCCCCTCCCCTTTCCTGTGTCTCTCCCTCCCCCCTTTCCCTGTGTCTCTCCCCTCTCCCCCCGCCCCAATTTACCTTAGAGAAGGCAGGGGGCCGGCCGCGTTGCAGACTGGAGCCGCCGGGCCGGGCGGCAGCTTCGCCGGTCCGGCGGCACTCCAGTCACTGGCTGCTGATGGCTGATGGAGGAGGAGCCTGTCTACCATGCTCCCTCGCGGTTCCCGAAGGAGCATGGTAGACAGGCTCCTCCTCCATCAGCCATCAGCAGCCAGTGACTGGAGTGCCGCCGGCCCGGCGAAGCTGCCACCCGGCCCGGCGGCTCCAGTCTGCAACGCGGCCAGCCCCCTCTCAGTGTGCCACCGGACCAGCCACCCGGTGGCACATATGTGGCCTTGCAGCCCCAGGTGCCGCGGCCCACCGGGAAATTTCCCGGTATCCCGGTGGGCCAGTCCAGCCCTGATCTAACGGAGGAGGGAAGTGAGTTCCACAGAAACGGTGAAGCCCTCTTCTTGAAGACGAGCATCAGAGGTGGGAGTACGGACAGTAGATAGACAGAAGATAGACGTAAGTCTTCAGCAGAGCGTAAGGGCTTAGACGGGACATACTTGTGTATTAGGGAGGATAGATAGGTGGGAGCAGTATTATGTAGAGATTTGAAAGCAAGAACCAGAATGTTAAATTCAGCCCTATATCTTACAGGAAGCCAATGACAGAAGGGTGAGGCGTGGGCGGACAGGAAGATGAGCCTCGTCACCGCATTCATTATGGACTACAACGGTGCAAGTTGGGAGCACATAAGACCACTGAGAAGCGGATTATAGTAGTCAAGGCGAGAAAGGACAGTGGAATTGACCAGCACCTTAGTCACATCTAGCATTAAGTAGGGTCGGATGCGCGCAATGTTTTTGAGATGGAAGCAGCAGGATTTGGTGATAGACTGAACATGAGGCGTGAAGGAGAGGTCGAAGTCAAGAAAACACCTAGGCAGCGAGTCTGCGTGGTGGAGCTGATGGTAGCACCGTTGACTTGGAGGGAGACAGACACAGAAGTAGCAACACTTGAAGGAGGAAAGACCAGAATTTCAGTTTTGGTCAAGTTGAGTTTAAGGAAGTGGGCAACCATGCAGTTAGAAATAGCAGAGAGGCAGTCAGAGACACTAGTCAAGAGGGACGGGGAGAGATCAGGAGAGGACAGATAGATTTGCGTGTCATCCATATAGAAATTATATTGGAAGCCAAAGGAGCTAATAAGTTTACCAAGGGAGGCAGTATATATGGAGAACAGTAGGGGACCAAGGACTGAACCTTGGGGGACACCAACAGAGAGGATTTGGGGAGAAGACGTAGAGCCAGAGAAAAAAAAACTGAAAGAGCGCTGGGAGAGGTAGGAGGAGCACCAGGAGAGAGCAATATCTTGTAGACCAATATTGCGGAGGATGAGAAGAAGCTGTTGATGATCAACAGTGTCAAAATCCACAGATAGGTCAAGGAAAATTAGGATAGAGTAGAGACCATGAGATTTTGCAGTTAGTAGATCATTGGATACTTTGGTAAGTGCCGTTTCTACAGAGTCCTTAGCGCAGAAACCAGAGTGAAGCGGGTCTAGCAGAGAATTGGACTCGAGGAAGTCTGTCAATCTCGCATACACAACTCTTTCAAGGATCTTGGATGCAAAAGGCAGTAGTGGGATAGGACGGTAGTTTGACAGGGAGTTAGGGTCAAGGTTGGGCTTCTTTAGAATTGGGGTTACAGTTGCATGTTTGAAGGGCAATGGAAATATGTCAGAAGAGCGAGAGAGAGTGAGAATTTTAGTGAGAGGTAGAGAAAGAGAAGAAGACAGAGTATGGATGATATGCTAGGGAATTGGATCTAGGGAGCAGGTGGTGGGGCGAGAGGACTGGAGCAGAGCAGAAACCTCTTCTGCTGTAGCGGGTGCGAATGAACATAGAACACTGTATAGAGGAAATCATTGCTGAGTGATCTCAGCAGCTCCCTAGGTGCAGGCTCAGCTACAGAGCAGGCACCTACCACTCATCACTGACTCAAGTAATGTGCCAGTAGGCAGGTGCCTGCTCTGGTGGGAGAGGGGTACCCTGTGCACAACAACTGGTGGCTGTCAAACAGAGCAGACTGCCCCTCCCCAAACTCTAGTCATGGCCCCTCCCCAATTCCACCACTTAAAGGGACACTATAGGCATGAAGACCACTTTATCTCATTGAAGTGGTCTGTGTGCAGTGTACCTGTTCCCTTAACCCTGCAATGTATAGGGGCTTCCTTGCTTTTCAGGGAGTTTAACTCTGCATGAGGACACCCATCATCTTGAAAATCCACATAGAAAAGTATTGCTTCAATGGTTGACACACCTAGTATGTAAGGGATAGCGGCATTAGGAATACAGTTTTGTATTAGTTATGCTATAGTGTTCCTTTAACACGGCTCTTCGCATTTTTACAGCCAATTAAAAACCAAAGAAAATAAGTTACTTGCACACTATCCAAAATCCCTATACACATTTAAATAGAGGATTTTTTAGTATTACTCCAACGGCCATTTAAGTGTAAGCTCACCTGGGAAAGGGAAAACATCTTAGGTGAGCCCTACACTAACAATTCACCTTGTGGTCTTAGCTATAAGGTAAAACGGTATAATGATTAATCCTTACTAGGGAACACATGGAGTGGTTGGTAACACTGCTGTGTAATACAAAAGCGAAACAAACATACAAAATTTATCCCAGCACAATAACTATACACATGAGCCCCTATAAATACAATAAACCACCAAAGAAAAAAAGTTACCTAAGAGGTTTTCCCTTGACGTGATGGGTGAGCTTACAAATGGTCATTGGAGTGATACTAAAAAGTAATTGCAGTTATTTAAATGTGCATAGAGATTTGGGATAGTGCCCAAGTAACTTTTTTCTTTGGGTTTTTTATTGTATGTATTGGGGCTGATGTGTAGTCATTGCAGCCAGGGCCGCCATCAGGGGTGACAACCATAACGGTTGTCATGGGCCCGGCGGCCCGGTCCCCACATGTAGCAGCAGCATTATAGTGCGACCGGGCCCCTTTAAAAAAAAAAAAAAAGCAGCCGCAGCAAGTGCTGCTGGGTCACTTCCTCCCAGCTCACTCTGCGCGGGAGGAGCATGCGCCCAGCAGTGAAGAGGGAGAGCCACGCCAACTACTGCCATCAGCCCCAACCACCCTCCTGCTAAGACAAGGTAAGAGACAGGAGGGTGGCTGAAAAATGAGCTGTGGGTGTGTGTATGTATTTCTATGTATGTCTGTCAATGTCTGTCTATGCATGCATGTATGTCTGTATGTCTATATGTATGTCTGTATGTATTGTGATCCTTGTCAGCAGGTAGCACGGTCCTCTAGGGTAAAAACTTGCACAGTCCTTTGCTTTGCATATAATCCAGTCACTTTATTGTTAAATCCACACAGGATACAGCAGTAAATTAAAACATAAATGTAACACAAAACCCTATAAACAAAAACCTAGCTCAGTCTGAGCACTAACTCACTTTGAACATCCCTCTCTATCAGGGTTAAACTAACAAAACATATGGCACCAACCTTATTAGTTAGCAACACTCTGCTGGCTAGCCTGTTGCTTTCCTTTCCGCACTCCTAGTGCTCCAAGCCAGCCTTGACTGCTTCCTTTCTGCACTCCCAGTGCCTAGTCTCCTTGACTTTGTCTGGAGAGAAAAGCCTCTCTCCTACCTGCTTCCTGGGAGGAAGCCAGCAATCCCTCTCCTTTACCTGCCTAGCAGGGAGGAGTTTATTCCCACTGCAACAGCTCATTAACTGCAGCTGAGCAGTGGGTTGGAGACGATCCAAAAAACCCTGGCCTGGATCCATGTCTCCCCAGAAAACCACTAAACTGTGGAGTGGAGCATTGGCCCACCCTTCTCTCCAAATGCTCCACCCCAGGGGCCCATAACTAAACAGTGTTTTGTGTTGTGCAACACACAAACTACACGTACTTCCCCTGGGGTTAAAAGGCCTATCTGCCTTCACTTTATCACAGTATGTATATATGTATGTCTGCCAGTATCAATGTATGTCTGTATGTATGTCTGCCAGTATCAATGTATGTCTGTATATATGTCTGCCAGTATCAATGTATGTCTGTATGTCATTATGTATGTCTGTATGAATGTATGTCTGCATATCATTTTGAACGTATGTATGTGTGTATGGATGTCTGTATGCATGTATGTCAGTATGTCTGTATATATGCATGTATGTCAGTCTGTATGCCATTATGTATGTATGTATGTCTGTCAGTATGCCATTATGAATGTATGTCTGTCAGTATGTATGTATGTGTGTCTTTATGTCCTCATGCATGTGTGTCTGTATGTATGTTAGTATGTGTCTGTCTGTCACTATGTATGCCTGTGTGTCTGTATATGTGTGTATGTCTCAGTATGCCTGTATGCGTGTATGTGTGTCAGTTAGTATGTATGCCTGTATGCGTGTATGTGTGTCAGTTAGTATGTATCTGTGTCCTTTTGTATCAGTGTGTGTGTGTTTGTGTCTGTGTGTGTATTCCTGTGGGTGGTATTTGGAGGCGGGCGGTATTTAGAGGCTGGTCCCAGGGGGCCCTGACCCGAGTTAGGGGCCCCAAAATTTCTGGTGGTGGCCCTGATTGCAGCCACCCAGGAGTGGTGGTAGTTTGAACACAGGGCACAATTACAGCTACTTACAGACATACACGCACACATAAACACAGATGTGCAGACACAGACATACACAAGCACACACAGACAGGCACCAAAATGGACACATATAGGCATACACAGGCACAGATAGGCACAAAGGTACAGTGTGTGCATATGAAGTAATGTGTTTATGCTGGTTTATTAAAAAAGAAACTTACCTGGTTACCTGGGGAGTTCCTTTGTGCAAGTAATTTGTTTGGTTATACATTCATGTGGTGCTTCGGAGATGTGGATTTCAGGGACATTCCAAGCTGCCTAAATTCTGATGAATTATAATATGCACAAAAAAAATGCACATAGCTATGTTGGCTAGTTAGAGCAGAGGTAGCATCACTGCCTTAGAACTGGTAAACACAGATTTTGAATGTCGGTCAAACCACCTCATTAGTAAGTGTTCTTGGGCAAGACACTTAATGATAAACACTGATCAGCCACAACATTAAAACCAACTGCCTAATATCTTGTAGGTCCCTCTTGTGCTATATCGAGGCATGAACTCCACAAGTCTTATGAGCAAGTTCAGTGGTGTCTGGCAAGAAGACATTAACAGCAGATCCTTCAAGTCCTGCAAATTGAGTGGTGGGGCCTACGTGGATTGCATTTGTTATTCCTGCACATCCCATAGATGCCCAATTCGATTCAGATCTGGGGTTTTAGAGGCCCAGGTAACAACTCTTTGTGATGTTCCTCAACCGCACCCTGCCACATTGAACAATATTTGCAGTGTGGCGGGGTGCATTATCCTGCTAAAAGTGGCCACTGCCATGAGGGAACACCATTACCATAAAACAATGCAACAATCTCTAGGTAAGTGGTACGTGTCAAAGTTACATCCACATGAATGTATAATTATGCCTACCCTGGCCTACCTTCTTCCCATAGTGCTTCTTGCTGCCATCTCTTCCCCTGTTAAACAACACACATGCACGCGATCATCCACCTGACCTAAAAGAAAACGTGATTCCTTTCGTCCATGGTCCAGTTCTGATGCTCAGGTCCCCACTGATGGCACTTTCGGCAGTGGACAGAAGTCATCATGGGCACTCTGACTTGTCTGTGGCAACGCAACCCCATACACAGCAAACTATGATGCAATGTGTGTTCCGACAATGTGTGTCATTCCTTGCATCACTTTTGGTAGGTACTAAACACTGCATACCATGAACACCCCACAAGACTGTTTTGGAGATGCTCTGACCAAGTCATGTAGGCATCACTATTTGGCCCTTGTCAAAGTCATTCAGATCTTTTTGCGTGCCCATTTTTTTAATGTTGCCATTTCCAACATATGAAATTCAAGAACTGACTGTCCACTTTCTGCCTAAAGTATTCCACCCCTTGCCAGGTGCCATTGTAACAATAAAATGTATGTTATTAACGTCATCTATAAGTGGCTTTAATGTGATGGCTGATCAGTGTATATCCACCTAACTTATCATCAAAATATTCCCTTTCCATAATTGTAAAGTGTCTGTGGGATATTTTTCAGCTATAATAATGCTAAAAATAGTAAGTAGAGTGTTGCCCCATGCCAAATGGCCAGTCCATTCCTGCTAATAAACATATGTACATACAATTAGAGTATGGGACCAGTGCTTGTCTTTACAGTGTTCATCACTAATTATCATTCTGGTTGCAACTTAATATATGCACTGCATCACTGCTGAAGATACTTATTACTTACCTGTTTACTTCATCTTAAAAAAATAAAAATAAAAAATATAAATATATATATATATATATTGCAATGATTTGCTTATTAAACTATATAAAGTTTTTTGTTTTTTTAAAACAAATCAAAACTATTGTAAAACTACTATATTGTGCTACACTGCACAGTTATCTTAAATTTTGTGTGACCAACAAAGATTTAAAATAGCAGCACAAAAACTAAAGGGTTAATTAAATGTTCCTTATCAGCAAGCGCCAAATGGCTGCAGTTCCTTCCTCTGTTTTAAAGACAAGTCGATATCTATCTTCAGCCTGCCTGTAAAAAAAATAAAAAATTGTATCAGACTTAAGGAAAAACAAAAAATAGTCAGTGTCATCTGCAAGGTTTGCATTTTTGTGTATAAAGGCATGCATAATAGTTTAAATATTTTTTTTATCTCTGTAGTTGATTCCATATGAAAAAGTGAATTAAATAACCTAAATGTTGAACAATTCACCAAAACTCTAGTGACTGGTGGGAAGTAAAAGGGGACACTAGATCCAAGTGTTCCATTTAATTTAATAGCCACTACCAGTGGGTCACAAGTGGGTGCATTTGGGGACGATAATATGTCTACCCCACTTTAGTATTTTATTAGGTGCCCCACTGGGAGCTCACTGTTTAGGAGACATGTCCTTACGCAAGGACTATTCTCTTCTAATTTTTCATTCCTCGTTCTCCTCTATATATATATATATATATATATATATATATATATATATATATAAATCCAAGGTGCTTGCACTCCAGGTATATAATGACTGTGATGCCCAGTGTGATTCCAGCAAAAAATCATAGGTATCCAAAAAAATGGAATGCACTCCAGGGTCTTTGTAAAGTAAAATTTAACTTTTAATTCATATACAAAATAAAAAAATAAACATCAACTTTTTTGGCTCACATCTGGAGCCTTCTTCACGATGGCAGATATCATATCATATCTTTAGGGATACAGGCTTTAGGGATACAGCTTCCTAGACAGGAATACATAAACAATACATACTGTAATATTGTTTCTGTTTATATTTTATTTGAAACTTAATTTTATATGTTTTAAACTAATAAATAGAAATTTTCAACAAACCTACTTGGACTTCTTTTACTACATCCTGAAAGGAGTATTGAGAGCAAGGATAGTGGGATCAGCCCCCCAACAACATCTGGGGAGGCACCCTTGAGGCAAATAATACATTACTATCTTGTGAGTGCTACCATTAATGAGAGTGTCATTGATTATTGTACCTGACAATATTACACAATATATTGTTTTATATATTCCTGTCTAGGAACTAACAGCTGTATCCCTCAAGCAATATATATATATATATATATATATATTCGGTTGGGAGACAACCCTGGGAAGCTGCGGTTCTCCATTTCAAAAGCTTAGTTCATTTTACTATTGTTACCACCTTACACAGAATTGGTGATAGAGGGATGTGTGTATATATATATATATATATATATATATAAATATATATTCTAATTCTCCTCCTACCTCTCCCAGCACTCTTTCAGTGTTTCTTTTTCTGGCTCTTCCTCTTCTGCGCAACTCCTTTCGGTCGGTGTTCCCAAAGGTTCTGCTCTCGGTCCCCTGCTGTTCTCGATCTATACTCCCTCCCTTGGTAAGCTCATCAACTCTTTTGGCTTCCAATATAATTTTCAAATCTATCTGTCCTCTCCTGATCTATCACCATGATGGTGCTACAATCAGCTCTACCACACAGGTTTGCTGCCTGGGTGTCCTCTTTGACTCCACCTCAAGTCCAGTCACTTACCAAATACTGCTGCTTCTATCTCAAAAATATAGCTCACAACTGCTCCTATAAAACACTGGATGAGTCAAAGTTGCTTTTTCCATTCCGCTATCATCTCTGGCCATGACTACTACAATCCGGTTGTCAATGGTCTCACACATTCCTAGCTGGTCCCAAGGCTCATCTTCCAGTCTGTAGCATTTTCCATGCCTCCCCCTTTGTCAGTCCTACGCTGGCTTCCCATAAGATTTAGGGCTCAATTTAAAATTCTGGTGCTTGCTTTCCAATCTCTACATAACTCTGCTCTTACCTGCTGATCACTGATACACAAGCATGTCCCGTCCAGGCTCCTTTGCTATGGTGAAGATCTAGATATATTCTGTCTTCGTATTCGCACCTCTGACGTGCAAGATTTCTCTAGGGCAGTGCTGTTCCTATAGAACTTCTTTCCCTCCTCCTTTAGACTCTCACCACATCTCTTCAAAAGATCATTAACAACTGCAATTCTTTAGGAAAGCATATAAATTAAACTGTTAATAATTTTCACCTTGGTAACCCACCCTGCTTTCTTACCTGCAACTGTGTCATCCAATAAACTAACCCTTCATTGTAAACTATTTTAACCTATTTCTTCCTGTACATGAAATACATCCTACCCTTACCTCTTATGCCACTTTACCTACCTCTAGAATGTAAACTCATTTGAGCAGTACCCTTAACAGCCTCTGTTCCTGTGAGTCCAACTCGTCTTGTTGCAAATACATGTCTGTTAGTCCAGCTATTCTATAGCACTATGGAATTTGTTGCTGCTTTATAAATATTAATTGCTACAATGGCACCTGTCAAGAGATGGGTTATATTAGGCAGCAAGGAAAAATGGGCAAGCAAAGAGATCTGATTGACTTTGACAACGGTCAAATAGTGATGGCTAGACAACTAGCTCAGAGAATCTCCAAAATGGCAAGTCTTATGGGGTGTTCCCGGTTCTAAAACTGAAGCAATGAAGGACAACCAGTGAACCGGTGTTTGGGTCATGGGTGCCCAAAGCTCACTGATGCATGTGGGGAGCAAAGCCAATTGTCCAATCACACAGAAGTGCTACTGTGGCTCAAATTGCTAAAAAACATAATGCTGGCCATGACAGGAAGGTGTCAGCACACACACAGTACATCACAGTTTACTGTATTTGGTGCTGCATAGCTACAGACTGGTCATAGTGCCAAAAGTACCTTCAATTGAGACTTAAATCTTGGTCTGATGAATCACATTCTTTTAGAGCAGGTGGATGGATAGGTGGATGTGTGTCGTTTACTTTGGGAAGATATGGCAGCATAATGCACTATGGGAAGAAGGTAGGCTAGCAGAGGCAGTGTTATGCTTTGGGAAATGTTCTACTGCCGCCTTATCTTCTTGGAATCACTGGAAATGGTAACCCTAATGGGAAATTTGTACTCATGATTGTGCCTTGATTGTAAGACTTTTACACATTTTTAATTTCACTTTTAACATTTATTTCTTAAATAAACAGTATTATGTTATGCTACATTTTTATTTCCTTTTTTTCTTTAAGGTGCATTGCGTTCCTAAAACTTAAAGGGTTGTTCTAACCCTTTGCAACTATAAACCTGCGTTCACTTTTGGGCATTGCCATTTTCTGCCAACCCATCAGATTGGTATTTGTAACCAGGTCAATTGACTGAATTGACGCTATTTAGATTTATGACGTAGATTGATACATATCAGTCCTTAAATATTATAGTATATATGTGAGATTTTCCAAACATATTCTGTGGTTATTATTGGAGATACAGAAATATAAATATATATATATATATATATATATATATTTCTGTAAGTTTCAGCTGCTTGTATTTCTGTGGGGAATTCAGTTGTCTGAAATATAGATATTGTGTAGGTTTTTGTTTTTTTTAACATTTGAATTTTTATTGAATGTACAGTATCTCACAAAAGTGTCTCACAAACAAGTATGTACACCCCTCACATTTCCACTTAGGGGTGTACTCATTTTTGGTGCCAACGGTTTAGACATTAATGGCTGCGTGTAAAGTTATTTTGAGGGGACAGCAAATTTGCACTGTTATACAGGATGTACACTTACTACTTTACATTGTAGCGGAGTGTCATTTCTTCAGTGTTGTCACATGAAAAGATATAAAATATTTACAAAAATGTGAGCGGTGTACTCTCTTTTTGTATTCCTCCCTATACAATATACAGTATCTCACAAAAGTAAGAGGGGAGGGTGAGGAGGGGTGAAATCATTTTGGCATACATCACAATATCTGGTGTAAAGTAACAAACTTAGATAGTGGTATACAATGAGATATGATAAGCGGTTGAACTACAGAAGGCCTTCCAATTAGTCACTGATAACTTGCATTTCGTGTGAAAGTATAGATCTTTCGTTGTAATGTGTCCAGCAGGCGTTGTGGTTTGGGATGGGAAATCAAAAATTAAAATTCTTGCCAAACCTATACCTGATCTTCAGGTTTGCCGTATATTAATAATTTTTGGTGGGATATGTGGTATTTATGAGAGCGGGTATATTTGCGTCTGGAACTGGTTTTCTTGATGCGAGGCCCACAAAGGGGTCATGTCGTTGGTAGAGATGCATTGGAATCATGAAATGTCTCTCTTAATGCCTTGGACTACGGTGTAGCTGCACACCCGGTTTGTGCAGCCACATATTCCATGACGTAATGTGGAATGTGGGGGGTGTGAGCAGGTATGATACTG
Source organism: Pelobates cultripes (assembly GCA_933207985.1). NCBI lineage: Eukaryota > Metazoa > Chordata > Amphibia > Anura > Pelobatidae > Pelobates > Pelobates cultripes. Next base: position 211,286,821 of record OW240917.1, read on the forward strand.
GTATAAACATGGAGATGGGTTTACATCTGATTATGGTATTGGTAAAATAAGAAAGTTGTATACGACATAGCATGTTAGTTATGCAGGCCCAGTTTAAGAGTCCATTGGGCCTGGTGCTTACAATTATGATGGGCCTAATTACAGAATATTATAGACAGAAAACACTTAAACAGTTATACCTCCCATGCATCATATAATCTGGTAGAGGTGGTGCTGGAGGGAAACTCACAGAAAACACATACCCTATGCTAATCTCTCGCCTTCATCTGTCAAGTAAATCCATAACCCATAATAGCAGTGTCGGGTAAACAGGATTTGGGCGGTGTAAAAGGGTGGGCCACTGATGTGAATAACGTAACCAGAACCGCCCATAGGGACAAACATGTCTAAAAGGGGGGCATGTCTGCACAAAGAATTAGATGGTCAGCCTGAAATGAATGCACGTTAGTCAAGAGGTATGTAGTGGCTGTCTACCTGAATTGGTCTGGGTGCCTACAGTGTCCCTTTAAGCAAGAGCATGTGAAGAGTAGTAAAAAAAAATATATAAAAAAATGTTTTTTAAATAAATGGGCCTATTCCATGGGCATGGTCATGGAGCTGCATCTCCATCAGCCCCTATGTTTATCCGGCCCTTAGTTTATGTATGCATAACACTTTTAAGGCATGGTGTAGGGTGTTTTTTTTTTTTTTTTTTAAATATATATCTATACACTTTTCAGTTGCATTTTTCTCTTAGGTGTTAGCAGTGTTTGACAGTATAATCTTCTGTTTGCAATATGGTGTATTAAAAGAGTATGGTGCAAGAGTGCCTGGGTGCAGTCTCCCCATCACAGGTTAAATTTATTTTTAGTCTGAAGTTGTTCCCCAGCACCTGGCACTGTTGAGCCCTCGCTTCCTTCCTCTTTGCCACTGCTGCCTGTGAAGACAGCTGGGAAGCTAAGACGGCAAGAAAGGTAATACTCTAGCCCCATAGCAATTTCAATTGAAATTTTAATTGGGGTGGGAATCTCTCTTTAAATGTGGCGAGTTACTTAGATGGACTATGTAATATAAATTTTCCATTAACATCATTATTAATCTGTATCTACCAAATACTGAGACCCTGTAAATGGATGCATGCGACATTTCTTTTAAATATCGATTTAATTACATAAAAAACAAAAAACAGCAAACTGAAATTACCTATCATTTTAGACTATAATAATAAAAATGAAAAAAAAAATATTGTTAGACACATGGTTATATTAAAGGAAGATAATGTCCTCAAAAACATAATACCCGACAAACCGTATTTTGAATTCAGAGGTGCTCCAAGATTGAAAACTTTACTAACAAGAAAATGACACAAGAAAACCATCACAACAATAAAAAAAGTGTTTTGTTTTTAAAAAAATTTTTAAAAAATTAATTTTTTATTTTTTATAATTCTTTATTTTTGCGTTGACAGACAATACAGCTTGTAAATAGAACTTGGGCTTGTGCAAAAGCAGAGTTTCATGAGGTACAATAGAACTGCAATGGTACAGAAAGAAGACAATGATTTGGTTAGAGGAAAAAGAAAATCTTTTTAATGTAAATCTTGCGTAGATTGCAGAATGTGTGATAAATCTAATCATATAGTACCTCATTTTAAATCAAAGCATACATAAAAAAATTATGATGTTGATGTAAAAAATGTTATTAGCTGCAACTCAAGAAACATGATATACCTCTTGAACTGCTCGTAGGGTTACAATATATAGGAATGACCACCTTTCCATTTTCCATTTCAAGCTTAAATCATAATACTAACTACATTACCTACTCTACCAATTTAAATGATATACCTGGTCACATGATAAGCCAGCGCCATCTTTCACCTCTTAATTGAGCTTACAAATGTTAAATAAAAAAAAAAAATAATGTTTGGTTTAATATTTTTTTTTACATCTATTCAAGCTCAAATTTTCTGTAATTTTTTAATAGTAAGTTCACAAGTAGAGTTGAGCGGACACCTGTATGTTCAGGTCCGGTGGGTTCGGCCGAACTTTGAAAAAAAAAGTCCGGGTTCGGGCTGAAGTCAATGGGGACCCGAACTCCTGGAAAGAGCTAGAGGGCTGCAAAAGGAAGTAAAATGGGGGTAAGAGAAGGACAAGTGCCCTGAAAACAAATGTGGATAGGGAAATAAAATATCATAAAAATTAAAAATACAGCTGAGCCATAAAATAGCACTAGATAGAATCTTTGATTTTAGATTTGGAAGAACATAAATCAAAATCTAAAGCATAGCTGTCAGGAGGATAACCGGAATTATCCATTTGAGAGAGGGTTGGAGTGCAGGGTATTCTCTTTCATTGTTCAAACTGAGTTCAACTCCTGATGCATGGAGAAAAGGCCTTCACAAGCCTCTGCTACTGTGTACATAGTTTATACTAAGTGACCCATAGGTTGAGGAGCCGGTAACCGTGGCGGTGTAGGTGGAAGCAGCGGTGGAGGAGGAGGATGAGGTAGCCAACACTGTTTTTTATATATATATTTTTTAATTGGGGTGGCCCCCAAAATATTGGGACATATAAAAAAAAAAGACAACTCTGTTCCGCAGAGTAGCTGTTGACATTATAGTTGCGCAGGCACTTTGTTGACTCTAGAGAACCTCGGGCCAATTGCACATCCCTATGATGGCGACTTTGCATCCGTAAGTCATCCATAGCAACGTTCAATGCCAGTTTCTGCGTCTTCCATGGTGACTACGGGTAACTGGGAATCAGGGTTCCATTCCGTACAGGGACCCTGAGAAATGGCTACCACATGCAAGGAAGGCAGCAGGCGCGCAAATGACCCACTCCCGATGCGGGAAGGTAGTGTCAACAAATAACAATATAGGACTCTTTATTTATACTAAGTGACCCATAGGTTGAGGAGGCGGTGACCATGGCGGTGTAGGTGGAAGCGGCGGTGGAGGAGGAGGAGGTAGCCAACACTATTTTTTATTATTATTATTTAATTTAAATTTTTTTATTGGGGTAGCCCCAACAAGTCTGGTTCGATCCATGCCTGGTTCATTTTAATAAATGTGAGCTTGTCCATGTTAGCTGTGGACAGGTTCGGCTGCGCTTGTCTGTGATAACGCCCCCTGCCATGCTAAACACACGTTCAGACAATACACTGGCTGCAGGCCTATCAGTCAGTACATGTAGGAGTGTGAACACATACTGTTCCACCATGTTGCTGAAATGCTGCCTCCTGCTTAGACGTTCCATATCAGATAGTGGTGCTGGTTGTTGTGGAGTGCTGACAAAGCTTTTCCACATTTCGGACATGCTAATCCTGCCTTCTGAGGTGCTGGCGATGCCCCAGCTGCGTTGGCGACCTCTTCCTCCTCCTCTGCCTTCGCCTTGTGCTTCCATTGAGCCCCCGGTGTCAGTTGGGAATGCCCTCAGCAGCGCGTCTACCAGCATGCGCTTGTAGTAGCACATCTTCCGATCACACTCCAGTGAGGGAATTAAGGACGGCACGTTGTCCTTGTAACGGGGATCCAGCAGGGTGGCCACCCAGTAATCAGCACGAGTTAGAATGTGGGCAACTCGGCAGTTGGTGCGCAGGCACTGCAGCATGTAGTCGTTCATGTGTGCCAGGCTGCCCAGAGGCAAGGACAAGCTGTCCTCTGTGGGAGGTGTATCATCTGTGTCCTCCATATCCCCCCAGCCACGCTTCAGTGATGCCCACGAGCTGCATTCGGTGCCACCCTGCTGTGAACACGGTTCCTCCTCCTCCTCTTCATTATCCTCTTCCTCTTCATCCTCCAGAACTGTGCCCTGGCTGGACAATTGTGTACCTGGCCTATGCTGGTGCAGGAACCCACCATCCAAGCCACTTGTGAATGACTAGCCTGATAACCGTGGAAATGACCCCTCTTCCTCCTGTGCCACATCCTCTTCCATCATCACCCAAAGCGTTTTTTCAAGGAGACATATGTTGGTGGAGTACTCGAAACAGTGCAAAATGGCACACAGGTCTCGCATGGAGGCCCACTCATTGGTGGTGAAGTGGTGCTGTTTCGCAGAGCGAGTGACCCGTGCGTGCTGCAGCTGAAACTCCACTATCGTCTGCTGCTGCTCTCACAGTCTCTCCAGCATGTGCAAGGTGGAGTTCCACCTTGTGGGCACGTTGCATATGAGGCGGTGAGCGGGAAGGCTGAAGTTATGCTGCAGCGCAGACAGGCGAGCAGCAGCAGGGTGAGAACGCAGAAAGCGCGCACAGTCGGCCCACACTTTCTGCAGCAGCTCTGATATATCTGGGTAGTTTTTCAGGAATTTCTGCACTACCAAATTCAGCACATGTGCCAGGCAAGGGATGTGCGTCAAACCAGCTAGGCCCAGAGCTGCTACAAGATTTCGCCCATTATCGCACACCACCAGGTCGGGCTTGAGGCTCAGTAGCAACAACCACTCTGTTGTTCCATGCCCGTCCACAGCTCCTGCGTGGTGTGGGTTTTTTCCCCCAAACATATGAGTTTTAAAACAGCCTGCTGTCGTTTCCCCCTGGCTGTGCTGAAGTTGGTGGTGAAGGTGTTACGCTGACCGGATGAGGAGGTGGTAGAGGAGGAGGAAGCGGAGTAGGAGGCAACAGGAGGCAAAGAGAAATGCCCTGCAATCCTCGGTGGTGGAAGGACATGCGCCAAACTGTTATGTGGACCTTGCCACATATGGTGTTGCTCAGTGCACACCTGATTTTGTCCGCCCATTGGTTGTGCAGGGAAGGCATGGCTTGCCTGGAAAAGTAGTGGCGGCTGGGAACCATGTACTGTGGGACAGCCACCGCTATCAGGTTTTTAAAATGGTCAGTCTCCACCAGACGGAATGACAGCATTTCAAAGGCCACAAATTTTGAAATGCTGGCATTCAGGGCCAAGGATCGCGGGTGGGTAGGCGGGCACTTCCTCTTTCTCTCCAGTGTTTGGGAGATGGACAGCTGAATGCTTCCATGGGACAGTGTGGAGATGCTTGGGGACGGTGGCGGATGTGGTGGCATTGCTGCCACATCCTCTGTTTGCGGGGTGGCAGGTGCCACTGTGACTCCAGAGGTGGAGGAAGAGGCCAAGACAGCAGCAGAAGAGGAAGCAGGAGGAGCCTGAGACCTTTCTTGTTTTTTTAGGTGCTTACTCCACTGCATGCTTTGCATGTAGATGCCTGGTCATGCAGGTTGTGCTCAGGTTTAGCACGTTTATGCCTCGCTTTAAGCCTCTGATTGCACAGCGTGCAAACTACTAGTGTCTATCATCAGCACCTCGTCTGAAGAACTGCCACGCCAGGGAACTCCTTGGTGCTGGCTTTGGTGTACTCGGTCGCTGGGTGCGGTGGGCAGTAGCAGGCGTACTGTCTAGGGGGCGGCCGCTCCCCCTTTGCACCCTGCTCCCTCTTATGCTGTGCTGGTGCCTCTGTGCGACCACCACCTCTTCCTCCAAACTGCACACGTCACTCGCATGACCTTGATTCCATGTGGGGTCTAGGACCTCATCATCCTCAACATCATCTTCCACCCACTCCTCAACCCTGCCCTCCTTGCCGGTCTGCACACTGCAGAAAGCCACATCAGTTGGCAACTGTGTTTCGTCAGCATCAGAGACGTGCTGCGGTGGTCCTCGAATGTCCACATCCTGGCACATAAGTGGTTGTGCATCAGTGCACTCAATCTCTTCCACTTCTGAGGCAGGGCTAGGTGGATGGCCCACGGAAACCCCGCCAGCAAAGTCATCAAAAAGCATAAGAGACTGCTGCATGACTTGTGGCTCAGACTGCTTGGGAGAGGTGAAAGACAGATGGCCATGGGCTGCAGGTGCAAACTCTGAGCTTTCAGCAGGGGACCGGGTGGGAGACAATGTGAAGGAACTGGAGGCACTGTCAGCCACCCAATCTACTATTGCCTGTACTTGTTCTGGCCTCACCATTCGTAGAGCGGCATTCGGGCCTACCAAATAACGCTGAAGGTTCTGTTGCGTACTTGCACCTGAGGAAGGTGTTTTACTTGTGCGTGTAGCTGGCACAGATCGACCACGTCCTCTGCCTGCAACAGGAGCTCCACCAACACCACGACCAGGGCCACGTCCCTTATTTCACGCTCTCCTCATTCTTTGCGTTCACCCACCAAACTAACAGATGGTTTATTTCAGGCGACAATGTAACCGCCAATAGTCAACAATTTATTTTTTTTAAGTTTATTGGACTGCAAGAAATGCACCGCAGGCCGCAAATGTACTTTTTAGCACCAAAAAAATTTTAATTTTTCAAAGTGCGATGTAACCACAGTATTTGACGGTTCTATTTGACTCTCAGATATAAAGTGCAGGCCGCAAATGTACTTTTTAGCACCAAACAAATGTGAATTAGTCAAACTGCAGAATAGTCAAAACCTGTCTACTGACATCATCAGAAGTGGAGGCCTGATCCAATCACAGTGCTTCCCCATAGGATTGGCTGAGACTGACAAGGAGGCAGATCAGGGGCAGAGCCAGCATGCCCTGGCCAGTCAGCATCTCCTAATAGAGATGAATTAAATCAATTAATCTCTGAGGAAAGTTCAGTGTATGCATGCAGAGAGGGAGGAGACACTGAATGTTTGGATGCATTTTAGGCAGCCATGACCCAGGAAGGATCTCTAACAGCCATCTGAGGAGTGGCCAGTGAAATTATCACTAGGCTGTAATGTAAAAACTGCATTTTCTCTGAAAAGACAGTGTTTACAGCAAAAAGCCTGAAGGTAATGATTCTACTCACCAGAACAAATTCAAAAAGCTGTAGTTGTTCTGGTAACTATAGTGTCCTTTTAAGTTCCTCTCCCCCAGTCCGTGCTTGGCCACGCTACAAGTGGGTGAGGAGACTGATGAAGGGAGAGGAGGAGAGGGGTGATAGGGGAGAAATGAGACACATTGGGGGGAAATGGGGGAATGAGACACATTGTGGGGGGGTCTGGGGAAATGAGACACATTGGGGAGCTGGGGAATGAGGCACATTGGGGAGCTGGATGAATGTGACACGCTAGGGGAGCTGGATGAATGTGACAAATTGGGGGAGCTGGGGAAAGTGACAAATTGGGGGAGCTGGAGGAAAGTGACACATTGGGGGAGCTGTGGGAATGAAACACGTGGAGGGGCTTGATGGAGAAAATGAGACACATGGAATGGAGGGGCTGGGGGGAATGAGACACATGGCAGAGCTGTGGGGGGGGGGACACACACAAAGAGACATGGAGGCTGAGGGAGAAAGAGACCCACACACACAGACGTGTAGCCAAAAATCCTTCCACCAACCCTGATTGCACCCCAAAAAATAGTAGTAGTATCCTCTATCTTGCACCATCCTGCCTATCCTTGGTACTTAACGAATCTACTTGAACTTCAAACTCATGGGTAGGGAGTTTACCAACAGAGCCATATGGAATGAGCGAAACCTTACTTTGCTCTTGAGCTAGTAAGTGAATTTTAATTTGTTCCATTATCTCACCAATACAGTGTGTACTATATTGCTGTTTTTTACCTTCATATATACCACAGAGAGGACACCGCACCACCTATATCCTTTAAGTGGGGATTATACCACTCCACTCTATAAAATAAGAGCTATATACAGGGCTCCAATAAATGTGAGTGCATTTCCTATTTTGCGTGTTCATACCTGCCACTAGCAGTGTAACATACTACACTATATAGATTTATATAACTTTATTTTTACCCTGAAGTTGTTCTCCAGCACCTAGCACTGCTACGTGTGAAATCAGCTGGAAAACTATTTAATCCCTCAAGGCAAGACGGTATCTAGATACTCTTGCCCACATAATTTAAATTTACTGAAGTTGTTATGGAGGTGGAGATCTTTCTTTAAATGTTGTCAGCTACTTAGATGGACTATGTAATATACATTTAATATACATTTTCCATTAACATCATTGTTAATCTGTATCTACCAAATACTAAGACCCTATAAATGGGTGCATGTGACATATCTATTATTTTTAAAACTAAAGGTTCATAGGTGCCATGATTCTAAAAAACACATGATAAATATATAGCCCATAGAGATCAAAGATAAACACTTTGCAAATGACTCTGCTGTTAGACTTTCTGACATCACTTGTGGTTTTTGAAGGGGAGCATAAATGTGTAAACACACATTCATAACTAGCATTCAAAGAGGAACATCGAACTTGAGAATCAGCATTTACAGTTTGAGATTTTACTGTAAAGAAATAAAATGGATCCAATTCAATCGGTAAGAAATTTAAAAACTCAATTTTATTCACGTATATATGCATGTGTATACACACACAATATTATATGATTGTTATTATTGCTATTTGTATAAAACAGAAGAAGGCAGAACAGGTTAAGCCATCCAAATAAATTAGTAATATTTTGCATGGTGTGTCTGTGTGTGAATACTACGTTTGTGTGTTATGTGTCATAGTACGGGTGTGGTGTGATGGTTTTAAAAACAGATTATTGAAGCTTGAAAAAAAAATATGAATTGCAAACTGATAGGGGAAGCCCTGCATAAAAGGTTTTCAGCCTTTACTAATTTAGAAAGAATGCAGCGTCAGCGCTCATTCAGAGAGTTTAGTTTAGAGCAGACTTGGTAACATTTCAACAAAAGACACTACATGTGTTGAAATGTTGTCAGGTTTCATTATGTTGGCTTTTGGAATAAATTACATGTAATGCAAAAGCTTTGCTTTGCCTCTTCTTGCACCAAACAGAATAATCAGGTAAGTGTTTTTTCTCTGACTTACTTGTCTACGTCACATTGTTCAGGGCTGTACACATGTCACAATATGTAGGGTTGATAAGTGTCATTGAGTTGGTTCCTTTTAGTGACCAGGTAAAAATAACACATCATTAACATTCATAAAACAGAAACATCTTTAGAAATTTGCAGTTAGTCTTACCATTTTAGTTTTAAACATTGCTGTAACTATTAACCCTAGTGTCCACTAGACGTTGAGATTGTTTTAGTTTTGAACTGCAGTTTCATCACATTTAGGGCAATCGAGTGATCATTCGCATTTACAAACTTTAAGCCAAAAATTTAGCTAAATCGAGAAACAAATGAAACACATATTGGCCAGGGGCATGTTCGCTATTTTTTGTGATTCTGAATTCTGCTTGTGGAACCTCCCAACCACCCAAAAAAGAAAAAGATGATTGATGGGAAGAAAGATGATTGATGACTTTCTGGACGATCACAAAATATTGATTTAAGTGAGAAGTGATCATTTGAGGGAAACAAAGTAAGAGCAATAAAAAAAAAAAAAAAATTCTATCTATTATATATTTAATTAATATAGATTTTTTTTTTTCTTCTCCTCCTCTTTTTCTCTATATTAGTTACTTTTCCTTATTTGATCTGTGAACCAAATGACAGGAAAATGCACCTATCAGTGTACTATTTTGTATATATTTTGCGGTACACTTTTGGTTCGTCGGATTCTTTTTTCATTAATGAGATTTGGCCGAAGAATTACAATGGATATCAGTGAGTGACTTCTAAAGATCCACTGTAGATGTATGTATCGTAGTGAGCAAAAACCTGGAAGTAGGCTTGATTTTCTAGGAAATTTGGTGGCGTGTCACTATGATTGCGTAGAATCTTTACATTCATGTGGTTATAAATTTGGCAAAAAAGGTGAATCATATGCTTGGGTTTTGAGTAATATAACCACACTACTAGATAAAGCTGCATAGTGATCGACACAAAGTTTAATTTATAGATGTTGAAGATGCTTGTACTACATGCTTATAAACCATGACTGGCAGTAACATTTGTTGTCCAAACAAGATCTGTATCATATGATTTAGTAGTTATATTAATGAGTTCACATATTATTATTATTATTTTATTATTATTTATATAGCGCCATATTCAGATAACATTTTGATGATCGTATATTCTGAAATAAAAATGAAATGTCAGGGTCTAGTCACGCACCAAGATATGAATAGGAGTTGACAGATCTGATGTTATATTTTGACATTGTTTTTATATATAAAAAAAAGGCATTGTAGAAGTAATCTGCACTTTGTTTGAAATACTAGTTTCTGACACAATCTGAAATATCTTGTTGAAAGGCATCCTCAAATTGACACCTTCACAATAGTCAATAGCATCAACTTTATGTATGTGCACAGCTGGGGCACAACAACTCTTGGGTACATTATTTAAACAGGGGGGTAGAAGTGACTCAAGAATAATAACACATACATAGCTTAAATGGAAAATACTGTACTTGAAAAAAAAAATTGTATTCTGTAAGAACTAAAGCTATTTACTGTGTTTCACAGCTGCCTAATGTTTTGAGCATTTTTGAAAATTACCTTTGTCAGGAACATTGCTAATTTCCAGAAACACCTGGAAACACCTTCAGCCAAAAGGAAAACTCAATGACCTCTATACTGACAGGGAGGTAGAGAAGTAGGGATATGTCAGGAAATATAAACAGGGAGGAACCACAAATGGTGCAAATAAAATGAACACCATAAAAGATAACTCAGATGCACTCACAGGGTAAGGTAAACTAGGCAGAATATATAAAAAAAAATAATGTATGTACTTGTTAGGGAAAAAGAGAAAAACATAGTGCAAAATAATCCCATTTCTCCTGGACTCCATTTAAACTGCTCCAGTCTGATAATGACTCCTTTATGCATATTCTAATTTTAGAAAAGCCTTTTGTTTTTGTGTGGTGTGACTCAGTCAGTCACTGTTCTTATATTAAACCACACTGACTGATGATCACTGGATCCTAAAAATTCACCTACAGCAATATCTGATACCAAATCTCCATTTGTTAACACTAAATCTAGTATGGCCTCTTTACGAGTTGGCTCCTCAACGACTTGTTTTAGAGACAATCTCAGTAGGGAGTTTAGAATATGTGTGCTCCTGGCACAAGCAGCTATTTTGGTTTTCCAGTTTACATCAGGAAGATTAAAGTCACCCATGATGATAACTAAAATGACAATGAAGGGGGAAGTTATTTCCTCAACTAGTAAATGATCTAATTCTTATATTTGTCCTGTAGGCCTATAAATCACACCTACAAGAGTTACTGTGTGATTACTAAATTGTAACGTAACTCAAACGTACTCTACGTTCGCTTCTTTTATTAGACTAGATTTTATGCTGTCCTTCACATATGGGCCACCTATCCCCCTTTCTTGCCTTCTCTTCATTTTCTATATAAGGAATACCCTGGTATTGCTATGTCCCAGTCATTTTTCTCATTATACCATGTCTCAGTAACAGCGACTAAATCTACATTATCAGTTGCCATTATTGCCACAAGTTCATGGATCTTATTCCCTAAACTGCGAGCATTTCTAGACATGACTCTAAGCTTATCATTTTTTTAACACACTTGCTACATGCACCTTCTCTACTTGTTTTGATGATGTGGCTGCAAAGTAGTTGACACACCCTTAGTTAAAACAAACCCTAGTGCAAAACAAAATTGTTTTTGAGGCAGTCGTTTCTGTGTAGCATGTATCTATCTATCTACCTACCTACCTCCTTACCGACCTTGCATTCTAACTGTCTGACATTATGTCTGCCTGTCTAGAATCTGTCTGTACATCTGCCCATCTAAAATATATTCTACCTATTATTTTTTAGATTATAATAGGTACACAATATTATCTGTGATGCACAATAACTGACCCAGTGCAGGGGCTTCTAAGTGACCCTAGCTCATACCGGTCTCACTCTGCCCGAGGTTATTGTGATATATTATGTTGTCTCTGTTTATGCTTATGACTGGAAATAGAATTGTCATGTGAGGGCTAAATTAAACATTTGTGGAGGAGGGTAGCCCCCACTTATCCCAGGCAGACTGGGGAGAATTGCAACACGATATATGTCTAGTCACTGTCCTGATATTAGGAAAAATGCATAGAATATAGACTGTACATAATAGGAATTAGTGCATTGATGATGTTATCCAATGCGCATCGTATTTTGAGTTTTGAAAACGTAAACATATATAATAAAATTATGATATATGAGTTAGAGTGTAATCTATACCTAATCGTATACATTGATCTATACAGGAATCCACGCAGAGCCCAATACTCATCATGCTGAGGGTTCTTTCAGGTCTCTCTTTCATCTTTTGTCTTTTACAAGGCTTTTCGCTTTCATTAGAGTCATGTCTGGTGACATCACTGACCAAGTCAATGGACTGTGAATGAACACAGGTGTTCAGCCACAGTAACTCAACAAGTTCAGTGACAATTCACACTTAATTTAAATGCTGCACATCTAACCAGTGAACTTGAGATTTTTAATGTTAATCTCCAACTAGCAAAGCAGCACCGGCTGGGAAAACTTGCATGAAAGAATTATTCTGCCATGGGAGGTTTGGGTGCATTGACCAAAACAAAATAATGTTATCGTTAGGACAGGAAGATGATTAAAGAGTTGCAGACTTAGAAGGAACACTTCAATTAAAATAAAATAAAATCAATAAGCACAATAAAACAACAGAGAGTGGCAACAAAATATACATCTGCATAATATGTGTATATATGAATTGCTAAAATAAATAAATACAATTTGACATTAAGATGTATGTTTATGTAAAGTTTCGGTAATGTGTCATAAAACCAGAATTTACATTATGTCCTTCATGTACGGTGCTGAAATATGTTATAAATTTAATTTCAAATGTTTTCAATTTGTGATACTCTTTAGAATTCCTTTTAAGCAAATGTTCAAACTGGTTTGAAAAGAAGCACAGATCACTAGCAACATTTTCCATTGTAAGAAAATTATTATCTCATATTGACTCCAAATTTAGAGCCTACTTTCAGCTACCCACATCTCACTATATAGTATGCTGAGAATCTCTGCCACCGAGTGTCAGCTGTTCGGTGCCCAGGGTTACTCTCATGTAAATCTAGTGCCTGAGCAAACATCAACCAAAGCTTGTTCCTTGTTAAAAGACCACTATAAGTACACAGACCACTTCAGCTCAATGAAGTGGTCTGGGTGCCAGGTCCATCTAGGGTTGACCCTGCAGTTGTAAACATAGGTGTTTCAGAGACACTGCTATGTTTACAATAGGTTTAATCCAGCCTCTAGTGGCTGTCTCATTGACCTCCGCTAGAGGCGCTTCCGCGCTTCGCACTGTGATAATTACAGTGAGAAGACGCTGACGTTCATAGAAAACCATTGAGAAATGCTTTCCTATGGATTGATTGAATGCGTGCGCGACTCTTGCCGCGCATGCGGCGGATGACATTGGAAGAGGGAGGAGAGTCTCCAGCACCGAGGGAGCCCGGCACTTGAGAAAGGTAAGCGTTTAATCCCTCCCCCCCTTCTGCCTGGCAGGAGTGGGACCCTGAGGGTGGATCTAAATGTTGTTACAATAAAGTCTGCTTTATCAGTGTGCTTGGGAATTTGATTCTAATGAGTGTGTATATGTGAGTGTGTCAGTGACTGAATGTGTGTGTAAGTGACATTGTTTGCATGTCAGTGAGAGTGTGCATGTGTCAGTAAGCGTTTCAATGTGTGCAGAGAGACAGATAGACAGACAGACAGATGTAATATGCATTCATTGTAAAATACTTAGATATACCTGTAAACTCATCTCACTGCAGTGCCGCCTTGTCCACAGCTTTGTGGGAGTTACGCTTCTGTACCACCTACGACCTGTCCACTCGCACTGAGTCTGCTTTTATTTGCTCTGCTTGGAAAAACTTCCCCGAGCACAACAAACCTCCACCAGGACTCCAAAACGCTGACTTCATTGTCAGCATGCATGCTTCTGAATGTCCTAGACAGCGCTAGAATCATTGGCTAGCCTCCACATTAAAGACAAAATCCAAAGTAAATAGTGGACTTCAATATAAACAAAACAGCTTTATTGTTTACAGCTGTGCAGCAGTTACAATTCCGTCCCATTGCCAAGCTTTCCTTAATATGACAAGGTAATGGGACTGAAACATTGACTATCTGCCTGCTTGGCTGACATCATCAGAAGTGGTGTTCTGAGCCAATAACAATGCTTTCACATAGGAAACATTGAATTGGCTGAGATTATCAAGGAGACAGATCGGGGCAAAGCCAAACACAACCCTGGCCAAACAGCATCTCCTCATAGAAATGCATTGAATCAATGCATCTCCATGTGGAAAATGCAGTGTCTCAATGCAGTGGGAGGAGACACTGAATATCAGGCACACTGTGCAGCACTGACCCAGGAAGCACCTCTAGCAGCTATCTGAGGCAAGTGTTTACTGCAAAAAGCCTGCAGGGAATAATTATACTAACCAGAACAAATACAAAAAGGTGTAGTTTTACTGGTGACTATAGTGTCCCTTTACGTCTCAGCCTGGCCCTGCACTGCACAGACAATACTGAGATCGTTGACCGCTCTAACTAAAACCGGTCAGTACCTGATAAAGCAGTAATAGCACTAAAGTAGACTACTGAATTACAGATTAAATAGTTTACATTAATATGAAGTTGTAATGGTGGCCGGAATGTCCCTTTAATGCACGGTCTGGTTTTCTGACACTTTACCAAAATTGTACGGTCTTCTATTCCTTTCCCAATAGCTGAGCATAAGTGATTATAAGATGCAGTTAGGAGATAGAGCAGTAGTGTAGATGAATGCAGCTTCCAAGATGTTTCTCCCCAGCAAGTAGAATATTCCCCAACCATGAGCCTAGACTTCATGAAGGGTGTAACAGGAATGATTTTTATTGAGGCCACACTGGCTTTTATGAAAATCCTCCTGCAAGAGGACCTCCCACAGTAAACAAAGACAATAACCAATCAACATACAGATTTACAGTAACCCACACCCTCTCTCTGCCTGTGAGTTATTGAGATAAGTTAAGGAATAACTCAATTATCTCCAGGCAGAGGGCACACAATTTTCCCAAAAATTAGAACACCCCTTTCCACACAAGCTATCCCCACAAATTACAAATACATATCCCCTAATAGCCCCGGTCTGGGGGACCAACATATCCAAATTTCACCCAGATCCGTTCAGGGGTTCTCAAAAAGTATGGAAGTCATAAGTCACCGACCACACACAAGGCTCCTGCCCAAAACAGTTCCACGAATTCAGCGTGTGCGGTCGGTAAATTCAGTAAAAGGCATAAAAACGAATAAAGTCCCGAATGGATCCTCCTGGCTCATAGGAGAGATTGCTCACCTTGTTCGTATGAACCAAACTACCGAATGGGGCTCTCCTGGCTGTTGGGCAACTAAAGGAAGCAGGTGTTCGGTAGTTTCAGCGGTGGTTCGGGAGGTCGAGTGTCCGATTTTAGTTCCAGACACTCGACGACCAAGTCCCGCTGCCTCCTTTTGTGCAAACAAGATGGCCGCCGTTTTCTGTTCCACGTGGCAATCAGCTATACGAACAGCGGCCGCCCAGAGAATGCGTAATAAAAGGTTCTTTTGAAGTTAATGAGCCAGGAGGGTGGTCGGTGTTCGGTAGTTTTAAACTGCCGAACCAATAAATCCAAAATGAATGAAATGTTGCAGAAAAGCACGAATGCAGAAGAAAATACCGAACTCAGTCTATTTTCTTCACAGCCGATATGTATCTTTTATTTATTTTTATTTTACTTACTTCACCTACAATATGTATATTTCAGCAATTAAACATAGAATGTGACGGCAGATAAGAACCATTCGCCCCACCTAGTCTACCCAATTTTTATAAATACTTTCATTAGTCCCTAGCCTTATCTTATGGTTAGGATAGCCTTATGCCTATCCCACACATGCTTAAAAGACTACTATAGGCACCCAGACCATTTCAGTTTAATGAAGTGGTCTGGGTGCCAGGTCCAGCTAGGTTTAACCCTTTTTTCTATAAACATAGTTTCAGAGAAACTACTATGTTTATGTTAGGGTTAATCCAGCCTCTAGTGGCTGTCTCTTGACAGCCGCTAGAGGCGCTTGCGTGCTTCTCACTGTGAAAATCACAGTGAGAAGACGCCAGCGTCCATAAGAAAAGCATTGTAAATGCTTTCCTATGAGACTGGCTGAATGCGCGCGCAGCTCCTGCCGCGCATGCGCATTCAGCCGAAGAGGAGGAGGAGGAGAGCTCCCCGCCCAGCACTGGAGAAAGAGGTAAGTTTAACTCCTTCCTCTCCATCCAGCCCGGCGGGAGGGGGACCCGTCAGGGCACTATAGTGTCAGGAAAACGAGTATGTTGACAGCCGCTAGAGGCGCTTGCGTGCTTCTCACTGTGAAAATCACAGTGAGAAGACGCCAGCGTCCATAAGAAAGCATTGTAAATGCTTTCCTATGAGACTGGCTGAATGCGCGTGCAGCTCCTGCCGCGCATGCGCATTCAGCCGAAGAGGAGGAGGAGAGCTCCCCGCCCGGCGCTGGAGAAAGAGGTAAGTTTAACTCCTTCCTCTCCATCCAGCCCGGCGGGAGGTGGACCCTGAGGGTGGGGGCACCGTCAGGGCACTATAGTGCCAGGAAAACGAGTATGTTTTCCTGGCACTATAGTGGTCCTTTAAACGCCTTTACTGTGTTAACCTCTACCACTTCTACCACTTCAGCTGGAAGGCTATTCCATGCATCCACTACCCTGTCAGTAAAGTAATACTTCCTGATATTATTTCTAAACCTTTGCCCCTCTAATTTAAGACTATGTCCCCTTGTTGTGGTAGTTTTTCTTCTTTTAAATATAGTCTCCTCCTTTACTGTGTTTATTCCCTTTCTGTATTCAAATGTTTCTATCATATCCCCCCTGTCTCGTCTTTCCTCAAAGCTATACATGTTAAGATCCTTTAACCTTTCCTGGTAAGTTTTATCCTGCTATCCATGAACCAGTTTAGTAGCCCTTCTCTGAACTCTCTCTAAAGTATCAATATCCTTCTGGAGAGGACTACCCACTTTTCTACAGTCTATAGAATCAGGAGTTATTTAATTTAAGTTTTCAAAAAATTAAGGGGCGCCCACTTACTTCTTCCTTTCATTTTTTTTGAAAACACCCCCTTTTAAAAATTAAATTACTTTTTCTCTCCCTTTTTTTCAAATGCCTTTCACTGTAGTGATTTTGATGTGTCTTGCTGTGTCTTGGGGTGGTAGCTATCTCCACAGTTGAAGTTGTGGATAGGACACTTTTCTTTCCCATAATGATGGTCAATCATGCTTCAGACTGTATGTGTGGGTGTCAGGACTCCTGAGTCATCCAGGAGTTATACGGCTGTAAAATTGTATTCTGTGCCATTCCTGAATACATTTTGATCCACAGCATCATTTTCTAACCACTTCCACTGTGCAGCTCCAGCCCTGCGCCCTATGTAATACTAGGCATCAATTATCTGTCCTACTGATGTACAGCACCCTTTAAATACTCTCAGTGACACAGCATGTCATTCTGGCAGTAATATTGACACAGAACGCTTGACAAATTATGCCTCTTATACTGCTATTTACGTGTTGTTTTTTGATGCCAAAAGATGAGTAGGTTGTCAATTGCCTATGTCCACTCATGTTTTCTTAGAAAAACAAGAGAAAGTCTTTCAGTGTGGGAAAAAAACAGTGCCCTATCATCCTCTCTCAACTGTGTCTACGGAGGTAACAGACATCGCAAGACTCAATCAGGCAGGGCAAAACTACATCAATTAAAGACATATTAGAAAACTGTAAGCAACAGCAGGAAAAAATTTAATTATATATATATATATATATATATTTATTTTTATTATTTTTTTAGATCAGGTAGGTGAACAATAGGATGACAACAAGCATCACCACCACAATATTTTTTTTTCTAGAAAGTAAAAAAACAAAAACAAAAAAAACCCTGTCACATTCAGTGTAGGCAGGATTCACCTGCACAGTAAGCACACTGTGTATATTACTGGAGGAAGAAGCTTGCAATCCAAATCCATCTCTTACTAGAAAGAAAATAAATAATAAATCACAAATCAGTCAAAACAGCTCTAAATAGGTGAATCAAAGTGAGTTTATGTGGCACTGGCAACGAGACAAGAGGATATTATTTTCAATTTATTTTTTAATTCACCAGATGACCAGACTGTTCCCATCTAACCTGGTTCTCTTTACTGCGGTCACTATCCGCAACATCCCCCTGCTTTGCCTAAGGGTGGTGATGGTGGTAATAGTGAAGGTAGGTTACAATGACTGGGTAGAATTAGACACATTACCAGTGGACCTGCTGCCTGCTAATTTCTTGTTCTGCTCCTTGCCTCAGTAATATGTATCTGTGGTATCTTTGCATGTTTGATTCATACCAGCACTAGTGAGATGACCCTTCACTCTCCCTCTACTCACTTCCTTGTCACACAATTTGCAGTTTGCAAGTTGGCCTTTTTTGAGGCAGTCAAAGTAGTTTCAAAGCTCAGGAAAGTCCATGCAGAGGGCGGCGACACTGAATGGCAGTACTACACACTGTACAGAACTGCCCCAGGAAGCACCGCTAGTAGCCATCTGAGGAGTGGCCAGTTGAGGTATCACTAGACTGTACTGTAAACACTGCATTTTCTCTGAAAAGACAGTGTTTACTGCAAAAAGCCTGAAGGGAATGATTATACTCACCAGAACAAATACACCAAGCTGTAGTTGTTCAGGTGGCTATAGTGTTCTTTAAGATTTACAGGGCTGGGATAATCAATATTTTATGGGTTCACAAAGAGGGAAAGGAACTAGGGATGGGTGCATATAGCATTGTGGAATATGTAAATGTACATATTTTGCATATATATAGATTCCAATTGGTGACAAAAAGCTGGTAATTACATCTGAATTAAGCAGTGTTTACTGCAAAAAAAACTTGAAGGGAATGATTCTACTCACCAGAACAAATATAATAAGTTGTAGTTGTTCTGGTGACTATAGTGTCCATTTAAGTCATTGGCAAGATGCAGTACTCTCAACCCTTTGACTTGCCTCTGTTGTAGATGAAGGTTAATTACATTGTGGCATTGGAACCCCATACTAGCCAGCACACTAGCACTTGGTTGATTAATGCTAATGGAAATGTTTACTTACCGGTACTGGAGATGGTGATGGTAAGATTGCTAGTAAGTGAACTATTTGTGCCAGTGGTAGCAAGTGCAGCTGATGCCTCCGTTGGATGAGGTGATTCTACCGCAGATACAGGTGGACTTGGAGATGGTGGAGAATAATTAGGAATCGAGTGCACACTAGCTGCTGGAGAAAATACCAGGTTACTGCCAGAGATAAAAATTTCCTGTTTGCAGTGGTTGGGGAAAAATAATTGTCATCACTGGAATCATCACTGCCACCATCAAAACAACAAGACATTAGGGAACCCTACTTTGGTACTCTGAGATAAGTTACCACTAACGACTGCAATACCCATGGTACATAAGAGACTTTTCATAAGTAATAGTTCTTCTTCTGGTTCGAGCTGCCTTGATCAGAGGTTAAAGATTGTATATATACAATTTTCTTTTTCTCTGTGTGCAGCCTCTCATATTGTGTATTAGCTCTGTTGGCACTAGACCCAGACTGGTCTATTTTATAACCATATTCACAGGTGAGTTGGTGATCGAAAGGAGCCTTTCCTAGCACCAGTGCTTAGCGCTGGCTGAGGATGATTGCTCCGGCAATCCATCTTTGTAAGCGAGCAACTGATCGGTTACTGTGCGTTCCAGCTGTTGCTTAGCGACGGTGGAATGCAAACAGCAGTGGAAAGAGCCTGGTTTTCGGCAGCTTGGGCGGACCGGCTTTAATTTTGTGGATTTTTTGGCGGGCACTACCTCTAACTCACATGCGAAGGATAAGCACATGATTGTTCTGTGTATTTATATAAGCACTGTTATGTCTGTCATCCTGAAGAAGGCTCCTGAGAGTAGCCAAAACGTTGATGTGGACTTTTTATTTCTTTATATGAATTAAAAGTTATATTTTATTTTATCTGAAAAACCCTGGAGTGCTGTCCGTTCATTGGAATATTTACATCTTTTTGATGGATTAGAGCTTTACTATTACCAGGAGTGCAAGGATTTTTTTATTTTGTATATATATATATATATATATATATATATATATATATATATATATATATATATATATATATATATATATATACACATACATACATACACACACACACACACACACACACACACACACACTCTCTCACTCACTCACTCATGGGAGTGAGTCAGGACTTTTGCCCCATGCTGTAACCTGCAGTATTTCAGCATGCAAAAATACATGCTGTTCAGCAGTAAGTAAGTAGAGGTCACGAATACTAGATTTAGCTACACTGAACGGACTTGTCCAGTTACCAAGGTGATGACCTCTGGTGATGCCAGGATGCCGGACGCAGTGTGGCGATTCAATCGGGGTAAACTTTCAACCCTGGCAGGCTCCTGCGCCGGTGATCCCAGACTGAATCCTTACACTAATTGGTAAGTTAATGTTCTGGTGGTAGGTATATAAGATTCTCTTTTACTGTATTAGCTCACCCTGATGAAAGTTTGAAGCGCAAAGTGAAACGTTGATCTTTTAAAACTTTGAGCAATAAAAGCTAAGTTTTAGGTCATTACCCTGAAATCCTTAGAGTGCTATCTATTTCTATATGGATATAGATGTACAGGTGATACTCGAAAAATTAGAATATTGTGCAAAAGTTCTTTTATTTCAGTAATGCAACGTAAAAGGGGAAACTAATATATGAGATAGATACATTACATGCAAAGCAAGATAGTTCAAGCCGTGATTTGTCATAAGTGCGATGATTACAGCTTACAGCTCATGAAAACCCCAAATCCACAGTCTCAGTAAATTAGAATATTGTGAAAAGGTGCAATAGTCTAGGTTCACAGTGTCCCACTCTAATCAGCTAAATAAGCCATAACACCTGCAAGGGGTTTCTGAGCCTTTAAATGGTCTCTTAGTCTGGTTCAGTAGGAAACACAATCGTGGGGACGACTGCTGACCTGACAGTTGTGCAGAAAACCATCATTGACACCCTCCATAAGGAGGGAAAGCCTCAAAAGGTAATTGCGAAGGAAGTTGGATGTTCCCAAAGTTCTGTATCAAAGCACATTAATAGAAAGTTATGTGGAAGGGAAAAGTGTGGAAGAAAAAGGTGCACAAGCAGCAGGGATGACTGCAGCCTGGAGAGAATTGTCAAGAAAAGGCCATTCAAATGTGTTGGGGACTTTCACAAGGAGTGGACTGAGGCTGGAGTCAGTGCATTAAGAGCCACCACACACAGACACATCCTGGACATAGGATTCAGATGTCGTATTCCTCTTGTCAAGCCACTCCTGAACAACAAACAACGTCAGAAGCGTCTTACCTGGGCTAAAGAAAAACAGACCTGGTCTGTTGCTCAGTGGTCCAAAGTCCTCATTTCTGATGAGAGCAACTTTTGCATCTCATTTGGAAACCAAGGACCCAGAGTCTGGA
Source organism: Pelobates cultripes (assembly GCA_933207985.1). Taxonomy (NCBI): domain Eukaryota; kingdom Metazoa; phylum Chordata; class Amphibia; order Anura; family Pelobatidae; genus Pelobates; species Pelobates cultripes. The sequence goes on from OW240917.1 coordinate 211,308,237, forward strand.
GGAAGAATGGAGAGGCACACACTGCTAGATGCTTGAAGTCCAGTGTAAAATGTCCACAGTCTGTGGTGATTTGGGGAGCCATGTCATCTGCTGGTGTTGGTCCACTGTGCTTCATTAAGTCCAGGGTCAACACAGCCGTCGACCAGGAGATTTTGGAGCACTTCATGTTTCCTTCCGCAGACGAGCCTTATGGGGATGCTGACTTTATTTTCCAGCAGGACTTGGCACCTGCCTACACTGCCAAAAGCACCAAAGCCTGGTTCAATGACCATGGGATTACTGTGCTTGATTGGTCAGCAAACTCGCCTGGCCTGAACCCCATAGACAATCTATGGGGCATTGTCAAGAGAAAGATGAGAGACATGAGACCGAACAATGCAGAAGAGCTGAAGGCCGCTATTGAAGGATCCTGGTCTTCCATAACACCTCAGCAGTGCCACAGGCTGATAGCTTCCATGCCACGCTGCATTGAGGCAGTAATTGCTGCAAAAGGGGCCCAAACCAAGTACTGAGTCCATATGCATGCTTATACTTTTCAGAGGTCCGATATTGTTCTATGTATACTCCTTGTTTTATTGATTGCATGTAATATTCTAATTTACGGAGATTGTGGATTTGGGGTTTTCATGAGCTGCATGCCATAATCATCGCACTTATGACAAATCATGGCTTGAACTATCTTGCTTTGCATGTAATGCGTCTATCTCATATATTAGTTTCCCCTTTTACGTTGCATTACTGAAATAAATTAACTTTTGCACGATTTTTAGAGTATCACCTGTGTATATACACATACACACACACATATATATATATATATATATATACACACATACATATACACACACACACACACACACACTCTTCTACTTTCCATCTCCCCTTTTTCTGGACCTAGCAATGTCACTCTGAATCAAGAACTGAACGTTTGGACATGCGCAGTTTAGAAATCGGCAGTTTTCCCAAAAACGCATCTCCAAGTCTAATAATGACATGAATTTAACGCATTTGGAGAATTTGTAGGTCAGCAAAATAAACCTATATAACTATATATACAAAAAAAAAAAACAGATTCAATATTCACAGTGTTCATGCAAAATTCAATACAGTAAGCACTACATGTATTAGTTGATTATCGGTTTATCATTAAACAATGAATGCCTTTAAAATGTGTCGGGAAAAAAAAAATCACTCAAAAGTTTGTTTCCATCAACCGAAGATTTATATCGAGGGTGTTAGACATAAATGACAGCATCATATTAACAAATAGTAGAACCATCACTAACACACTGATACTTAAACAATACATTCTGCAGGTGTTTTTACACAAAGTGAGTCATAAAACAACACTTTCGGGATATATGTGTCAGTATTTACATTTTGAGGAAACCACATATCATACACAGTAAGCAGTGTGAAATACACAATTCATTTGTTCACATCTTTCTTATAGATTAACAGATTTAAGAATATTAAATAAACATGAAAAAAATCTAGTAAGGGACTTTTTCGATTTCCACTGTAGTTTCCAGTTTTGTGAATGTATCTCCGGATTGCTTAATCCCTTAACCCCTTAAGGACACAGCTTCAGAAGCTTGACTTACGCTTAATGACACAAGCAATTTTTGCATTTTCTTGCTGTTTGCGTTCAACTGCAATTTGCATCTCTCTCATTTATTGCACCTACACATATTATATACTGTTTTTTAAAGGACAGAAAGGGCTTTAATTTGATATAACATATATATATATATAAATGCTTACTTATTATAAAAAAAATACAGAAAAATGCAAAAAAAAAGAAAAATATTGGTTTTTTTTTACAGTTTTTGCAATAATAATGTGTGCATAATTAGTGCAGGTTAAGGAAAGTAATTAAAAATAAATTTATTTATTTGTTCTGATTTACAGAATATATAATGTGTCTGGGATTTTAAGTTTTTTTTTGGTAGTTACAGGTCACAAAGCATAAGGAGTAAAATAAAATTTTAATGTGGAGCGATTTTAGAATTTGGTATGTTTGTCTTGTAAGCTTAATAGCCATAAAAGAAAACAAAATTGCCACACAAAAGTATATATTTATATAAAGTAGACATCACGGGCTATTTACCTAAGGTTGTTTTGACACTTTCTACGCAGCCATTTCACCGCCAACCTCTGCTAAATATTGGAGTAAAATTGTGTTCTTTTTGGTTTTTGGCACACAAACTTATAACAGAGAAATTCTCGTGTATATTTTGTAAAGTTGGTGTGTGCTATTCCCGTACAAAGTTTTATTTTGTGTTCAGTTACATCTGCTGAGTAAAATGACACCCCCATTGTATGTCTTTTGCACTATTTCGTGAAGTTACAGTGCCATACAGGATAGCTGTCCTTTTCAGTATTCACAGTAGAATTTTGAGAGATGGATTTAATGAGCCTTAGCTTCCATTTGGGGTATTATAACAGTTTGACTGTTCAAAAAACCCCCACAAAGGCCTACCATTTCTTAAAGTAGACACCCCAGGGTGTTTCAAAAGGTATAGTTTGAACCTTAGCGTGGGATCATTTTTCCGCTAGCTTGTACCAGATGTAGTGGTAATAAGTGTTTTTTCTGCCTTTTTGACATACAAAGTGAGTTTGCACAGTATATTTTGTAAACCTTATGTGTGCTACGACTGTATAATACTTCATATGTTGCTCAGCTATGTCGACTGAGTACAGCAATACCCCCGTATGTACCTTTGCCAGGTATGTGTGGACATCGGAGGGGCACATTTGGGACACAGCCATTCCAGTTTTTTCAAACTTTGAATTTTTATGCTGTGCCTATGTCCCATTTTAGAGTATTTTACCAGGCTATATAATCCAAATTCCCCATAAAGCCATACCATTTCTTAAAGAAGACATCCCAGGGTATTTCAAAAGGCATATTTTGAATCTTAGTGTGGGATCATTTTTCCGCTAGCTTGTACCAAGTGTAGTGGTAATAAGCATTTTTTCTGCCTTTTTGACATACAAAGTGAGTTTGCGCAGCATATTTTGCAAACCTTATGTGTACTATGACTGTATAATACTTCATATGTTGCTTAGCTATGTCGGCTGAGTACAGCAATACCCCCGTATGTACCTTTGCCAGGTATATGTGGATGTTGAAGGGGTGCATTTGAGACGCAGCCATTCAGTTTTTTTCTAACTTTGAAGTTTTACGCTGTGTCCATGTTCCAATTTGGAGTAGTTTAGACGGTTGGTTATTGAAACTTCCCCACAAACACATACTATTTATTAAAGAATATACCCTGGGGTAATTCAAAAGGCATATTTAGAACCTTGGCGTGGGATAATTTTTTCTCTAGTTTGTTCCAGGTGTAGTGGTAATGAGCGTTTTTAAAATGTATTTTTTTACTTTTTATAACTTTTTTACTTTTAAAAACTAGTTTTTAAACTTTTGTTTTGCTTATAAATTTTTTTTAAACTTTCCTAAACTTTCTTAAAACTTTTTTACAGATTTAATATTTTTCTAAGCTTTTTTTTTTACCGTTAACCCCTAACTAGCAGTACGCAGCAGTAACAGTAAATTCCCCATTTTCCCATAACTCCCACCCACCCCAGCTAGCAAAATATATAGTTATAAAATATTTAAATTAATTAATTAAATAAATTGAACCCCTGAGGGTTAAAAAAAATAAAAATAAAAGTTAATCCTCAGGGGTTAAAAAAAATTAGATCACAGTATAATACTGTGATCTCTATTTGATCGCTGTAGGCAGTGATCGACTGGCAGGGAAGGGGTTAATTTTTATTTGGACTAGGTAAAGTGTGTGTTTTTTTTGTTTTTTTTACTTAAATGTTGTTAAAACATTTTTTTAAGCTTAATTTTTAACTTTTTAAAGTTTATTTTAAAACTTTTTTTTAACGTTAACCCCTAGTTAGCCTAACGCCAAATCTAGCTATCTAAATATATAATTTAAAAATAATTTAATTAATTAATTTAACCCCTGAGGGTTAAAAAAAAAAAAGAATTAACCCTCAGGGATTAAAAAAAAAAAAATCAGATCATAGTAAAATGTAATCCCTGCCAATTGATCACTGTGGTCAGTGATCAATTGGCAGGGAATGGGTTAATTTTTTATTAAAATGGGTAAGGGGGGGGACACTTTAAATTAACTTTATTTTTTTTTCCAGCAGGGGGCAGGATCATCACTGATCCGGCTCCCTGCACTTCACACAGAATCCGGAAGTGCAGGGAGCCGGTAGGTGAGTATACAGAGCACATGTGCTCGCTCAGACTTGCGGTCAGAGCAAGCACATGTGCTGGGCAGCCTGACCGGGTGCTCCCGGTATGCCTCTAATGCAGAGGCATACCGGGAGCACCATTAACCCCGCGATCGCCGCGATCCGGGGTTAATTTTACCGCGTGGCGGACGAGGTCCGTCACCCATCGTTAAGGGTCTCCCCTCTGTGACGGACCTCGTCCGTCACCCGTCCTGAAGGGGTTAAAGGACCACTATAGTGCCAGGAAAACATACTTGTTTTCCTGGCACTATAGTGCCCTGAGGGTGCCCCCACCCTCAGGGTCCCCCGCCCGGCTCTGGAAAGGGGAAAGGGGTAAAAACTTACCTTTTTCTAGCGCCGGGCGGGGAGCTCTCAGCCTCCTCCTCTCCGCCCATTCGGCTGGCTGCGCGCGCATTCAGCCGGTCACATAGGAAAGCATTTACAATGCTTTCCTATGGACGCTTGCGTGCTCTCACTGTGATTTTCACAGTGAGAATCACGTAAGCGCCTCTAGCGGCTGTCAATGAGACAGCCACTAGAGGAATTGGAGGATGGATTAACCCATTTATAAACATGGCAGTTTCTCTGAAACTGCCATGTTTATAAAAAAGGGGGTTAATCCTAGCTGGACCTGGCACCCAGAACACTTCATTAAGCTGAAGTGGTCTGGGTGCCTAGAATGGTCCTTTAAGAACCGAGGCTTTTTTGAGCTGCAAAGCATTCACGAGCAAGGCCTTTGTGGCTATTTTGCCATGTGTTAATTCTACCACAGATTCACCCTTTCTGGTTAAGTGCACATATACAGCTCATTCATTTTTTTATTTTATTTTTTTAAGAAATAATGTTTTCATTTGATATCTTATTTGTATACATAATAAAACATATAACATTATATTAATAAAATATGGGGTGGGGGGAAAGACAAATGGAAAAAATATGTTTTTTTTGCATTTATTGTAATTTCTGCACAAAACTGCAACTAAAGAAAAATAACTCAATATAGAAATTTAAAACAGTCTTCAGGGCGGAGCCTGACTCTCTACCTGACAAGACCTGTCCTGTTTGAGCTTTGTTTTTCTGCAGTATTTGCTTCATGTTTGGGGGAATTCCCCTGAACATAGACCAGTTCACTAACGCATGGAATCCTGTAAATCTATGTTCGGGGAAACTTTCACTAACATAGATTAGTTTACTCGCTAATAGAATACCGCAAATCTAGGTTCAGGGAAACTTCCCCAAACATAGATTAGTTTACTCGTGAATGGAATCTTGCATATCTATTTTCAGGGAAACTTCGTCGAACATGGATCAGCTTACTCGCGAATGGAATTCCGTGAATCTATGTTCGGGAAAAATTCCCCGAACATAGATTAGCGAACGACTAGCGCTTATTTTCAGGGTAGTGCTTATATTAGGAGCATCCCCCCAAAAAAGCTAGGACTTATTTTCGGGGAAACACGGTAATCGTGCCTTCAATTGTATAATTTGCTGCACAGGTAAGTAACAGCTTGCTCCCGGCCCCCCTCCTGCACAGCCCATGCCACTGGACCACCAGGGATTGAGATAGCCCCCCTCCCTGGCCAGGCAAGCAAGGGGGGGATGAAAAAAAATATATATTAAAATAATAAAAATAATAAAATAAAATATTAACAATATTAAAATAATTAAAATAAAAAAATTATAACCATATTAAAATAAAAATGCCCTCCCCCCATCCAGTTTACACACACTACACAAACACACACACACTCTGCATCATAAAAACACACACTCTGCATTATATCCACACACACTGCATTCATACAAACACACACACTGCATTCATTATATACAAACACTACACAAACACTGCATTCATTATTTACACACACTGTAAATAAATATTCAATTAATGTAATTTTTTGGGGGATCTAATTTTATTTAGAAATGTACCAGTAGCTGCCGCATTTCCCACCCTAGGCTTATACTCGAGTCAATTTGTCTAACTGCAAGGGTCTGTTTGTAAGACGTGTCAGTGGGTGTGTTTGTCTGAATGCAGAGGTGTCTTTATTTAAATGTCTTTAAAAGCCTTTAAATAAAGTACCTCTGGCCTTGGCTTTGTCTCACAAGTTAGGGCAAATGCACAGTTGCTTTTAGGAGGAGCTAGGAACGTGGGATCGCCGGCAACCGGTAAGTAACAAAAAAACAGAGGGCGTACTATTACGCCCTGCGGCGTTTAGAGCCGCTTAGAATAGGGCGTAATAGTACGCCCTCCGGTTTTAAGGGGTTAATTATTGGCAGAGAGTTAAGGTATGAAAGGAGCATTTAGATAGAAAATTAAGCCTGGCATTGGTGTTCATTAAGGACTGTAGAGAGGCAATATGGTTTCAGGAGAAACCAATTAGGAGAGAATTATCTTAGTCATTGTGAGAAATCACAAGAGTGTGAACACGCTCCTTAGTAGCATCTTGTGTAAAAAAGGGGCAGGTGTGCGCACTGTTTTTAAGGTGGAAATTCAAGGATTTGTTGACAGACTGGATAACGAGATGTAAATGTTGAGGCCAGAATAAAAAATAAAAAAAGACAGCAAGATTGCAAGAATGGGCTCTTAGGCATATCTACAATTTGAAGAGGTAGTGACACATAACTACAAATTTCTTTGAAGTGAGTCATGATTTCTTGATAGCACTTACAAAGTCCATGAGACTCACCATTAACCTACGAGAGACAAGCTGGTCTTGTACATACCCACACTACCAGTGAAAGGGGATTTAGAAGAACATGTGCAATTCCCCAGGACCTCAGACAGAACAGGATTTTTTTAATGCTTGTTTACTGCAAATTACAGCGTAGGCAGGTGTCCTTTAGAGTCCTACTTTTCTTAAAGAGAGAGAGAGAGAGAGTGTTACTGTAATAGAATACTACTAGTATACATCACAATACGAGTACATAGAACATAGTTATGTGCTAAACTTTCAAAAGAAAATATTCACTTAATTTTCTAAGGATCAGTGTCAGGATTCTAAATGCTTGCCATTCTATTTCCATCCTTCTAGTACATTCACTGAAACTATAATTTTGGCTGCAAATTTTAATTTAGTTTTAGTCATAGTCTTTCGACTAAAATGCCATTTTAGTTTTAGTCGTATTTTAGTCATCTGAATTGTTTTGATTTTAGTATAGATTTAGTCGATTTAGGTTGCTAAAATTTGACTAAAATTGATAGTCCACAAAATTAACACTGCTGTCAAGGCATGTCCTTAAGCATTCACTTGGTCTGGAGGCCCACTTTCATAAAATTTTAGAGATATTAGGGATGTTGAAACTTTTTAGATATTATACGGTATTCCTTACCTCTTTTATATTTCACATATATGAAAATGGGCAAATACCCAGCTTATGGGCATTTGTAAGGACTTTGCCCTGTATTTAACAAGCTTCCAAATGATTCAATAGTGTTAGAATTTTTTATCCCAAATGATTTATCTACTTTAAGCCACTATTAAAGTCTCTAGGAATTTTTGTAAGTCATCTGAGAGAGTCCTCGTCAACATGTTCCTCTCAAAATTCTAAAGCATTGCAGAATTAAGTTACTAATTACAATAACAATAATAATTTGGAAAGTTTATCAAAACCGCATTGAATCATTTGGAAAGCTTATTAAAGCGAGACCTTTGATTGTGAATTACTGCAGTTACAAGCCACTATAGCAACAGGTTCACTTTAAGAGATAATATCTCCATATGTCTTTAGAATGTAAGTTTTTTTTTGAGAAAACAATATGGTGATGCTTTATAAATAGCAAGAGGAAGAGCAAAGTGGGGTATAAGATCGATAAGAATTCAGTAGAGTTGGAAGTTAAGAGAGTGAGGTCGACAGACTCCAATTATGGCCTTGCTTTAAATTTTTTTGAAGAAGCTTTTCAATCATTTTGGGTACATTTTTAACATGATTTAATATTTTGGTAGTTATGTGTATTGATATATTTTTATGGGTTATATATTTTTTGATATTTTAATATTTACAAAATAAAAATAAATAATTTAACCAAAAAAAGTTTTCCGACAATATTAAATCATTTGAAAATCTTATCAAACAATAATAAGTCAAGGCCCATGTTAGACAGGAGGCAGACAACTTAAGGAATGAAAATTACCCAGGATGCTTACAGGCTTTCCTGAAGAGATGAGGTTCAGGAGCATCTTAAAGGATTGAAGACTAAGGGGAAAGTCTGATGGGAGAGGCAGATTGATCCACAGGAACAGAGCTGCCCTTGAGAAATTCTGCAGACCGGTATTAGCAGTTCATTTGCAAATGGAGGATAGGAAAAGATCAGTAACTGTGTTATCAAAATAATATTCTGAAGGAACATTGGGAGAGATAGGATTTTGTTCTTTTTATTTTGGATGGGAATAAATTATATTATATTATATGTCCTATGTGAATTCATCCATGGTGGGGACTATACCCCCTTTGCTGCTGGATTGAGCAATTTGTGGGGTTGCTCCAAAACCTGTAAGTAGGTTTCCATGTTACTACTTTTTACAGATATATAGATATGCACTATATATGTACCATTTGTCTTTAAAAATCTGTTGCTGAGGACATTTGGAAATTAAACATCCCGGAGTGTTTTTTTTATTTTTTCATTCTTATATTTATATTTAATGCATTTATGGTGGCTTGAAAAAAGAAAAGAAAAACACACACTATACAGTGCTATTTTGTTTATGCTGCCGTTCTACTTCACTGTCTACCTGTGAGTGCTTCACCAAATGCACTTTATTTACTGGTGGGAGAGATAGGAGTATAACTAAGGACAGTGTCACAAAGCCCAAGAGTGTGAAGCAGGTTACACCTTCCTCATATACTGACTTCATTGGCCATACATCCGCATCTTAATGGAGTGAAATCAGTTTTCAGTCTTTTTCTATATTCTTCTAGCAAAGCATTTGACATATTTGATAAAACAAACATATCAGCAACTAAAGTGCATGTGCTGTATTAGATGCTGTGATGGAAAGTAGGAGAATGCTTATATGAAGGTTCTCATGCTCTCCACTGTCTCTCATTTATTGGTCCCACTGATAATGTAGAATTAACACATTGATCAGCTGAGAGTGATGTTCCTCTAAACTTCTTGGTAACAATTCCACAAGTAGAATTTAGCTTTTAGGGGCGTGTCTTGGCCACCATCTTAGATGGCCACGTTATAGAGAGGCTCCTGGACAAGAGGGACAATTTTGTAAGGGTTTTCACCGCTTAAGTTATCGTTGGTGGCGTCGGGGAAATCCCTCCCTACCTCACACCCGGGCTACTATCCCAAAACTTATGCCTGTGTGGCCGCGACCCGTCCGCGGCTTCCTGAGAGCGGCGGGACCGCGGTCGCACTAGCCGGCACTTCCGTGTGCGGCTCAGAGTGCTCCGAGAACTCATCATGCTCGGAGCACAGTGCTGTGTCTCCCGCGAGCAGCAAGGACCACCCAGCAAGCAGCTCGCGGTCTCACACTAGAGAAACCCGGTTGCTCACTTACAAAAGCGACCGGGTTGCAAGTATAGGGGAGGGCAGTGCGAGGTCACGCTCCCCGTCGGGATCCTCAGCCTCCAGGTTGTCGGTCTTGGCGGGGGGGGGGGGACTCTGCTGTCCGACCCAAAATATTTAAAGGCGCAGTAAGGGCTACAGTAAGCCCAGAGGACAATGTTATGGAAATAGGGGCTGAAGTGCTCCAAATAAGTACTTTCTCTGCACGACCACAGAGAATACGTCATGATGCCACAACAAAGATGGCTGCCAGCCCAGATATTGTATATTCCACTCCCAAGATGGCCGCTGTCACCTCCAATATGGCTACTACCACATTTAAAGCAGCAACCTACAATCCTAATATGCCACCTGAATTGGCAGAAGAACTGCCACCGTCAGCTGGCATGATAATTCAACTCAAAGATTTGAGAGTTGATTTGAAAAATGACTTTAAAAAAGACTTTGACGCATTATATGGTGCCATCAGGCCCGGACTGGCCATCGGGCATACCGGGCAAATGCCCGGTGGGCCGCGATGGCCGTGGGGCCGAGGCCGGCAGGGAGATCACAGGATCTCCCCGGCCGGCCCCTGCAGGGCCAGCGCTATCCGAGTGCCGGCCCCGCTGTGTGCCTCCATGGGCCGGTGGGGAGATCAAAGATCTCCCGCACCGGCCCAGAGGCTGTTACATGCGGCCGCCGGCTGGGGAGGGAGGGAGGCAGGAGAGAGGACCGGCGGAGCTCTAACCAGCAGCTCTGCCCGGTCCTCTCGCGGGATTCTGAGCGTTGCCGCGGTTCCCACGGCAACGCTCAGATCTCGCGAGAGTGAACTCTAGCCTGCAGGTTAGAGTTCACTCTCACCACTGGACCACCAGGGAAGCATGACAGGATAGCCCCCCTCATGGCAACACGGCTCCCCCCCCTCCCAGGCTAAAGGTAAGAAGGGGGGGGGGCATAACTTTTTTTTATTTTTTATTATTAATAAAAAAAATATATTTAAAGTAATTTCCCTAACAGCACCCCCAGACACACACAGCCCACCCAGACACACACAGCACCCCCCAGACACACACACACAGCACCCGCAGACACACACAGCACCTCGAGACACACAGCACCCCCAGACACACACACACAGCGCACCCAGACACACACAGCACCCCCAGACACACACACAGCACCCAGACACACACACAGCACCCAGACACACACACACAGCGCACCCCACAGACACACACAATGCACCCCCAGACGCACACAGCACCCCCAGACGCACACAACACACTCAGACAGACAGCACCCTCACTCCCACACATATACAGCACATATATATTATATAAAATAACCCTCAGTGAGTTAACAGACAAATAAAATTAGAAACCCAGAATGTGACGGCAGATAAAAACACCCTCACACACAGCACTCCTCTTACACAAACACGCTGCGCACCTCACACATACAATACGTCCACATATATTATATATATATATATATGTATATACACACACTACAGCACCCCTCACACTGCACCACTACACACATTACGCTCCAGATACACGCTAGATCCCTTACCCTATATGCATTCTTAATCCTCTACACACACACACAATCTTCTATACACACTCTGGGTCCTTTACACACTAGATCTCTTACACACACACTGCACCACCCACACACACACTACATTCCTTGTAAGCAAACACATACAACATTATCTAAACACACCCTCTCTACACACAGTAGTGTGTGTGTATAAGTGACACACACTATGTCACCTATACACACACACTACTGCCCGTATGCACACACTCGCTACATCCCCTATAACACTATGCCCCTATACACGCACTCTCTACAGCCCCTAGCCACACATATATTACACCACAAAATTGACCTATTTACACAATACCACACCACACTCTACACACAGGCAATCCCACAAGCATGCGCCAAACACATGCACCATACACTTTCCTGGCCCTTTTGTCCTCTGGTATCCCACTTGTGGAGACACCAGAGACAATTTAAAAGCAAACACAGCGCAAGCAAGTTATTACATTTGCTTGTGCTGCGCAGAACAAATACAGGGCCTTTTTCTAATGCTAGAGCTCTTCAGCGCGGCTCTGCGCATTGTACCAACATGCTCACTTTCAGAGGGGGTGTACTTGTCATTAGTGATGACAAAACACACCCTCTCTGGCCCCGCCCCCTTCTTGGGGGGCGCTCTAATTGAAAAATGCCCGGGCCTAATTTTTTTCCCAGTCCGGCCCTGGGTGCCATGGAGGGCATTAACCAGTGTACGGAAATAATAGAGAATAGATTGCACTCTCAAGATCTGGATCTGGTTGAAACCGTAAAAGAGCTCCAAAAGCAAGTGCACCAACAAGCAGAATAGAAGTAGGCGCTGAGGAATAGAAGTAGACGCTGAGGATAGAAGTAGGCGTAATAACCTAAGGATAAGGGGGATCCCTGATAATATCGATTCTCAGGAATTACAAAGCTATTTCCAGACAATGGTGAAGTCAGCTCTACCAACCGCAAAAAATACGGATTTACTACTGGACCGCATCCATAGATTGCCCAAAGCCGGCAATGCACCTGCGGCTGCACCCAAAGACGTGATAGTAAGATTCCACTACTACCACATTAAAGAGGAATTTCATGGTGCAGTACGCACGTCAGGTCTCACAGGAGATTACAGCGGCATGAAGGTCTTCCAAGACTTCTCTGCTCAAACAATGAAGCGACGCAGGGAATTTCAACTTTTCACTGCGGAGCTAAGACGAAGAGGGATAAGATATAGATGGGGATTCCCGGTTAAAATCCTTTTCCGTATGGATGGTCGGAATTTCATAATCACGTCACCTGAGGAAGGAATGGAACTCATCAATTCCATGAATAGACATCAGGTTTCGTCTCATAGACTCTCGCCATCTACTCCTATGCAGGCCAGCAAGAGAAGCAAATCGGACACTTCCTGAGATCCCAGCTCAAAGAGTTACAGTCTTCCTTTTCCACGGTCATCATCGAGTCCTGCTCCAGTCCGGTGATTTATCGGGATTACTTTGAATCTTGACTTGTTTCTCCTTTTTATGATAGACTTTTGAGTTTTCCCACCAACGGTTATTTGACCTGTGCCTTTATGGTTTATTTCAGAAATCGATTTGTTTACTTAAAACTTTCTAAATTTATACAATCAAAATTGTTTTTTTATATAATTTCATATTTATTTAATTTTATTATTTTTTATTGTTCTGTGCTTTTCGTCCTTTCAAATTTCATACTTAAAAAGTTGCTTTTTTTTTTTTTTACTATTTATATTGGCTCCCCTTATGGTTTATTTCAGAAATCGATTTGTTTACTTAAAACTTTCTAAATTTATACAATCAAAATTGTTTTTTTATATAATTTCATATTTATTTAATTTTATTATTTTTTATTGTTCTGTGCTTTTCGTCCTTTCAAATTTCATACTTAAAAAGTTGCTTTTTTTTTTTTTTTACTATTTATATTGGCTCCCCTTGTACCCAGTAGCCTTCTCTCCCCCCAACCTGGGCCTAACACCCTGAGATGGAGAAACTTTTTTTGTTCTCCCTCATGGCCCTCTTTCACTGTTTTGTTTCACCCCTTCTTTATTTTTCTATATTTTTTGTCCATTCATTATTTAAAGTTCAGTAGAAACGTTTCTAGACCACGAAACACTGGAATGCTTCATACAAAAATGCATACTACGTGGCATCAGCAACTTGTAAAAATCGGTTTATTCACTATTCCTGTACACACAAGTACACAGCTTGAAAAGGCAACTTAAAAGGCAACAGGGCCTCAACTCTTTTGGCATCCAAACTCCGGCATGTGAATGCCCAATCAAAAATAGCATATTTACTTGATGATCAGGGGCGAAAAGTGTTTCATCCAACTAAAATTAGTGATATGTTTGCAGAGTATTATAGTAAACTTTATAATTTAGAATGTAATTTGGACCTCCCCCAGCCTTCTACAACAATAATTGATAAATTCTTAGACAGAGTGTCATTGCCTCGGCTGTCTCCAGGACATTTTGAAAGCTTAGAATGTGAAATATCAGCAGTAGAGATAGCTGAGGCAATCAAACTTATGCCATCTGGAAAAGCCCCTGATCCCGATGGATTTACTATTTTATATTATAAAACTTTTCCAGAAATTTTAATTCCCCATAGGACTAAAATGTTCAATTCCTATAAGTCCGGGGGAAAGATGCCAGAGGAGTCCTTGTGCGCACGAATAGTCACTTTGCCAAAGCCGGGAAAAACTCCCGATAGATGCCCTAATTTTAGGCCAATTTCTCTGATTAATAATGATTCAAAAGATTTATTCTAAAGTTCTCGCTAATAGATTAACCAAACTAATCCCATTGTTAATTAATAAGGATCAAGTAGGTTTTGTACAGAATAGACAGGCGCCAGACGGAACTAGAAGATTCATAAACTTGATTCAGCACATCAATATGAACAAAACGCCTTCTTTGCTTCTATCTCTAGACGCAGAAAAGGCGTTTGACAGGATACATTGGGGATATTTATGGAGAACATTAGACAGGTTCAACATACCATCATCCTTTATCACAGCAATTAAGGCATTATATTGCGCACCCTCCGCCCATGTCTCAGCTTCTGGCTTCACATCCAAAACTTTTTATCTAACCAATGGGACGAGACAGGGGTGCCCTTTGTCTCCAATTTTGTTTGTCTTAGCGATAGAACCCCTGGCAGAACTGATTAGAACGACCCCACAAATTGTAGGAATTGCTATTAAAGAATCCGTTCACAAAATTGGCCTTTTTGCAGACGATATAATCCTAGCTGTCAAAAACCCAAAGGAATCTTTGCGACACCTCAAGGATATTTTAACTCAATTTGGTGATATATCGTACTACAAATTAAATGAGTCCAAAACTCAAGCCCTCCCGTTTCATTTAAACAATTTGGAAACCATTGCCCTTAAGAAATCATATTTATTTGATTGGAGAACTGAATATATGGAATATCTTGGCATTAATGTATGCAAAAATTTGGTCAATATGCACAATCACAACTTGAGGAAAGCATGGTCAGACTTACAAAAAGAGATGGAGAGATGGGGTGGGATGGAGCTCTCATGGCTGGGGAGGGTCGCATCTATTAAAATGATGGTACTCCCCAAAATCTTGTATTTTTTTAGGACCATTCCTCTGTTCATTCCATTATCATTTTTTAATAAAGTTCACTCGACAATGTTGAAATTTATCTGGGGGAACAAGCCTGCCCGAGTGGGAATTTTATCTGGTGGAACAAGCCTGCAGCACCATAAATCGAATGGCGGTATCGGTGTCCCCGATATCCGCAAATATTATTTCGACACTAACGCTGCAGTGGTTGTGAGCTTTAACAACCAGGATGATAAACCCAGATGGATGGAAATAGAGGAATCAAAAATTTTACCGGTTAGATTATCAGAATTACTTTGGTTAAATTCTAAGAAAAGACCTGGAATTACAAAATTCTTTTTATCTACCAAGACTACGCTTAGGGCCTGGGACATTGTTTTTAAAAATGACCAGTCTCCCAGTTTATATAGAGCAATGCCTATTGAGTTATTGAAAGATTATATACCATCCTTAAAAATAGAATTGTTGAAGGATTGCCTATAACTAATCTGGACAATTTTTTTATGGCAATGCTATTCTTTCTTTGGAAAAATTGAAGCTTAAGTATGGATTGTCAAATGTATGTGAACTGGAATGTATGCTAATCATTGACAAATTGAAAGAACTATACCAGGTACCTGAAACAGATAAAAACTATAAATCACTTGAGTTATCTCCTTTAGAGAAGGTTTTTTTATACAGCCCCGCTAGTAAAGGTATGATATCCTTATGCTATTTATCTCATAATGCCAAGCCCTTAATTAAATTAAAACATATGCTGTCACGGGAGACGGAGTTGGGTGCCCAGTACGATTTAGAAGAATGGTTCGGTTTTTTTAAAGGTTTAAAAGGTATTTCATATTGCATCGACCATTTTGAAAATCATTATAAAATCTTTTATCGCTGGTACCTGGCTCCGTCTAGATTACATAACATGAACAATATGTATTCTGACCTGTGTTGGAGAGACTGTGGGGGAGTGGGCAATATGGCCCATATCTGGTGGTTCTGCCCCAAGTTAATTAATTATTGGAAAATGATTCATGATCTAATTATTAAAGTGAACGGAACCAGCCTTATTTAAAAAACTCCCGGAGTCCGTTAATAGATCAGATAAAATAATCATAGGCCACATTCTGATCGCTGCTACATCCTGTTTACCTAGACATTGGAAGTCCCAAAATGTGCCATCTCTCAGAGAAGTTTTTAATTTGATTCTAGAAAACAAGGCACATGAATTATCACATAGAGCTAATATGCATGGTTTCCCAATACTAAAATATAATTGGGACAAATGGGAAGAAAAAAAATCAAAACAGTTTATGGTCTTTGATATATTTATTGTTAAAGGGCATTGATGTACAACATTTTTTGTCATATACATTGTTATGTTTATTTCAATGATGGGTGGATACCCCTTCCCATTTCCAAGTTACCCTTCCTTTCCTAACCCTAATACAATGTTTGTATTACTATCATTTGTTATACAAAATTTTTAAAAACTTTAATAAAAATTATTTGAAAAGAATTTAGCTTTTATTAATTTAAGATCATCAACAGATGAGATCTTCCCATCAAAAGATGAGATATGCAGGCAGTTTTGTAATCAAGGATTCTGCAATTCAGGTAGCACTTACATGGCCTCTGTGAAACTATGGCTTTGCTTCAAGTTGATTTGAAAACTCATGTCCTAAAATGTTGTCAGACCTTTTCAACGAGCAACTTAATATTATGTATCTTTGTAACTGTAATTTATATACTACAGACTAAAATGAGTTCTCTTGAAGGGCTTCTCTGGTACTTTTTGCAATCACTTGTATGTGGGTTTGTGTATAATACACACACACACACACATATATATATATATATATAATACATTGAGTGTTACTTTCATAAGTTACCTCCAAAGTATATTTTAACTCTCAATTGAATGTGTTCATTGATTCCATAGCAGATTTTCTTACCAGTTCTGCTTTTTGCAAACCGCCTGTTCTTATAAAACAAAACAAAAAAACACAAAATAAAAACAACCAACACTAACTGTGGCACTAAACCAAGGCAAGGCAATTTTTTTTTTGTGGTCAGTTTGCAAAGCTAATGTAGAATCAGGGAGGGGTTGTTATTTTTAAGCAACCCACAATATAAACTGCCATAATTACTATGTCCGCTGTGGTTTTACCTCCTGGGCACACGCTAAACAAATAAATAATAATAATAAAAAATGACCTATGCTCTGCTTTGGGTTTAGAAACAGTGCTTCTGTTTAGTTAAAGGTTTAGAAACAGATATATACTTTATCCTGAGGAAGGTCCCTGTTAGGACCGAAACGTCGATCATCATTTTTTGTATGGAATAAAAGCATATCCGATTTATTCATAAGACCGAGAGTGCAGCCTATACTTTTTTTAAATATAAATATCAATCATTAAAAAAGACAAAAAATAGATAAATAGAATAAAAAATAACCAAAATTATATGTATTTATATCAGATGCTTATCCTATCAACCCATGAAAATCTTTAATAAAGAATGGATTTATTTGTACACAATATGAAAAGTACTAGGGTACTTCAGCATTATAACTAGTGATGTCCCGAACAGTTCGCCGAACGGTTTGGCGCGGACGGCGAACATATGACCCTGTACCTCACAGTCAGCAGACACATTCCAGCCAATCAGCAGCAGACCCTCCCACCTCCTGGACAGCATCCATTTTGAAGCTGCATTCTTAGTGAGCTGTCTAGGAGGGAGGGTCTGCTGGTGATTGGCTGGAGTGTGTCTGTAAAAAGGCCAAACATTCAAGAGTATATAAACTTTTGATCAGGGCCATTTGGGTGATTTCTATTACTATGATTTACAAAAGGAGCCAAACAACTATGTGATCATAAATGGCTTCATATGATGACTATCTTTCAATAAAATACATGTTTTCCATGATCAGTCCATATTTTCAAAATTTCACAATTTTTGCCTGGGTATTCAAACTTTTGAGCACAACTGTACATGCTAGAGGGAGTGGGATATAGTGACACAAAAGGTGAGGGTAGAGTAGAAAAGTAGGTTGCCAGGGTAGTATTCATTGAGGGCTTAGTGTTTTGTTTTGATGACAGTTACAGGAGAGGAATCAGGGTGCAGGGAAGGAAAGCTATTGACAGTTTAATTGATATGCTTCCCTGAATAAGTTTTCAAAGATGTTTTGTAGGAGTGGAGTCTGGGAGAAAGTCTAATAGAGAGGAGAAGGGCGTTCCATTAAAAAATGGTGCAGCCCTAGAGAAGTCTTTAAGGCGAATATTAGAGATTGGAGTACGAAAAGAGGTTAGAATTAGGTCTTCGGCAGAGCGTAGAGGCCTAGATGGGACATATATGTGTATTAGAGAGGATAGGTAGGTTGAAGCAGCATTGTGTAGAGATTTGCAAGCAAGGTATTGAGGGACAATACTCAATTCACCCATTGCAGCACTTAAAGGAAGTGATCTCTGATCACTTCCTCTTAGCACTTGTTAACAGAAAAATCCACACTGGAGTTGAGCGGGCCACCACAGCAGCTGTCACAGATCCTGCCCTTAATGTGTACCTGGCCATCCTGGTACCCACGGAATCCAGGAAGCCACTCACACTGCTAGATATACACAGAGCTGCAGACAAAGCCTCCCTCTCATACAAATAATACAAATAGCCCACACACAAAGTCCCCACAAACACAACACCATTGACAATCCAGATACACACACAATCCCACAACCAGCCTTTCACATGTATTACCTCAAGCTGCCCACCTACATACACACACCAGCAAACACTCATCCAGACACACAGTTCCACAAGCAGCCCTCATACACAGTCCACATTCATAGGTATCATACACAATACCACAAACTACTCATGAACACATAATATAACATCCCACATACACACAAATACAATGTTACAAAGCAACTGCAGCACCTATAAATAAAACAAGCACAATAAGGCAACATACACACCTCAATCTAAAAAATAAAAATAAACAAATTAAATAAAAAAATAGGACCGGCATGCCAAGAGACTTCAAGATCTTGTTTTGGCACAGTACTATTTAAAGGGACACTGTAAGCACCCAAACCACTTCAGCTTATTGAAGTGGTCTGGGTGCTGTATCCCTATTACACTTAGTGCTGCAATCTACATTGCAGCTCTAAATCTGTCCTCAGTGGCTGTCTACCAGACATCCACTGGGGGCACTTCCAGAATCCAAACAGACTTTTGGTCTGTTATCTGACACTGGACGTCCTCATGGACCTCCAGTGTCAGATTTTCCCCATAGGAAAACATTGAATAATGCTTCCCTATGAGGAGGTCTAATGCACGCATGGGGAGCCTGACCCAGTGCCGAGGGACATCGGCGCTGGATTCGGGTAAGTGGCTGAAGGGGTTTTAACTGTAGGGACCTATATAGGATCCCTTTAAAGATTTCCTACCCCTATTCTAATGGCTACTTCCAACAGAATAATGTGTCTCCTGTTATGAAAACGAGTTCTCCAATGTTTTCAACAGCCAACAGACCTAATGCTAATAGAACATCTTAGTGGTGTGTTGGAAATGAGATTTGTGGCATGCTTACCATGCACCAGAATTTCTAAGGAATGTTTAGAGAACCTTGATAAATCAAAGGCACACAAAATTCAGGCTGTTCTGGAAGTAAAAGCTTAAAGTGTTATTTTAATGAATACATAAAGATGTGTGAACTATACATTGATATTTGCACAATGAATTAAACACATTGAACTCAATAATGTCTTAAATAGTGGCCTCCTTTGCACACTATCTACAAGCCAGATAGAGGGGGAGCGATACTTTTTTAATCTGCTTTTTTTAAAATCTGCAATCAGTTCAAGTAAATCTGCTATCAAGTGCTTGCAATCTGTTAAAAGATTGTCCTACAACATAGATTTCCACGAGTATAGATTAGAAGTAGAGATGGTCCTAGTTCTGAGTCAAAAGACGTGTACTTTGATTCTGGTAGATAAAGAACAGATTACTCTTTTCAAAACAAAAAGGGTTTATCAAGATGTTTGCACTGATTTTTTTTAATCAAATCACACTGCAACATCCTGTTCTCAAGACGAGAGATAGCCAAATGTTTATCAACTTGCATGTCAATTTCAAAGTCTATGTTCAAACAGGAAGCACAAGTAAGGGACAGAGGATGTGAATTATCATGATTGGGTATTTTTTCTTAGACGTTGTGCAGAAAAAAAAACAAAAAACCATTTAGTTGTATTTTTTATTATCATTTCATGCACAATTTACAGATTTGGAACATGCTTGTGGCATACTGAATGTCATGGACCGACCCATCATTATAGAACAAGGAAATATACAACAGGGATCTTCATTGAACCGGATTACACATTTTTACATCACCCTGTGGGCACTAACCATCACTATTAATGTTTTAAAAATGTTGCAATGATATTTATTTTTTAGACTTTAATGGTATAGTGCAAGCAATGTAACCACTACTGAATGATGTAGTGTTTATGGTGCCAGCACTGCAAGGAGTGCTTTGGTATCCGTGCCTCCATTGTACATAAAATGGAAAGAGAGAAATCAGCGCTAGGCTGCCACACAAGGAAATAATAATAGTAGAAAGACTGCAAACCTCCATTGTACATAGTCAAACCATTTTAGAACAATTTGACGTACTACCTGCATCCCTTTTCCACTACAAATGACAGAGACGGAAGATGTCTTTTTGAACTAAGCTCCATTAGCCAATGAGCTATTTTCTGTTGAAGTTTTCTGTTTGTAGTTGAGGGAGTCGCTCCCTGTGGACCCCAAGTAACAAGTCAAACTGTTCTGTTATGGTTATAGTGCTTGGAGTGTTATATATATATATATATATATATATATATATATATATATATATAGTTAATACAATGTTGAACAAAAATCTGCACACCTGTCAAGCCATAAGACTTGCTTTTCCCACAGGAATTACAAATTTGCACTGATGTTACTACAGCAAAGGATTCTGGGGGAACATATGCAAATTAGTCTAACAAAGATTCACATATATATATATTACTACTTACTTATAAGAGGTATATGTTACGCATACCTATCATAAGTAAGTAGTAATACAGACTGAAAAAAAAGTAAGCAATGTTCAGCTTTTCACATATCTGTATTACTGCTTCTTCAAAAGGTGAAAAACTCATTTTGAAGCGATTTTTAATTTTTCCACAAACTGGGGAAGAACACACACTTCTTGCATGACAGCAACTGGCATCACAACAGTCTGATTTCAATGCAGAGTGGTGTCTTTGTTTTTATAATCTACAAATTAATGTTTGTTTTTTAAATGAATGACAACATGTAAATTTGGAATAAATAACATTAATTCATGGATCCACTTGTGTTAAAAGTTGAGACTCATGGTAATGATGAGGAGAATAAAATATAGTGCAAACAGTTCAAACAAAAAATTAATAACACAACAAATAGTACTATTTAAATGTTTAAAGAATAATACACACATATCAATGTCGATTTAGAATCAACTAGGTTAATTTCACACCTGTCACATAAGGTGTGACACCATTAAATGAATTACACAGGTACTTCAGATCACTGCTAGACACATCGGTTTGCAATAAAGTATATAAATTTGTTTTTGATACTTGGCAATCTACCAATTGTTCATCTTTGCAATATAGTTTTTGTGAATTGTGTGTGTGTGTTTAAATGTGTTTTTTTGAACTATGTATGTGAATGCTGGGGTGTATTTGTATGTAGTAATTTTTGTTTGAATGCAGATGTGTGTGTTTGTATGTATTGCTGGAGTTTGGATGTAGTGTGGCCATTTGAATTTGGGGATATGTATATGTAATATTGATGTTTGATTGCAGAGGTGGATTTACTTGTAGTGTTGGCATTTGAATGCAGGGTAATATTCACATATACACAAACACTGCCACACACAGATGGTTAAGGTTATTTCCCACAGGAGAACTCCATTTGAATTATGCAATTTCTCACCACGATAGTTAAATTCACAGATACTATATGCAGAAATAACAAAAAAAAATTTTAAAAAATGGGCCCAAGTAATCAAAGCAACTAGTAGAAAAAACTGCATTAACAATTGAGCTTATCCACTAAACTGAGCCCAGGAGAGGATCTGACCTTATATTACTGTGAGCACAGCCAGATGGCAGTCCGTAGGGAGTGGCTGGGTAGCCTGTACAAAGCGTGGGTCATGAAACGACTGCAGAGAAGATATTGTGTAGCAGGCTCCTGTATAAGTGGAGTTTGCAGTTTCAAGGAATGCTTTAAACAGAGAGGTCCTAATTCCTAGCTGGATTAAACACAATTAATCAGTGGATGGAGGAGCAAGTTGATAGTCCATTGGCAGACTGGTTTGGCAACAGTGTAACAGTCTGTAGGCCAGATAGGCTGGGTAACAACAAGGGAAGGCTGCAGCAGCACTGAGGATCATAAGGTCAGTTCTCAGCTTTGCTAGGGAAAAGAGAGCGAACACAGAGGGATATATCAGACTCAAATAATAGAGCCCAGAGCAAACCACACATTTAGTTGAAATAGCCCAGTAATAAAGGAATCACTGTTAAAGGGACATGACACAGACACACATTGACACACTAATAAACAAACACAGATACAAGTCATCTTTCTAGGCTGGTGTAGGCAATTTTCTTCCTCTATGTCTCCTCCTCTCTCTTTTGTCTTTCCATACAACTCTCTGTATGGTAGGAGGAAGTGCATTAACTCACTTCCTCCCAAATCTGCGGTCATTGAAGAACTGTTGATTTAATAGGGACCTTATGCACAATTCAAGGGCTGCAAGATCCAACCAGGCTCAGTTCTCCAGTCTGTAGATATAATTTATGGGTTTAGAGTGTGAACTGACAATTCATAGCCAATGAATTCTGTTAAGCCTTCGACAAAGTTGATAATACTAAAATGAGCACAATACATTTACTTATATACAGATGATACTCGAAAAATTAGAATATTGTGCAAAAGTTCATTTATTTCAGTAATGCAACGTAAAAGGGGAAACTAATATATGAGATAGACGCATTACATGCAAAGCAAGATAGTTCAAGCCGTGATTTGTCATTAGTGCGATGATTATGGCTTTCAGCTCATGAAAACCCCAAATCCACAATCTCAGTAAATTAGAAAATTACATGCAATCAATAAAACAAGGAGTATACATAGAACAATATCGGACCTCTGAAAAGTATAAGCATGCATATGGACTCAGTACTTGGTTTGGGCCCCTTTTGCAGCAATTACTGCCTCAATGTGGCGTGGCATGGAAGCTATCAGCCTGTGGCACTGCTGAGGTGTTATGGAAGACCAGGATGCTTCAATAGCGGCCTTCAGCTCTTCTGCATTGTTCTGTCTCATGTCTCTAATCTTTCCCTTGGCAATGCCCCATAGATTCTCTATGGGGTTCAGGTCAGGCGAGTTTGCTGGCCAATCAAGCACAGTAATCCCACGGTCATTGAACTAGGCTTTGGTGCTTTTGGCAGTGTGGGCAGGTGCCAAGTGCTGCTGGAAAATGAAGTCAGCATCCCCATAAAGCTCATCTGTGGAAGGAAGCATGAAGTGCTCCAAAATCTTCTGGTAGATGGCTGCGTTGACCCTGGACTTAATGAAGCACAGTGGACCAACACCAGCAGATGACATGGCTCCCCAAATCAACACAGACTGTGGAAACTTCACACTGGATTTCAAGCATCTAGCAGTGTGTGCCTCTCCATTCTTCCTCCAGACTCTGGTTCCTTGGTTTCCAAATGAGATGCAAAAGTTGCTCTTATCAGAAAAGAGGACTTTGGACAATTGAGCAACAGACCAGGTCTGTTTTTCTTTAGCCCAGGTAAGACGCTTCTGACGTTGTTTGTTGTTCAGGAGCGGCTTGACAAGAGGAATACAACATCTGAATCCCATGTCCAGGATCCATCTGTGTGTGGTGGCTCTTGATGCACTGACTCCAGCCTCAGTCCACTCCTTGTGAAAGTCCCCAACACTTTTGAATGGCCTTTTCCTGACAATCCTTTCCAGGCTGCGGTCATCCCTGCTGTTTGTGCACCTTTTTCTTCCACACTTTTCCCTTCCGCATAACTTTCTATTAATGTGGTTTGATACAGCACTTTGGGAACATTCAATTTCCTTTGCAATTACATTTTGAGGATTTCCCTTGTTATGGAGAGTGTCAATTATGGTTTTCTGCACAACTGTCAGGCAAGCAGTCTTCCCCATGATTGTGATTCCTACTGAACCAGACTGAGAGACCATTTTTAAGGCTCACAAACCCTTTGCAGGTGTTATGGCGTACTTAGCTGATTAGAGTGGGACACTGTCAGCCTAGAATATTGCACCTTTTCACAATATTCTAATTTACCGAGATTGTGGATTTGGGGTTTTCATGAGCTGTAAACCATAATCATCGCACTTATGACAAATCATGGCTTGAACTATCTTGCTTTGCATGTAATGCGTCTATCTCATATATTAGTTTCCCCTTTTACATTGCTTTACTGAAATAAATGAACTTTTGCACGATATTCTAATTTTTCGAGTATCACCTGTCGGTTTTCGGTGATCCTTCAATATTGATAGTTATGGCTCGCTTCAGGTATGATGTGGACCTTTACCGACAAAAGGTCACTCCGGGTCATTCTAAGCTTAGTGTGTCTTTATGCAATCTATAGCTGTATACGGAGCAGACCCTTCCGTTCCCAAATTACTTATAAATACTGTTTTCCTTAACCATTCTAGATGATAACTTGACTATCACTAAAATAATCCAGTGTCTGAAGACCCAAAAGGCACTGTAATAATATTGTAATAAATGAAACAATGACTCAAATAAATATAAGATAAAAGTGTATTGAATGAATGTTACAGAATGCAAAAATAGTCAGTAAATAATTAATCTTACCAAATGTATTAGTGGCTACAGCATATGTCCCTGTATACCTTTCAGATGTGTGGTGACAGCAGGCAGAGTAAGAGTAGATGAATGAATGAATGAATGAATGAATGGATGAATGAATGACAACGTCACACTCTTTCTCCTTCAGTTAAATAGCCATTTTGTCCTCCATAAAGCAGCCCCCACCTGTGTAATACTCCCAAAAAGGTTTTCTAACTTGTTGCATGATGTAATGTATTGAATATCTAAGTTTGGGATATACCCTAGATGGCTCTGCCTATAGTTAGCTTCAAAATTAAGTGAAGTGTTTTGTATACATTTGACTGACAACACATGTGTTTGTTCTAATTTAACTTCAACCTTTTAGCTGTTAACCTTGTGGAAATGTCATTGAAAATTTAACTTTTTCAAATCTAAGCAAAAAGGCCTGCAATATTTCATACACCTATGTTATACAGCTAAATGTACATTCATATTAGATATATATATGCACCATACCATATAATACATATATATATTGCAAACTACACATTAAATAATGATCAACACTCCACATCACCTGTACATGAAAAGAAGTTGTATTATGTGTCCCAGGGCTACCGAGGTAAGTGTTAAGCCATTTGAAAACAGTTTGGCTTTTTACAGTGAGATGGCAGCTGTAAACTCCTAGAGCCATAATCTCTACAGCGGTCTCAGTGGTTACAGTGCTTAGAGTGTCCCATTACATGAAAAATGGCAAATGATATAGCTCGGTGGACAGTCAAAGATTCAGAGGACCTGGAATTAATCAAATTAAAAAATAGAAAAAGAAAAAAGTGATAAGATTGGTTGGTTATTATATATATTTATATCTTTTTTTTGCAGACTTCGGATTATCATGATGACCCTACTACTGATTATTATGCTGCATCTGAATATTTCCATGACGTGGCTGTAATTTGTAACAGAAAGGAAATATATGAATTCAGTCGAATTTTTCAACCATGTTTGTGTACACTCGTTTTTCTGATTGGCATAGCTGGAAACAGTTTGGTTCTTTCTACTTACAGCTTCTCTAGAAAAATTAAATCGATGACAGATGTCTACTTGATCAACTTAGCAGTAGCCGACCTCCTTCTTCTCCTGACCTTACCTTTTATAGCTGTAAATGCAGTCCAAGGATGGGTGTTTGGTAATATAATGTGCAAAATAGTTGAAGGAATGTATTCAATCAATTTCTTCAGTGGCTTTCTCTTTCTAACATCCATCAGTGTGGACAGATACATTGAAATAGTTCAAGCAGTTGAAGCCCACAGAATGCGTCAAAAGTCTATCTTTTACAGCAAATTGGTCTCCACAGGGGTCTGGGTGTTATCTGTTTTGCTTACATCCCCACAGTTTATTTACAGTAAATCTCAACTGGTGGAAGAAGTGAACATTTGCAGTATGGTTTTTCCAGAAGATGTCACTGCCATGGTGAAAGGGATCAGCAACTTCTCCCAAATCAGCTTTGGTTTTATTATTCCTTTCTTTGTCATGGTCTTTTGTTATTCCTTTATTGCTAAGACCTTGATGTCTGCCAGAAGCTTTGAGAAGCACAAAGCTCTTAAAGTTATCATGTCCCTTGTGGTTGTGTTTGTGCTCTTCCAGCTCCCGTACACTCTGGTCATGTTTCTTGAAACCACAGACCTGCTGAAGAAAGCTCAAATGTCTTGCACAATAAGAATGCATAAAGATGTTGCCTTTATCGTCACCAGAAACCTGGCATTCATCAGATGTTGCCTAAATCCCATCCTATATGCATTTATAGGGGTAAAGTTCAGGAAGGACATCTTACATTTGCTAAAGAATGTAGGGTGCATTTCAAGGGCCAGATATGCCAAGTACTGTGGAACAAGCAAATCAGGTCCAAGCTCCATGGCAGGAGAAACAAGCAGCTTTATTCTATAATTATAGCACCATTTCCTTCAACCACAAATTTAACAGAACACTCCAAGAACCATAACCCGTATAGCACACTGTGTTGGCTATGGTGCAAGAAGTGCCCTAGCACCCCCTAATAAATGCAGTCCGACAACTTATCAGAGAGTTGGAAGCTCATTGGCTGAGAGCGATCAGCGGAAAAAGTCCTCAAAAGCAATTTAAAAAATCTATTTCATAAATATTTTCAGTTATATAAAATAAGAATATCTTATCGGTCCGAAATATTTTATAGTGAAATATTAAAAACTATAGTATTCCTAATCCGAGATGTCCATACATGCTAGAGATAGTCCATATTTTGGGCAAAGATCCTACGGTCCCTCTTTTCTATCCTAATATCTAGGATAGAAAAGGATATCTATATAGGATTTATTTTGTGTCTACCAGGGTAACAGAGCACAGCAATAAAACTTACAGTAATGTGTCAGTTTAAAAAAGATACTTTGGACTTTTTCTATATCATATTTTCAATTCCATAAACGGTGGGCAATCTGCGGCCCTTCAGATGTTTTGGACTACATCTCCCTTGATGCTTTGCTAGTATTATGGCCCTAAGAACATTATGGGAGATCTAGTCCAAAACATCTGGAGGGCTGCAGATTGCAATAATTATCAGTAACACGATGTCACCCAAAATAGTACTTTCCTCTGGCCTCACCTTTAGCCAGACCCTGTAAAAATCAAAGTATCTATCTCCCTTCAGCTCTTTAAAATGTATGTATTATTATGTATTAAATGTTGTAGGAATGTATTATTGAAAAAAAAGATTTTGCTATTCTGGGTTAATGTTGTTAACTAAAATGCAGTTGATATAAGGATTAAGCAATATGTTATTGTAATAATAAATGTATGCTGTTTTAGTATTACTTATCAGATATGCTAACTATCAATGCAAACAATGAAGTTGCACAATGCGGACATTGAAGAGTCTGGCATGTATGCTGTGCTGAATCAAAATATGTGGCAAAAGTCAGGTAATCATTGTTGAAATAACTATGTTCTAGCCTTGCTCTGGCCTTGTCCTAGCTAGTTTTTAGCAAACTTTCATATCTATTTTGTTACGTAAATGGAGTGATTTTTAGTTTCTAAGGTCATCCTTTATGTGGATAATAAATAAAACCAATAAGTTTAATAAATACAGATGATCTTCACTTACCGACCGGTCTCCGTTCCTACGACTCAGTTGTGAAACAAATTGTATTCACTAGAGAGCATGAGCTAGAGAGAATGTTCGGGGAATTCCCCCGCATATAGACCAGCTAACTAGTGCTTGAATCTATGTTGGGGGAATCCCTCAAATCCCCGCGCTAGAGAGCTGGTCATAAGTCCGAGCAGTTGTTGTGCAGGTAAATCACTGTGAGGACTACCTGTATTATTGGAAATTCTGCATATTTAGTAGGTATATATGTATTTGCACAACACTCAGAGCTCACTCATCCATACTGATTTTTTAGTTTTACTTTGGATGATTCAAATTGCAACATTATTAAACAGATCATCCAAAAAAGGGTTTGCAATACCTGGTCTGGTGTAAATTTTATTCTCTACCTGGAATGATCCTATAGTGATTGGTTTCACATCACATTATCAATATGTTTTATGCATGCATGAAAAGATTTTCCATTTGAACTAATACAGCCCTAAAGTATTATTTTTATATTCAAATCTCAATAAAAACACACATTTGTTTGTACAATCCCCAGCACTAACAATTAAAAAAGGGGTGGGAATTCATTTAAAAAAAAAAAAAAAGGGAACTGGTGCACACCCAAAACATATATTTCTCCATAGTGGTTCTGCAATTTCACAAGGCTACTTAAAATCACTTATTTTAGCAAACACATATTGGAATACAGTTACACCATACGAACATATTGTGTTACATCACAGTACCCCAATATCGGTGGGTCCCACCAGTGATGTATTTTGGAATTGTGCTGCGCTTGGCACGACTAAATTTGGGCACCACGGCAATCTTAATTTGCCTCACCAATTTATGTCAGGGCCACTTTTTTTAACAACGGACACACACCCTCATTGATACATGCACTGACACACACTCGCAGATACACACATCCTCACTGATATGACACACTGACAGACACACACACATTCACTCACTCACTCACAGACACACACTGACAGCTACATGCACTCACTCACAATGACACACACACTAAAAATGACAAACCCTCACTGACAGACAGACACACACACACATTCACTGACAGGCACGCACACACATACACACACACACACACACAAATTTTCTCATACACTCATTACACTCACCAATTATTAATATTTTTTTTTTTATTTAGATCCACCCAGCCTCCATACCTTTGGGATAACTGGAGTGGATGCTGTCCCTGACAGCTGCTGGGCTGGCTGGGCAGGCTCCTTGCTGGCTCCTGCTGACTAGGCTGACTCTGCTGGGGCTGCTGACTGTAATGGGGCTGCTGGTTGGGCTGGCTCTGCTGGGGCAGCTGGCGCTCACTGAAGGCGGCGAGGGAACTAAGCGCTTATTGCTTAGCTCCCTTGGCACCGCTTAGTGATGCCGGGGCCAGAGTGATGTCATATTCCGGCTCCCGGCATCACAGAAAGGAGCGCAAGGGAGCAAGAAGAGTGAAGCTCCCTCGCCACCTGGATAGAATATCAGTAGTTTAACACCACGGTGGAACCTAAGGTGGGCCTGCCAGCCAGCTCTTGGGCCCACCAGGATACAAGGCATTTGCCTGGGTGCTTTGGGGCAGCATTTTTTGCCGCCCCCCCCGAATGTGCAGGCCTTGGAAAATGCCTTGTTTGCCATGTGGTAAATAAAACCTTGGGTCCCACATTAATTTTACAATGGGAGATACATATGTTAACTAAAACAGTCACTGCTTAAACTGCTTTCAGAGACTCTTCTCAAATTCATGCTCTCCTGTGCTCAATTACACTCAGGGCAACCTTAGTAGAAGAGCGGGGTGCTTAACCCAAAATGAATCTGATCTACAGAGACAGGCAGTAGACACCAGAACAACTACATTAAGCTGTAGTTGTTCTGGTGACTATAGTGTCCCTTTAACAGACATCAGGGAGATGGAACAAGAATCAAACCTGTTATGACACCCCTGGCACCAGGGAGTGAAACCGCCATTTAGTTGAGCTTCCCCTTTCGCAATAATGCAAACTCCATTCGTATAGACTCCAACCGTACGAACTGCAATCAGGGGAATTCGCCAATCTCCCGAACGGGACCCATACAGGTGCTCCAACTCCTGAACGGTAAACCCACAAATCATTGCTAACAGCCGAATCAATATATCCTCCAAGCGGCTTACACTTCCATCAATCAGTCGCTATTCGTGTGTAGTAAATCCCCCCAATAACGACACCAAGCTCCGCATTGAGGGTAAAACAAGAAATGGCTTTACTGTGGGCTACCCGCCCGTATATATGCAGGTCTCCCACTTGGTGCACACTCCCCTAGGGGACCAAATGGGAGACCATAATTGCAGACAGACATATGGCCCTTTAAGACATACAGGCACAAAATATTCCCACAATGCATCCTGCTTCCCTCCCCTCTGCCATGGAGATAATTGGGAAGTAATTAAATTATCTCCAGGACAGAGCCAAATCGCCATTTTAAGTACAACACAAAAAACACATGAAAATAAATAATTACACAACTACCGAACATACTACAATCGTGCAACGTACCACCAGATAGCCTGGATCTGAGTGCATATTCTTAGCGAATAGCGCTCAGATCCCATACGCACAGTTCAATCGCCATGGAGTCAAAGTCTTTTACAGTCTTTCGGTATGCGATTGACTCCATGGGAAGGCTATCTGGGTTAAGTCCATTCGTATAATCCAAACGGCCGGTGTTCGCATGTCTTGTCGAAGGGCGGTCTGTGGTTTCACTGGTGTTCGGCAGAAAAAGTGTCAGTTTTTAGTTCCATAGAATCTGCGTCGAACACCGCTGGTCTTTCGCATTGTTTAAAATGGCAGCCACCTCGTGGTCGACATACGAACAACGACCACCCTGCATTCGGTTATAATTAAGAGGTGTCTGCGGTTAACCACAATGTTCTAATTGGGGCCAAGAGGTTAACCAGCAGCACACTTCTCTCTTGGGTGGCCGTCCGTTCGGTAGTTTTGTTCGGTATATTTTGAAACAGACGAACAGGGGCATACAAACAGGTAATTCCACGAAAAGAGGCAAAACAGACTATCCAGCAATATCAGTCTATACAGATGGATTTGTCACACGGCTCCCTCCTTGTGGGACACTCCGGCAAACCCGGCTTGACCCTTTGGCGGGTCAACTTGGGGATGATCAGACTAGGAGGTGGTAGGGACGTCGGTTTGCCGGCACAATCCATCAGCATTCCTGTTCTGCTTACCGGGTCGGTAGCTGATGGTGAAGTTATAAGGTTGTAGGGCTAAACTCCACCACATCAGTCTACCATTGTCTCCTGAGACCCGGTTAAGCCAGACAAGGGGATTGTGGTCCGTTATAAGGAGAATTCCTGCCCGTATAAATAAGAGCTCAATTTCTTTAATGCCCAGACCAGGGCTAAACACTCCTTTTGCACTGCCGCATAACTCACTTCCCTAGGTAGTAACTTTCTGCTGAGGTATGCGACAGGGTGCTCCCCTCCATCTTCCCCGACCTGGCTCAGCACAGCCCCCAGTCCATACATGGAAGCATCTGTGTGGACGAGAAAGCGTTTGTTAGGGACTGGGGCAGCCAAGACAGGGGCATTCAGAAGAGCCTGCTTCAGTGCCTGAGACCACAGGACCTGCTTAGGTAAATTCTTTTTCGTCAGGTCAGTCAGGTGTTTGGCAATAGTACTGTAGTCCAGGACAAAACGTCGGTAGTATCC
Source organism: Pelobates cultripes (assembly GCA_933207985.1). Classification (NCBI taxonomy): domain Eukaryota; kingdom Metazoa; phylum Chordata; class Amphibia; order Anura; family Pelobatidae; genus Pelobates; species Pelobates cultripes. The sequence continues at coordinate 211,339,940 of OW240917.1, forward strand.
TGCTGTCCCCAAGAAGGCTAGCACCTGGGTCTTCATGATAGGTGTGGGCCAGTTAGCCACTGCCTCTACCTTGGCTGGCTCTGGTCTCTGGCTCCCACACCTCACTCTGTGACCCAGGTACTGGACTTCCGCTATGCCTAGACGGCACTTGTCTGGTTTCAAGGTCAGGCCGGCGGCCCGAATGTTGTCCAGAACCACTCCTACATGCACCAGGTGTTCTTCCCAGGACTCACTGTAGACCGCAATGTCATCCAGGTATGCACAAGCAAATTCCTGGAAGCCATCGAGAAGTCTATCCACCATACGCTGGAAGGTAGCCGGAGCATTCTTCATCCCAAATGGCATGACCTTAAACTGGTACAGGCCAAAGGGGGTGATGAAGGCTGACTTAGGGATAGCGTCCTCGGCCAGGGGAATCTGCCAGTAGCCCTTACACAGATCTATGGTGGTCAGATAGCGTCCCCTGGCAATACGGTCTAATAACTCGTCTACCCGGGGCATCAGGTAGGCGTCAGTGGTGGTCCGCTCGTTGAGCCGCATGTAGTCCACACAGAACGGGGGTGGTCCCATCTTTCTTAGGCACTAGGACCACAGGCGAGGCCCAAGGGCTGTCCGAGTGTTCGATGACTCCAAGCCGAGTCATCTCCTGTATCTCCTTTCGCATTCCTTCCCGGACTGCTTCAGGGATACGGTAGGGAGGCTGTCGTAAGGGATTCTGTCCGGGGGTCTCTACCTTGTGTACAGCTAGGGTGGTGTAGCCTGGCTCTTGGGAGAACGTTGCCTGCTTCTCCCACAGAAGCTGCCTTGCCTGTACCTTCTCTGTGGGGCTCAACTAGCTGTACAAGACTAGTGAGGTCAGTCTGGGGTTCCTTCTCTAATAAGTTCGGCAGGGGTAAATTCTCTGGGTCGTCTGCAGCTGGGGCACACACTGCAGCGACATCTTCTGGTCTCTCCTGATACTCCTTCAGCATATTCACATGGAAAGATCGCTGAACCCTTTCATCTGCACAGTTGGCTATAAGGTAGGTAGTATCACATACCTGAGCCACTATCTTATGCGGGCCCTGCCAAGATGCTTGCATCTTGTTCATCTTCACAGGCTTGAGCATTAAAACCTTTTGCCCCACCTGGAAGACCCTCTGTCGGGCACCCCGATCGTACCACCTCTGGATCTGAGTGCATATTCTTAGCGAATAGCGCTCAGATCCCATACGCACAGTTCAATCGCCATGGAGTCAAAGTCTTTTACAGTCTTTCGGTATGCGATTGACTCCATGGGAAGGCTATATGGGTTAAGTCCATTCGTATAATCCAAACTCCCGAATGGCCGGTGTTCACATGTCTTGTCGACTGAGAAGGGCGGTCTGTTGTTTCAGCGGTGTTCGGCAGATAAAGTGTCCATTTTTAGTTCCATAGAATCTGCGTCGAACACCGCTGGTCTTTCGCATTGTTTAAAATGGCCGCCGCCTCGTGGTTGACATATGAACGACGACCGCCCTGCATTCGGTTATAATTAAGAGGTGTCTGCGGTTAACCACAACGTTCTAATTGGGGCCAAGAGGTTAACCAGCAGCACACTTCTCTCCTGGGTGGCCATCCGTTCGGTAGTTTTGTTCGGTATATTTTGAAACAGAAGAACAGGGGCATACAAACAGGTAATTCCACAAAAAGAGGCAAAACAGACGAACCAGCAATATCAGTCTATACAGATGGATCTGTCACACAACCTTTATTATCCAAAGGACTCTGCCTCCTCAGATCACATGACTAAAACTAGTACGCAGACTAACAAACTAACATGGTTACTAAACTAAAAAGATACCATGAAGCATACACATCATTACACTGGATGCGCCCCAATTCCTTTTATTTGTGTATGTTTGGAATCTAGACAAGATTTTTTTTGGCTTGCAATAACTACAGATTTCATATCTGCCATGACTGCAACCCCTCCACCCCCCTTCTTTCCGAGAACAAAAATGTTGTGGCTCTCCGAATTGTTTATGGAGAAGTCATTGCAATGCAGGTGCAATGGCCTGCCTCCTTAGTTTAGCTCCACAGAACAACTAGGAAATAATAGGACAGCTGTCTGATTGACAGCCGGGGATGTGTAACAAGGTTGATTTATAAAAGAACAGCTTTTATCACATTTTTAATACATGAAGAAAAAAAGGAACTTAATTTCTATCCATTGCCAAAGATCACAATTCCCCCCCAAAAAATAATTATTTTTAAAAAGATTGAATCAACATCCACTTCTTGTAAAGTATGTAGAATTTTCTTCTCCGCTTTCCTTTGCATCCATGTTGTACCCGACACGTGATTATTTCATTTTTATTCTATTGGCTTGGCTTGTTATAAGCACAAAATAGTTCTTGTTATACTTAATAAGGTAAAATGCATGATTGGGAATTACTAATAAGTCCCTCCCATTTAAAAGCTGCAAAACAAAAAAAAGACTTTTAAACTTACCTTGAATCCAGTGCAGGGTGACACTCCTGATCTTCCTCTTTCTTCTGATGTCTTATAGAGAAGCCTGTGTTTGGGCTGTTTTGTCATCTCAGAGTGCATGCATGCAACCTGAGTCAGCAAGAGGAGGGAGTGGGGATGGACAGGGGAGGGTAAAAATAAAATTAATACAGAGAGGGCTGAATAAATGAAGGGAGGGAGGGTACATTTGATAGAAGATGCTGTACACACTGAAGACAGATGTGAAATATGAACAGAATTGACATTAGGTCTATAGCACGTGGTGTAACTGGCAGGGCCGCCACCAGAAATTTTGGGGCCCCTAACTCAGCTCAAGGTCTGGGCCCCCTGGGGCCCGCCTCCAAATACCGCCCACAGGGTCCACCTCCAAATACCGCCCACAGGAATACACAAACAGACACAAACACACACACTGATACAAAAGGACACAGATACATACTAACAGACACACATACTGAAACAGACATACACGCATACAGGCATACATACTGACACACACATACTGAGACATACACACATATACAGACACATAGGCATACATAGTGACAGACAGACACATACTAACATACATACAGACACACATGCATGAGGACATAAAGACACATACATACATACAGACACCGACATACATACATACACACATACACACATACATTCATACATACAGACATACTGACAGACATACAGACACTGACATCCATACACACATACATTCATAATGGCATACAGACATACACAGACATACATTCATAATGGCATACAGACATACATACATACATACATTCAGACTGACATACATGCATATATACAGATATACTGACATACATGCATACAGACATCCATACACACATACACACAGACATACGTTCATAATGATATGCAGACACACATTCATACTGACATACATATATACATACATACAGACATACATGCATACATACTGACAGACATACAGACATACATTGATACTGGCATACATACATACAGACAGACATACAGACATCTATACATACATACTGACAGACATATATACATACATACTGACAGACATACATAATGACATACATTGATACATGCATACATACAGACATACATACATAATAACATACATACAGACATGCATACATACATACAGACAGACAGACATGCATACAGACAGACATACATAGACATACAGACAGACATACATATATACAGACAGACATACATAGACATACAGACAGACATACATACATACATACATACATACAGACAGACAGACAGACAGTAAAAGAAAGAATAAAATAAAAGGTAAGGGCTGCGCCAGATAAAACTAGATAAAAATAAAAAATAGTCCAAATAAAATAAATAAATAAAAAGAAAAAGTCTTATCTAAAATGGTCTTATTCAAGTCGTAGAGTATATCGGTGTTATCAATATGGGGTAAGAACCTGATACCTGGCAAGAGAGTGTTTAAATAACAAATGCAGTCCTTTGAAATTGGCGTCAAAATGTAAGCAGCCAATCAGATTAAGGATTAAAAATAATATAATTAATGCGAAGTGCTAAATGTGTCAATGCCCGAGGGTGAATACGCGGCTCTGGACTCATTGTTTCCATTCCGGTGGTGCTTTCAAAAAATGAAATATCTTGGGATCTGGATAACCCCAAACCCTATACCGACACAACTTTGCCCCCCTCCTGAAGAAAGTAACAGCGGACTTGAAAAGATGGGCGCACCCGCACATCTCGTGGCATGGGCGGGTAGCAGTTCTAAAGATGAACATCCTACCGTGGGTGCTTTATCCGTTCCAAACAATCCCACTGGCCCTACCGACCACCTTCTTCTCCGCTTTAAAATCTGCGAAACGCGCGTCGGGATTAGTTAGTGAGCGGGTGGTTGGAGTTTGACCGGGGACTATGCTGCAGCTAGTTTAGATCATTTAGGATGCTCCGAGTTTACCACCCTCTCTTCACTTTTATCTTTAAACTTTAACCTCGGTGTACCTTCCATTGAGGTTTTATTTTGTTATATGTAGGCAGGTTACTCTAGCCTATGAGTGATGGGAGTTAGAAGACAGTACTATTCATACTAGGGCTTCACAGTTAGACAGATTTAAGACCTTTCTTTCACTATAGACACTAATGAATGTCTTCAAGATACTTTAGGCAAACCCTTTTTTTCCTTTTTTTTCTCTTTCTTTTTCTGTGAACAACCTAGTGACTCTGCCATTTCTATTCTCCTCTCTCTCCGTTTTTCATTTAATTATTTTTTGTGTGACACCTATTACTTATCATTTAAGCATTGATTTTTTAGAAGGAATTTATTAAAAGTTAATTTTTAATTACATTTCTTTGGGTTGCACTGCAATTACAGGGAACCTTTGAGATTGATTTATCTTAACCCTATGGTTGCTCTGTTTTTGTTTATTTTCTCTTCTTCTCTCTACAATAGTTACTAGGGGTTACCCCCCATTTCCCAAAAGCAACCCGACACATTTTTGCCTTTTGTTCCTACCTCTCTTCTCTATTAAATATAAATGGAGTTTCCCTACAGCATTATCGGTATTTTTTCAAAATCAGCAATTTCTTTTTAAAGAAGCCTCGGTTGCCCAAGAAAAAATCCAATCTTGGAATCTACAATAGATATCTCCCTAAATTGACCAAATTAACGACTACCCACCTGGAACAAGACAATGACTTTTCACTTAGCAAGACTGATGCCTTTGTTGTTGTTGAAGATTAACCTTGTATTTTTTCAAAACCAGCAAAAAATGTATTTATTTTTTAAGTCTTGGTTGCTTAAGGAAAAAAATCCAATTTTGAAATCTATAATAGCTACCTCACTAAGCTGACCAAACCAACGACTATTCACCTGGTTAGAAATATGGTTAATAGCATGGACGCTTTTTTTTTTTTTTTTTACTTGGAAGTTTTTCAGGTCATTACATTCATTTTTTTCTACCCGCAGGAACAAGACAATGAATATCTATTTGGCAAGATTGAAGATCAACCTATTTTTCGAACTTATAATAATTAACTAATTAACTGTGTAGACAGATTAGATTAGCGAATGCTCAATGGATAGAGTTACGGCTAATGACAAGAATGTTATATATATGGATAAGGGTATCTAGCAATACTTGCAATTTAATTAATCTACACTGTTTTAATATATGGTGTTTGACATGAGTTATGGTCTAAGGCAATGCTAGTTTGGCATAATGTTGGTAGTTATGCAATTACGCCACAACATATGGGCATTGTACACTATTTCTTGTTAAGATGCCTTTTCTCCCTTATTCTCCTCAGTTTTGGATATAATTAACCACATAGGATATCGGTAAACTCTCTATATTATGTATTTGATGGGTATTTGAGTATGGCACATTAGGTATATATAAGAATGGTATAAAGCACATATGCAATTTAGTGGATTTACACTTTTTTTAAATATGGAGTTCGACATGAAGGAACTTTATAGAGATTTTTCACATATTTTGTATTAACACAAGCTTTGATCACAATAGTTATGATATGATATTATTTAGTATTAATAAGAATGGAAGAAAGCTATCCATACACGAGTAATAATAAGTACAATGTCATAATATGGGTTTGAAAAAAAATGTTAAACATTTTTTTCTCTTCACCTATGATAAAATTATGGTCTATTAGACATTACGTGGGTATTAATGGGGTGAATAAGGTTAGAGATCCTGGTAAAAGTAAGATAATATATAAGAGGTAAAGCTGATTTTGATTACAATAGGTAGGGGGAGCTGGACTATGGAGATATTAGGGAAATTTGGAGATAGAATGGCCAAGGGAGGGCTTGTATTATCATAATCAAGAGCTGGAGAGGCATGTTGAGCAGAGTTAGATTAGCAATTCGATGTAACATGGTTCTTTAGATTAGTGGTCCGATATCCAGTACAAAACTAATCGATCTACTAAAAGTTATAGTGTTAATCATAGGTTGGATATTTGGAATATTGTTTGGTTTCGGATGAGGTTTGGAGACTTTTCTCCTCTTGCCAGTGTCCTTATTTCTGCAATTATAGGCAGGTCTTGTTCAGGAGGTTATAAGTACATATGTCTCCTCATTGGACTATCAGGAAGGGATTTGCTTGCCTTGCTGGAATATGTTCCACATTTTATATTATATTTTGGAATTACAACGATTGAGGGAGGGGAGAGGAGAGGGAGATTTGTACTATTATAACTAAGAGTTGTAAAATATGTTAAGTAGAGTGAGATCAGTAATTCGCTGTGATATGGCCTTATGGGTTAGTGTGGTCCTATATTCTAGACAAAGTTAATAGATCTATGGATTGACATATGGTTGATTATAGGCTGGATATTTGGAATGCTGTTTGGTTTCTGAAGAGTTTGGAGGCCTTCCTCCTCTCGCCAGGGTCTTCATTCCTGCAATCATAGGCAGGTCTCGTTCAGGGGACTACATATATATATATGTCTCCCCACTGGATTACTAGGAGGGGGTTTGTTTCCCTTCCTGGAATACTCTTTATGTTTTATGTATTTTATTATGTAAATGTGTATTTTTCCTTTTTTTTTTTTTTTCTGAGACTCGACCTGGGGTGCAATCAGGACAATAGGTGCTATGACGGTACTTAATGTGGTATCATGGAATGTTCAGGGTTTGAATTCACCACAGAAAAGGGGAGCGGTATATAAATTTCTAAATGGAAATGATATAGACAGTGCCTTTATTCAGGAGACACATTGGATCAACTCTACAGAGAGACTCTGGAAGTTTAAGAAATTCCAGTTAATATTTTCTTCTAATATGGAGGGGAGTAAAAAAAAAAAGAGGCGCCGCTATCATAATCTCCAGCAGAATTAATTTTGAAATGATACATCTAACTGGGTACCCAATGGAAAGATATGTGATACTTATTTAAAAAATTGATGGCATTATCTATACTTTGGTCAATATTTATGCACCAAATTCTTGCCCGGGGGACTTTTTGGATGAAATCATGGAAAAGGTTGATGAATTAGCATGTGGCAACATTATAATTGGGGGAGATTTTAATTGCATATTGGACCCAACACGGGATAAAAGTCATAAAAATACTAGAGATCACAAATCTGTAAATACCTATGTATCCGATTTTTCTGAATTTCTAGACAGGAATTCTCTAGTTGATTGTTGGAGGACTTTGAATCCTAGTGAGAGAGATTATACTTTTTTTTCACATGTCCATCAGACCTATTCTTGAAAAGATATGTTTCTGGTGAAAGCTGGGTTTTTAAGTTCTATTATTAAATCCAATATTGGATCTATAGTTGTGTCGGACCATGCACCAGTATTCATCAAGGTTAAGTTAAAAGGTGGTCTTAGACCAAGGACAAGGTGGAGACTTAATGAAAGCTTTCTGAAATCAGAGTGTAACATTGATTTTTTGTCATCGGAAATTATTTTGACTATTAATGATAATCGGGAAGTCCTCACGGCAATGGTATGGTGTACCTTTAACATTTTTATAAGGGGATTATTGATTAAACTTGGTTCTGAATTTAAAAGGAACGTTTAAATAAAAATATGGTGAATAAAGACTTAATTGAAGAAATAGCTAACTTAAGGGAACTTTAGTGTTTATGACTAAGTGGCTACTAAAAAAGACTGGACATACCCCATTTGCAATACCTTGGGTTACCTACTTTTGCAAAAGGTATGCCATCATGGGGGTAATTCTCATTCCTGGGCTACCATACGGTGTCAAAGGCAACCTAACCAACCTGGCGAATTTCAATGTGAAAAAACTGAAAAATTTAACATGCTATATTTTACCTTGTTACTTCCCAAAATACCATAAAACCTGTACACAGATAGTACTGTTTTACACATGAGACATCGCTGAATACAAATATGTGTATTTTTTTGCAGTAAAAGCAAACAGTATTATAACATTCACAGTTCGAATATAATATAGAACTAAACTTTTTTTTAATTATTCTTATTTTCTCCCATTTTTTTTTATTTTATTCATATTAAATTATGTTTCATACCTACATATTTGATGTTAAATGAAAGCTCTGTTTCCCCTGAATAAAATGATATATAATAGGTGTGGGTGCACATAATATGAAAGAGGTGAATTACGCCTGAACAGACATATAGCGCAAATTTAAGTTTTTGTTTACGTTTTGTTTTGATCACAACGTGTACATTTGGCTCAGTCCTTTGGGTTAGCAAGCAGTTAATCAAGCAAATACAGGTTCCACCAAAATAACCTGATTTATTTCACAAAACACACAGTTTTCTTGTTTAAGTGTTTATTTAACATTATAAAAGAGCAGAACTTACCATTTTGTGGTATTTTAGTTTTATAGCTAAACTGCAACTAAACTACAGTTAAATCAGGTGTAATTTCAAAAAAATATACTTTTTACAATTACAGACATCCCAAGTCTCCCGGTAGTTCTAGGATACTCCCGCATTTTGCATGCGGCTCCCTGACACCCGCAGAACATGTACAATATCCTGGAAATCACATACACAATCTGACATGCAATGTATATCAGATTGTGTGTGTTGATTACCAGGATATTATATATGATTTGTGCCCCTCGGCCCCTTTCCTCATACTAACTAAATAGGGGCCGGTCCTTTAAAAGCCGACCTGTTACCGGGAAACACAGCAGAAGCCATACATAGAGAGATGGAAGCAGGTCTGTTCAGGAAGTAAAAGGTCTTTATTGTTACCGATCGGGTCTCAGCTGAACTCCTGTTCCAAAATGTCTGAGCCCAGAGTACACATTGCAAAGGCTTTTTGTTAACAATGCTCCTCCCCCACATTCCCTTAAACCTTAAACCAATCAGCAAATAGGATATTCAGGATCACCTTAAATGATGATGATGGGAGTGAGCGCAGGAATGATGACCGCATGGCTCATTAAGACAAAGGAATGAGGAATGTGATTTCAGTTCCTGCACATGCTCAGTACACTGATGACTCACTTAACTATTTGTTATCTGATACATTTAACATATGCCACATGGAGATTTCAGCCTACTAAATTTTGGGCCTTGCTGAAATCCCATCACAGACCGAGACACTGTAGTATCAGCTGGCAGGGACAGAGCCGTCTTTAATTTTGATTGGACCATGGGCAAGCATTTAATTGGGCCCCCTGACTACATATAGATACACACAAATACAATACCTGACACAAATGCAGATACACACTGACCGCATATAGATACACACAAGAACATACAAATACACACAGACTACATATAGATACACTGACACACAGATAGACACACACAGATACACAACCTGACACACATGCAGATACACAGATACAAACACTGACATACATGCAGATACAAAAGGTACACACACTGACTACATAGAGATACACCGACACACACACTGACACACATACAGACACACAGATACACAACCTGACACACATGCAGATATACAGATACAAACACTGACACATACAGATACACACTGACTATATACAGATACACACACACAAACACAAACGGACAACATACAGATACAGAGACACATTCTGACAGACGTACTGACACAGAGGCACACACAGACAGCCATACTCAAACACACATACACACAGACATACAGAACCACACGGACACTGACAGACTCACACATAGACATACTGACACACTGACAGACATACAGACATTCTGGCACACATACACACAGACAGACATACTGAAACACACAGACACTGGCAGATGTACACACATACAGACATTTTTACACTCACAGACAGCCATACTGAAACACACATACACACAGACATACAGAACCACACGGACACTAACAGACTCACACAGACATACCGACACACTGACAGACATACAGACATTCTGGCACACATACACACAGACAGACATACTGAAACACACAGACACAGACAGACGTACACACATACAGACATTTTGACACTCACAGACAGACATTCCTGAAAACAAACATACACACATACATACTGAACCACACAGGCACTGACAGACAGACTCACACACACAGACATACACAGACATACTGGCACATATACACACAGACAGACAGACATACTGAAACACACATACACACAGACACTGACAGACATATTGACAAACACAGACATACAGAACCACAAGGACACTGACAGACTCACACATAGACATACTGACACACTGACCGACATACTGGCACAAATACACTGACAGACATACTGGCACATATACACAGACAGACAGACATACTAAAACACACATACACACAGACATACAGATACACTGACAGACATACTGGCACACATACACTGACAGACATACTGGCACACTAACAGACATACACTGACAGACATACTGGCACACTAACAGACATACACTGACAGACAGACATACACACATACATACTCACACACACACACACACACAGACACTCATGCAAAATTTGATAACCACCCTCCAGTTTCTTATCTTTTCCTGGAGGGTGGCTTCCCTGGGGTCCAGTGGGCTGGCTGGGGTGGCTGGAGCGTTTTGGATGGTATGTGTGTAGTCGTCTATGGTGTTGTTTAGTCGTGTGTGTGAGTGTTGGCTTGTGTTGGAGTTTCGATCTGAAGTGGGTTGTGATTTCTTTGTGTGTCCTGTGGGATAGGCCGCTTCGCCCCAATCTCCCTTGGTTAGTGGGTGGCTGTTTGTTATGTTAAAGTGTGATTTTTTTTAAACCAACAATGTAAAAGAAGTATTTTAGGGTTTTATTGGACTGCAAGTAATGCACCGCAGGCCGCAAATGTTCTATTTAGCACCAAAAAGTGTGATTTTTTTAAACCAACAATGTAACAGTAGTATTTAAGGGTTTTATTGGACTGCAAGAACTTTTTTTTCTTTGGTTTTTGCTATATATTGGGGCTGATGTATACTGTAGTCATTGCTGCCGCCCAGTGATGGGAGTGAGCGCAGGACTTATCTTTCTGCATTTGTATCCATTTTTTGTATCACTCAGCCTTGTTAGTATTTAAGGGTTTTATTGGATGTTCTGTTTAGCACAAAAAAGTGTGATTTTTTTTAAACCAACAATGTAACAGTAGTATTTAAGGGTTTTATTGGACTGCAAGAAATGCACGCACTATTTAGCACCAAAAAAAAATTGAATTTTTCAAAGTGCGATGTAACCACAGTATTTGACGGCTCTATTTGACTCTAAGATATGAAGTGCATGCCCCAAATTTACTTTTTAGCACCCAAAGAATTTGAATTTTTCAAAGTGCGATGTAACCACAGTATTTGATGGTTCTATTTGACTCTCAGATATGAAGTGCACGCCCCAAATTTACTTTTTAGCACCAAAAAAAATTCAATTGGCCAAACTGCGATGTAACCATAGTATTTGATGGTTCTATTTGACTCTCAGATATGAAGTGCACGCCCCAAATTTACTTTTTAGCACCCAAAAAATTTGAATTTTTCAAAGTGCGATGTAACCACAGTATTTGACGGTTCTATTTGACTCTCAGATATAAAGTGCACGCCCCAAATTTACTTTTTAGCACCAAAGAAATGTGAATTTTTCAAAGTGCGATGTAACCACAGTATTTGACGGTTCTATTTGACTCTCTGATATGAAGTGCACGCCACAAATTTACTTTTTAGCACCAGAAAAATGGGAATTTTTCAAAGTGCGATGTAACAACAGTATTTGACGGCTCTATTTGACTCTCAGATACGGTGCACGCCACAAATTTACTTTTTAGCACCAAAGAAATGTGAATTAGTCAAAATGCAATGTCACAGCAGTATTTGACGGTTCTATTTGACTCTTAGATATGAAGTGCACGCCACAAATGTAGTATTTAGCACCAATGAAATGTGAATTAGTCAAACTGCAATGTCACAGCAGTATTTGACGGTTCTATTTGACTCTTAGATATGAAGTGCACGCCACAAATGTACTTTTTAGCACCAAAAAAATTTAAATATTTCAAACTACAATGTCACAGCAGTATTTAAAAATGCCTAGATGTTGCCCACTGAGCTACCAAAACAGGATTACAGTAATGTGCCTGGCACACATGCAGTTGCAAGTGCCCACCTAACAAACAGACTGATTGCTTATTTCTCTGTGGCACTGGGCTCAGGGCAGGGTACAAAAATGTAGTATAGCACGCACAAAAATAATCGCTGTAGTTTGCAGATTCAACACCAGAATTCTTTCCTAATCTTTCCCTCACAGCTGCTGCATCCTCTCCCTACACTAATAAGAGTTCAGGTGACATGTGGTGCTACGTGACTCCAGCTTATATAGAGGCTGGGTCACATGCTGCACTGGCCAATCACAGCCATGCCACTAGTAGGCATGGCTGTGATGGCTACTAAGGGCACACGAGTCAAACGCTTGTTGATTGGCTGCCCTGCAGCTTTTCAAAACGTGCCATTATATCGTCGAATACCGAACTCAAATCCGAACTGTTACTGAAATGTCCGGCCTCGGGTTCGGGGTCAAAAATCGTAATGTTCGGTACGAACCCAAACTTTACAGTTCGGGTTCGCTCATCTCTACCAGGGAGAGCCTTCTGCTTAGGTAGTGTGGAAGCTTCACAGAAAAGCTCTTAAACACAAGGCTGAAAAGGTGAAGAGTGTGTCTGCATTCCAGCGTTAGCTGGTTCTTTTAGTTCTTTTAGCATGTTACAATGGTGGGTCCTGTAACAACATTGTATCACAAAGTGGCAGAACGAGTTATACAATGTTTAAGTTTATTAAGGTGCGTTTGCAGTGCAGGTGCATATACTACATCCCCATAATCCATGATTTTATGTTAAGATACGGAGGCTAATATTGCTTAACCCTTTCTTTACTGTCCACCAATGGCAGCAAAGAATACAAACTATAAGAAAAAATGGTAACCATAATGATAGGCCACTCCCATGCCAAGCCCCAGTATAATAGTCAGCACCTCCCCACATATTTCCTCTTTCTTTGCTGCTCCACACAAAGATAAGTACACGACAAATTTCTCTTAATTATTATTGATTGTTTATTATTAGTGTTATTATTTATTATTTCTATGGTTCTTATTATTGAAGATATTATTATTGCTTTATTTTCTTATATTATACAGATTTTTACTTATATTGTTGTTGTATATTATGCCTATGTTTGTTACCTTTGAGCCCAGGGTTGCAGACCTTCTTTGGGGGATTATTCTTTTTACCCCTCTCCCTTGAGCTTTCCTTTGTCACTCTTATCTCTTTTTCCATTTCATTATCTCCTTATCTCTGCCTTTTGGCTCTATTCCCCTTCTCCCTGTGTGTTTGTCTGTTTTCTTATATGAATCAAGCCCGTTCGGCTACATTCATCAAGGACCCATGCCGTTTGTTAGTTTTACCGGCATATAGCATCATTAGTCTGTTTGCCACATTCAACAATTTTTTACATGAATGGTTTGTTCGTTCATCTGTTTCCTATTCTTTCCATTCGTTTGTTTGTTCCCACAAATTCATCTCTTTTTTTACCGAACGTACTGTTCTTGAATTTGACAAATTCACGTGATTTATTGCCGCTAATCTCGCAAGACTGCTGGCGGCCATTTTATGACATCCTGTCCTTCTGGCTTTGTGCTCTGCCTCGCGTCTCTTCCTGTCTGCTGGTCCGGGACCTGGTGAGCTCCTTATCTCTACCCTCTCTAAAGGTTAATATCTAGTTTGGGGTGATTAACTCCTACTAGCCTGTACTGTTTATTTAATTAGTCTATAACTGTTACAGTAAACCTTGTATTTTTGTTGGGGGAATCTCACAGCATTACTATGCCCAAATCTAAGGTGCCTGTCTGCCCCCTTTCCCCTGGTGATATGGACATGCCCCAGGTTTTGGGTAACCTCTCTTCCAGCTCGTATTCCCCTTCATCTGCAGTGAACCCTATGTCACTGCCCGATGAGGTCCAGTCCCTGGCGCTACAGCGTTCAGTCACTGATGCCATCATGGCTGCTATGGGCTCTATGTCCTCTGCCCTCTCCCAGACCATCTCCCAGGCCTTACTTGTGCACCCACTGGCCACAGAAAGTTCGGTCACACCGACGCGCATAATGCGTCCTGGCCCAAGCCTTTCAAGATACGCACCTAAAAAGGCTACCACTAAATCGAGGCACTTAAGTCCCCCTGCCTCCAGAACCAATATGACGGGTGCACCCGTGGCCACCTATGATAGCATGCCCATGTCACGCAAAAGAGCCTTTCCACACCAGGTAGAACGGGTGCGGCAGTGGAAATGTGTTAGAGCACAACATGAGAGTGACTCCGACTCAGAAATTGGGTCTAGTGAGGAGGCTGATGCTGAGTCCGTATGTAACTCGGACAATGAGGTATGCGAGCAGGACACTGACCCTTTTGTCCCTGCTTGATCGGGGGTGGCTGTGAGTGGCTCTCGGAGCGACTCCCCCGCTACTGCAGGCTCCACCCTCATGGATCCATCTGGGGAACCCATGTTTGACCTGGATGCTCTCCATCATCTGAGGTCGGCTGAATGGCTCCCAGTGGAAAATTGGGTACGGCGCCCCCTCAGTAAGGCAGCACGTAATAAACTCGGCAATTCTGGCCCACTTGGCCAAGGACTTTTGGGCTTATTGCTTGGCCAGGAGTCTGGTTGTCCAGGCGGAATACCTCCCCGGACTCCACAACACTCATGCGGACTGGAGTTCACGCTATCTGTCGGACAGCAGCAATTGGAAATTGGACGTAGGGGTATTCTCTGCTATCTCGTCTCTCTGGGGACCTTTTGCCATTGACCTCTTTGCATCCCAGCTCAATACCCAATTACCGTGGTTCTAGAGCTTTGCCCCCGGGTCTGGCCGCGGAGGCAGTAGACACCTTCCTGCAAGACGGGACTGGCTCACTCCCTTACGCTTTTCCTCCATTTGCAATGATCCCTCGGGTACTGCTCCAAGTTCGCTGCCAAATGGCTGACCTGATCTTGCTGACTCCGTTCTGGGAGACCCAATCATGGTTCCCTCAGCTCCTGGAACTGGCGATGGATGTACCCATACTCCCCGGACCTCCTTCTGGACCCGTCGGGCCTGCAACACCTCTCCTGTTGGACGAGTCATTGCTGCTGCTCCCGTGGAGGATTTCCGGGGTGCCTGGGAAATCCAAGGGATTTCGGACGCAACTCGACGCCTTCTGGCTGACACATGGGCTCCCGGGACTAGACAATCATATGGGACCACTTGGAGAGCTTTGGCTGGCTGGTTCCTGGCTCGGAACATTGATCCCATTTGGGCACCTGTGACTGCAATCCTCCATTTCCTCACTTCATTCAACAGGGAGGGAGAATCAATTGAAAGAAACATAGAAGGGTGGGACAATACTCGCCTCCGTGTCTTGACATTACATAAATTACATAAATGTGCTATTTCATGAGGAAAAGTCATGATTTTATGAAAGACACGGAGGCAAGTATTGTCCCACCCTTCTACGTTTCTTTCAATTGGCTCTCCCTCCCTGTTGATTTTCGCTCTCATGTATGTTTCCAGGAGGTGGTAGGTATTTGTGATGTGCTCTGTGTTTATATTACCTTTTATGCTCATATGACCTGATTATGTTGTATGTTTTGTCTGGTGGGTTTATCTTATGATATGGGCATTGTGTTGCTTCAGTTTACCATTATTATGTCTTGGCATGCGTACTTTGGTTCAAGCACCGATTTAACCGCTCGGCTCCTGTTTTTATGTATTCACAGGTTGATTCTGTGCTGTTTGGGGGGGTCTTCACTACTTCCCACAAGGCTTCACCACGTTGGCTGGAGATCTATGGATTGTTCTGTGATGGGCTCCTCACTGTTGGCGTTTCTATTCGTTGATGGATTGGTCCCAGTTCGTTTATGGTTCCTGATCGGAGTCCGGCTGGATTTTGGGATGGTTATTCTGCTGTGGTTGGACTGATTCATCGGTTCCTGTTTGGTTGTTATTGTGTTGCATCTCCAAAGAAAGAGGAAATATGTGGGAAAGTGCTGAGTATTATACTGGGACTTGGTATGGGAGTGGCCTATCACTGTGGTTAAAATTTTATTCTGTTTGTATTCTTTTAGTAAAAACCAAAGAAAAAGTTACCTGCGCTCTCTCCTTAATCCCTATGTATATTTAACCCCTTCAGGATGCAGGACGGTTCAAGACCGTCCTCGGCATTTTTGCGTTGCTGACCGAGGACGGTCCTGAACCGTCCTAACGGAAAACGGGCGGCGGGAGTGATCAGAAATCACTTCTGCCGAAATCCCGTTGTTACTATCTGCCCGGCATCCCAGGCAGATAGTAACAGCCAATTGCGGCATGTGAGCGATCCGCGATCGCTCACAATTGGCTGGTGTCAAAGTGGGTGTTACAAACACTCACTTTGACACTGATCTCTGCCCCTCTCTCCTCTGTAGCGTTTTGTGAGGGGAGAGAGAGACAGAGATCGTGATAGTTTGTTGCAGCAGGTGTTCCAGAGAGTATTAAAAAGTATCAGCAGTTAATAAAAATTCCCTTTTAACCCCTTCCCTGCCAGATCTGTTACAGGCAGTGCATTTGTACTGTCTGTATTTTTTTTTGCCCTTAAGGGTTAACTTTATTTTTAAAAAATCTGTGTCTTAGACTGTCTTAGACTGTCTTAGTCTGTCTTAGTCTGTCGTAGTCTGTCAGTTTCCTTCCCCAAATCTCCATTAGATTCTTCTAACAGGAGTTAGTTTAGGGATTACTGTTTTAGTCTGTTTTAGTCTGTTTTAGTGTTAAAAAAAAAAAAAAAAGAACAATTATTGTGTTTAGTATATGTTAGTTTAGTCTGTTAGTGTGAAACATGCAGCGCATGTACAGCTTGGAGGAGGCATATGGCTTCTTGGCGTCAGACTCTGACGCCACTGACACTGCGTCCGATTTTGACCCAGGTCAGTTTAAAGGCACGTCTAGTGACATGTCATCTGTGTGTGAGCCAGCTGCTAAAAGAAGCTGTGCTTCCCCTGCTACGCCGAATGTGGAGGAGGACTGGGTACCTCCACAGTCAGCTGAGCCGAACATCCCCCCTTTTAGTGCCAACGCAGGCATTAATGTGAATGTGGTTGACTTCTCCCCTATACAATATATGGAGTTATTTTTAGGGGATACCATATGGGAGGAGATTGTTTCCCAGACTAATTTATACGCTAGCCAAATTATTGAGACCAATCCAGGTAGCTATACAGTCAGGGAGCATGCTTGGCATCCCACAGATGTCCCTGAACGTAAAACATTCTGGGCTCTTACCATGCTCATGGGGATAATAAAGAAGCCATCAATCCGCTCTTACTGGAGCACCAACCCAATTTGTTCGACTCCTATATATTCCCAAACAATGCCTAGACCAAGATATGAGCTGCTGCTGAGATACTTACATTTCAACGACAATACGCTCTGTCACCCCAGAGATCACCCCCAATATGATAGGCTTCATAAAATACGCCCACTGGTAGACCATCTTCAGAACAGATTTTCTGAAGTTTATACTCCCCAACAAAATTTATCTATTGATGAATCCCTTATGAAATATAAAGGGAGATTAGGGTTCAAACAGTATATCCCCTCAAAGCGGTCTAGGTATGGCATTAAAGTGTACAAACTGTGCGAGAGCGAAAGTGGCTACACATTTGCCTTTCGTGTATATGAGGGGAAAGATGCTCAACTGAACCCTCCTGGCTGTCCTGACTCTCTGGGGTCAAGTGGGAAACTTGTTTGGGACCTACTGATCCCCTTGTTCAATAAGGGTTACCACCTTTATGTGGACAATTTTTACAGCAGTGTCCACTTGTTTAAAATTCTTTATAGTTTGCAGACATTAGCCTGCGGCACTGTAAGAAGAAATGCCAAGGATTTCCCCAGACCTCTCATAGATGCCAAATTAAAAAAAGGTGAATGCAAAGCTCTGCGCAAAGCTGTACTGCTTGCGCTAAAATTTAAGGACAGGAAGGATGTTCACATGCTAACAACCATCCATAACGAAGGCATGTCATACGTCACTGTCCGAGGCAGGGTACAGACAAAACCGGTTTGCGCCAGGGCTTATAACAGGCACATGGGGGGTGTTGATTTGGCTGATCAGCTGATGCAGCCATATCTTAACTTAAGAAAGACAAAAGCCTGGTATAAAAAGGTGGCTGTCTACCTGATGCAAGTAGCAACAGATAATTAATTTTTACTCTTTAAAAAAATGAATCCAGAAAGAACCACCTTTCTCCAATTTTAGTTCAAGCTGATTTCCACAATAATTTATGGAGATGGTCAAGTTCCAACAATGGTGCCAGAGGAGTCCAGACATTTTATTTTTAAGATACCGCCAACTGCAAAAAAACAAAATCCCCTGAAATGTTGCTGGGTCTGTTATAAAAAAGACAAAAGGACAGACACCCCTTTGCACTGTTTTTTTTTCTTTTGAAAGCAGCAAATTTTAGTTAGTCAGTTTCCTTCCCCCCAAATCTCCAGTTAGATTCTTTTTGCAGGAGTTAGTTTAGAGAATGCTGCTAAAGGTGCATTTGATACCTGCACGTTTGGTTAAAAAAGTTTTATGGTAGTAACATATAACTGTCTGGCCAAAACCAGATGACGTGTGCATAAAAAGCAGAATTAAAAAATTACTACCATGCACGTTCTCTGAAATTTGTTTAGCACAATGGTTGGGAGAAGGATGTGAAAACACCTCATATATAATACCCTGGAATGTCTACTTTATAAAAATATAAACTTTCATGATGTTAACATTAACGGGGGGATGCAAAATGATGCCAAACTGAAGATAGGCCAAGCATACCTATATATCAAGTTGAAAAACTGATATGTACAAGTCTCCATTGTGGCCTTTTAGCCCCCAAACAACCCAGCAAACCTATGCATGGTTGATATCACTGTACTCAGGAGATGTTGCTGAACACATATTGGGGTGTTGTTTGGCAGTGATACATAACAGGATCTGTTAATTCATGCCTAAAGTACAATGTATGTGTAAAAAAACACGAAGAAAATTACTACCCAAAAGTTTGACAAAGGCTGGTGGTAGAATTATTGCATGAAAAGTATTAAACTACCACCATTTAAAATACCCTGAGTTGTCTACTTTTCAAAAATATATGGTTTGATGGGGGTAAAATACATTGGCCCAAATAGGACAAAGGCGCCGGTTTACTACATGTCAAAATTCCAAGTTGAAAAATGGATATGTGTACCTGCCAAATGTGGCCTTTTAGCCCCCAAACAATCCGACAAGCCTATGCATGGGTGGTATCACTGTACTCAGGAGATGTTGCTGAACACATATTGGGGTGTTGTTTGGCAGTTACACATAACACGATCTGTTAATTCATGCCTAAAGTACAATGTGTGTGAAAAAGCACACACAAAAAATGACTACCTAAATGTTTGACAAAGTCTGGTGGTAGAATTAGTGCATGGAAAGTGTTAAAAAAAACACCATTTGAAATACCCTAGGGTGTCTACTTTCCAAAAATATATGGTTTGGTGGGGGTAAAATATATTGAACGGCCTTACAAATGTCCCAAATAGGAAATGTACGCAGGTTGACTACATGTCAAAATTCCAAGTTGAAAAATGGGTATGAGCACCTGCCAAATGTGGCCTTTTAGCCCCCAAACAACCCAACAAGCCTATACATGGGTGGTATCACTGTACTCAGGAGATGTTGCTGAACACATATTGGGGTGTTGTTTGGCAGTGACACATAACATGATCTGTTAATTCATGCCTAAAGTACAATGTGTGTGAAAAAACACACACAAAAAATGACTACCTAAATGTTTGACAAAGTCTGGTGGTAGAATTAGTGCATGGAAAGTGTTAAAAAAATCACCATTTGAAATACCCTAGGGTGTCTACGTTCCAAACATATATGGTTTGGTGGGGGTAAAATACATTGGCCGGCCTTACAAATGTCCCAAATAGGACATGTGCGCAGGTTGACTACATGTCAAAATTCCAAGTTGAAAAATGGATATGCGCACCTGCCAAATGTGGCCTTTTAGCTCCCCAAAAATCTGACAAGCCTATGCATGGGTGGTATCACTGTACTTAGGAGATGTTGCTGAACACATATTGGTGTGTTGTTTGGCAGCAAGACATAACAGGATCTGTAAGTTTATACCTGAATTGCAATGTATGTGAAAAAAAAAAAAAATATATACATGTGGAGTGTTTTCCAGAGATTTATGACAGATAATAGTGTTACAATGTCACTATTGATACATTTTAAAAATGTTTGTTTTGAAACCGCCATATCCTACTTGTACCTATAGCCCTATAACTTGCAAAAAAAAGCAAAAAAGCACGTAAACACTGGGTATTTTTAAACTCAGGACAAAATTTTGAATCTATTTAGCAGTTTTTTCCATTCGCTTTTGTAGATGAGTAAAAGATTTTCCAAGTAAAAGTAAAAAAACATGTATTTTTTTCAATGTTCAATGGTATGTAAAGAAAGCCCCTTTTGTCCTGAAAAAAAAAATATATAATTTGTATGGGAACAGTAAATTAGAGAGCGGAAAATTACAGCTAAACACAAACACCAGAAAAGTGTAAAAAGAGGCCTGGTCGCAAATGTACAACATCGCAAAAACAGTCCAGTCCTTAAGGGGTTAAAAAATGGAGGTCATTTAGTTACTCCAATGGCCACTAGAGGGAATCCCGCCTGACAATGTCAAAGTAGACCCCCCTAGACGGGTCCTACACTGACCCTTCACCTTGCTTTCTCGAGCCTCTGGCAAAGATATCTCTAATGAAACAGAGAGGGGTATTTTTTATATACACCCCTATATACTTATTAACCCTTAATAGGGAACATATGGAATTGTAACCCAACTGTGTGATACAAGAAGCTGATTGGAGCTGATGTGTACTGTAGTCGTTGTTGCCGCCCAGGAGTGATGGGAGTGAGCGCAGGACTTATCTTTTTGTATTTGTTTGTATTCTTTGCTGCTATTGGTGGAGAGTAAAGAAAGGGTTAAGCAATACTCGCCTCCGTGTCTTTCATAAAATCATGACGTTTTGTCATGAAATAGCAAAATCATGTAATTGGCATCAGCATTTGCTGTACATTTCTTTCCTTAACTGTAGGGTTTAGGCAGGATTTGTTTCTGTACAGGGCACCTAGTTTTGGATAAAGTTTTGATGCAAGTTTTTCTATGTGGAGGCTAAAAGATAGACTGGGGTCTAACAGCATACCCAAGTATTTGAATGAGTGGACTGCGGTCAGTGTGCTATTTGATTTTGTTTTGATGCATAGATGAGAATTTAGTAATTTGTGTAATTTAGGTACTGTACCAAAGATCAATGTGTTTAGGAAGAGTTTATTTTTTGTGATCCATTTTTCTACCCCTGTGAACTGGTCTTGGAGCACAGCCTCAAGCAGCGGTAGATCGGGTTTGCTTGCATAGATTACTGTGTCGTCTACATACATGTGTACATTTGAGGATTTGCAGACACTAGTCAGATCATTTTTAAATGATGTGAATAATAAAGGGAGAATGAAACCTTGGGGAACACCACACGTGACTGGGAGAGGGAGGGAGTCACTGTCAGAAATGGACACATATTGTGATCGATCCGATACATATGATCGAAACCAGGTTAACGTACGATCATCAATACCTGAGGTTTTTAGTTTTTGCAGTAGAATGTTGTGGTCTACTGTTTCAAAGGCCTTAGCAAAATCAAGGAAAACAGGTCCAGACTGGTTTTTAATTTTTTTAATATTAAGGTGTTTCTTAATGACACTAATAGGTACAGGTCTAAAATTTAACTTTTCTGTATTGGGTCTTTGCAAACTTAGTGGGGCTTGATCCATATTTGTAATTTCAGGATGTGTGTTATGTATTAGCTTGGCAATCAGGGTGGTTGAGCATCTGAAGCCCATGGAACAGCGCAGTTAGGGGATTGGGCCTTGACAGAGCCAAGGAGTAGGCAGGTGGAATTAAAGAGTTAGGGGTTGGTAGTTATTAATTGGGTTAAGGGGGTGGAGTAAAGGAGTATATTAAGCGGCCATTTTAGAAAGTGGCCATTTTACCTGTTAGTTGTCCCTCCCACCCTCCCTATGTTTCGGAGTTCCCGTTTGGTCACCGCGGCAGGATAGGGCTTGGGTAATTGGGATGGATTAGGAGTGGCTAGGCTAAGGTTAGGCTGGATTAGGCCAGAGGGGTAAGTGGTCTGTAGGTTCGAGCTCATTGGTGGCTCCGAACCTGGTGGTGTAGGGGTGTCTTGGTACACCCCCTACAGTTATAAAAGTTCATGGTTATGGGGCCTCTTTGGTAGGCCGTGTGTTTTTTTTATCATGTTATATATTGTTTATGGTATGGGGTCATTGCCAGGGGTAATTCAGTATGGTAGGAGATGGTAGTAAATTATTATTATGTGGCAATGACCCCAATTTGTTATCTTGTTTATTACAATAAAATAAAGCTGTGGACTTTTATATTTCCAACAGAAATACAGTGTCTGTGTTTTGTGGGGGTTTGGGTAAGAATGCCACAAGCCAAATAACGACTGTGCGCATGTCATGACAAAATAGCTGTTAAAATGTAGAAAGTAATCCAGGCACTCCAAAATTTTATTGGACCCAAGCACTAAAGTACAACGTTTCGACCCTCAGGTCTTTGTACTAAACACATACACAGCAATACAATATATAGGTGTATACTTAATTAACAAGTGCCAAAACATGTGACAAAACAAGATTAAGATATAACAAGGTTGATTAACTCAATTACTTAATTAACCATATAATCACTTAGTGATCATTATTTATTTCCCATCATAGCTTATCCAATACATCAGGGCTGTCAGTTTTCACAGGACAATATAATCAATTAATAAAGAAATTCTGATCGTCAGGAGTTTAATTTAATACTGATTCAAGGGATGCCGGTACACATCAATTGCTTGTATTTCCGGGTCGGTCACATGATACCAATCATGTGATTCAATCTAACGTATTAGGACATAGTTCCTGACAGGTCACATGACAATGTCCGCACGGACCATACCTAACACGCACGCGCGACCAGGCGCATGCACTGTATTGATTTTATTCAATCACTCAATCATACTTTCGGACAGTCTAACACACTCGTTTAAGTCCGGATCCCACCCAGAACGCATGCGTAACAAAACGCACACGTAGTAATGCCAATTACCATTCAGCCATTCATCTCACATATAAATTAATAATTATGTTACCAAATGTCTCGTTACGAGACACTTAAAGTGATACTGCCACCACTTGAATAATAATTATACATAATGTCACATACTTTAACCCAACAGCTGAATATAAGCATAGATAAATCCTGTAAGAAGAATGATAGCCCAGATGATGGATATCAAATGGAGGGTGAATCTAAGCAATGCTCTCATTGGTGTCTAAGATATATTAAACTTACAATATATTCCCATTGCCAAAATCAATATTTTATCATTATCTTTCATATTATTTTATTACATTCTTCCATCTCCTCCTTCCAAATTAATTCATTACATAGTAAATCATAGTGAAAAAAAGTGTATAAAAATTTAAGCAACAATAATATACCAATTCATTGTGATTCTCATAACATAACAACATTGTAAAAATATTGTGCAGAGTGCATAAATATACAACTTTAATACTAAAGTTGACCGTATATCAAGTGTTTACAAATATTCCATTTCAATAGAGATTAATTTCGATTTCTTAAGTGATAACCATTTGTGCAACAAGTGTTAGGCATAATCTCATACCATAATTCTTTGTTAATTCTTTATTTTTGCATTGACAGACATTTAAGGTGATATCAATGTCGGCTTACGCAGAAGCCCATTCTTCAATTTCGCTTTAATCATGTTACAGAAAGGAAAGCTTGGTTATTAGTGTACATAATATATATTTTTGAGATATTCCATGTGGGTTCCATACAGGCCGCCATCACTTAGTTTTCGTTTCGCCTGTCAAGGTTTTTTTTTCGTTTTATGCATAACATGTACAGGAAAATATGTACAAAAGAAAAAAGAACAAGATAAAATAGAAGGAAATTATAGTTAAAACTTAGAACTGCACGAGTGAGTAGTCATCTGTGAGTGGGTGCTCATTTGTCTTATGGTTTTTCATCATATTGTTCCCAAAGGGCCCATACCTTTTGGAATGTGGTGGTGGTGTTGCGGACATTTGCTGTCATCTTGTCCATTAAGTAATTATCTCTGATTTTGGAAATTACTAGAGATAGTGGGGGGGTCTCAGGTTTTATCCAGTATTGTGCCAATGCTCTTCAAGCTGCTAGATTAATCATGTTCAGAAGTTTTTGGTCGTGTTTGTCTAGTCCATCTGTCGGTCGTGATAGAAGGCATGCCCAAGGGTCCAGTGTTATTCGTCGGCGTAAGATTTTAGTATTCATGTCTACTATTTTTCCCCAAAACTCTTTTACTTTGGTGCATTGTCACCACATGTGGATGTATGTGCCTTTTTCCCCACATAGTCGCCAACATAGTCGCCAACAGCAGATTTGCTCAAAGAAAGTAAGAGGTTTGGCATTTGCCGTTTTGACCTCTTTGGTTTGTGCAAAATCTCGCAATTGTACGTATCGGAAGAAATCGCGGGTTTGTAATAGGGCCAGGGTTTGTAAGTGTTGGTATGGTACTAGTTGGTTGTCGATATATAGGTGAATATAGCGTTGTAGGCCTGTGGCTTCTATGCCTTTAAAGTCTCTTGCCCTTAGTCCCGGTGGGAATGCTCTGTTACGTAGTACTGGGGTCATTGGGGACGGGAGGTTTGTGAGTTTAAATTTCTGTGCGATTTGGTCCCATAAGCTGATGGAGTTTAGAATGGCTGGGCAATCGGTCCGTAAGATTACTCTATGTTTTCTCGGTGTCCATATGAGGAATTGCGGGAGGTCTGCGCCTGTCATGAGGGATTCTATGTCGACCCATCGGCGTTGATTTTTGGGGCAGTGCCAGTGGGCTATTTGGGCGACTTGGGCTGCGATATAGTAATGGTGGAGGTGGGGCATACCTAGGCCTCCTCTCCATTTGGGATTATACAGTATTGTTTTGGCTATTCTGGGCTGCTTTCTCTTACAGATAAAGGCGTCTATCGCCTTTTGTATGTCAGCTAAGTCACTCTTGGTCACTCGAGTCGGGAGTGCTTGGAATAGGAATAGTAGTCTTGGTAAAAGGTTCATTTTTATTGAGTGTAGGCGACCTAGCCACGTGATGGGTTTGTCTGTCCAGTTTTCCAAGTCAGTCTTGAGCTTCGTGATCAGTGGTGTATAATTATGCTTGAATAGTGTGTTGTGATCTGCTGTGAGTCTGACGCCTAGATACGTGAGTGTGTCTGTGTTGGTTTTGATATGGTAGGTATGTCTGATGTGTTGTGTCTCCTGGTCAGGTATATGGAATGTTAATGCTGTCGATTTTGTAAGGTTGACTTTGTATCCTGATACATCCCCAGAGGGCTGCAGGAGCTTTTCTAGGTTTGTCATTGATCGGGTCGGGTCTGTGAGTGTTAGGAGTATATCATCTGCATATGCTGCTTTAAATTGTTCATCCCCTAATTGCACACCTTTTATGTTTGTGTTAGCTCTAATGAGGTGTAGAAGCGGCTCGAGAACGATCGCAAATAGGAGTGGTGACAGGGGGCAGCCTTGTCTCGTTCCATTGCTCACTCGGAACGGGGATTTTGGTGCTCCTGTTATTATGGTTTGTGCTTGTAGGTCTGTGTATAGGGTCTTTATTGCCGTGATGTAGGGGTCGGGGAAGTCTTGCGTTTGGAGCAATTTGAACAGAAAGGGCCACTGCACTCTATCGAAGGCCTTTTCCGCGTCAAGGGAAAGGACGAGGGCTGGTAGCCTAGAATTTGATACGTGCCACATAAAGTCTGCACCTCTGCGTGTATTTTCATATAATTGGCGTCCCGGCATGAAACCGACCTGATCTGGGTGTATTAATTTGGGCAGCAGAGGCGTCAGTCTCGTTGCTAATATTTTTGTGAATATTTTTAAGTCGGTGTTGATGAGGGAAATAGGTCTGTAGTTTGTGGCAAGCGTGGTGTCCTTGTTGGGTTTGGGCAGTAGAATTATGTTGACGGTAGCCATGTCTCGGTCTGTGTTCCCCCCTGGAGGAAGCGGTTACATAGCTTGGTGAGGGGGGTGTCAGTTCCATCTTAAATGTTTTGCAATAGCCCATTTCATAGCCGTCAGGTCCTGGTGCTTTGTTCCCCTTAAGGGCGGATATCGCGGCCGCTACCTCCTTTCCGCATGGCTGTTTGTAGTTCTAGTAGGTGTTTTGTTTTTGTTCATTTTTTATGGGTGGCTGCCTGTATGAGATGTCCCCTCAACACGGATTTGTGTGCCGCCCAGAGTGTTGTTGGGTTTATGTCTTCCGTGTCGTTGGTACTAAAATAGTCTGTGATTTTTTTGTCGCGTCGTGGTGAGTATTGCTTCATCGGTGAGTAGGTTGGTGTTGAGTCTCCATGTCCAGTTGTTGTGGTATTGGATGTTCCCCAGTGTGATCGCTACATCGGCGTGGTCTGACCACATGATGCTGTTTATTTCTGAGTGAATGAGTTTGGTCATACCAGCTCCGTTGAGGAGTATATTGTTTATTCTGGAATATGTGTTGTGTGGTGCTGAGTAGTATGTATAGTCTTTTGTGTCTGGGTGTACAGAAAACGCTATTGTGCAAATTAATGCCAAATAGTGCAAGATGTGGAGCGCTATAACAATAAAATAAACACTTACTCCTGTGATTCTCAGGAGATATAGATGGTGAGGAAGTCCTTGTGCATCCTTGTTAGATAGGAAACCTCAAAGTGGGAACAAAAACAGAAAAAACAGGGAAGCAAAGCTAACCCTGGTGTAGAAATCCTTGATATAATGGATGATCAAATATAAACAACAATTGGCTTCTCACCTTGTCAGGAGCCAGATACCAGGCTCCAAGTATGCAGATATAGTGTCAAATATAGAGTGACACTGCCCTTCTTTGCAGCAGCATAAATGTATCACTAATCAACTTGAATAAAAAATGTAACATTTATTGTAAATATAATTTAAAACAATAAAATCAATATACTCAAGTGATAGTGCTTAGTCCAAGACGCGTTTCGCCTGTATAGTTCGGCTTCATCAATTGGTAAATACATGCTGCAATTACATACTTTAAATATCCCACAGTGGTAGCTAATTGGAGAATGGCGTCCGTGATACATCCAATCACGGAGCTCATGTTTGTGGGAGTGTGAGGGTACAGCTGTCAGTAATCTTTCCGACATCGTGAAGGAAAGAAAAACACCAAAAAAGAATGGAATTTTCAACCTTTCCAAACAAGAGTTAACAATACCACAGACAGAACTATTGATGAAGGGACTTAAATTTGCTCCCACGAAACCAATTGATAAGTTTAGTGTATACCTGGATTTAAATAGGTTTAAAAGGAAACTCTGCCTTAAAATTTTTTTTCTCAAAAATCCCATTAGTGCAAGTCAAGAGACTGGGCTGGACACTAGCATTATACATACGGATTTGAAGGATAAATCGACCTTTTTTCCAAGGTGTTGCATCTCTGGTGAGATGACCACCTTTGAAAATATGGTGATGAACGATGTAAATAAAATAAAAAAACTTAGACCAAGCGAACAGAATTTAAATTCAAAAGAGAGACAAGCGCTTAAACAATTAAGAGAGGACCAAACAATCGTTATAAAACCAGCCGATAAAGGGGGAGGAGTGGTCATTTTAGATGTGGATGATTATAACCAGGAAATTTCTAGATTATTAAGTGATCAACAAACATACCAAACTCTCAATAAGGATCCCACGATGGAGATTAAAAATACTTATTATAGGTTAATTGAGAAGGGAAAAATGGAAGATGTTTTGAATTCAAGGGAATATAAATTCCTAAAAGTGCAGTATCCCAAAATTCCGGTCTTCTATTATCTCCCCAAGATCCATAAGGATAAGGATAAATCACCCGGTAGACCTATTGTCTCGGGGATAGGATCCATCTCGAGCAGGTTGTCACAATATATTGACAAATGTTTACAGCCCATTGTCAGCACCTGCCCAAGCTATTTGCGAGATACCATCAATATTTTACAAATTATCCAACAGATCACTTGGGACACAGATTACTATCTTGTGACATCAGACGTTAGTTCATTATATACGATTATTTCCCATACCCAGGGATGTAGAGCAACAAGGCACTTTTTGGAACATTCTAAGAAATTTTCCGTGAATCAGGTCAATTTTATCATTGAAGGGATAGAGTGGATTTTAAAGAATAATTATTTTTGGTTCGGCGACCAGTTTTACATGCAAATATGTGGAACGACGATGGGGACGAGGTTTGCGCCCAGTTATGCGAACCTGTTCATGTCACACTGGGAACAGGAGTTTATTTACAACAATCATAGCTGGGACGCAAACCTCGTTACCTATCGGCGTTACATTGATGATATATTTTTCATTTGGAAGGGCGATGAATCGTCTCTTAATACCTTTTTAACCCATCTCAATACGAATGATTGGGGAATCAAACTTACTAGCCATTTTAGTAAAACCTCGGTTGAATTTTTAGACCTTAATATATATGTGGAAGAGAGTATTCTTAAGTCTTGCACTTTCTTTAAAAAGGTGGACGTAAACAGCTATATAGGGGAGAAGAGTTGCCATTTCTCCCCTTGGCTGTTGAACGCCCCCAAAGCACAGTTGTTAAGGATTAAACGTAATTGCACGGATGGTGCAAAATTTCAGGAACAATCCACTAAAATACTCAATGATTTTAGAGAGAAGGGATATAGTAATGAATTGTTAGTGAAAGCCTATGAGGAAGTAGAAATGAAAAATAGAAATGATTTACTTGTATATAAAGACAAAAAAACGGATACACAATATCAGAGTTTCAATTTTATTTGTGATTTTAACTGTAACAGCAAACAACTTAAGAAAATAATCAGTAAGTATTGGCCAATTTTAAAAAATGATCCTGTCCTTCATTTTTTACTTCCCGACACACCTACCATTACATATAGAGGTGCACAAAATCATAAGCAGTAGTTTAGTGCATAACCACTTACCACTGCAGAAAAATACTGTTAATACATCCTTTTTTAATGAGACAAATGGATTTTATGGGTGTGGTTACTGTGGGGCATGTAAAAATACCCAGAGTCCAAAACGAGTAATAAAGGAATTTGTTCATCCGAGGGATATTGGAAAAAAGTTTAAAATTAAACGATTAATCACCTGTCATTCCACAAGAATTATATATAAAATAACTTGTCCATGTAGGTTAACTTATATAGGAAGAACCATTCGAACACTGAACACAAGAATTCAGGAACACATAAGAAACATAAAAAATGGTTTTGAAAAACATAGTGTTTCTATGCATTTTAAGGAAAAACATAATTGTGACCCCCGTTTTATGGAATTCATGGGAATCCAAAGAGTCTCTATGAATTGGAGGGGAGGTGATTTAATTAAAAACATAGGACAAGCAGAGATGAAATGGATTTTTAATATGGATACAATGCAACCTCACGGACTGAATGATGACTTTGAAATTTGCCATTTTTTATAGTCTCTGTTTTTAATATATTTATTTTTTAATGTACATATTTTTTGATTATATTTCTATACATATATTTTTCCTTTTTTTATAAATATAAAGTCATCCTTCTAAGCCTTATATATTTCACCCTTTTATTCACTTTTCTATTCACTTTAAACTTGAATATCCATTAATTCACTGCATGTATATAGGATGTTATTTTTTATATACTTCATAATGATGGACAATATATCAATCATTTTCTATTTTTTTTATTGTGAATATGTCTTTTGGAGCATCTATAACATTCAAGAACATCTTTTGATACTGGACTAATATTGGATCGATTATGGACATTCATTTCCATTACGTTGCCCCTAACTGAAATGGCGGATACGATTGAAAGCCTACACCTGCATCACGAGTGGAAGCGGGAGGGGACATTCCGAGCATCTAAGTTGGGCACTCTGTGGAGGCGTCATCAGTGTGGGACGGACTATCGGGAGAATTTCACTTCCGCGAATGACGTCACACGAACGAGTCGTCGTGCATGATGACGTCACGATGTCTGAAAGATTACTGACAGCTGTACCCTCACACTCCCACCAACACGAGCTCCGTGATTGGATGTATCACGGACGCCATTCTCCAATTAGCTACCACTGTGGGATATTTAAAGTATGTAATTGCAGCATGTATTTACCAATTGATGAAGCCGAACTATACAGGCGAAACGCGTCTTGGACTAAGCACTATCACTTGAGTATATTGATTTTATTGTTTTCAATTATATTTACAATAAATGTTACATTTTTTATTCAAGTTGATTAGTGATACATTTATGCTGCTGCAAAGAAGGGCAGTGTCACTCTATATTTGACACTATATCTGCATACTTGGAGCCTGGTATCTGGCTCCTGACAAGGTGAGAAGCCAATTGTCGTTTATATTTGATCATCCATTATATCAAAGATTTCTACACCAGGGTTAGCTTTGCTTCCCTGTTTTTTCTGTTTTTGTTCCCACTTTGAGGTTTCCTATCTAACAAGGATGCACAAGGACTTCCTCACCATCTATATCTCCTGAGAATCACAGGAGTAAGTGTTTATTTTATTGTTATAGCGCTCCACATCTTGCACTATTTGGCATTAATTTGCACAATAGCGTTTTTTGTACACATCTGATTGTTAATAGGTTTGAGAGTGCCTATCTTTGGTGTGTGAGCTGCTACCACTTTGTTGTGTATTGTATTGCAATTTATTTATTTTTTTCCAATTTGACAATTTTTATTTTGTTACATAAGTTCAAAGGGGTACAGAAGAAAGAAGGGGGGGGGTTCAAATGCGGTACAGTTCATACAATCTGTTTATATCCATCAGGTGTAATTTGTGCAATCAGCGCAAAATGTGCCACTCGGGTGGTCTCCGCCTCTTGCTACCTTCCTGATATGCATGGTTGAGCTATAGAGAGTGTGTCTTATGCCCCTGAGCAACATTATAGCGTTGTGTTTTAGTGTCCCTGTGAATGTGCTTTGTCTCTTGTTATCTCTGATTAATGGTTGCACAACTTTAATCATTCATGAGGGTACCAAAGGCGAGGGGGGAGGGTTAGTGGTTGCGCTCTTGTCGGGCTAGTCTAAGGTGCTTAGTTGCGTTTTCGTGCTTCCTTGTTCGCTGGAGTATTGCCCATGAGGGGGGGAAGCTTTGCGGCAACGTTTTGGGACTCCTTTTACGGGAGAACTCCTATCCTCAGAGTGTGCTTGTACTGGTTTTGGCTGGTGCGTAGGGTAGGGTACAGGTTGGGGGGGGAAGGGAGGGCAAGGGAGGGGGGGGAAAAAACATTCGACTTTCTTTGATAAAATTTTCTCCTTCATTTCCCTCTGGCTTTGACCTTGCTCTTTCTTGTATATTGCTTAGTCCTGTTCTTGGAACATCGTGCTTGTACCTGAGGGGTTGTGGTTGGTCTAGTTGTCTCTTTGTAGACGCGTTGGCGTCAGTCGAAAACTATGTACAAATGTATATAACTATGTACAGTGTGGGTATCCACTCTTCTGTCTCTCTCCCCTAAGTGTGAGTGTGTTGTAGTGCTTTGGAGTTTGGTCCACTTACGTCTCTCTCTCATTGTTTAGTTTGGTAGCCTACTCTTGCCATATATTATAGCGTGATGTCGCTCTGTTCCTCCCTTCGCCCCTCCAAGAACCCATCCCATGCTCGTTTGGCTAGCGTTTTATAGTCCTGAAGTTTATGTCCTGTGTGTGTGTTTGTTTCATAATCTATATTTGTGGTGGCTTGTTTGATCACTGTCCCTATTTCTGGGGTGTCGGTCTGTTTCCACATCTTTGCTATGTGTAGGTTTGCCGCAATTAGTATGTGGAAGATTAGGAAAGCTTGGGTTTTGGTGAATTGCTCTAGAGTCATGAAGAGGAGTCCGCATTCGGGTTCTATCTTCAGTGTTAGGTCTATAGTTTTTGAAATTAAGTTTCCTACTTCCGCCCAATAGGCGGTTATGCGGGGGCATGTCCACCATATGTGGAACATTGTGCCTTCTTCCGTCCCACATCTCCAGCAGCATCTGGACGTTTGGGGGTATATGGACGCCAGTCTAGTTGGTACCATGTACCACCTGTACTGTAATTTGCGCATTAGCTCTAAGTGTGAAGCACATCTAGTTCTTCCTTTGTGTGCTATGTATGCCTTCTGCCAGAGCTCTTTTGGTAGTGTCTTTCCTATATCTAGTTGCCATGCTTCTTGGTATTTCTCCAGTTTCTCTCCCTGAGGGACTATCAGCAATCTATATAGGTTTGATATGATTTTTTTCGGTATGATTCTAGCCTCGCAGATTTGTTCTATGAACTTCGCTTCCCTATGTGTTTCTATCTCTGTGTCGTGCTCTAGGAGTGATTTGAGTTGGAGATAGGAGAATAGTGCACGAGGTGGCAAGTTATACCGTTGTTGGAGGTCCGGGAATTGCATCAGGGCATCATTGTGGTGTAAGTGTTTGATTAACGTACAGCCACCTTTTTCCCATGGCCTGTAGTCGAACGTGGGGTTGGCAATGTATATGCTTTGTAATGGGGTCGCTAGGGACCATGATTTAGTACGTCCTAGTTGTGATTGGGCTGTGTCCCACGTTCTCCATAGTAGGGATGTGGTATCTGGCACCTTTGGTGTTTTGGGGCGTAATTTGTGGGGGATCCAGAATAAGTAGTGTAGTCCCTTCGGGCTTGTCCCTATCGATTCTATGTCTACCCATTGTGGTCTGTCGTTCGCCTTATGTGCTAGGATCGCCGTGGCCAGTAGGGTCGCTTTGTAATATGTGCTCACCTCAGGTAAACTCAGTCCCCCTTCTGTCACTGGTCTGCTCAATATAGTAGTTGCTACCCGTATT
Source organism: Pelobates cultripes (assembly GCA_933207985.1). NCBI lineage: Eukaryota > Metazoa > Chordata > Amphibia > Anura > Pelobatidae > Pelobates > Pelobates cultripes. The sequence goes on from OW240917.1 coordinate 211,373,369, forward strand.
TTACGATTTGCCCATATGAATTTGTTTATGATTCTTTGGAGTGTTTGCAGGAATTTTTTTGGTATTGGTATCTGTAGTGTGCGAAATAGGTATTGGAGCTTGGGCATCACTATCATTTTGACAGCCGCTATCCTTCCCACCCAGGACAGGTACTTGTCCTCCCATGTGTGTAGGGTGTTAGTTATTTCTTTTCTTAATCTTTCGTAATTGTGTTCATGGAGACCTGCTATAGTCTTGGTTATTCGCAGGCCCAGAAATGTGAGGTAATCATCTCTCCAATCTAGAGGGAATGTAGCTTTCAGATGATCTATTGTGTGGCCTGGTACTCCTACTCCCATCGCCTGTGTCTTGGTGACATTTAGTTTATAGTATGACTGGTCCCCGTATAAGCGTATTTCATTCAATAGGTTCGGTAGCGATATTTGGGGTTGTGTAAGTGTAAGCAGGATGTCGTCCGCAAAAAGATTTGTTTTGTATTCTTTTCCTCCCACTCTCACTCCATGTATTGATGCATTCTCTCTAATTTTAATCGCTAGGGGCTCTAATGCCATCACGTATAGTAAAGGGGAGAGAGGGCATCCCTGTCGCGTCCCGTTTGTAAGTTTGAAGGGGCTCGATAGGAACCCCGAATTCAGCACCTGTGCAGTTGGGGCGCTATATAAGGCTTTTATCACAGCTTCTAGTGTGTCTGGGATTCCGAATCTCCGCAGGACTGCCTGTAGAAATCCCCAATGTAGGCGGTCGAATGCTTTCTCAGCATCTAGGGAGACTAGTATGCCCCCCCTGCTTGTGTTTGTATTTTGTGTAATATAGATATGACCTTTCTGGTGTTGTCCGACCCCTGTCTTCCTTTAACGAACCCTACTTGGTCGCTGTGTATTATGTGTGGCAACACGGATCCTAGTCTTGTGGCGTATATCTTTGCAAGTAACTTTGCGTCCGTATTAAGAAGTGATATGGGCCTAAAGTTTTGTGGTGTTGTTGGCGGTTTGTTCGGTTTCGGGAGTGTGACAATGTGTGCTAATAAAATTTCCTTAGGGAGGGAACGGGAGGCTATTGCTTCATTGAAGGTTTTAACCAGGTGGGGTGCTAGAATTTCCCTAAATGTCTTGTAGTATGTGTTGTTAAGGCCATCTGGGCCTGGGGACTTCCCGTTCGGTAGCGTTTTTATTGTGGCAATCATTTCCTGTTCTGTAATCGGGTTGCTGAGTGTTTCCCTTTGTAATTGTGTTAATGAGGGCAATGGAACGTCGTCTAGATAGTCTGCTATATGTTTTTCCTCTGGTTGCTTAGTGGTTGTGTTATTTTTGATGTTGTATAGATCTGAGTAATATCGGGCGAAGACTTCGCTAATGTCTTTGGGGGTAGATGCTTTTTTTCCGCTATGGTCTATTAAGTGATGTATTTTTTGGTTTGCTTGTTTGAGCTTCAGTCGGAGTGCTAGTAGCTTGCTAGCTTTGTTGCCCTGTACATAGTGTGTCGCTCTTAGTTTGTTCATGTGCCTGCTAACCTGCTCTATGGCCTGTTGGTGTATGAGTCTTGTTATGTGGGTTATACGTTGTTTTGCTAGTGCTGTCGGGGAGATTTGGTTTTGTGTGTTTAAGTCATATAATTCTCGTTGCCACTCTTTGAGTTTTGTTTGTGTGGTTTTTTTAATGAACGCTGCTCTCCTAATCAGGAGGCCTCTCATTACCGCCTTATGGGCCTGCCACACTGTGGCTGTCGTTATTTCCTCAGTGTCATTGTTTTCAAAGTATAGCTGTAGCTCTGCTGTAAGTTCCTCTGTAAAGCCTTTGTCGAGCAGCAGGGAGTCATTTATCTTCCAGGGGCTACGATGTCTAAAGTCATAATTGTCCTTGAGCTCTAGTAGCACCGGTGCGTGGTCAGACCACGTTATGTGGCCGATTTCGCAGGATTTTAGTTGATTCAGATGGGAGCCCGATATGAGGAGACCATCAATTCTGGAGTAAGAATTGTGCACTGGGGAGTAGTGTGTGTATGACTTTTCGTTGGGGTGAGTAAGTCTCCATGTGTCATAGAAATGATGTGTATGCAGAAGCTTTTGTATGGCCTTGCATTGCCTATGTAAGGGGCGATGTCTGCGGCTGTGTTGGGGCAGTGTAGTGTCCAGTTTAGGGTCCATAATGTGATTAAAGTCCCCGCAGAGCACCGTGATGCCTTTTTGCATGTGCGCGATTTTTTGGAGGATTTTATGTAGAAAATTTCTTTGATTAGCGTTTGGTGAGTATATGTTTGCTATCGTATATAGCATGTCGTTTATTGTGCCTGATACAATGGCATATCTGCCGTTGGTATCTAAATCTTGGGAGTGCAGGGAAAATTTAACCTCCTTGCTAATCAGGATGGAAGCTCCTTTAGATTTCGAGCTCGATGTCGAGTGGAATTGGTGTGGGAAGTCCCTGAGTAGTGTCTTGGTAAAGTCGTTTGTGCGGTAGTGGGTCTCCTGTAGGCATAGGACGTCAGTGCGTGTCGACTTAAGGTCGCGGGCAAGAAGGTGTCGTTTTGCTGGGATGTTCAGTCCCCTCACATTGTATGTGTAAATCCTCACGGTGGTTTACGTGTGTGAATTTTTGTATATCTTATCAAAACCTCTATTATTGCGGGGGCCCTTGCTCTCCCCAGCCGTGTCAAGCCGAGCAAGGGGTGTCCCAGGACTCTTTTCAAGTGTCTCCTGATTGTGTCTGAAGAGAGTGGACTTTGTCTGGTATGTCCTTTGTGTGGTTTGCTGTGTGTGAGTGGTGTGGGGCTACCCACGTGCCCCTTGAAGCGTCTTGTAACCTTCATACAGTAAATATAACATTTAACTAAAACAGTATACAGAGAATTAAAGAAAAAACAAAAAACCCATTTGGGTCTATAACTGGTACTATACATGCCACGTATATGGCTAGGCACTGCGTATACGTGCCGTGGGGTCGAGGTATTTGCCTCTCGTCCTGGGGGGAGCTCTCTCCCTCGAGTGCTTCTATGGTAGTGCTTGCTATTTTATGGGGTATGGTGTCTTTTTTTTTTTTTTTTTCTCTCTCTCTCTCCGTTTGGGAGGGTCCCTTTTTTGAGTCGCTATTTTATCTCTAGGTCCCTTTTTGGAGTCACTATTTTATCTCTAGGTCCCGATTCCTCTGTTATCCCTCTAAACATTTACACACACTCCCTCCCGTTAACCAAACGGTACATTACCCAACCTGTGTATCAACGTCCTTCTTGTTAAAGAGTTCTTATAGTGATAATGTCTCTTATCTTTTTTTCGCTTTCCTCCAGTCCGGAGCGATTCTGGGCACCTCTTTGCTAGCGTCCAAGTTGTGCGGTATGGCAATGTCCCAGGATTTCAGAATTCTTTCCCCGTCTTCTGGAGTGGCAATCACCGCTGTCTTTCCCCCTTTTGTAACCAGTAGTTTGGTGGGGTATCCCCAGCGGTATGGTAGTCTGTTGTCCCGCAGCGCTGTGGTGATGGGCCTGAAGTCCCTCCTCCGCTTTAATGTATAGGCTGAGATGTCTGAGAATATTACGTGGCCTTTATATTCAGTTGGTAGAATTTTGTTTGTTCTGTTTGCCGCTAGTATTGCTTCCTTGGCATGGAAATAATGAAGCCTAAGGAGTACATCGCGCGGCGTCTCTGGAGGCAGGAATTGGGGCCGCGCCGTGCGATGGATCCTATCTAGGAGGAGTATTTCCGCAGGTAAGTCAGGGGCTAGGTGTCGCAGCAACCCTGTGACATGTGCGGCGAGGTCCCCAGTGCTTACGGTTTCAGGAATGCCTCTAATGCGCAGGTTGTTTCTGCGGGCGCGGTCCTCCATGTCCGCCATTTTGAGGTCTTGGGCTGTCACTCTCTCGTTCAGCCTTTCTATTTTTTCCGCCATGGAGTTGTGGTCTTCCGAGATTCCCTCCATTTTATCTTCAACGTGGGACGTTCTGTTTCCCAGATCCTGTACCTCTTTTCTGAGATCTTTCAATGCAGCATCTAGTTTGTGGAGAATTTTATCTGACATCTCCTCCAATAAGTTTTTCATCAGGCTGTGGGTAAGTGGAGGCTCTGTCTCTAGGGGCTGGGTAATGGCCTCGTGGTCGCTGTCGGCGCCATCTTGGGCCTGGTCTGGTGGCTGCCAGTGTTTTCCTTGGCCGGTTCTAGAGGTGAAGAAGTTCGCTTTTTCGGTCTTCTCCGTCGTCCGTTTGCTTTTAGGTTGCGACATGTTTGTGCTGGAGGGTGTTATTTTGCACTTTTACCCCGGTTTATTGCTCAGATGAAGCTGGCTCGAGCGGAGCTCTCAGCACATGCGGCTGGTGCTGTCAGCGTCCAGGACACGCCCCCGCAATTTATTTATTTTAAGCGCCTTTTATCACAGAATCATTCTTCTATTTTTTCATTTTGTGTCTGGGTGTTGGAGTCTCCAAGCATCCATGAGTCCGGTGTGTTGGAGAAAGGAGTGTAGGAGTTTGTCTTGTCCCCCCCTGCCTTGAGATCTTTGTGTCCCCGGTTTGGAGCTGCGGTCGATTGCTGGGCAGGGGACAGCGTTGAGGTCACCTCCCACTACCAGTATGCCCCCTTGCAGGGTGGTGAGTAGGGATGCTATGGTGTCCCAATAGGCCCGGTCTGTCAGGGATCTTACCTGAAGTGGGAGTCCAGCACGCAGAGTTGAGGCACCCTTTGCAATTCGACACAGACCGAGGGGACTCAGGACAGAAATCCCCAAGGCTGTGACACAGTGCACTGGGGCTGAAATAACCAGTGCTACCTGGAACGCAGTACAGACAAAGGATATCCAGAAGAGTAGTCAGTATCAGAATCAGAAGTCAGGACGGGCGGCAATCAGGCGAAAACAGTAGACGAGCAGGAGATCAAAAGCAGGAGTCAGATGAACAGCAGTGAAACTGAACAGGAAACAGGAAACACGATCTGACAACGAGAACCAGCCTTGCGGGGTTTAAATAGGGAGTCTCAGCCAATCATCAAGGAAACAGGAACAGGTGTGCACATTCCAAGTGAACAGGCTCAGACTACAGGATACCAAGAACAACCAGAAACAGTCAAAGATGCGTGGAGCACAATGCAAGGATACCGACTGGGATGCAGGAAACTCAGGTTTGATCCCAGCCAGACCCAAATACACAATATTGTGTAAAGCACAATGGTGATCCTGACACGGTCTGGGTTGTTGGGTGCGTATAAGTTTACGATATGTAGTTTGGTGTTATAGTGAGTGCCACTGATGGCTATGAATCTGCCCTCTGGGTCTATCTGTTTATGTGTCACTGTGAATGGGCAGCGTTTATGTAGGAGTATAGCTATTCCCGCTTGTTTGCATAGTGCCCTGGCCTCAAATGTGGTGTCATAGATACGGTCCCCTAGTTTGATCGATGTGGCTTTAGGAATGTGTGTCTCCTGTACCAGTGCTATATCAGCCTGCTTTGTTTTTAAATCTCGTAGTAAAAGTCTGCGTTTGTAGGGGTTTTTTCTCATACCATAATTCTTAATATCAGCGTAGTTATGTATTGAATGTACTATGCATAAATATGCTATTAAAAAGTTCTTATTACAATAAATATAGTTGTAATTGAAGGATAATCCATCCACATAAGCATTCAAAAACAATTATACAATATACTACCATTGTCATAAATTATTCCATTCTAATAGATCGATAAGAACTTCATTCAGATACAATTGTAGTTTGGGATACATTACAAGCAACTTATTTTGATTAAGAGGACATACAAGGTAGATTAATTTTAAATATATAATTTTAGAGGGTAATTCCCATGAAATTTTAAATTCATACAAAGTCTAATACAACATGAGAGGGTCATAGACCAAACTTCTATAAAAAACAATAGGAAATTGAAAAGAATGAAAAAAATTATTTGGGAGAATTTTTTGTAAAATGTTTTTTGGAAAGAGGACCTCTCCAGAATGTATTTTTGAAATATCTAAAGGAGACTACCTCCAGTTTGCTTTACTTTATCTCAGAAATTACATTTTGTTAAACATGTTATCCTATACTTCCAGCATTGTGATAGGTAAATGAACTGAAGAACTGAATAATTAACATGTGTTCAATAGAAAAATACCCAGCACCACCATCATAGATAACAGTAATCTGTCAAAATAATCTGTAAAATATAATGATATTAAAATTCATTAGAGATTTAAAAACAACAAGAACAAAATTTGACTTAGATAAATGGATTGAGGTCATACTCTTGATTAAGTCCTCTTGGTGCTAGGGTATCTAATTCCCTGATCAAATACTAATAGTAATCTCTTTTGTCTATCCCAACGTCTGAATCTCTCTTCCACATGTTCAATGATTTGAAATTTAGGTTGAGTAATATTATGATGCGCATCTGAAAAATGTGCCGGAATAAGTAATTCCCGCATATTTGTTCTTATTGTAGATTTATGTTTCGAAAATCTATCTTTTATTTTTTGAGTCATCTGACCTACATATATTAGCCCACATGGGCACTTCAAGATATAAACAACAAATGTAGTATTGCATGTAACGAATTGTCTGATCATGTATTTATTTCCCCTATGTGGATGAACCAATACTGGACCCTTTATCATGGAATTACCACATATGCAATTATGGCATGGGAAATTGTAATTTCTCTTGGAACCTAAATTTAAGGGGATTGGTAGTCCATCTTTTACCAGTTTGTTCCTTATAGATGGGGCTCGTTTGAAGACCATCATGGGTTTATTTTTAAATTCAATAATATTAGGATGGCAATTCGATAATATATGCCAGTGTCTGTCTATGTGTTTTTTTTAAACTAAAAGATAATGTACTATATCTAGACACAATTTTTAGTCTATCCTCTATATTATTTTTTATTGGGATCTATATAATAATTGTGTTCCTGTGTAGGGGTTTTGGAGTGCCTGGATTACTTTCTACATTTTAATTCTACATTTGGTCCTTCTTGGTACTGGGACCGGTCCGGTCAGCACCCAAGGATTCCTGAGAGGGTTTTAGTGCAGTTCCACTACCTAAAAATAGTTGTTAAAGGCATTTACTACATCTAAGTGGATTTGCAGGGTTTGGTTGTCCACTTTGACACTGTAGGGTTGGGAGTGGATTGGTGGGTTTGTAAGTTATTTATTATTTTCCAAACGTTTCTAGGGTTTGAGATGTTATCGTTCAGATTTTCACTGAAATCTTGGGCCTTGGCCAATTTTGTTTGTTTTGTGCATATATTTCTCCATAGCTTGAACTTTGACCATAATGAATCCCGAAACTGGTACATTTGAAAGGGGTCAGCTGTGATCCAATTCATATGTGCCCCTTTTACTCTCACCTTACGCAGCGGGGCATGTAAATTCTAAACTTGTAGGAGTTTGGACTGAAAGAATTAGACTGCACAGTCTAGATCTGGGATTAGGTTTGATCTGTGCCATGGGAGGTTCTTGATGTCATTTAGAAAGTATTCAAGATTACATTTTTTTGAAGGACCTGGTTATTTTAACCTTTGGAGATGATTTAGTAGCCTTTATTTTGCGACTGCAGTACACTAAGTAGTAGTCACTGAAACTGTTAGAGAGAACATCTGCCTCCTGGATTCTATCAGGAGAAGTGGAGAGAATCCAGTCTAGCAGGTTATGGTTATGGCTTTTAATGTTTATGCGAGTTGGGGAGGAGATTAATTGCGTTAGCTGCAAGGTCTTAAACAGCGATCAAGAACTGTAATTTTTAAGATTCAGCCAATCAATATTAAAATCTCCAAAAACCACTAGTTCACTTTTTGGGTTTTGAGCTATGGTTTCACTAAGGAGTTGGGCTATGTTGGAAAGAGAATGCATTGGGGAGCTAGGTGGGCAGTAGATTCCTGCAACAATTATTGATTTACAGCACGGCATCTCAATTGTGCCAGAAAGGAAATCAAAGGTGGCAGGAGAGCTAAAGTGTTGTAAGGGGGTGAACTTTATGGAACTGTCAACATAAATTACAATGCCTCCTCCTCTTTTTGCTCTGCCATTTCTATGGCATGAATACCCATGTATTGCAATGGCAGAGTCATGTATTTTTGTGGCTAGCATGTGCATGTGCAGTCTAATTCTTCAGTGTTTATCTGTGTGTATGTGTCAGTGTGTATCTGAGTGTATGTATCTGAGTGTTTGTGTCAGTGTGTGTATCTGAGTGTGTGTGTGTGTGTATCTGAGTGTATGTGCCGGTGTGTGTATCTGAGTGTCTGTCAGTTTGTGTATCTGAGTGTCATTGTGTATATCTGTGTGTCAGTGTGTGTATCTGAGTGTGTATGTGCCAGTGTGTGTATCTGGGTGTTCATACATGTTTGCAAGCTGTGTGTGTCTGTTGTGTGTGGGGGGTGATGCCGTAGATGGTGAAGCCACCTCCCGGAAATGCATTTTTTAAAGTTGGGATGTAGATCGTATAGTGTGTGTTAATTACCAGGATATTATACATGATTTAAGCCCTCCCCCCCCCCCAATCAGGGCCCGGTGGGGTGCTGGCCCTTTCAGAGCAGAACATAGTATCAGTCAACAGGGAGGAAGTGATGACAACCATCACTTCTTCACAGAGAGCAGCAGCAACATGGAAGCAGAGAAGATGCTTGAGTAAACTGCTACTGCATGCTCACTCCCATCAGCCTCAGCCAGGACAAGAGCACCAAGTAACCCACCCTCCAGGACACAAAAGTAAGCGAACAGGAGTGTGTATCTGTATGTCAGTATGCATCTGTATGTCAGTGTGTGTATCTGAGTGTGTGTATTGCTGTGTATGTATCTGTGTGAGCATGTGCACGTGCCAGTGTGCCATTGTATATATGTGTGTGTGTATGTGCCAATGTGCATATTATTATTATTATTATTTTATTATTCATATAATTCTGTAGCGCTGTACAATGGGTATCTCAGTGTATGTGTCAGTGTGTATCCCAGTGCATGTGACTGTGTATCTGAGTGTATGTGCCAGTGTGTGTGTCAATTTGTATTTCTGTGTATGTGTCTGTGTGAATCTGTCTGTCAGTGTGTGTGTCTATCTGAGTGTATGTGCCAGTGTGTGAATCTGAGTGTGTGTATCTGTGTGTCAGTGTGTATCTGAGTGTGTATGTGCCAGTGCATGTATCTGTGTGTCAAGGTGTTCATACATGTTTGCGGGCTGTGTGTGTCTGTGTGTGGAGAGGGTGAGCGCACGCGTGAGGTTGGCGCTGTAGCTGTTGGAGCTACCTCCCTGAAATGCAAGTAATTGCAAGTTGGGATGTCTGCAATTACATGGTCCAGATAATTCCTGTCATTTTAGACCCATTAATGCAGACTTGCCATGAGCTTCTCACGGGCTACCAGATCAGTTCCTTTGGTACTGTAGTGAGTTCTTGCTGGATGGCATTCTTCAATTCATCGGTCGTCTGGGGTCTGTACATGAAGACTTGTGCTCTTAAGTACTCCAAAAGGAAGAACTCATACACTGCACGGTCAGGGCAAGGGCCTGTTTGCCAGCCTCCTACCCTGTGACTATGGCCCCTGCAATAGACCTGGCTAAAATAATTTGCAATACCTGCAATTGGGACTATATGGTTCGTTTACCGAACAGCCACACGAACTGGAGGCCACCCTGGAGCTTGTTAAGCTTAATTGATGGTCTAAGTTGTCTGGGTTTGCCGCAATTCCTATGGACGACCACAAGGTGGCGGCCATCTTGTTCAGACAGACCAAAACCACGAATAAACTTCAGGAAGACTTAGCCGCGGATGCCCTGGAACTATTTTTGGCATTAAAACTCCGTGGTTCCCTGTCGGTCCTCTTGCGGCAATTAGCGGGGATTCTATGGAACTATTTTCGGCTATGGGACCATGCCATGGGGTGTTTTTAAAAAAGTATGTTTTTTTATGTGCTTGGAGATAATTGGATTAGAATTAGTATAGTTACTGATCCAATTATCTCCCAAGCAGAGGGGAGGGATTCTGTTCTGTGTGTGGGAGTGTCATGCCTTGTGACCTTATTATTATTGGTCTATGAAATTAGAGTTCCCTGTGGGTGTACCCATTGCATGGGGATTGTCATAAAAGGCCAAGTGTGGATCCCTTTAAAGAGAGATCCATTTACCCCTTCATGAAGTCTTGGCTCATGTCTGGGGGTTGCTACATCACAATACTCCCCTGAGTATAATCACTAGCTCTTATAAGATCTGTTCCTACTACGCCCTCTGGTCTAGGAGGGGTCTACCCACTGGAAGCTGGACCCTGGTCTGGGGTCCAGGGTGGGTGGAGGACGGGAAGACCTCAACCAAGCTGCGGCAGTTCATGGGGTTAACGGTGGTTATGGTGTTCCAGTACAGTCGTTATGGTGCTCGCAAGTACTAGGAAGTCGGGGTGCCAGGCGGTCCGTCACAGGGGGGTTTAAATTCAATAATGATGGGTGGACAGATTACTGGCCACGGGTATCTAAATCTATAAAGCTATAAATGTAAATAGGGGCAGTTTAGTGACCCCTCTGTGCCCACCTATTATTATTTATATAAATGGGGCTGAGGGGCACTAAGTGTCTCCTCCAGTACGCACCCATGGATGGTAGGTGTGGGCTACTAATAAAATATAGAAAGGAGTGGTCAATTGTGGTCTTGTTCACCCTCCCCTCCCCAACTTTCACAGGGTGGCTACATGTTACCAAACCCATAGCCACTTCTCGAATATAGAATTCTGCCTACCCCCTCACTCTCATAAAAGTGAGGGAGAGCCTAATAAATGCAAGAACATGTACAAATATTTATAATTACCATCATATGCTTAATAAATCTTCTTTTCTTCATCCCCACAAAAGGCCAAATAAATCCATTAATTACCAATGTTACTATTAAAAATAAACAAGAACCTAATTTGCACAAAAAAACAAAACAATGAAAAAATAAAACCATGCAGCAACAAATATAAATTCATGTGAGTCTCTTGAGGGCTCAGCAAACAATGAACTTTCAAGATGGAAGAAAACATTATAAAGGCATTTTTATACTTTGAAAGCTCAGTAGACTGCTCAGAATGGTTGACTTGTAAGTGTAAATTAATGCTCCGACAGGCAAACTTAATTTATCTCAGGATTTGCCTACATGCCTAGTAATATTGCATTGGTGGGTCCACAGGGGACCATGTTAATGTGGGGCTGACTAGCAAATGTTGGCCAGCCGCCATATGACTAACCCTTGCACTGCCAAGTATTTTTAACTATTTGCCCATTGGCTGCTAACGCTAAACGTTTGCAAATAGTACTTCAAATTATTGTATCTCTTGCAAAAAGCAGGTGAATTATATTTTGCAAATGTGCATCCTGCTGGGTGCATACAGTTCTGATCCAATTTAAAATGGTGCTTTGTACATACTCTGAATGCTATACTCTGTATTGGGTTTGGATGCAAAAAGCACTGATTTTAAACCTAGCACCAAACAATGATCAATTAAATTCCAACCAGAATTGTCAGTAAATATGAGAATTGTTATTCATGAAAGAAATCTATCCTTTTTTTTAACAAATTTTGTCCGTTTGGACTAAATATGGAGATTAGTGAACAACCCTGTGTGTCTACTCTTGCCAAAACCAATGTCTAAAATGCAATGGGCATATCCACAACAGACTTTTATACAGGTCAATTTCCCAAGCTCGCTGGTTAGAAAGTGTGATATTCTATCAGCATGTGGTCTCTTAATTAGTTCACATTGCTTCAAACCATTAAATTGGATGGCCAGCTCACCATATATTTTTGGTCACGTATCTTGTCTTTGTGGTGCTCAGCAGTATATTAAGAGAGGCGCCTTTTAGTGTACTGGATTCCTGCATTGCAGAACGGAATTCAATAAATCGAAGAGGGATCTCATAATGAAGTACTGCAGTTTCTTGTAATACGTTTTCTCATTGGACCAACTAAAATTTGTAGTGACAAGCATTCAGCAGTTCCTCCCTTTATCAAGAAATGCTGTTGACTTGACAAAGCAAAGATCTCTCAAAAGCTTGTCACTACAAAGCGTTTAAGGAAACACAGTTGATATGGATCCCTAGCTATACATTTAATATATAAATTTAAATTAAATAAAACGTGTTAGAATTATTTCTATTGGAAATACATAAACCCTGTATTAATTTGAATGTCCACTAGATGGAGTAATAAGGCAACATAATTCAAATATGCCACAGGACGAGTTCTGGTTTATTTATTATCTTGATTCTGCAAATTTCCTAGAACACAGTATACTGACCCCTGAAGCTAATAATGGATATGACACAACATACCTCCCGGATCTGGCAAGACAGTCATGATATGAACACACCAGTTTTTTCAAAAGAAAACATGTTTTTCAAATAGCAGTGATTTTTTTTTACGATAGAGGTTATTATTATTATTATTATTATTACTGGTATTTATATAGCGCCAGCATATTAGGTAGCGCTTTACAATATTATCAAAGGTTGAGATTTAACAATGAATGAGACAATTACAAAAACTTACAGGAACAATAAGTTGAAGATGGCCCTGCTCAAACGAGCTTACAGTCTATAGGAGGTGGGGCGTAAAACCCAACAGGACAGGAGGTAGCAATCAAACACGGTGGAGTGAAGCAAAGCTGGAGGAGAGAATAGAGTGCTGCCCTTTAGGAGAGAGCAAGGGACAGATATGTGAGGTAGGGGGTTACTCTGGGAAGCCATAAGCTTTCCTAAAAAGATGGGTTTTGAGGCACTTTTTAAATGATTGAAGACTAGGGGAGAGCTTGATGGTCGTAGGCAGGCTATTCCAAAGGAAAGGAGCCACCCACGACAAGTCCTGCAAGCGTGAGTTGGCTGTACGGGTGTGAGCAGCAGACAGGAGAAGGTCATGGGCAGAGCGGAGAGACCGAGAAGGGGCATACCTGCGGATCAATGAAGAAATATACGAGGGACTAGAATTGGTCAGTGCTTTACAGGTGTGGATTAGTATCTTGCATTGACTCCTATAGGATACAGGAAGCCAATGTAAGGACTGACAGAGGGGAGAGGAGCGACAGGAGAGGAAAATCAGTCTAGCTGCAGCATTCATTACAGACTGCAGCGGGGCAATACGACGTGGGAAGACCAATTAGAAGAGAGTTATAATAATCCATGCGAGAGATTACTAGAGCATGGACAAGCTCCTTAGTAGCATCTTGTGTAAAAAAGGGGGCGGATGCGGGCTATGTTTTTAAGGTGGAATCTACAGAATTTGGTAACAGACTGGATGTAAGGCTCAAATGTGAGACCAGAATCAAGTATAACGCAAAGACAGCGGGCTTGCAAGGTTGTATAATATCCTAGAATGCTATGTCAAAACACCCATAAAATCTCAAATATATATTATGAATCAATAAAACATTATGTTTGTCAGAGACACTGATCGTATTACATATCTGCTGGTCAGAGCAGTGGCCTTAGAGCTGGTGAACCTAGCTTTGAATTCCAGACCACTTTACAGGTAAGTGTCCTTGGGCAAGACACCTAATTATACATATCGACCTACCTCAAGATTGTGAGCTCCTAAGAACTTTGGGCAGACTAGATGAGCACACAAATACACCAATGCCTTCAAAGAAAGACACTACACACAAACACACCAATGTATTTAAATGCCAACACTGCACACAAACACACCTGCACATTAAAATACCAATGTTACACACAAATACACCCCTGCAGTTAAATGCGAAAACTACACACAAATACTCCCTTACATTTACACACCTGTGCCATTCCAATAAACCCTTTATTAGAATAATCTGACAAAAAAAATTGCATGTTCAAAAATTACTGTTAGGGTGCAAAAGAAGCAACACATTTTAAAAAAAGCTTAAACATTTGCATGTGTGAAAACATATTGATTGACAGGGAGCTAAGGCAGAAACACCCATTAGCAAGATAAAGAGGTGCAGATTTTCACATTTATCTTTGTTCCACTTCTTACAAATACAAAAACATTGGGCAGACCAAATGGGCCTGTGACAAAAGTTTGCCATGAGTTTTTGGAGGGGCCTGCTTGCCAGCCTCCTGCCCTGTGACTACGGCTATCCAGGGATGTGGGGATATGTTGTATTTTGGGGTACTTTTTGAAGTTTGTATAAATGTATTTTTTTTCTGCCTGTGGATAATTAATTTATTCCATTAGCTAGCTTAATTATATCAGGCAGAGAGGATGGCTTGCTGACTGTATGTGGGAGTGTTTCGGTGTTAATTATTGTTTTTATCGGCTTATGTAACTTTGTGTCCTGTGTTCCACAAGGTCCACATGGGTGGTAACCTTGTGGGCAAAAACTGTATAAAAGAAGCAGCTGTATCATTAAACCTTCAGTTCTACTTCACCCTCAATTTAGAGTCCTGTCTCTTATTGGGGGAAACAGCTACAAGGGATTGCTATGCTCTTCATACTCCCTTGGATAATCACTAAGCTCTTTTAAGAGCTTGTTCCTGTTTCACTCTCTGGGGAAAGAAAGGTTCACCCACTGGAACCTGGAGCCTTGTCGTAGGTCCAGGGTGGGTAGGAGACGGTGAGACCCCAACCAAGCTGCGGCGGTTTGTGGGGTCTGCGGTGCTTATGGTGTCAAGTGGAGTGCTTGGAGCCCTCGGGAAACACTAGGAGCATCCATCAACGGAGGTACACAGTCGGGGTGCCAGGCGTTCCGTTACAGGGCCGAATGGTTCTTATCTGCCGTCACATTCTATGTTTCTAATATCTTGTAATTGTGAAGCACTGTGGAATATGTTGGCGCTATATAAATGTCAACAATAAATTGCCAAAAGGACATATTTTCTAGGGATCTTTTTGAAAGTATGGCCAGAATTGGGTCTATTTCTGGAATTTTATGACTAATCATTTAATTGCTATATATGTAATGAGTTAAATAATTTATAACAATGATAATTAAAGCTGAATCATTAACAAAATTAAAGCAATGGAAAGCATACTTGGCATGCCTAAACCGACTTAGTGTGACTTTAAAAAAACATAAAGCTTCAACTATATAATGTGCAATCCACATAGCTTAGAAATGTATAGAGAAAAATATTTTTAGCATTTTATTTTATTTGTCTTACCTGGGCACACACACTGAAACATATACAATGACACCCACAAAGATACATATACAAAAACACCTACACACGCAGATATAAACACTCTGACACACACAGATACATACACACCTACACACACATTGACACACACACATACAGGCAGAGAAAAAAAACAATAAATACACTTCAAGCCACCATCCTGTTTCAATATCTTTTTTGTACAGGAAGGTGGGGTAAAGTGGTAGCTAGCCCTGCTTGGCTCTGTATGTGCCAGAAAGTAGTGCCATGTAACCACATCCTCCCAGTCCAAGCGCGGCTGCCCTAGAGGTCAAACCGAGCCGATCTGTTCCAGTCTGTTGAGGGACACTTGTTTGTGTACTGCTTAATGCAGTCTGATTTGTGCAGATATTTCTATCTCCCCTATTGGGCTGCATAACTTTAAAGAGCCTAATTAGGACACAGTACTCAACCGTGCCCCTGAAGGCCTTTAATTCCCCCGATAGTGGCCCTGATGTCCACTATGATCTCTTTAACCATTACACGATGGCACGTTAAAGTTTAATTTGCTTTTTGATAGGGATTCTAAAATTTGACAGAATCCTAAGAAAATAGGACACAGAGGCATTTAGTGAAGTCAAACAAATATATTTTTCAGTTATTTGACCTATCACAGTGTTGTAGGAAATCTGTATGTAATACATGAGTTCACTGGTCAGCAAATACAGATCCTTATCTGCGGTGGCCTTCGTTCCTCTCATTTCTCACTGCAGGAATCTGAGCTTTGCACCAGCTTAGATTGATCAAAAACTGCAGCCAAGACCAGAGCATGTGCTGACATGTCCTTTCTAATGACAAGACATAATACCATTGGCATTGGACTAGGTAAAGACTCCAGCATTCTTTAATTGAGACATTGCAGTCAACAGTTTTAGGAGTGCTTGCCAAAGGATGTACAACACAAACTAACAACTGCTGTTTTTCATTGGTACTTCGAATATACAGAACTTGTAGTGTAACTACAGCATGAAAGTATTGGCAATACATTATATTCAGATTACGTTTTCATCTATAAACAATGCAAAGGCGCTTGCCCAATTCTCAGCACATACATAATAATAAAAGACGTGACATCCCTTAAAGCGAAAATGTCAGTTTACACCAGGCGTGGCCAAGAAGGTAGATCCCCATATGTTTTAAAACTACAGCTTCCATGATGCGTTGTCATTCTAAATGCATTCTAAATGCATACAAAGCATGGTGAGAGTTGTAGTTCTACAACATCTGGGGATCTACCTTTTGGGCACCCCTTGTTTTCACCATTGAATAAGATGCTGAAAATCACCTAGAACTCGTGCTAGCCATTTTTTATGAGATACTCCATTTCCTTTGAAATGTATCCTAAATATGTTGCATATTGCACTATAGTCCAGTTCATAAAAGGCAAAGCCAGGGCAAACAATGCAAATGAGAGGAGAAACATAATAGTTTTTTTTTTCATTCATCTCTTATACCTACCTCTATAGGATTTCTCTTTGGTAAGTGTCAGGGGCAAAGGACAGAGCTTATAACAATGATTGACAGGGAGCTAAGGCAGAAACACCCATTTGCAAGATGAAGAGGTGCAAATTTTCACATTTATCTTTGTTTCACTTCTTACAAATACAAACTTGTAAGGGGGACGGGGCCGGGCCGCCGAGCCGACTGGACGCCATATGCATGGGCTCCAGCTCTAGGCTCGTGAAAAGGGCTCAAAAAGCCGACATAGACCGCTGCAATGCCGGAACCGTCGCTACCGCTGCATGGACAGGGCTACCAGCTTCAGCCCGATACCCTGCAGGAGGCACACTACGCGCCTGGTGAGCAGAAACGTCTGCCTTTGGCCCGCAAGCCACCACAAGCCTGACCTCGTGCACCCGCGGTGTGCAGCCTTCGGTGCTTGGCAGCCAGGTGCCACGGAGAGACACTCTGCGGGAACAGGAAAAGCCGAATGAACAAAGCCTCTGGTCATGGGGTGATACCCCGGCTCGGGGCACGGCCCCGCTCCCCCCCCAGGCCGGTGGGGGTTATCCCGGCATCATGGCGGCGGCTCGCACAGCGGCGGGAGATCCCACGCTCGGCCTAGGCCGCCCGCCTTCACTAGCAACAGCTGCAAGGAAAAACAGCCAGCTAGCAAATATGGACGCTGCCAGGAACGCACCCTAATAAAGAATAAAGGGACGCAAGCAACCATTTGATGGGGCACTACAGCCCACACAAAGCCTTAATCTGGAAAGCTGCTGATGAGGATCCTACTTAAAATGCTACTGCTATTAATATCCCCCCGGAAACTGGGTGAGAGGCTTGCGCACCAACAAAGGCACAAACCGTGTTGACATACTACGGACTCCTTGCAGAGGCGGACCCACAGATTCCCGCCCTCGGGTGACCGGTGTGCGTGTAGGGACCCTTTGAACTTGGTGGTGATTCAGAGGACCTTGCCCCTGACTCAGTGAGCCCTGTGGTGCTGGTAGACGCATACCCTCTGGTGAACCGGTGGCCGGGGGGCGCGCACTGGTACCAAGTATGAGACCGGAGCCAGGCGAGGCATGGACTGGCTGGGACCTGGGAGTGGGTCCGGGGGAGTTGGGGAGGTGCAGGGGACGGGTGGCAGGTGGATTCTACGTGGGGGGGGATCTGCTAGACTGCCCACACAACCGAGTGCCCACGGCGCCACGGATCTACCCACTGACGGACCGGAGTCTGCCCAGGGTGGAGGCAAAAGAGGGCCCCCCATTCACGGAGGTGCCCAGGGGCCCCAGATAAGGATGGCCCAACCTAACTCGACAACATCTAGGACTCATTTAGCCGGAAGCATAGACATTCAGAACAGCCCTGCTCCTGTATTGTTTCAGTCCTTATCAGTAATTTTTAGTGTATAAGCATATGTTACCCCGCATGTCAGAGTTTTAATAGACTAGGCCAGGGGTAGGCAACCTACGGCACTAGTGCCATGCACGGCACTCAAGGTGTCTTTGCACGGCACTCAAGGCTGCTAGAGCCAAACAGGCTCTGGCCTATCAGGAGTCCCAGTGAAACTTCAGATACCTGCTAATACAAAAAGGTGGTGAAAGACAATCCTCAATTTATGCATTGCAGCACATAGTGAATGGGAATCCACACTCTAGTAGAGCAGCCTGCAGCTGCTGTTGCAGCTCCTGTCCTCGACCTGTACCTGGCCAGCCTAGTCCCCACTGGATCCCAGGGAAGCCTCACACACTGCTAAATATACACAGAAATGCACAATAATCCTCCCCTCATACAAATAATACAAACAGCCCACAAACATAGACACACAATCCGCAGAAACGTAACCTGCTAACAATCCACATACACGCACACAACCCCACATGCAGTCCCTCACATGCAATACCCAAAACAGCCCCCACACACACTACCAAAGACACAACGTGACATATCCACACACACAATTCCACAAACAGCCCCCATACACAGCCCACATTCATATGTATCATACACAATACCACAAACTACTCCTGTGAACATACACATTATAATAGCTCATATACGCACAAATATTCAGCGATACAAAGCAATTACTGTATAAATAACAAGCAGAATATGGCAGCAATACACACCTCAATTAAAAAAAAAAAGGACCGGCATGCTACGGGACATCACAATCCTATATCGGCACAGTGCTGCTAAAAGGTTGCCTACCCCTGGACTAGGCCCTGGGGAGATAGCGCAGCTAAGCGGACAAGGGCACATGTAGGAGTGTGGGGATAGATGCATGGGATTGGATGGGAAAGAGTGTGTGGGTGGGATTATGTTCTGTGTAAGTTAGTGTGGGGGTGGTCTTACCTCAGTGCCACTTGGGATTCGGGCCAGCAAACAGCTTCCTGTCCTCCAGCTCCTGTTTGCCTGGGCCTTTAGTCTTCACAGCTTGAGGTGATGGATGTCGAGGCGATCCTGGCGTCCCTCAGGGCTGCTGCAGCGTGGATGGTGGCCGGCACCTGTGGAGGCAATTTACAAGCATTACTGGAGGTATGGCTGCCGTTGTGGGCACCCCCCCCCCCGTGGCCTGCCTCCCCCTGGGGCACCCCCTGCGGTCTCCCCTGCTGCCTCCCATGCGGTCCCTGCCCCTGGGGGCCGCTCCAGCACTGGCAGGCATTCCCACCGCCTCCCAGGCTGTCCCTGGATCCTACTCCCCGGGCCCAGTGAGGAGCAGGAGCCTGGGCCCGGGGCACCGCGAGGGCCGCGTGTCTGGGGCTGCAGGCACGCGGCCTACTACTGGGGGGGCCGGGATCTGAGGCCTACTGGGGCCGCGCGGGTGGCACGGCCTTCAGACACGAGGCCTGCCACTGCCGCGCGGCCTACTACCCCCATGGCCGCCCAGCCTGCTACTTACTGGGCCGCCCACTACCTCCAGGCCGGGGATGCGGCCTGCAACTGCCGCGCGGCCTCCTGGTGCGGCTGCCGCGCGGCCTACTCAAGTTCCCCCCTCCACACCATCCGCCCCGGCCGCCAGTGCTGGATTGCGGGCTGGGGGCGGCGGATCCCGCGATCCGGGCGGCAGGTGGCCGCCCGGCAACTATGCAGCTCCCCCGCGGCCGGCAGGGAGGTGAGTGGGGCCCTCGCGGGCCGCTGGGGGGGGGTCCCCTTGCCCGTCGGGAGCCTCCTCTGCCAGTGAGGAAGGCTCCCAGGGCTCTCTCTCCCCTCCCTCCTTGGCTGGCTTTATTTCTTCCAGGGGGTCCAGCTTTCCTTACCTGGGCCCCCTGGTTCCCCGCCCCCCCCCCCTTTCTGGTTTTCTCTTCTCCCCCCCCTCCCTCTCTCTCTGGTGGGCCTGCACCCCCTCTCCTGCTCTAATCCCCCTCCATATAGAGAGAGAAAAAAAAAAACATCCCTCCCTATCTGCATCCCCTCTGTTGTCCCCCCCCCCTACCTTGCCCTCTCTGGCTTGCCCCTCTACCTCACCTCTCTCCCCCCCAGGTCACTTACCTCGGCCATCTCCTCTGGGGCGTGGGCTCATCTTCTCGGCTGCTTCCTTCTCAGCATGCTGCTGCAGTTCGTGGATCCGTCCAGCAGGTGGCGCCTGGATCACAGCTGATGTCTTCTGTGGATGCTGGAACTGCTGTTTCTTTGCCTCAGCCTTCTGTGAGCGCAGTGCTGGGCTTGGATCGCCAGGCTGCGTCCGGTGAGTACATTTCCCTACTTTTAGCGCTTCACGTGCGTACGTTCTTTCTTCCTTTCTTCCTAAAAAAAATAAAAATAAAAAAAAATTGATGCAGATAAAAAAAACACGGTGTAACGGGTTCCCAGGATGGCCTGACAAATTCCGTTCTGATCGGAGGCACTGCAGGTTTCCATCAATTGCCTGAAAGTTGGTGGGGTGTTCGAGGGGCATTTATTCTGGTTTGGGATGGCTACGGTCGCCGCCAGGCTTGGGGTGCCTGTGCCAATGGTTCAGGGGCTCGAATTTTGGGAGTCAGGGTGGTGGTTCCTTCAGGTTCACCCTGCTGGTCTCCGAATGGATTTCTCACCGCGGTTACGGCCTCCCCCCCGGAAAGGGAGGTTCAGTGGTCTGGCACCAGTTACATGGTGGGGGTGTGGTCCTCCTCGTACGGGGTCGGCTGTCCCGCCTCTTGGACGTACCAGGGGGTTTTTGTCATATCTGGGTGGATTGATATGGGTTCGGTGTTGTATGGGGTGCTCTTCAATCTGAGGGTGCTCTTGAATCTGGACATGTTACACATTCTGTTTCTTACCAGAGGTTCTCAGGGGCCGGACTGAGGCTATCACCTGTTCCTGTTGGCAGTGCGCTCAGCAATGTGAGTGCCCTGGTGCGCTGCAGTCGGGAATCGGTCGAGGTGGGTTTCTTGTTTTGGCTTGGGGGATTCCAGTTCACCTTGGGGTGTGGCCGGATGTGGCCTAGTTATCTCGAGGGGATGGGTGCGCTTGCTGGAGGTCGGATGAGGCCTATGTTGATGGTGCACTGAGGACGACTCCGGCTGGAGATGAAACGCGATTGCTGCTATATCAAAGGATTGTATCTGGTAATTTTTCTTGTTTCCTCTGCAGTGTTTTCTTTAGGCTTTGTGCCTAGTATATTTTACTATTTATACACTGCATATTGTCCCTGTTTTAATTGTTTATTTGTGCAATAAATTTTGGAGTCTGCACTTTGTATCCTGTGCTGCTCTCCTCAAGGATATCGTTTAGCCTTTTTAGGCACCCTCCTGCACATTATATAGAGCCTGGGACGGCTTTAAATCCTGTGAGTTTTACGCTACATAAGGAGTCTAACATTATGTATATGTATATATATGTGTATATATGTATGTATATATTTTGCGCTATGTTGTGTTATTGGATTGATCACGAATGGTCATTTAATTTCCTGGTGCAGTACTTATTCTATGTTGATCTGGCACTGCTAGCAGTGGTGGAACAGGCCATGGCTGGTTGTGGTGGGGTCCCCCGCTGATTTTAGGTGTAAAACAGCGTGGTTGTGGCGGGGGTATGTCCTTGCCAATTGAGTTTGAGGGGTTATGTTTAAGTATATGGAATGAGATGAACAAGTTTTTAAGGTCTCAACCTCCCCTGCTTCAAAAGGTTAACATTAGGTTGCCTGAGGTGTCGTGCCCATCGAGCGTGGATAAGGTCGGCTGATGGCGGGCATTGGAAAGATATGATTTTATGACGAGGGGGGAGGTGAGAGGAAGTGGTGATTAGGAACCACTGTATGTTTATTGGCAAGGACGGTTGGGTCACTGTATAACACTATGTGTGGAGTTATATATGTATATATGTTAATTTATGCTTATTTATGTCTAACGTTTTGGTTACAGAAAAAGAAGAGATTTAATAAATAAAGTTATGGATGTGTTATGCAGTAATTTAGTTTGTGATAATAAATGCTGTGGCCTGTTCATCCATACTAAGTGGTCTGTCATTATTGGGGGGGTTGAATGGGGTTAGTTTTGTTATAGGCTGCATCGCAATTCCCCACTACGTACATACAAGGCGATACTAACGCACTTAACATAAATAGTTTGTATACATATTCCTTCCAGTTGAAACTGTGCAGGGTAGTACAGATTGATGAGCATCTGACCTAGCAGCAAGGGCAAGATGATATGTTTTTAATTGTTACCATAAGTTTTTCATGGTTTAATACTGCCTATTTACCTGCCTAATTACTGCATTGTATGTCACTAGGCCTAAGCAATCACACAAACCAACCAACACAAAGCACTCGCACAAACCAGCTAACACAAAGCACGCACAAACCAGCCGGCACAGAGCAATTACCCAAACAGCTGACACAAAGCAACTACACAACTGACTAACACAAACCAGCTAACACAAAGCACCTGCACAAACCAGCTAACACAAAACACTTGCACAAACCAGCTAACACAATGATATATGCAGCTTATGACAAGAGACTCCGCTACACAGCAGAAGCATGCGAGACTGACCATATAAGCTGACTCCCATGCATGTCTGAAAGTTTAAGAAGCTCTACAATAAAACTCTGCGGTACAAGCTGAATATTTAGGGATTCTGGCTCATGTTATTAGATAATTAAGATGTTTTAATGTGAATAAGCATATGGCTTCTTGCTTTGCATTGCCCCCTGAGGCGTTTGTTCACTGATGTTGCATAATGTTTATTACGCTATAAACTGTATAAAGCCTGCCCATAGCGAAGACCTGCTTCAATTAAATACCTGAGCTACATGGGCGTAAAATAGTAAGGTTTTATCACCTGCATTGCCGTTGCTCATATGACATTTACCATGGCTTCTATGGGATACGCCATCCGCGGCTAATTCAAATAGTTAAATACATTCCCCCGCGCACAGCGCCCTATACAGGCCATTAAGAAATAGATGCATAGGCACAATTATCCAGACGCATGGAACCGCACTTTAGTTTTTCCTGACATTTTGCCCGTCAGCCAGCAACACACATATCCGCACGCTTCACATAATGCACCCATCTCGCATGAGGGATCGCGCAAGCTTCAGCGAAGGCCATCAAGTGCTTCTTACGCTAACCTGCCCGATACCTGTACTGTATTTTACACTGCATGAGGTTAACAATAACATCACTAGACAATGTGCATCGCAGGTCAGCGGTTAAGATTTTACAAGTATGGAACATACAGATGACTGATATTGTGCGGTACAACTGTAATCAGCCTCTGCGCAGGCACATATGCAACTATGATTTTATACAACACTGAGCCTCTGCGCAGGCAACAATATATTGATTTTTTTTTTTTTAAATCTTTATTTTTCATGTGGAAAGATAACATATTCAGGAAGTTGGCCACAACAGCCTCGATACATCGATTAGAATCAGTACATATCAAATACAAGGCATTGTTGTGTGCTATTCACACACATTTTATATTTACAATAGGTCACATTGTTACAGTGAGGTTTTAAAATCTAATAACTGTAGGGGTGGAAGACTTCTGTCTGCCTAAGACACCCTAAGGTCTGTGGAGTCGTAGGTGGGGGGGGGAAGGCATTTATTGCTAGGTCCAGTGGCTGGTCCCTATTCTAGGTCGTGCGGCTATAGTTATGGGTGTTGGGTAAGTCTCTTGACCCTTTTGAGTTTGGGTAAGGATGCGGATTGCGGTAGTTATGGGGTCCCTCTAATGGTGCCTGTCTAGGACTATGTCTGCTCCTCTTTTACTTTTCCCTGGTCATAGCTATTTGTAGGTGCCCATGTGTGTGGTGCTCAGGGTGTCTTTGTGGCCCTAGTGGTAACTACAAATCATGTCTATGTATATACATAGGTCGCTGTAGTGTGACCGGATTAAGTTGTGCCCTTGGGGCATCAGACCTCACGATAAGCCTGATTCCAGTCAGGATTACTATGTCGCCTTTGATGTCGTTTCCCATTAACCCAAGGGAGGGGGGGGGGGATCGTTATCGGAGCTAGTGTGCGCGGCTCTGGTGGGCCGCTTTAGCACTGTTATAGTCGTCAGAATGTGAGAGAACTACATTTAACTTAAATGAACCGATTTATCAACTTAAAATATTTAAACTAGTGAAACTAAGGCCTATGAGGCAGTCGGTGAGGCAGTTCGTTCAGGTTTTGGTTTTCGGTCCTCTGCCTATTCCAGGAGTTGCGGATGAATCTGTGCTCGTTGTCCCTGGTCGTTGAGCCGGCTGTGTCATAGAGGTCGCTGCGAGGTTCGATATTCCCAATGCGGTCATCAGTGCCGGGCCCTCTGCGTGGTCGGTAGCTCTGTAGTGCTTGTCATCTTTAGTGACCCAGAGAGTTCCTGGTGTTGCCCATCTATAGGCTATTCCTGCGGCTTGGAGTTGTTTGGTGATAGGTTGCATACTTTTGTGCCACATCAGTGTGGCCCTGCTCAAGTCCTGAAAGAAGGAGAGTTTGCTGTCTTCAAAGTCAAGAGGTGTTTTCCCTTGCATAGCCGCCATTAGCCCCAGTTTGTCCATCATTGATTGGCATCTCAAGATTATGTCCCTTGGGGCTGAGTTGGGTGCTTGTGGGGATTTGGCTATCCTGTAAACCCCGTCGAACTGGAACGTTTTAGATTGTCTAGTTGGCAGGAGTGTGGCCACAAGGCGTCTGATGAAATGTGGCAACTCTTCCAGCGGTATCGATTCAGGTACCCCTCGGATTTTTATGTTCTTTCGACGCCCCCTATCATCTAGGAGAGTAACTTGCCTGGACATTGTTGCTTGTGCAGCTTGAAGGTGTCGCACCGTCTCTCCCAATTCCTGGTAGTTCCCTCTTAGTCCCTTTACCTCCTCTTCTACCGCTTGAGTGCGCGTGGACACGGCGTGCACGTCTAGTTTAAGCACTGCCAAGTCCGCTTCCCACATTTGTCTTAAGTTCTGCTGCAGGCCTGTCAGCATAGCCTGTATGTCTTGTTTGGAGGCCGGTGCGCTGGCTTCTGGCATCCACGCGTGTGTGGGGTGTTGGGGATTGAGGTGTGGGCTGTCTAGTGATTCTTCCTCCTCTGATGGTGCTGGGGAGGTTTCACGGGGGGTCTGTGCCTTTACTGCGCTTGGGGCCTGTAACATTTGGCCTATGTCGCGCTGCGGTTTTGGGGCGTTTTGGGGCAGTTTCTGTGTTCTGCGCCCCATCTCACCTGAGCTGTGTGTGCTGGGGTACCAGTCCTCAAATTCTGGGACACTCCAGGGCCAGTGTTCTCCCGTGCTGGATTGAGGTTGCCTCCCTGCCCGGTAGGCCTTGCCGCCTCGGCGTCTATTTTTCGAGCCGGGCGTCAGGAGAAACGGCATCGGCGGTTTCAGCGAGGGTCCCTGCGGGCTGTGGCTGATTATGTGGCCGAGATTAGTGCGGGATGCCCCCGATGTGGCTGGATTGCCGTGCGGTAGCTCGGAGCTCCGGCAATGTGCGACCGCTCCGGTCCGGTGCTAGGCTCCGCCCCCCAATATATTGATTTTCGCTTCTCACACTATGCATGCAATTTTACTGCAAAAACAATAAAAAAAACATTTAAAACAAACTTGTAAGATATTGGGCTAAAACTTAAAAAAATACTAATCTGCAAAGAAGCAGCTCCCCTTTCAACCTTTTACTAACAAAATTGAGTACTAATTTATTTTATTTTCATGTATTTTGCAGTATGAAATTGAGTCCATGAAGCTACACTCACCCTAATGTATACTCTAGTAATGATTGTCACCTTGTAGAGCAGTATCTGCTAGAAGACACTGGTACCTGATATAATAAGTGTTACATAGTTGCCAACATTTGAATTTAAAAAAACTACCAGTGGCTCTTTGGGGACATTTATTTAAGGTTTGCCAATAATTTTAAGACTAATTTTCAGCAAATATATTTTCACACATGCAAATGTATAAGCTTTCTTTAAAAAAAAATTGTTGCTTCTTTTGCACCCTAACAGTAATTTTTGAACATGCAATTATTTTGTCAGATTATTCTAATAAGGGGTGTATTGGAATGGCACAGGTTTGTGAATGTAAGGGAGTATTTGTGTGTAGTGTTCACATTTAACTGCAGGGATGTATTTGTGTGTAACATTGGTATTTTAATGTACAGGTGTATTTGTGTGTAAGTGTTGGCATTTAAATACATTGGTGTGTTTGTGTGTAGGGTATGTGTGTTTGTAAGTAGACATGATGCTGCGTGGTTACCAAAGCAACCACAGCATATGTGGTTGCTAAGGGTAGAGAGCAGAAGGACTGTCTGTGGGATGTCCATATAGACTCTGACACAAAATTGACTGACCGTTCAGAGCAAGACCTATTTTTAAATAGGTTTTTACCCAATCTATACGTTTGCTAAGTGTGCAATGTATAAGTGAAATGTAATGCTCTTCCCGGGCATGTACCCTTTAAAATATACACAAGTATAGATGTATACATTCATAATAACCTCAGGAAATCACATATATTAAGTCAAATTGGTTAACTTTATATATACCTCAAATTAACAATTTAAAGGAATGGATGGCCTGGCTCACACACACACTGATGCACACTGACATACTCACACCCACTGAAACATACATTTATAGACACACATACACACACACACACCGACCCACACAGACAAACAAATTGAGCCATACACATTCATTGACATACACAAACTGACCAATATATACAAACATATATAAACACACACAGAAACAGCGACCCATTTAGGCCCAGGCTGATCCAAATCTGATCCATGCACACAAACACTCACTAAATCACACACTGACCCATGTGGATATAAACACTCACCCATATATCCAAGACATACTTGAAAACCAGGACATACTTGAAAACAAGAGAAATCTCAATGTATCTTTCCTGGTAAAATATTTTATAAATAAATAAATAAATATACACACTAACTTTCACACACTGACCCATATGGACACACACTTACTCGGACACATACACATACAGACTGACCCATATCGACACACATGGGGTAAAAGCTCAATTTAGTTGTCTGGTATGTAGGACAGGCTCCCGGACCAATTTTTGCAGGGACAAGAGCCCAAAACATGGAACTGTTCCAGTAAAAATGGGACAGTTGGCAAGCATGAATGTTTGATGAAAATGAAAGCTCGGCTTTCAAACAGTAAAGGAAGTTTCAATCAATCATATCATTCCGATAGCCAAGAAGGGGGGGGGGGGAGTGTACCCTACTATTTCAATGTTAGCATTCAAGACATTGATAAAGATTGCAAAGGACCTTTATTTTTGAAATATATGATTTGAATTATGTATACATTTTACTTTCTGTTGCCATTTTCACTAAGCTGCACTGCTAGCAATGCCTTCATGATTCTTGCAAATAGCTATAAACAAGAGAGAAATCATCAAAAAGATAAAATTTGAATAAAGGACTGCTAAAATATCTGACATCAGACCTCTATTTTGCTGATATTTCAAGCTATTTTTTGACAGAGCAAGCTTTTGCTGCTTATTTTATCCAGCACCCAGTGTTTCCTTCCTGTTTTCTTCTTTTTTCTGTTTTTGTCTTTGACAGTAGTGACCACAGATTAGGACAAGTGTATCTGGTATAGAGAGTTGTCTATTTCAACCATATTCAAAGACTAGGTACCCTTGAAGGCACATATAGGGATTAGAGTTGATGTTCGGGTCCGGCGGGTTCGGATGAACTTTGAAAAAACGTCCGGGTTCGGGCTAGAACTTGACCCCGAACTTGACCCCGAACCCCAAACTTTTGGGCACAAAAATGGCTCTAAAAACTCCTGTAAAGGGCTAGAGGGCTGTAAAAGGAAGTAAAATGGGGGTAAGAGTAGGACAAGTGCCCTGCAAACAAATGTGGATAGGGAAATCACTTAAAATAACATAAAATAAGCAGTCGCTTAGTAGATAACTCCCTAATTCACATGGTATTAGGGAGCTATCTGCCAAAAGGCTGAAAGCAGGGCCGGACTGGGGAAAAAATTCGTCCCGGGCATTTTTAATTACAGCGGCCCACTGAAAAGGGGGCGGGGCCAGATAGGGTGTGTTTTGTCATCCCCAATGACAAGCACGCCCCATCTCAAAGTGAGCATGTGGGTTCAATGCTCTTCCAGGGCATGAGAAAAGGGCCCTGTATTTGATCTGCACAGCGCAAGCAAATTTAATAACATGCTTGCATTGTGTTTGCTTGAAACTTGTCTCGGGGGTTTCCATAATTGGAATACTCACTGTATCCCATTTACGGAGACACCATATGTTTGCTTAAAGGGTATCTAGTGTGTTCATAGGGGATCCTGAGTGTGTATGTCAGAAATGTAGTGTGTGTGTAAGTGGTGCAGCATCTGTGTGTAGGGGATCTAGTGTGTGTTTGAAGGACTCAGGAGTGTGCATAGGAGATCTAGTGAGTGTGTGAGTGGTGCAGTGTGTTTGGGGGGTGCTGTGTGTGAGGGGTGTAGTGTGCATTTGTGAGGAGTATAGTGTGTGGGGGGGGTGCAGTATGTGTGTGGGAGGGTGCAGTGTGTGGGGGTGCAGTATGTGAGGGTGCTGTGTGTTAGGGCACTGTGCAAGGGTTCTATGTATTTGAGGGTGCTGTGAGGGTGATGTGTGTGTGAGGGTGATGTGTGTTGGGGTGCTGTGTGTGTGTTGGGTTGCTGTGTATGTGTTGGGGTGCTGTGTATGTGTTGGGGTGATGTGTGTGTGTGTGCTAGGTTGCTGTATGTGTTAGGGTGCTGTGTGTGTGTTAGGGTGATGTGTCAATGTTAGGGTGATGTGTCAATGTTAGGGTGCTGGTGTTAGGGTGCTGTGTGAGTGCTAGGGTGCTGTGTGAGTGCTAGGGTGCTGGTGTTAGGGTGCTGTGTGAGTGCTACGGTGCTGTGTGTGTGTTAGGGTGATGTGTCAATGTTAGGGTGCTGGTGTTAGGGTGCTGTGTGAGTGTTAGGGTGCTGTGTGTATGTTAGGGTGCTGTGTGAGTGCTAGGGTGCTGTGTGTGTGTTAGGGTGATGTGTCAATGTTAGGGTGCTGGTGTTAGGGTGCTGTGTGAGTGCTACGGTGCTGTGTGTGTGTTAGGGTGCTGTGTGAATGCTACGGTGCTGTGTGTGTGTAGGGTGATGTGTCAATGTTAGGGTGCTGGTGTTAGGGTGCTGTGTGTGTGTTGGGGTGCTGGTGTTATGGTGCTGTGTGAGTGCTACGGTGCTGTGTGTGTGTTAGGGTGCTGTGTGTGTGTTAGGGTGCTGTGTGTATGTTAGGGTGCTGTGTGAATGTTAGGGTTATGTGTGAGTGCTACGGTGCTGTGTGTGTGTTAGGGTGCTGTGTGTGTGTTAGGGTGCTGTGTCAATGTTAGGGTGCTGGTGTTAGGGTGCTGTGTGTGTGTGTTAGGGTGCTGTGAGTGTTAGGGTGCTGGGTGTGTGTGTTAGGGTGCTGGGTGTGTGTTAGGGTGCTGTGTGAGTGCTAGGGTGCTGTGTGTGTGTTAGGGTGCTGTGTCAATGTTAGGGTGCTGGTGTTAGGGTGCTGTGTGTGTGTTAGGGTGCTGTGTCAATGTTAGGGTGCTGGTGTTAGGGTTCTGTGTGTGTGTTAGGGTGCTGTGTCAATGTTAGGGTGCTGTGTGAGTGTTAGGGTGCTGTGTGTGTGTGTTAGGGTGCTGTGTCAATGTTAGGGTGCTGTGTCAGTGTTAGGGTGCTGTGTCAGTGTTAGGGTGCTGTGTGTGTGTTAGGGTGCTGGTGTTAGGGTGCTGGTGTTAGGGTGCTGTATCAATGTTAGGGTGCTGGTGTTAGGGTGCTGTGTGTGTGTTAGGGTGCTGTGTCAATGTTAGGGTGCTGGTGTTAGGGTGCTGTGTGTGTGTGTTAGGGTGCTGGTGTTAGGGTGCTGTGTGTGTGTTAGGGTGCTGTGTATGTGTTAGCGTGCTGGGTGAGGGTGATGTGTGTGTTTGCAAGGATTTTGTATTGGGGGGAGGCAGGTAGATGTTTTACTAAAAAATAATAATAAATACATAATAATAATAAATACATAATAATAAATAATATTAATAAATACATAATAACAAATAATATTAATAAATACATAATAATAAATAATAAATACATAATAAATACAAATAATAATAAATACATTATATCCCCCCCCACCCCCCATTCTTACCTGTAGCCTGGAAGAGGGGGGGGGGGGTCGTGCTGCTGCCAGCCATCCCTGGTGGTCCTCGTGGTAAGTGAACTCTAGCCCTTTGGGGCTAGAGTTCACTCTCGCGAGACCCGGCCGGTTGCCATAGCAACGGTCCGAATCTCGCGAGAGAAACCCGGCGGAGCTGCAAGTTAGAGCTCCGCCGGGTCCTCTCTCCTGGCGGCTGTCTCCCTCCCTCTCTCCCCGCCGGCGGCCGCGTTTGAGCGCATGTGGGCCGGTGAGGGAGATCTTTGATCTCCCCACCGGCCCTTCATGGAAGACAGCGGGGCCGGCGCTCGGATAGTGCCGGCCCTGCATAGACCGGCAGGGGAGATCCTGGGACCGCCCCTGCCGGCCTCGGCCCCATGGCCACCGCGGCCCACCGGGCATTTGCCCGGTGTGCCCGATGGCCAGTCCGGGCCTGGCTGAAAGACCTAAATTGGTCTGTCACGTGCGTGGGCTATAGGCCCAGCCGAGACAGTGGGGAGAGTGTGGAAGTGACACCAGACCCCTGGTTACCTGTTGCTTGTCCCAGCAACCACTCAATTAACCCCTGCAATCCCTTCTACACTAACCCCCATAGTACACACTTTACTGCCACCACCAAGACTTTTAAACCCGGGCGTCTTAGGTTACCCCACACACAGGAGAATTATAGTATCACAGTTCTACTTTTACTGATAAAACATATATAGTTAACCCTTTTTGGTAACGTGTTTACCTGAGCTTTCCTCTGGAGAGTGAAGCTCATAGAGAACAGAGACACAAGCTGATTAAGTAAACATTTAATCTGACAAAAAGGATTCACAGTACTGAGTACAAAATACAGAAATAAATGACATACAGATAACAAATTGCAAAACAGTACATAAAATAAAATAGGAGAAAACACAAGAAATTCCTTACATATATTTACCCCATATAGAATTCTTGTGGGAGTCTTAGATGGTATAGGTCTCCTAGAAGTTGCTGACAAAAGAAAAATGAATAACTGAACTCCCTGGATAGTCCAACACCCTCATATATCTAAACTAGTTGTTGCTCAGTGGGCAGACCCCTGGGGGGGGATCAGAGGGGGTTGTCCGGCAGTCTATTGCCCACTCTATGAAAGTCCTTGTGTCCAGCTCTGGTGATGGCTATCTAGATGTTTTATGGTCTAGGCCTGGTGCAAGATCAAAGACCACAATAAATGTCATCTCAAGGTTTACAAAAAAAACAACTCTTAACATATATAAACACACATCAAACACCAACTCATGCTTTTGGCATGACATGGTCTTTCAGCCACATTTACTAATACTAAGTAAAAATTACTTAGTATTAGTAAATTCAGCCCCTACTCGCTATACTGCGAGTAGGCTGCTCACTGAAACCCCCCACCCCAAAAACCTATTGCCCCCACCACTGTGCGACGGGTGAGGGCCCTAAATAAGAATGTGGAGGGGGGCCTACTGTCCTCCCCCCCGGCCCCCACCCCTGAGCGGTGGGTGGGGGCCCTAAATAACAATAAAGGGGGGACCTACTTTCCTACCCCCCCGGCCCCCACCCCTGCGCAGTGGATGTGGGCCCTAAATAACAATAAGGGGGGGATCTAATGCCCTCCCGTCCGGCCCCCAACCCTGTGCGGTGGGTGGGGGCCCTAAATAACAATAAGGGGGGGACCTAATGTCCTCCCCCTGGTCCCCACCCCTGAGCGGTGGGTTGGGGCCCTAAATAAAAATGTACCCCCCCCAGGTGACTAGGGGTCCCCAAACCCCTAGTCACCCCCTTCCCCCCAAAAAAAATTACCCCTACCTACCCCCCTACCTATGAGGGGGGACCCTTATCTAAAAAAATAGACTTACCATTTGATGTCTTCTTTCTAAATCCTTCATTTTTCAGCCCCCAAAAAGGTCAAATAAAAATCCATAATAACCGATGCACTTAAAAATTTTTTTTTAAAAATCCATTTTCACCCATGGAGGGCTCCGCACAGACTGAGCTCTGCAGGGCGGGGGAAGGCTTATAAAGCCTTGCCTCGCCCTGCAATTAGGCTCAGAGCACTCTGATTGGTGGGTTTAAGCCATCCAATCAGAGTGCCCTGACAGGTAAATGAAGAGACTGACAGGTAAGTCTCTATATTTACCTGTCACAACACTCTGATTAGTTGGCTTGAAATCCACCAATCAGAGTGCCCTGTGTCATTTTACACAGCGTGGAAGAGTTCTTTGGAATTTTCCCACGCTGTGTAAAATGACAGAGCACTCTGATTGGTGGATTAAGTAACCAATCAGAGTGTTATGAGTCAAATTACACAGTGTGGGAAAATTCAAAAGAACTTACCCACGCTGTGTAAAATGACACAGAGCACTCTGATTGGTGGATTAAGTAACCAATCAGAGTGTTATGAGTCAAATTACACAGCGTTTTTGGGGCTGAAAAAAAAGAAGATTTTAGGAGAAAGAAGACATCAAATGGTAAGTCTATTTTTTTTAAACAGGTATTTAGATTATTTTTAGGATGAGGTAGGGGTAATTTCTTGGGGGGGGAGGGAGGTGACTAGGGGTTTGGGGACCCCTAGTTACCTGGGGGGGTAAATTTTTATTTAGGGACACCACCTGCCGCGCAGGGGTGGGGGCCGGGGGAGAGGACATTAGGTCCCCCCCCTTATTGTTATTTAGGGCCCCCACCCACCGCTCAGGGGTGGGGGCTGGGGGGGAGGACATTAGGTCCCCCCCCCCCCACAATTTTTATTTATGGCCCCCAGCCACCGCTCAGGGGTGGGGGCCGGGGGGGAGGACTGTTTAATAGACATGCCTCTACTAGCTGGGCCACATGTTGCACTGGCCAATCACAGCCATGCCATTAGTAGGCATGGCTGTGATGGCTTCTAAGGGCACACGAGTCAAATGCTTGTTGATTGGCTGCCCTGCGGCCTTTCAAAACGCATCATTAAATCGCCGAACTCCAACCCGAACATACAGTGATATGTCCGTGTTCAGGTCGGGGGTCCAAAAAAACTTAATGTTCGGTACGAACCCGAACTTTTCAGTTCGGTTCGCACAACTCTAATAGGGATAAGTAATGGTAGGAGATATGTGTTAATATTTTTTTTCACAGTTTTTTTTTTAAGTTTGAGCTATATCTTTAGTAGCAAGTCGGTTGTGGTGTGTCGAAACCGACGAATAGAGTAAGCCTGAACGAAGATGGCAAAATTATTAAAACTACCTAAACTTGTAACTACGTAAATTAATGATTAGGAGGGCTTGATTGAAACAGGAACTGTACACACTGTTAAAACTTCCTAGGTTGTTAGGAAGATAACAATTGGGACATAATGATGTAATTAATTGGTAAAACTGAGTAAAATGATGCAGTAACTGAGTGCAGAATGTAGAAAACATGAAATTATGCTGGACAAGACAAAGTGAATGGTGCTTCATACTAGATGCTGTAAGGAAATACTGACCCTTCCCAAGGCTGGTGTCTTCCAAAACTGGACCTGTGTCAGGATTACAGTATGATCCAGAATGTAGAATTGTGTAAGACAGAGGACAGATAGGTAACATATACCGGACCTTAGTATAGAATAGTCAGGAATAGCCGAGGTCAAGGGACACAGAAATAGACACAGCGATAAGGAAAAGCCATGGTTCAGGGATGCCAGAAAATAGGAAAGTCAAAATCAATGCCAAAGTCAAATAACCAGAATAACCAGAATCAATAACATGCTCTTGGACAACCACAAGGGAAACCACGACAGGGCACTGAGCAGGATGAGAACTGGGCCTAAATACCCCTCCTCTAGGTCTAATAGGCTGTAACCGGCCTTTGACCCCAAAGGCAGTTACCAGATCTCATTTGCATAATTGCTTTGGTTGTTGCTCGGCACATTGGATTTGGTTGTTGCTCGGCACAACTTTTCCTGTGTGGACAGTAAATGTCATTAACCACATTTTTGTAAGCGGATGAATACGTGACACCTAGCAGCCGGTGTCTGGTACAGTGCCATGATACCCTTTATTAATATTGTAGGGAAATTAAATTTCTCCAGTATTTTGTTTATGTATTGCCAATATAGCTTGTCGAAGACCTTTTCTCTCCCAGACCCTCCCACCTCCTGGACAGCATCCATTTTATATTCATAGGAGGTGGGAGGGTCTGGGAGGGAGGGTCTGCTGCTGATTGGCTGGAATGTGTCTGCTGACTGTGAGGTACAGGGTCAAAGTTTACTCACTGATGAGTCCGTGGCGAACCGTTCGTGGAGAACCGTTCGCGAACCGTTCGGCGAACCGTTCGGGACATCACTATAAATCACCCATAGCGTGTAATTGAAGTGCTTCAAATAATATAGACTTACCTCTATAGGTTAAAATAGTATACGGTATATAGGCAGTATATCCCAATATACAAATCTGAAACAGAAAACCCATATAGTGCAATATTGTAGTAACTCATATTACAGCAATATCTATGGTGTTACAAATTCACAGTGATCCCACTCACATAGGCCAGAGCATCTCAGGATAGGCTCAAATTGCTTGAATATGTATGTGCTATGGTGACACTAGACCTCTGATTCTTTTCCCGTTCATCAGTTCCTCATATATAGAGAGAAAAAAGGGTGGGGAAAGAAGGGAAGCAAGACAGCTTCTGGTGTAGTAATTCCCACAACGGCAAATAAAAGCAGGAAAAAAATGGCTTCTCACCTTTTCAGGAGCCTAAAACCTGGCTCCTGGTAAATTGGTGTATGTGCCTTTAAGGGGGCTACAACCCTTCTTTTGCAGTAGGATGGAAGATGGTCGACTGTTCTCGTGTATAAAATAGATTTATTGAACAAGTAAAGTAAAAACATAAGGCATGCAAATAAAATGTTCTAAAAACAATAATAACAGAAAGTCTTCCTCCCGAAATGCGTTTTGCTGTTTAATGACAGCTTTCTCAATCGATGTCCATCCTGCTGTATGTTAGCTGATTTAAGTCTCCCTCCGTTCCTGTCCATGGGCGGTTCATTTGTAGTCTCTTCCAATCAGGTATTTCCTTTGCCCGAGCGTATAGCCCCATTTGTGACGCTAAGGGTCACGTGGGATGTCATTAGGCGGGGCTAGAATATCATATGACACTCAGCTGAATGAAATATACGCTCAGGCAAAGGAAATACCTGATTGGAAGAGAGTCTCTAAGTTCTCTAAGTTAGGCTTGCAATGTAATAAGTCTGGCGTTGGATTTAGTTTATTGGTGTGCATCAGTGCTGTGAGTTCTGTAATGATCAAAGCATATTTAGCCTCATGTTCTTTTTTGGCGTGGCTAGCGTGTTTGATAAATTACCCCCTTATATAGGCCTTATGGACCAACCATATGTTCTCTATTGTTTCTCTAATTTGGGAAACTATAGAAGGGTCTTTTAACAGCTGTTCATTGAGCCTCCACGAGCCTTTACCTTTATTGGAGAACTCTTCCTGGAGTGAGAGAGTAATGGGAGTATAGTCAGACCATAAAGGTAAAGATGATGAGTGTATGAGGTTCAGTTCTCAAGTAGCTGTTATTTGCTGTGGAGTGATATGAAAAATCTTGTTCTGTTGGGCGGTGCACTCGCCATGGGTTACAAAGTTGTGTGCCATTAGAGTTTGTTGAATGCGTGAGAAGTGTTTAATTTTAGTTAGTGTTTGAGAATGTAATGGTTTAGGTGTAGAGGAGTCTAATGTGCTGTCGAGTAGAACATTTGTGTCACCTCCAATAATCACCTCCCCGAACTTATACATTTGAGACAGTGCAAAGACAGTGTTCATAAAAAACAGTTGGTTCTCATTATGCCGTAAACATTGATCAACGTATACAGATTTTTTATTAATGTGGCACTGCAATATTTTTTTGTGTTTAGAGAGAAGATGTTAAGTACCATGGGCTTGTATGGGCATAATTGCAGCAGTTAGCTTAGACTTAGGGTGCCTTAGTATTACTCCCTTTCTGGGGTCTGTGGATGTTGGCTGGGTCTTTAAAAGTGGCTCTGGGTGTCTGTAAATAGAGGTGGGGTATTCTTCACTAAGGACATACCATCCCATGTAACATTATAGTGAACGAGTGTATGAGGTCTTAAAGTAACATACAAAGCAAACATATAAAAAAATACATTGTAACAACTGAAAGGAAGAACTATATACAAAATACCGGCCACTAACAGTTAGTCTTGTTTAGTAGGAAGACGGTTTTATAAGTGTCTCTGAGTGGAATACAGCCACTGTTGCGGGCGACCTAAAGTGGGGGTGATAACCGTGTTGCTACCTGACGACAACAGGTGCTAAGGCATACAATTAGTTAGACAAGAGTCTTGTTTGTTGGTATAAAAGACAAAGAAAAGTAAAAGAAAAAAAGAAAAACACTGACAAATACAGAAACTCTTACAACTGCATGTAAGCACAGGTAAGGTAAGCCACAGGGTCGGAGTGTAGTGTGGCCCTTCATGCATTTTTTCAGCGTTCAGGTGTGGGTTGCTGTGATCAACCAATCTTTGTTGAGCTTTTTAGAAAATTTTGTTCTGGTATTAGTTGATGGGTCTTCATCTTCCATCTCGATGTTCCAGTCTTGCAGCATGGCCCTTCCCTCCGCAGGGGTAAGGATGATCTTGTCTACTCCATTTCTCATCACCAGCAGCTTGGTCGGAAAACTCCACTTGTGGGCCACGCTAGCGGCTCTTAAGGCTTTTGTAATTGGTGCAAATGTCCTTTGCTTAAGCATGGTGGCAGAGGAGAGGTCGATAAACAGTTGTACCCGCTCAAACTTGCCAGTGAGGGTAGGCCCCAATGGTAGGCCCCAATCTCACTGCTTGCATTATGCGGTCTATTGTAGTGTAGTAATGTACTCTATTTATGGCGTCCCATGGTGTGGAGGCCAGAAGGTGTTTGGGCTTCCGGAGCCTATGAGTACGATCTAGTAGGAGTTATGCGGGTTCCAAGGTAGGTATCACGTCTGGATTAGTTCTGTGACATATCATTCAATCTCCTGCAGTTTGACTGTCTGCGGGATTCCACAGATTCTGGTGTTGTTGCACCAATCCCTATCCTCGTGGTCGGCTAATTTTTCTTCCATTTTCTGTAGCTTCACCTCTATTGATGATGGGCATCTACTAGGGAATTATGTGCTTCGACTATCTCCACAGTCCTGTCCTCCAGCCTAGCAGTACGTTCACCTATGGCATGGATGTCAACTCTTATGTCTGAGGACACTTTGTGGAGTTCAGTCTGGAGAGAGTGATTTGACTGGCATTTTGGAGTCAATGAAGAATTGGAAACTTTTTATGACACAATTGGAAATTTCTTTGCCTTCTTTTCGATCAACAGCAGAATCAAGAATTTTTGAAAGTTTAAACTCTATGTATTATTTTCGATCTATATTACTGTGTTGACAGTGCCATAATATAAAAGCAGATGTGTTAATGCGTGCTCACAATGTATTATTAAATGTACTCACATTGGACCAACCTCATTGCTTTTCTGCCCATATTATTGGATGTGCTCACATTCGTGCAAACTGAGTACTTTTCTGCTTTATGTAGACTTGCCTATATGCTCTTATATGTTTCATGTGTATCCATGCCAGGTTGACATCTCTCCAGCAAGGTCAATCTATCATGACCAGAAAATGATTAAGATTCTAAAAGGTCCTAGGCAGGTTACCAGTCTGGGTCTCCCCTTTCACTCTTGGGGCCGACATCTTCATAGCACTTGGGCTTCTGTCTCACAAATGGTTTCTAGGCAGCTGCCTTAGGTGACCTGATTGTTAATATTTCTTTGTCCTTTCCAGCACCACATATACTCAATTTGTCATACCCTTCCTACCTTGACTATTTTCTGTCCCATTTCAACATCACAAGTTGGGAGGTAAAAGGCAGACATGAGTTGCTATATATATGTAGCAGCTTCCCTATAGTTTACTTCTCTAACAAACTGCATACTATTCTAAGAGATTACACCATCCATACACTATAATTAAACAATGTTGTTTCTATTTTATTCTTCCTTGAACAAGGAACGTTGCAAAACACAAAACAGCAACAATCCATCAAAACGTATTTCATGTGAAGTTTAGTAACTATTCCAACAGTGGTAGAACTTACATTTTACACAGGTAGAAAATGTCTATTAAATATCCAAAAACAAAAAAGAAAATAAAGTCTTGGAATAAAATTATTATTTTTTTTTTATTTTTTTATAATTCTTTTTATTAAGTTTTAAATATTCAATAAAATGACATAAATGTAACATGACAATTGACACATCGTAAATATATGTAACATCTCTTGAATTTTAACACATACATACAAATATTATGCGACGAGTTTCTATTCAGTCCACCCTTGGTTATTCATTGTGTAATTAGAAAAAACAGTTGGAAAGATATATTTATAACGTATATTATTTTAGGGGGTCAATTCGAGAGGGAGAGGGTTTAACCTCCACAATTATTCTGAAAAACAACACAACACCAAAAAGGTATCTCAAACATTCGTGGTCTTTTTAATCCATTTATCAATATTTTTCTTAGTTTTATCCAATTGATTTATTAATCCTCTTTCCATTTTCAACTGAAATAATAATTGTTCTTTAATTAGAGACCAATTAGGCACTATGTCTTGTTTCCAATATCTGGCTGCAATAATTTTTGCCGCTACCAATATATGAACAAGGAACATTTTTAAACTTCTTTTGGCGTTAATTAGCTCAAAATGTAATTGGAACATTTCAGGGTTAAATGGCAGATCTAAATCAGCGATCTGTTAAATCTGATAATGTAATTTTTTCCAATAAATTTGAATTAAATCACAGTTCCACATATAAAATTTCCTCTTCCTTCTTTACATCTCCAGCCTAGATCAGATGAACTGTAATTCATATTAGCCATTAAGCTGGGTACCAAATAAAGCCTATTCATGATTTTAAATTGTTATTCTGTTAAGAACAGTTTTTAAGACTAAATTTCATGAGTATGTACATTCTGTACCTAAAATTTTCATATTGAAGTCTCTTTCCCATTTTTTAAGTGTTGGGAATATTTGAGATAAGTTTTCTTAGGAGCTCGTGTATTTCAAACTTTTCAGTAGGACAAAAAGTATTTTAAAAAATGTTGATCCTAAAAAAATTTAAATATTCAGTTTGTGGTAAAGCATATTTCTCTCTGATGTTTTCAAAAGACATGATTCTCAGACCTGGCATGACGTCATCAATTTTCTCAATACCTGGATTGATCCATCTAGTTAAATTTAGATCTTTAATATTTTGAGCCAATATTTTAAAAGGTAAGGCTTATATATGTTCTTATCTTAAACTCTTTTTTTAATCTTTTGCCACATTTGGAGAATAGACTTCACCACAATGCTTCCCGAACTCATCTTTACTAGGAAAGGGTTGGACTCTTGCATGGACCAAAATAATTTTAGCACCTCATTATTTTTCATAAGTTCCTGTTCAACCTCATACCATATTTTTTTCTTAGACAGAGGCATTTGTATAATAATACTGTGGAATAAAAAATTTGCCTTATAATATTGATGAATTATTGGGAAGCCCAACCCCTACCCCTTCCCCCCTGTGTTTTTTTTCAATGCTAAGTATTTACTGGTCATTCTTGGCTTTTTACCTTGCCATATGAATTTTAAGAAAGAGTGTTGGATCATAGTTAACCAACTGTCTGGAATGTGCAATCATTCTCAGCATGTACAACCACTTTGGTAATATGCATTATTTAATAATGTTTACCCTTCCCTACCAAGACCATTCTAGTGTTTTCCACTCTTTCATTACTTTGTTTGTTGTAGAAATTAAAGAGAGGAAATTACATTCGACTATCTTGGTTGGGTCAGAGCATATATTGATACCCAAATATTTAAATGAATGTTCTGCCCATATAAAAAATCTAATTTTTCTTTAATTTC
This sequence comes from Pelobates cultripes, assembly GCA_933207985.1. Lineage (NCBI taxonomy): Eukaryota > Metazoa > Chordata > Amphibia > Anura > Pelobatidae > Pelobates > Pelobates cultripes. The sequence continues at coordinate 211,413,428 of OW240917.1, forward strand.
CTTTTTGACTTCGTTAGAGATATTGCTTGGTAGAATTATTCATTTATCCATGTTTAGTTTATATCATGATAGATATTCTTCTATAGTTTTTATAAGCTGTGATAATGATTGTATCGGCTCTTGCAGAGTTAACACTACATCATCAGCATACATATTTATCTTGATATTGCTTTTGTTTGGATTAAAACCTAAAATACTATCATTTTGTCTTATGGCCACAGTTAAGGGTTCTAGTGACAAAATATAAAGCAAAGGGGACAGGGGACACCCCTGTCTAGTTCCATTTGTTGAAGAAAAACAACCAGAAGTAAAACCTTGGCCCTAAACTCTGGCAGTCGGTGTTGTATAAAGTGCCCTTATTTTGTTCATAGAACCTGCCCTCCAATCCAAACGCAGACAGAGTAGAATTCAGGAACTCCCAGCTGACCCGGTCAAATGCTTTTTCTGCATCTAACGAAATTGTCAGAAAGGGAGTCCCTGTCATCTGTACTGCGTTTAGGATGTCTATCAGTCTTCTAGTATTATGAATTGATGATCTGCCTGGGATAAATCCCACAGGATCTTGATTTATCAGACCGTCAATTACTGTTTTCAATCTCTCTGCAACATAGACGAATACACTTTAATGTCTATATTCAGCAGAGAGATAGTTAGGTAATTTCTAATTAGTTCTGAGTTTTTGTCTTGTTTTGATATTGGAATTATATTTGCCTGTAAAATCTTTTGTATTGAAAGAGCTTGTTTAATTTGATAATGTAAATCGTCAAGAATTAAATATAACTCTGCTAAATTTATGAATTTTTCTTTATTTATTTTTTTCTCTAGCTGTTAGGGTTATGAGGTGGCCACGTATGACGCATTTATATGCACATCAAGTCACAGGGGCTGTTACTTCTTTCCGTCTATTTTCACTAAAAAACAAATCCGTTAACTCTTTCATTTGATTCAAATTGTTCTCATTTATATATTTTAATGTGATCATCTAAGTCCATAATAATCAGATTATGGTCAGATCAAGAAGTAGTTGTAATAAATATATTTTTGATCCTCTTTGCCACTGGTCCATCCCCTAATATGAGATCAATTCTAGAATATGAGTTAAATGACTTAGAAAAAACAGAAAAATCTTATTTTCTTTAGGGTGGAAAATCCAGCAACAGTCTAACAAGGCAAAGAGCTTAATTATTTCAAAAAATCTTTTAGCATTATTTAATAAAGTAAATTTTTTTTCTTTTTTTATCAATGATCTTTTGTCTAAATCAGAGTCTAGAATACAGTTAAAATCCCCCATTATTACGCCTGTCCTGATTTAATACGGTCAATTTTATAGAGAACTTTTAGAATTAATGAAATTGGAGACGTATTTGCAGCATAAATATTAGTTAACGTATAGTTTAAGTTATTAATTTTGCACACTAAAATAATAAATCTGCCTTCAATATCCAGAACTTGATGAATAATATTTAAAGTGATGTCTTTCTAAAATAAAAAAGCCACCCCTCTTTTTTTTGTTAGTTAGGGCTGCACTTATAACAGTAACTGTAAAGAGTTTCGAGTTAAATTTATGTTTATCCTACATAGTCCAATGTGTTTCCTGGAGGGCCCCAATATGAATATGTTCCTTTTTCATAAAGTCTAATATTGTGTGTCTTTTAAATTGATCCCCTGAGCATTAATTGTAGCCATAATCTAAACGACTGAATAATTCTCAACTGGAAGGACTGGGAAACTCATCGTTTTACAAAACATAAACACATAAAAGATTTTCTCAATTGCCCATAAAGGACAGTATAACCTCCATATGCAAACATCCTATACCTTACACTAGGCATATTCTAATCGACTGGAGAATCTCTCTCCCTAACACACTTGTCGACGATAACCTCACCAGAGTGTCGACTAAATTCCCTGTCTAAGCCTACTGGCCCTAAAATGAACAGTAATCTAATACCCTAGGGCCCTCTATATTGGCCCCTTAGTCTCCTTGCCAGGTTCTTTTCTTTGAACAATTGGACAAATCGAAAAAAATAAAAACCTGAATAACTGGAATCCATACTTGGGTTCACCTATTCTATTTGTATGTGCAATCATCCACTTAACGCTTAATAAACATGTGTATATAATTATTGTGTTAAATCTTTCTCTTCTCAAAAAACTTGAGTCTATCTAATAATTTCAAGTGATTAATACAAACAGTTTTCTTTTTCTATCCATTTTTTTCTTCTTTTTCACCCCTCTTTTCCTTCCTTTCCTTTCCTGTTAAAACGATTTCCACAAGTTGTGTATATATACTATATGTAAATTATGTGACTCTGTATTATTCGTTTAGTGCTATACATCCACTTCCTCTACCAATATTTACATGGTAATATAAAAGCAAAGGTTTCTTAATACCCCTCACCTTTCTGTGCTAAACTTTAAAGTATTCCTTTCAAATTGATTTCCATATTTTACTTAAACTCATATCATAATTTCAAACTATACAAAGTAATATTATGAATATTGATTACATTTGATTTTTTTTCTTTTTTTCTTCCCTTCTCCTTCCCTTCTTCCTTCCTATACTTTCAGCTGCTAACCTTTTCATCAATATTTCGACTATACAGAAAAAATAAATACTTCTGTATTGATTTTTTTGACAATATATTCAAACGTTCCATTATACCAGGCTTCCAAAAACTCTGGCCCTTCAGATGTTGCTTGAAGGGACACTATAGTCACCAGAACAACTACAGCTTATTGAATTTGTTCTGGTGAGTACAATCATTACCTTCAGGCTTTTTGCTGTAAACACTGTCTTTTCAGAGAAAATGCAGTGTTTACATTACAGCCTAGTGATAACTTCACTGGCCACTCCTCAGATAGCTGTTAGAGATTCTTCCTGGGTCATGGCGGCCTAAAATGCATCCAAACATTCAGTGTCTCCACCCTCTGCATGCAGACACTGAACATTCCTTGTAGAGATTCATTGATTCAATTCATCTCTATGAGGAGATGCTGATTGGCCAGGGCTGTGTTTGAATCATGCTGGCTCTGCCCCTGATCTGCCTCTTTGTCAGTCTTAGCCAATCCTATGTGGAAGCATTGTGATTGGATCAGGCTACCACTTTTGATGATGTCAGCAGACTGCTTGATTTTTTGAGTCTAACAGCATGCAGAGTTACAGCTTAAAGATTGAATACAGTAAGATACTACTATAGTACTATTATACTATATTTATGGAGGCATAAGGGGCCCAGGGGGGCTAGATGGTGGGTTTAACACTAGAGGGTCAGGAATATATGTTTGTGTTCCTGACCCTATAGTGATCCTTTAACTACAACTACCATGATTCTATGAATGAAATAGATAGGCTGAGAATCATGGGAGTTGTAGTTAAGCAACATCTGGAGGGCCAGAGTTTTGTGAAGCCTGCATTATACTATTATTTACCAGATGTGCATCAGTTTTGTGTTTGTGCATAAATCTGTGTAGTAAAAGTCCAACTCTAAATCGTCTTTCTTCTTGCCCTTTTACCTCTCCTTCCCATTACTCAGCAAATCCCCTCTATTTTTACGCTTTTACGACATTGCAATAAAAAAACCCCCAAAAACTTTTTACTTTTTTCTTTACCCTTTCTGTCTCTTCTTGTTTAAACAGTTTTTCTTCTCTTATTATGTCTTTTCTCTTAGTTTAAGCTCTTTTCTTGAAGCCATTGTGTTCTGCGGTTTATGAAAAATAAATTTTAGATTTTCGTTGTTTAGGTTCAAACGTATCGGGAAGCCACAGACCCATTTTATTTCCTGTTTTCTCAGTATAGCGGTAGAAGACACGTAAGCTTTCCTATTCAATCTTGTTAGCGAGGATAAGTCTTGAAAAACTTTTATCTGAGAATATGGAGAATCTTTAAAATCTTTAGCAGCACAAGCACATATCACTTGTGTTGTAAAGCTAAATGAATGCAAGCATATGATCACATCTCTTGGTGCGTGTTCTGGCACCCTATTAGGTTTCATGAGTCTGTGACATCTTTCAATGTAATTAATTTCATTATTTGGGAGTAGTCCTAGAAATTTTAAAAAATCTTCACAGAAGTCTTTTATTTTAGTGGCTATTATATTTTCAGGAATGCCTCTTATTCTAAGATTGTTTCTGCGTGACCTGTCTTCTAAATCACCAATTTTTTAAAGTAAACTTTCTGTTTTTTCTTCCAATATTTTTTGCAGCCTTTCAGTGTTGGTTTGTGTTTGTAGAGAGATATTATCCATCTTCTCCTCCATAGCCTTCAGTCTTTCTCCAATCTTGGCTAGGTCACTTTTAATTTTGCTGGAAGAAATTGTTATTTCTGCTTTAATTTTAATAAGTTGTGCCTCAAAACATTTAGCTAAATGCTCTGCAGCAATAAAATTTGGTTCTGACTACTGGTTTTCTGAAGACCCTCTTTCTGCGTCCGACTCTTTATTTTCCAGTATGCTTGAGTCATCTTATATTCTGGGATGAATCCCTCTATCTGACTGTGGGGAAAAAAAATTAGATGCTCTTCTTTCTTGTGGTGCATTTTGTTTTTTAGATTTTTTTTTTATAGCTTGTTTGCTTTCCTTTATTTATTTTTTTGTTGCCATATTTAAAAAAAAAAAAGTTTTCTTCTTTTTATCTCATTTAAAAAAAAAATTACTTTATTTTTTATTTTCTCATTTTTCTTCATCTTTTTTTTTAACTTTATCTATCCCCACAGCAAATTAATGTGGCACTGTTTGCTTAAGCTATAAAATGCACAGTTACCAGCGTACAGTAAACAGTATTTCCACACAAGGGTTAAACACCGCTTTAAAGACAGGGAAGTCTTCCCTTATATTTTGAGAGGTTTAGGACAAAAATATATTAAGACAGGTAATATAAATTAGTTTTCACCTTACCATGCCAATTCAGTCTTCATGTCACCTTTTTTTTTGGGGGGGGGGAGAGGGAAGGGGTTGTTTTTGGTCCTTGCTCCTTCTAATTAATTAAAACTCCAAGGCTCCGCACTTCTTTCCTTAATCACCCTTTACTGTTATTCTTCACCTTACTTTCCCCACTCAAGGTGTCTGCAAATTGCAGGTCCCAGGAGTAGTTTTCAGCAAACGTCTCCGACCATCAATACACTTGCCTAGAGCTTCTTCCCGCCGTGTTTGCTTAGCATCCCGGCTTCAGCGTTCATTTGGAACCCGGCCAGGTTACCCACAAGGCATAGGCGTGTGCGCATCTATTTCATACATTCTTATTAAGATGTTCACTTTGAACGCTGGCTCTGAAACCGTGCCTTGCGTAGAGAATGCAACTATAAAGCCTAAAGAGTTAATAATGTTGCCTAAATGCCAGAAGCTAAAAAAAAATTATGACTTGTATTAATGAACAGTATAATTATCTACATAAAGTGTACTCAATTTTTTTTACAGAAGTCACTGTAGGACACGCCTCTTCACACACACAGTCACCCTATTTTGGCAGCCTGTTATAATCTCCTCCGGAGCCACAATTTTGAAAGTTGAGTCACAGACCGGACATGGTACATGTATTGCTGTTTTGCAAAGACAACCATGACTGAATTTCTTGCCTCTGAGCTTTGTCACAGATTTCTCATTTGTTGTTGGAATTATTTAATGTTCTGGCCTTGAATCTAACTCAAATACCATATTAACTCTATAGTCAAAGTCAGAAAAGGTTTTCTTTGGGGTGGGGAGGTGTTGTGGACCTTTTGGAAACTCACAGTTAGAGGACGTTTATAAACATCAATGAGAGAAACAATTCTCGGTGAGATCCCAGTTTAAGAGAATGCTTTTATTTTTCATCTGCAGTCAGAATTTTTCAAAAAAAGATTGTTTTTTTTATTAACTACTCTCTGTCAAATTCTGAACTCTTGGTTAAACCTTTTCAGATGTTATTAACGCTCTAACTATTGTGTAACAAACATATGTAATTTACACCATTCAATATATCACTGATTGTTTGCACATAAGATTATTCATACGGATTTGTTAGAGAAAATTTCTGTAAAAGAATCTGATTTTATAAGCATTTAGAGCAATAACTGCTCTAGCCAAGCAGTCACAGTACTATTAATCAGGGATGGAGCAAGGGAATTGATGTTTAAGGCAACCTTTTCTCCCCACACATCAGTCTTCTCACCTGTCCCTTCCAAACTTTTTCCTACCTCATTTACCACTACTCTTTGCCACTTTTCCTTCATTTCCCTAATGTATTATCAGAATGTTTAGCCTCTGTCTTTCCTTATTCTATGACCCTGCAATTTGTGTCCACTGTCTTTTTCCTGTTAGTCCTCATTTCCCCTCTTCTTCAAAGTCTTTCTCAGCCTAATTTTGCAAGTTGCACCAATCTCTTATGGGCTTTATCACCTTTCTCCAATCATTTCCTTTTATCTTCCTCTTTTTTTAATCTGTTCTTCTTTTCTGATCTATGTCTCTTTAAAAACATAAGAAAAATCACGGACTACTTAACAAATCTTGGCAAATGGTGGAGCTTCCCTTGCCACGTATGATTTTCCTACAATCCTCACCTTTCCATCAAGTAAATTCTCTATAATGTCACGAGCTATTCTGTTTTCTTTCCCAAGCACATAAGAGTGAGCAAATTTAAGATTAGATTGGGTAAGGAAGGCCAGACGAAAGCAGTTGGAAGGCATCACTGACAGGCCTTTTAAGATGGTCCTGGATGGGAATAAGAGTTAAGAACGGAATGACCTGTGCCAAAGACCGGCGCCCCTGTCCTATTTGGGCCAATGTATTTTACCCCCATCAAACCATATATTTTTGAAAAGTAGACAACTCAGGGTATTTTAAATGGTGGTAGTTTAATACTTTTCATGCAATAATTCTACCACCAGCCTTTGGCAAACTTTTGGGTAGTAATTTTCTTCGTGTTTTTTTACACATACATTGTACTTTAGGCATGAATTAACAGATCCTGTTATGTATCACTGCCAAACAACATCCCAATATGTGTTCAGCAACATCTCCTGAGTACAGTGATATCACCCATGCATAGGTTTGCTGGGTTGTTTGGGGGCTAAAAGGCCACAATCGAGACTTGTACATATCAGTTTTTCAACTTGATATATAGGTATGCTTGGCCTATCTTCAGTTTGGCATATTTTTGCATCCCCCCCGTTAATGTTAACATCATGAAAGTTTATATTTTTATAAAGTAGACATTCCAGGGTATTGTATATGAGGTGTTTTCACATCCTTCCCCCAACCATTGTGCTAAACAAATTTCAGAGAACGTGCATGGTGGTAATTTTTGAATTATGCTTTTTATGCACACGTCATCTGTGCAAAAAACAGTGCAAAGGGGTGTCTGTCCTTTTCCCTTTTTTATAACAGACCCGGCAACGTTTCTGGGGATTTCTTTTTTTTGGTGTTGGCGGTATCTTAAAAATAAAATGTCTAGACTTTTTGAATTATGCTTTTTATGCACACGTCATCTGGTTTTGGCCAGCCAGTTATATGTTACTACCATAAAACTTTTTTAACCAACTGTGCAGGTATCAAATGCACCTTTATCAGCATTCTCTAAACTAACTCCTGCAAAAATAATCTAACTGGAGATTTGGGGGGAAGGAAACTGACTAACTAAAATTTGCTGCTTTCAAAAGAAAAAAAACAGTGCAAAGGGGTGTCTGTCCTTTTCCCTTTTTTATAACAGACCCGGCAACGTTTCTGGGGATTTCTTTTTTTTGGTGTTGGCGGTATCTTAAAAATAAAATGTCTAGACTCCTCTTGCACCGTTGTTGGAAGTCAACCACATTCACATTAATGCCTGCGTTGGCACTAAAAGGGGGGATGTTGGGCTCAGCTGACTGTGGAGGTACCCAGTCCTCCTCCACATTCGGCGTAGCATGGGAAGCACAGCTTCTTTTAGCAGCTGGCTCACACACAGATGACATGTCACTAGACGTGCCGCTAAACTGACCTGGGTCAAAATTGGACGCAGTGTCAGTGGCGTCAGAGTCTGACGCCAAGAAGGCATATGCCTCCTCCAAGCTGTACATGCGCTGCATGTTTCACACTAACAGACTAAACTAAAGAAATACTAAACACAATAAAAATTATTTTTTACACTAAAACAGACTAAAACAGACTAAAACAGTAATCCCTAAACTAACTCCTGTTAGAAGAATCTAATGGAGATTTGGGGGAAGGAAACTGACAGACTACGACAGACTAAGACAGTCTAAGACACAGATTTTTTAAAATAAAGTTAACCCTTAAGGGAAAAATTAAATTTTTATTAACTGCTGATACTTTTTAATACTCTCTGGAGCACCTGCTGCAACAAACTATCACGATCTCTGTCTCTCTCCCCTCACAAAACGCTACAGAGGAGAGAGGGGCAGAGATCAGTGTCAAAGTGAGTGTTTGTAACACCCACTTTGATACCAGCCAATTGTGAGCGATCGCGGATCGCTCACATGCCGCATTTGGCTGTTACTATCTGCCTGGGATGCCGGGCAGATAGTAACAACGGGATTTCAGCAGGAGTGATCTCCGATCACTCCCGCCGCCCGTTTTCCATTAGGAAGGTTCAGGACCGTCCTGCGTCCTGAAGGGGTTAAAGTTACACTGTAGTCACCAGAACAACTACAGCTTAATGTAGTTGTTCTAATGAGTAAAATCATTCCATTCAGGCATTTTCATGCAAACACAGTGTTTACTTTTTATATTTCTTTAGAATCTGCTCATTTACTTTGTCTAGTGCGTATTTTGTGATTTGTTTTATGTAGCTCTGTCAATGAAAGCGTTAAGCATGTGTGATCTCTGCCAACTCAGCAAATACATTAAGCAATTAAGTTAATCTTGATTGTGCTTCTTTAGTTATGACTCAGCCAGTTTCATAAACCTATATTTAACCAAAGGCACAAATTAATATTGTTGTCTGCAGCAGGCAGAGGATGTTGCAGTTGGACGAATATGTGCATTGCCTTGATGTCTAGTGTAGTTTTACATTAAAGAAAAGTCTGCAATTAATTAATGGTCATAATTGATTTTTTTACCTTCCTGCCTCATCTGATCAAAAACTTACATAAAAAAAATACAGGTTCCAGGTTAAGCCATCTCGTGAGGCCTTCAAATTCCATTACTAGCAGAAACAGTATTTTATACTTAAAGGACCACTCTAGGCACCCAGACCACTTCAGCTTAATGAAGTGGTCTGGGTGCCAGGTCCAGCTAGGGTTAACCCATTTTTTCATAAACATAGCAGTTTCAGAGAAACTGCTATGTTTATGAATGGGTTAAGCCTTCCCCTATTTCCTCTAGTGGCTCTCTCATTGACAGCCACTAGAGGCGCTTGCGTGCTTCTCACTGTGATTTTCACAGTGAGAGCACGCCAGCGTCCATAGGAAAGCATTATGAATGCTTTCCTATGTGACCGGCTGAATGCGCGCGCAGCTCTTGCCGCGCGTGCGCATTCAGCCGACGGGGAGGAGAAGAGGAGGATCGGAGGAGGAGAGCTCTCCGCCCAGCGCTGGAAAAAGGTAAGTTTTAACTCCTTTCCCCCTTCCAGAGCCGGGCACCCTCAGGGCACTATAGTGCCAGGAAAACAAATATGTTTTCCTGGCACTATAGTGGTCCTTTAACCTAATTTAATGTCACACTTTATGCACCTTAATACCATCACTGGGTAACATGTTGCACCTACCGGAAATGCAATAGCTCCTCAAGCATATTAGAAGTGCCATATCAGGAAAGAGACATGTAGGGAGATATCCATTTAAAATGAGCTTAAGATGGGAGGGGGAAGCACAGGAGTGTGAAATTCAGTATTGATGTAGAAAAATAAAGGTAAAATGGACATGTTAGATGTGGATCAGCTAGCTTTACTATGTAGAGTAAAAGGGGCAGAGGGAACTGATGTAGAAAAATAAGATAATATTGCAAGTGACAGAGGGAGATATTGATACATAGGGTAGGAATTCCTGCATCAAAGTCCTTTTTTCAAAGGAGTTCTAAGGACCTGGGGCAAATTACATTCCAAGTGGTTTTGCTTATGGCCAATGGGTTGTAATTAACGTAGCTGCTGGATCCAAATTATCATCTTCTGCTGATGTGACACTCTTTCAGCCAGGTGGGAGGTGCTGCTGTCAGGATACTTAGAAGTAAGAAAATCCCAAAAAGCAAATAATGCTGGATATTGCATCTGTGTCATGTCAGATTTGAATAGACATGCTGACAGAAGAAATGCTGCACCAATGATCTTGTAATGAAGGAACTGTCTAGTGCACTAGTGGTTTGGACTGTTAATATGTGTTTCAGCGGATTGTCAAAAGTTGACCAGTTGTGAATAATGTGCAAAGTATTACTTTTTTGTGAGTAGTTTGCCTTGTGCTAATGATATCTACAACAATCCACATTACAAGTCTCATTAGAGGTGAAATCTGCCTGTTAGAACACTGATTCCATACCCCTTTTGTTTGCTTGGTTTGTTTTTTTGTTACATTTTTACAAAGTAAAGGAAGAACAGTAACAGAATTTTTGCATATCAGCCGTTAAAGGGACACAATAGTCACCAGAACAACTACAGCTGTTTGTATTTGTTCCAGTGCGTAGTATGAGGGGGAAAGGTGGTGCAGGAGATATGGGAAGTGAAGTCATTTCCTGTGCTCTCCTGTCCTGCGGCGTGCTGAGAGAGAGAAGATGAAGAGTTACCTGGCAGATACACCAGGTATGCTCTCCCCTGCACAACCCCACCTCTCCCTTCACAGACCCTTTTCCTCCCTACTTCTCTGAGTAGAACCATTCCCTTCAGGCTTTTTGCAGTAAACAATGTCTTTTTACAGAAAATGCTGTGTTTACATTAAAGCCAGTGGCGTAGCAAGGAAGGGGTGGGGAGGTGGGTCCCATCAGACTCCCATCAGCCACAGCCTTCCACCTGCAAAAAAAAGTCAGTATGTGTGTGTATGTATGCATGTCTGTCTGTGTGTATGTATTTCAATATGTATGTGCCTGTCTGTTTATATATGTTGTACAGCGCTACGGAATTTGTTGGCGCTATATAAATAATAAAATAATAATAATAATAATATGTATGTCAGTATGTGTGTGTGTGTGTATTTATGCCCTTATTCGTGTGTGTGCAGTGTGCATAGGAATTTGTTCATATTGTTTATTGTCCGGCCCCCAACAGTGTCTGAGGGACCGTGAACTGGCCCCCTGTTTAAAAAGTTTGAGGACCCCTGTCATTATGTATGTTTATATGTATGTATGTCATTATGAATGTATGTCTGTATGTATGCATGTATGTCAGTATGAATGTATGTCTGTGTGTTTGTGTGTATTGGTTGTCAGTATGTATGAATGTATGTATGTCTGTCAGAATGTCTGTATATATGCATGTATGCCATTATGAATGTATGTCTGTGTATGTATGTATGTGTGTAGGGATATCAGTGTCTGTATGTCTGTATGTATGAATGTATGTCTGTCAGTATGTATGTATATATGTAAGTATAAATGAATGTATGTCTGTGTGTATGTATGTCGGTGTTTGTATGTGTATGTCCTCATGCATGCATGTGTATCTGTATGTATGTTAGTATGTGTCTATCTGTCACTATGTATGCCTGTGTGTATATGTGTGTATGTCTCAGTATGTGTGTGTCAGTATGTATGCCTATATGCGTGTATTTCTGTTTCAGTTTGTGTGTCTGTTAGTATGTATCTGTGTGTGTGTGCATCTGTGTCCTTTTGTATCAGTGTGTGTTTTTGTGTCTGTGTGTGTGTATTCCCGTGGGCGGGATTTGGAGGCGGAACCTGTGGGCAGGATTGGAGGCAGGCCCCATGGGGCCCAGACCCTGAGCTGAATTTCTGGTGGCGGCCCTGCCACAGCCCCTGTGCCCCATCCTCACCACAGCCCCTGTCCACCCCCCTCCTGCCACAGCCCCTGTGCCCCATCCTCACCACAGCCCCTGTCCACCCCCTCTCCAGCTCCTGTCCCCTCTCTACAGCCCATGTGCCCCTGTCCACCCATCTCAGCCCCTGGGGGTAAGAAAGAGAAACACAAAGGGGCTGGGGAACGTAACAGATACACAAGGGGGGTTGTAAGATACACCCAAGAGGTTGTAAGACATAGTAAAGGGGGGGAAGGTAAATACACTAAAGAGGGTAAGAAATTCAAAAGGGGGGTTACAAGACACACAGGTGAAGATGCATTTTTTTAAAGGGGGGGTGGGTGTCAGGGAGTGTCAAAATGCATCTTCGTTTGAATAGCCAAAAATCCTTGCACAGCCCCTGTCTGTATGCAGACACTGAACTTTCCTCATAGAGATGCATTGATTAATCTCTATAAGCATGATGATGATTGGCCAGGGCTGTGTTTGACTTGTGCTGGCTCTGCCCCTGACCTGCCTCCTTGACAGTCTCAGCCAATCCTTTAGGGAAGCATTGTGTTTAGCTCAGGCCACCGCTTTTGATAATGTCAGCAGACGGAGGCAGTTCAGGGGCAGACAGCGGCAGAGCCAGCAGCTGCAGGTTTGAATACAATTAAGATTTTTTTATATTTTGGGAGGCAAGGGGGGGGGGTTGCTTTAAGGCACCTCTTTTTTTTAATCTTTTTGGAAAGCTATTTTTGACTGCACTGTAAATTCTTCAAAATTCCAAGGCCTCCAGAAGATATACACAAGACAAAGTAGGGACTAATGTGTGTCACATAGGACTCGATTTGGGGGGGAAATGGGGTAATAGGCACAGCTGCCACATCCTACCATTTATAAACAGAGTATGACTTTTCACATACAATGTGCAAGATATGCCTACAGTGGAAAATCTTCCATAGACCCCCTTTTTCTATACTCCACAGGATCAAGAGTATCCTTTGACATGGTGCCTGAAAGCCTTTTTCTCTAAATAAATGCGATTCTACTCAGTATTAAAATGTTGCACCTAATAAATTGGTAATTTAGTGTACAAATGGCGTATTAAAGCCATTTTTAGTCAAATATTGTTGGTGTTACCATATATTATTATTATCCAACCTTAATGCGTCAAAAGTTCATGCATGCCTGGCTAACTATTCATTGGAAAAATCTAACTTCTGGTACATTGCAGACTGTCTGCCAAATAAAGAATTTACACAGGCTCTGTCATTTACGACATAATATTCAATTATATACAAACCCAATTTACTTTTTTCATTAATAGTATCCTGTAATAGCGAATCATTCAACAATGCTCTGTAGGTTTACCTTCCCAAATCTAATTTGGTTTCTTAAACCTGCTCTGTTTTGATTTTTCAAAAGTTGGCAAATGTATCTCACTAGCCAGAACCCTGACATGAACACTAGTGATGAAAGATGAAGTGACAAATTCATAGTTTTTATGTTTTACATGGTATATCCCAACTAACTCTTCTAAAATGTGTTTTTGTAAAACATTAAGCAGATGCCTACTATTCTTCCATTCCTATACAAGTTCAGTTATTTGTGATGTAAATTCACAAAATCAGGGCAACTCAGAGGAACCAGAAACTCTAAGGCTGGGTACTTCTTCCCTCCAGGAGCCTACACTGACTTCAGTAGGAACTAAAAAAAACAAAACAAAAAAACTCAATGCAGAGCAACTAGTGATATATTTGCTTTTATTCCCCCAATTATCTCTCAGTGAGTAATTAGCTCTCGAACTTCATGATTCCAAGTTGCTTGAATGGGGGGATGTCTCAGACTGTGACTTTAAGGATCATATATGTTGACAAAATGCTGTATAGAAAGAATGTGAATAGTAAGTTGGTTTGAATAAATTATTCATTCTAATTTCACAGTGTGCTTGTAGAATAGAAATGATACAAATCAAACTGTAAGAAATGTGTAATATAACTCATATAGAGCACTAGGAGTCACAGTTTCAGTTTCTTGCAAAGTCTGACTTTCATCCTTAAAATGGTTATAAAATTAGTATATTTAAGTCTGGTAATTATAGCATTTAAACTCAAGATGTCTTTGAAAATTAGCAAATACTGCATGTACTCATGAAGCCAATCCTTGTTTTCACAGGTATGGCAAATATTGAATACTCTTCCACGTTACTGCGTAACTGATGGCTCATGATAATCCCACTTTATTTAAAGAGGGATTGATCATATGACTCTGATAATAAGGTTATCCGTGGTTTAGAACCCATGATGTGTGATGGTTTGATCCCAAATCTCTTCTTTTCTACAAGCTGCTTATTTCTAGAAATGTATTGCCTATAAAATAGCTTACTGATACTATCAAGGCTTTGGAGTAAGCGGTTATTTTTTTTTTTTTAAAGGAAAAGATAAAGAGCTATTTTTGTGCCCATGATATTCACATTCTAGTGGACACAGGTGGTCTCCCAAGATGGCATGATGTCAGAGTAGCACACAGGCAACCCAGAGAGAATAAGAAAGAAGTAGGCAATATGCTGAAGATTTAATCAGAAGCTTTAATTTTACAACAGATATGAGAAGTACATAGCTACCCAGCCAAAGAAATCAAGAACAGCACCAAATAAGTGAAGGCCAGGATCGAGGCTTTAGGCAACCAGACTTTAAAGTTACAGAAAGTAGTCTTTGCCTACAATGATGCAATTCACCACTTGAACATTTTCTCTTGCAGACTCATCAGATCAATTTTGTCTAGGTAAACCAATTTAAAATCGTAGCCTTCTAAAAGGGAAGACTACAATAATGCAGTCAATATCAGATCCATGACGCTCCCTCTTAACCCTGGACAACTCCCCACTGAAGGACATTATTCTTCTTCATTTTAATCTGTTTATTTCTCTTTAATCGGTTTGCAAATTATTGTGAAATGGGAAAGTCATGTGTCAGTGTTTGCTGATGTCGCAAAACTAGGTAATATAGACTGAATAGGATATAACTTCTCCAAAAAGGTATTTGGATAAATTGGGTAACTGGACAGACAAGTGGCAGATGAGATTTAAAACAGATACATGCAAAGTCATGCATTTTGGAATAAGGAGCCCACAAGCAACTTATACATTAACCCCTTAGTGACCAGACCATTTTTCAATTTTCTTACCGTTAAGCACCAGGGCTGTTTTTACATTTCTGCTGTGTTTGTGTTTAGCTGTAATTTTCCTCTTACTCATTTACTGTACCCACACATATTATATACTGTTTTTTTCACCATTAAATGGTCTTTCCAAAGATACCATTATTTTCATCATATCATATAATTTACTATAAAAAAATTATAAAATAAGAACAAAATAAAAAAACACACCTTTTCTAACTTTGACAACCTAAATATGTTACGCATCTAAAACCACCAAAAAACACACATGCTAAATAGTTTCTAAATTTTGTCCTGAGTTTATAAATACCCAATGTTAACGTGTTCTTAGCTTTTTTTTTTTTTTAAGTAAAAGTAGCACTTTGCTATTTCCATCCATTTTTTTGTTTCAAAATTTAACACTGATATCTGTCAGGAATCCCTGAATACCCCTTCACATGTATGTATTTTTTTAAAAGAAGACAATCTAAGGTATTAAACTTGGAGTATTTTGACTATTTTCATGCAACCATTTTATTACCAATCTATGCCAAATTAGAAAAACGAAAAAATAATTGGTGATTTTTTTTGACACACATAGCAATTTATGAAAACATGTACTGAGAACTTTAAGGGTTACTGCCAAAGAACACCCCAATATGGGTTCAGCAGCATCTCCTGAGTACAGTGATACCCCCCATGTATAGGTATGTCGGGTTCTGTGGGCGCTAAAAGACCTTATTTGGAGGCTGTGCATTCCAGTTTTCCAACTTGGAATTTTCACAGCTGGTCATCATGCCCCCATGTCTTATTTGGGACATTTTTGAAGCCGGCCAATGTAATTTACCCCCATCAAACCATATATTTTTTGTAAAGAAGACACCCTAGGGTATTTCAAATTGTGGTATTTTTTTTTTTTTATAAAGTACAATGGCAACACAGGGCAATACAGTGTGAACAAGTGTCCAGTAACAATGTTGAGTCATCAAAACGTACATCATGCGCCAGCGGACTGGCATACCATTTGTGCAGTATGTAATACCTGTCATAACTAGTTTGAATGTGTCTTATTGGGCTACATACAGCCAGGCCCTTGAATCGTCTGTCCCCTTAAGCCAGCTTGGTCACACTCAAAATAACAGTGTATCTCTGTACTAGTATGTAAATCCCTGTCCTTACATGATCGTAAATGCTACCGGGATTTCTGGAGTATTTCCCAGCTACAGGATGGGCTAGAAGAATGTAGGGAGAGTTAGATAAAGTATGAGAGAAAGAAGAAAAAGCGAGATAGGAGAAGGTGAACTACTGATGTAGGGTGTAACGGATCGCCTGGCACCCCGACTGGGTACCTCCGTTGAAGGATGCTCCTAGCGCTTCCTGAGGACTCCAAGCACTCTGGCAGACACCACAATCACCGAACCGGAGAAACAAATAAATTCTCCCAAGCATATGAATGCTGTAGACAGTTGAATAGGAAACCATACGAATAGGTTTACTCTCCTAGCAGTCAAACTGGAACAGCATACAATAAATCCTTCCCCCAATAATGAGACGACACTTCACTTTGAGGGTTAAAACAGGAACTCCCTGTACTGTCACATACAGTCTCTTTTATTCCCAATCCACAAACATAGTACAGCCCACAGGGCGTTACAAAACAACCAATCACCTCACAGTTACATCCCACATATTCCCTCCCCTTATCCTGAGAGGAAACTCAATTATACATACAGTTAAAACATACTTTCTACCCAACTTTCATAACTCTAAAACCATACATCACATTCACATAAATTACATATTCACAATCAATCCATTCAGGGGAACAACATATTAAAAAATGGCACAAATCAGACAAGGGGTTCAAAAGTTAGTAAAAAGTCCTTTGTGACTAAATGAAGCATGGCTTTCTGGCCCAAACCAGTTTCAGAGTCTTCTATCCTGGAGATAAGTAATTCAATTATCTCCCAGGACAGACACAAGACTCCATTAAGCACATGGTTGCAAAAAGACACAAAACACTTTAAAATACATAAAGTCACATTTACACATAACACACAGACATTTCACATATCCCCAGATAGCTGGGATCTGAGTGCACATTATTAGATGAATGGCACTCAGATCACACAAATAAGCCTTTCTGCAGGGGAAATAAACGGTTTAACCTGCAGGGCCATAGTCCAAAGGGAGCAGGCGAGCAACCAGGCTTCTCCAGTTCACAGTGGCGAGGTTGGTTTCGCCACACTTCTCCCCTTTACCAACTAGACTAACAGGGTATCTGACCTCCTGCCGGTCAGTGCCCTGGTTAGTCCAGCAACCCACCCACAAAACAGAAACAGCAGTACAGCCCACCCACAATAACTGGTTACTACACCTGGGTAGAGGAGAACTTTGTCCATGTCCAGGTGCCTCACCACGACTGTTTGGGCAACTGTTAGGCTGCCTTGGTGGGTTGCTGAGTGGGCAGAGACCAGCGGTACTCTGCCCTGATGCCAGTGCTACCACAGAAGTAGCCTGGTGGGAGCCTGGTTGTGGGAGGGAGAGACCGACTGTCTCCCCTCTGGATACACCGCTCTGTGGCTGGGGAACATGACCGACTGTCCCTACCCCTTGTGCTGTAAGTGCAGAGACTACAGTCCCATCTGCACTGTTGGGGGGTGTAACATCTCCCCTTGCTGGGTTAGGCTGCCGCTGGAGAGAGGGTGTAACAAGCTCCTCTCTCTGAACTGTAAACTGCCGCTGGGGAGAGGGGGTATCAGGCTCCTCTCCCTGACACTCTCTCTGCTGGTGGAGAGGGGGACCAGCTGTCTCCCCTTTCATTATTTTGTCCTGTGGTTGGGGTGCGAGACTGACGGTCTCTGCTCCCTGCAGGACACTCTGCCGCTGGGGAGGAAGGACGGCACCTTCAGCTCCCTGGGGTACACACTGCCGCTGGGGAGGAAGGACTGCACCTTCAGCTCCCTGGGGTACACACTGCCGCTGGGGAGGAAGGACTGCACCTTCAGCTCCCTGGGGTACACACTGCCGCTGGGGAGGAAGGACTGCACCTTCAGCTCCCTGGGATACACACTGCCGCTGGGGAGAGGGGATAACAAGCTCCTCTCCCTGACACTCTCTATGCTGTTGGAGGGGGAGACCGACTGTCTCCCCTTTCAATAATTTGTCCTGTTGCTGGGGAGAGGTGATAACCGGTTCCTCTCCCTGGAACACTCTCTGCTGTTGGAGAGGGGGACCAACTGTCTCCCCTTTTAATATATTGCCCTGCTGCTGGGGAGCGAGACCGACTGTCTCCGCTTCCTGCAGGACACACTGCCGCTGGGGAGGAAGTACAGCACCTTCAGCTCCCTGGGATACATACTGCCGCTGGGGATCTGGGCTGACTGCCCAGCATCCCTGTAGGGCCTGTAGAGAGACCTCGGTCCCATCCCCACCTGCCAGCTGGGTGTCTTCCCAGGACAAGTCAATAAGGTCTTCCATCTCTGGGGCTGGTTGGGACATATGTGGTACAGTACCAAAGTCTCCTGATAACAGGCTTGGTTGCTGGGGAGGAGGAACTAAACTCAATGCTTCCGGTGGTATACAGTCAATAAGCCCCATCATGTCAAAGACAGGCGGCGTTATACGTTGGAATAGGCAAACATAATCCTGTTCTAGTTCCCACTCTCGGTTGGCAAGAAAAGATAGATCTGGCTGAATGGCATCGATCTCTGTAAGGTCCCAGTTGTCTGCCCGCTCAGCTCGGATGGACCAGAAGCGAGCAATGTCGGTGTCTCCGAACCAGAGACTAGTTTCAATAGTATCCCACAACAAACCAGGGCCGTCGTAGTCTTCCCCCTCAATACACTTGTACTCAATCAGCCATGGGTAGAGGTGGTAAACATGCCACCGCAGGGCCCGATAGGAATCATCCAGCCACACCTCAGTCTCAACTAGCGTCTCCAGTTCGCTTACCCATTCCTCTGAGGGCTGGTTTCCCAATAACGGCATCCGCAGCTCTAGTTGTTCTGCTTGGCGCTGGTTAGTGGTCAGGATTTCCTCGCACCGGAAGGGTCGAATTTCGTCGATGTCCTCCTTCCAGAGATCGGTACGAAGCGCCACCCTCCACTCTGTCTCTCTTTCCTCTGGGATAGGATACTCCATACTGCGCATCACATCCTGTAGTCGCTGCTGGAGCCTGGCGTCAAAGTGAGATACTGCACGGCCTTCCATCTCTGAAGTAGTGCTGGTTTTCCCAAATCTTTATGTAGACAGGGACGCTGTATGAACACTAGCGTCACCTTCAATTTGTAAATCCACGAACTGTGTCTCTGAGCTGCTTTACCTCGCACTAGGACGCCATCCCACCGCTTGCCACCAATGTAACGGATCGCCTGGCACCCCGACTGGGTACCTCCGTTGAAAGATGCTCCTAGCGCTTCCTGAGGACTCCAAGCACTGCAGCAGACACCACAATCACCGAACCAGAGAAGCGTATACCTTCTCTCAAGCATATGAATGCTGCAGACAGTTGAATAGGAACCATACGAATAGGTTTACTCTCCTAGCAGTCAAACTGGAACAGCATACAATAAATCCTTCCCCCAATAATGAGACGACACTTCACTTTGAGGGTTAAAACAGGAACTCCCTGTACTGTCACATACAGTCTCTTTTATTCCCAATCCACAAACATAGTACAGCCCACAGGGCGTTACAAAACAACCAATCACATCACAGTTACATCCCACATATTCCCTCCCCTTATCCTGAGAGGAAACTCAATTATACATACAGTTAAAACATACTTTCTACCCAACTTTCATAACTCCAAAACCATACATCACATTCACATAAAATTACATATTCACAATCAATCCATTCAGGGGAACAACATATTCAAAAATGGCACAAATCAGACAAGGGGTTCAAAAGTTAGTAAAAAGTCCTTTGTGACTAAATGAAGCATGGCTTTCTGGCCCAAACCAGTTTCAGAGTCTTCTATCCTGGAGAGTAATTCAATTATCTCCCAGGATAGACACAAGACTCCATTAAGCACATGGTTGCAAAAGACACAAAACACTTTAAAATACATAAAGTCACATTTACACATAACACACAGACATTTCACATATCCCCAGATAGCTGGGATCTGAGTGCACATTATTAGATGAATGGCACTCAGATCACACAAATAAGCCTTTCTGCAGGGGAAATAAACGGTTTAACCTGCAGGGCCATAGTCCAAAGGGAGCAGGCGAGCAACCAGGCTTCTCCAGTTCACAGTGGCGAGGTTGGTTTCGCCACATAGGGTATGTAGGTGGAGGTGGTGATCAGTGGTGTTATTTTCGGACTGTACAGGTTTGTAACAGGTAAACAGGAAGGGGAGGGAGAGAGAACTATAATCTGCCCCTGATTGCATCTCATTATAGGTCAGCTGTTGGCGGGTTTGCATTAATGGAGTCCTCTTGGCACCCCATCCATTCTTCCCATCTTTCCCACTCAGCTATTTTTACGTTAAACCTGTTAGAACTCATATGAGCCATCTTTTCGTATCTCCCATTGATGGATACTTGTTGCACCACTTCTCTCCTGCTGGGAGCTGTGGAGGACTTCCATCCTCTTGCTATCATTTAGCTTGTTACTACCAGTATATAAGATTAATATTGTTAATATTTAATATTGTTGCCCGTGAGGTCATTTGGGAACATAAACAGGAGAATGTTTTCGACGGATGTACTAGTTGTTTTTTTATATGACCTCTGAGATCAGGGTTGCCATCTTTTTCCAGAAGGGTTTGATCACTGCGCACTCCCACCAAATATGCAGCATGGAACCTTTCTCTGTGGCACATCTCCAGCATCTGTCAGATGCAGTTGGGAATATGTGGGCCAAGTGTGCCGGTACTAGGTACCATCTGGTTGCTATCTTTCGTATTAGTTTGACATGGGAAATGCACCTAGTATATGGTTGATGTATCTCAAAGGCTCTCGACCAGTTGGCAACAGAGATCTCGTGTTCCAGGTCCCTCTCCCACTCCTCGAGTATTTGGGTACAGGATGACTCGTATCCCATATAACTGTGTCGTAACAGACTGAGATAACCTTTTTTTTGGTATGGTGCCTATGCACATTTTCTCTATGATAGACAGATCTGTCATCATGGACAGGGCAGGGGATCGTGTCTGTTTGACCTTTCTTTAATAGGGATTGTAATTGTAGATATATCAAATATCCCGTGTGGGGCAAGTCATGTGTTGACCGGAGGTTGGCCTAGAGTATTAGTTCGTTTCCGCTCCACATTTGGTGGAGGAATGTCAGTATATAATATATAAAAAATGTAAAGGATTAGCGCCACTCTAAAAAGACACTGGTGAGAATATTATAACCAACATAAGATGCCTTATGGTCCTACTCAAGTTTTTAGAGCTTTAAACCAGCTCTAGTATGAAAGGCGTACAGTGGTACAATCCCCACTTATAGGATACGTGAAGAATGGTTTCAATGATGTATGGACCAAAAAATAAAAAGAAACAACAATAGTGCTCACTGTATACAATCAACCAGAAGAATAAATAAGAGTATATTACTCACATTTGCCAGAGCAGACAAACTGCTTTATTGATAGGGC
Organism: Pelobates cultripes; assembly: GCA_933207985.1. Lineage (NCBI taxonomy): Eukaryota > Metazoa > Chordata > Amphibia > Anura > Pelobatidae > Pelobates > Pelobates cultripes. Next base: position 211,435,041 of record OW240917.1, read on the forward strand.
GTGAGTGGAATAATTCCCACCTAAGGATTTCTTGAGTAGTTCTTGCTGGGAGTAAAATCAGGATACCAGGCAATAAAATAATAAAAGAATAATAACGGAGTAAAAAGAGTAACATGGCACACTCAATGTGAAAGTAGCCAAAATACCTTTATTAACACAGTAGTAAAACAAATTAAGGGAAGGGGGGAGGGGGGATCCTTCTTCAAGTGTACATAGTATTAGCCTGGCACATGTGGGTTTATATAGGGTCCAAACAATCAGCAAATTGAAAATGGTGTCTTATTTGACCTTTGACCCTAAATGAGGTCACATGACATGTTTCAAAGGTCAAAGGACATATTAACAGGAAGTAGATAAACTAAAAATTATAAAAACAATGTTACATAGTTGACTCAGCAAACATAAATTTGAGATGGAAAAACAGCTCAGTGGGCTTATGCACCACCAGCAGATTATGCCCAATCCCTGGGGGCTGCAAGTTCAAATTCCCCAATCCCTCCAAGACAAACAAAAAGCAATCCAATTTTTCTAATGGTTTCAATGGTCAGGTGGGCAGACTCAATATGCTACTGGAATAAGGATAGGCATTGTGGGTGGGGATATACATACACATGAAATATACACACTTAAAACTGTAGACCATTAGAGGATAAACAGAATCTTAAAATAAATATAAAATCAAATTATATATAAGACTATAGATAAATAAAGCAATAAAACTGAGAAAGTATGTACAGTTAATTATAGCCGTTTTTATATAAAAATGGATATGACTGAGAGTTAAACTTAAAATGTATATATATAGGAATAAACCATATAAAGGGGGGTAAAAAAAAAAAATTTGAATAGGATAAATTCTTAAAAAGTTTAAAAGGTCAAAATCTACATTCAGGCCTTTTCCTCCAGAAAGTACTTATCATCTTTTATTGGCTCTCTATCTTGGACATATATTCAATAATTTATATTTTATATTTTTTATTATTTTATTTATCTTATTTTATATTTATTTGCATTTTAGGTCTCTTATTCTGTCCCATTTTTTAAGTGTAGACCTACTTAAGGCATCTTATGTTGGTTACAATATTCTCACCAGTGTTTTTAGAGTGGCGATAGTCCTCTACATTTTTTATATTTTGTACTAAAGTTATAATGTAGTTTGAGGCAATGTATCATAGCATGGTCCAGATTAATTGGCATGGCCTGTGTTTTGGTGGTGTTTAGCTTGTAGTATAAGAATTTTCTGTATTCCCTTCGGGTGTCTGTGAGTGCGGGTAGGGACGCTACTGGTGGAGTTATGGTGAACAGACATAGTCTGCGAAAAGACTGAGTTTGTGTTCTATCTGTCCAATGTAGACTCCTGATATCGCCGTGTTTGATCTTATTAGAGTCACTAAGGGTTCGAGTGCGAGGACATATAGGAGGGGGCAAAGTGGGCAGCCTTGTCGTGTTCCGTTTGTTATAGCAAAGGATTCAGACAGAAAGCCTCCATATAGCACTTTGGCGGTAGGCATATTGTAGAGCGCCTGAACCGCTGAGAGGAAGGGTTCGAGAAAATTATATTTCCTTAATACAGCCTCTTGGAAATTCCAGTTCAAGCGCTCAAATGCCTTTTACGCGTCTAGGGAAAGCATGAGCCCTTTTGTCCCCTGTTTCTTTGTTAAGTACATAATATCCGGTACTCTCCTCGTGTTGTACGTCCCTTGTCTACCCATCACAAATCCTGACTAATCAGAGTGTCTTAATGTTTTGAGGGCCTCAGACATCATATTGGCTATAATCTTAGCAAACTGTTTGGTGTCCAAGTTTAGCAAGGATATGGGTCGAATGTTTTTGCATTGTGTTGGGGGTTTACCGTGTTTGGGGAGGGTGATCACTGTAGTGGCGATCAGGTCTTGGGGCAGCTTGGAATTTTGGGTTGTATTGTTAAATAATTGGAGCAGATGAGGGGCAAGGGTTTTTTTTGTTGTTTTTTTTGTAATAAATGTTTGATATGCCGGAGGCTTCAGATAGCTGTCTCGACTACTTCTGTTGTGATTGGTTCCGACAATTGCTCACTTTGAGTGCGGGAGAGTGTAGGCGTTTGTATGCACTCTAGATATGTAAAAAAAATTAGACAACATAGTGTATCTAAACATTTTTTGGAAGCCCATGGTGGGAATGCTAGTGGAATAGAATTTGTAGGAATAGAAGGGGTTAAAACACATTGGAGAGGAGGAGACATTGAAAGCCTCCTTAGCAAATGTGAGATGAGGTGGATTTTTAATATGGATACTTTGATACCTCACGGCTTGAATGCCGACTTTGAAATAAATTCTTGTATATAATACATTTTTATGCACACTTATTAATCATAATGTGTTTTCCTTTTTATCCCATATCCTTATTTTATTTTTTATTTTTTTTATTTATTTTTTTTACCCTTCTGTCTATTTTTGTTGGGTTTATTTATTGTACTAGTGCCAAGCGTGCTAGACGGACAATTATGATGAATACGGAAATGAAAACCGGAAGACGGTAGGAATGGCGCCAACATACAGGTTTAAAAGAAGAACCAGCGGAGAAGAGCAGAATCACCACTTCTGAAGAAGGCTGAAACACGTCAGGTGGCGATATTTTGGTGGACTTTTTCTGCTTTTATTATAATTTGTATTTTATGTTTAATAAATTATACTTTTAACGTGATCCTGCATCCTGGGTCCTTTGAAGATACTACATTTGATATAAGAGGAAGTATCCTGGTTTCAGCAGATATCCACCATTACAGCTGCTTTTCTCCGCTTTATAGTCTGAGTCAGCTTTCAAAGTGACTCAGCTACCTGTGAGTTTGACCAATAATATGGTGTTTTAATATTAGTTTTTACTATATTACCCTATGGTCTTTTATCTCATTTTTAGGAATATACCCTATGAATTATTAGTAAATTTTATGATTATTGAGTGCTCTCACCATTTTATATATTTCACTCTAGATATGTTGTTGATTCGTGCACTGTAGCGTGGTGTTGATTTTTGTCATTTTGTATATTATCCAGTTTACCATAGAAGGTAGCAAATTAATTACCTATAGCTGCAGGGGCAATGATTTTTGCGCCGCTGTCTGGATCTAGCTTGGATATCTGGATCTAGCTTGGATATCTTTTAGTGCTAAAGCAATTTCCTCCCTGCTCTGTTTCCTTGTGTGTATTGGGATAGTTTTCGTCTTTTTAATAGGAAACTAGTACGTTGCATATGTGCTTCTTGGATCTTCTTTTGGATCTACAGTATTTCCTGTCTGAGGCTCTTAGTGGGGTTATTTCCTATCTGAGGCTCTTAGTTGGGTTATACTTTTTTGTAGCTTCTCTTCCCATTCCTTCAATTTATTAAGTGATGCCTTTTTGACGTGATACGCCCGTTTAATGAATATTCCCCTCACAAGTGCTTTATGACCTAGCCAAACTGATGACACCTCCGGTGTGATATAAGTAGTGAGATATCTCTGTCGACACTTTTTGAGAGTATTGGGAGTTTTGGAGAAGTGATTTGTTCAGTCGCCATGGGGGCTTGTTTTTAAAGGAAAATTTGTCCGATAGTGTGAGTGTAACTGGGGCATGGTCTGACCATTCGATGTTCCCTGTCTCACAGTCTGAGACTTGCTCATAGTACCATAGTATCATAGTATCGTAGTACCTATCTTTCCTTGTATAACAATTATGTACTGAGGAGTACCTGTCTGTCAGGTTATGCAACCTCCAAACATCATAGGGGTTATATAAGCCAAAAAGTAAGGTCAATTGTCTCACCAATTTCGTCAGTGTTTTTACTCTGGTGGGCGCTTTCTCTGAAGTGGAGTCTGCTAAGAGACCTTGAACGCAATTGAAGTCTCCCCCCAGGATAAGTAGTCCCTGTTGTATTTTTATCAATTTTAGAGAGAACGATGGTTAAAATGTTTTTCTGGTTGTCGTTAGGGGCATAAACATTTGCTATTGTGTAGGTGACCACGTTAATCACCGCTACTATGATTAAGAACCTTCCCTTTGGGTCTGCTCTTTTCTTAAAGAGAACAACAGTTGGTTACTAAATAGAGTTGACACTCCTTTGGATTTTGTATCAGAGGTAGCATAGAATTGGTAAGGGAATAGTTTAATCCCGTATCGGCAAGCGTCTGTTTTCCGTTAGTGTGTTTCTTGCACACACACAATGTCCTCTTTCAGCTGTCTAATCTGTCTGTAGAGAGCATGCCATTTTGATGGGGCGTTCAGCTCTTTTACATTATGTGATACTATATGCATAAAGGTTTTTCAAAGGTTTGCTGTTCGAACTGTCTTTTTTCCTTAGTCTACCTACCACTCCCCCATCCGTCCACCAGCTAGGATAAATGAGAAGTGAGAAGAAAGAGAAAGTTTAGAGTAAAGAGTAAGTGTGGATCTGAAAGAATCATTCGTATACATCCTGCGGCTGAACCTCCTGGTTTTAGCCCGTTTCACACACTGGCGAACTTTTTTGGGATTCAACTGTACTGGGTGCGACACCCAGCTCTCTTGGGGTGTTAGACACAAGCGGCCATGTCTCTCCCCGTACAGGTGGATCTATATGGCTTTTCTGGGCAGGGCAGTGAGGTATGGGGGTAGGGGAGGGAGCAAATATTATGCTTTCCTCTCTTCTCAACAAATTCAGCAATGCTGTGGAGACAGAGAGGTATACAAATAGTGCAGATAACTCTAAATTACAATGCAAAAATGACATATGCAAGGAAACACTCACAAAATTAGAGCCAATATTAAACCTGGCTCTGGTGTGGATGGCCTTAGGATCTTTCAAGGGTGATCCAAATCCCTCTGTGGATGGTCTGGATGTCCGGTCTGTAGTGTGGAAAATTTCTCCCAATAATAAACTGCAGGGGATCCAGATAGGTATAAAGTAAAAAATATATATTTATTGGATACAGATAAAATAAAAAATGAAATAAGTAAAATGCTGCCAAAACGCGTTTCACCTAACGTAGCTTCCTCAGTTGGCTGAATTCTTGTTTGTAAGTCCATACAGGTCTTTAAATGCTGTGTATAATCCAAATTCACGTTTTTTTTTCAAGTGGAACGCACCTTGCGTTCCATTCCTCCGTCACCGTTTCACTTCCTGGTTCCGGTCACATGGAGCCTCAGTATTACTGGAATGCATAACACTTCCTGGTTTTGATCTCCGGCGTGAATGGAACGCATTGTGCGTTCCATTAGAGTGACGTCACACCTCCAATTTCCTCATCTGTGCACTCTGCATGTGTGGAACGCACTCTGCGTTCCACCAAATTTGGAATCCTTTGTCCTTTATCAGTCTCTTAATTTATATATTAAAAACAGTCTATATAAACACTATACTCCTATAAATTGTCCAACAAAATAATACATATTCTTGACATGAAGTATACATTGATATTAGCTGATATAATTAGAGAGATAAATAAAAGATAAATTAATTATTTCAATAAAACCATCATTTTACATCTTAAAATAACACTATAGCTACATAATATAGTTCTTTATATATAATTACAAAGTCCTTTTATCGTTGAATGCCAATTTTTAAAGTGACAGTGCGAATTTAATTTAGATATTGCTAAGTTGTGTGTAATTTAGTAGTGAATCAATTTCTATAGTTTTAGGTGGACTCTCGATATCATCCCACTTCACACAAAATTCTAAAAGTGAGGTAGTAAACCCAGACAGATATTATTAAGTGACACGTTGCCTAATTCAATATTCTTATTAAATAGTGTAACAGCACCACTTTATAAATGCAGAGAGGGAGGGGAGGGGATTTGGGAGAATATGTAAATAAATGGAAAAAAAAATAACAAGGGGTTAAAAAAGACTATAAAAATATAAAAATTGCTATAAAAAAAATGACACAACTCAAAATCTTGACCATGACCATGTGGAGTCAATGTTCTAAAATTGTAAATACATTTCATCTCCTCTCCTCTATTCTCTTATTAAAATCTCCCTCCTCCAATCTTTCTGTACCAATTTAATTGCGCAAAAGAACATATTTTTTGGGTCATTTTTGTGATACATTTTAAAATGGTTTGAAACACTATGTGTTTCTAGACCCTTTTTAATATTTCTTATATGTTCCGCGATTCTTATATGTAGGCATCTGGTGGTTCTACCCACATATATAAGATCGCAGGGGCATTTCAGGATATAAATTATATTTTTAGAAAAACATGTTAACTGGTTTTTAATACTGAATACTTTATCTTTTTGGTAGTAGAAAGAGGTAATATGTATTTTTTTCTGGTTCGTTTCTCTGCAAGCTAAGCAGGATCCGCAACCAAAAAGACCTTTGTTCATATTTAAAAAAAGTTCTGTTTGTTTAGTTTTAAAATGACTTTTTACTACTATCTGTTTTATATTTTTACATCCTCTGTACACTAGCATTGGCTCGGGGGGTTAGATCTGTTTCAAAATAGGATCTTCTTGTAGAATTGGCCAATATTTTTTGATAATTTTTCTTACTTTAGTATTATTTACACTGTGATTACATATAAAAGGAATCTTAATTGTACTCTCATTCACAGGTTGTTTTTTCTTCTTTGATACATTTCCCTTGTATCTAATAAGTTATTTTCTTCTAATCTTTCTAACATCTTCCATACATGCCGATAGTTCTGTTGCACTGTAGCCTTTTTCTATGAATTGTTGCTTTATTTTCTCTGCTTGTAATATATAATCCCTATCCTGTGTACAGTTTCTTTTTATTCTTAGAAATTGGCTTTTTGGAGCATTGGCCAACCAGGGGGTATAGTGACAGCTATTCTTATCGATATAGCTGTTGGCAAAAAAATAAAAATTTCTAAATCTAAAAAATTAATCTGATTATTGCTATATGTCGATGTTAAAATAATACCCCACTCGTTGTTGTTTTAAAAATTTAAAAAGCCATTTAGATGTTCCTCACCATCCTACCATATAAAAAAAATGTTATCAATGTAACGGCAATAGGACACCAAGCTCGCAGCATGTGTATTTGGTAATATAACGTTTTCTTCCCAATACGCCATAAATAGGTTCGCGTAATTGGTGCGAACTTGGTGCCCATTGCCGAACCCGTAGTTTATAAGAAAAAAGAATCTGTAAACCAAAAATAATTATTTGTTCAAATTAGTAAAATGCCTTCCACAATAAAATCTATTTGTATGTCTTTAAAACCTGATTTTCCTAAAAAGGATTTCACTGCCTCTAATCCCAAGTGATGGGGTATAATACTATACAGGGAACTTACATTGCATGTCACTAAGAGATAATTTTCCTGGAAACGATGGTTTTATTGATATAATTAATTCAAAATGTTGGTTTTATTGATATAATTAATTTATAAATGATAGCTTTATTGATATAATTAATTTATCTTTAATTTATCTTTCATTTATTTATCTCTCTAATTAAATCAGCTAATATCAATGTATACTTCATGTCAAGAATATGTATTATTTTGTTGGACAATTTATAGGAGTATAGTGTTTATAGAGACTGTTTTTATTATATAAATTAAGAGACTGATAAAGGACAAAGGATTCCACACACGCAGAGTGCACAGATGAGGAAATTGGAGGTGTGCCGTCACTCTAATGGAACGCACGATGCGTTCCATTCACCCCTAAAATCGAGACCAGGAAGTGTTATGCGTTCCAGTAATACTGAGGCTCCATGTGACCGGAACCAGGAAGTGAAACGCCGACGGAGGAATGGAACGTAAGGTGCGTTCCACTGAAAAAAAACGTGAATTTGGATTATACACAGCATTTAAAGACCTGTATGGACTCACAAACAAGAATTCAGCCAACTGAGGAAGCCACGTTAGGCTAAACGCATTTTGGCAGCATTTTACTTATCTCATAGATTTTATTTACATTTTTTATTTTATCTGTATCCAATAAATATATTTTTTTACTTTATACCATGGATCCCGTGCAGTTTATTATTGGGAGAAATTTTCCACACTACAGACCGGATATCCAGACCATCCATAGAGGGATTTGGATCACCCTTGAAAGATCCTAAGGCCATCCACACCAGAGCCTGGTTTTGTGAGTGTTTCCTTGCATATGTTATTTTTGCATTGTAATTTAGAGTTATCTGCACTATTTGTATACCTCTCTGTCTCCACAGCATTGCTGAATTTGTTGAGAAGAGAGGAAAGTATAATATTTGCTCCACCCATTGTGTTTGTATTGTACGTATCTTTGGTGTTGGTATAGGGGATACCACATGGGTGTTTTAGAGCTTTATTGTCACTATCAGATATACCACTGGTATTTGTTTCTTTTGTTAGAGGTATAACAGAAAAATTACACATGAAAGGTATGCTTGTTTGTCTTAAGTAATAAAGCAGTGTATCTCTAGTCTTGGTAACTTTAAGTGTTGCTCCATGGTATGTAAGACTTATAGTGACCTAGACCCTGCGTAGTGTGTGGCTCTGTATTGCATGAAAATGGGTGCCTTAGAGACGCCTTCGGTACCTGAACCCCCTCGGTGGAAGGAGTCTAAAATATTGCACTGTGTCGATGCTTAAAGTTACTTTCTAGAAGCCAGTATGGTTCATTGCATGGCAACTTGTCTCTGCCAGTGTTGTCCCCAGATAGAGGCAAATGTCCCGGTCAGACCCCTAGCCTGTTGAAGTGGGCTCAACGTTCTCTGGACTCATCTGCGTCCGGTTGAGGAATGTGTGTACATCCATGAACCCTAACCCTATACAGTACACTTGGTGTTCGATAATGTGTATGCACATATCGATGCTCCGTTCGGCTGTTTTAGGTGAACAATCTTTGTTGAGTGGTCCACAACCACCATTCTGGTTCCTTTCACCTCTGGTTAGGGAGGTTTTGCGGGTCCACAAACTATGAGTAGTGAACACTACGTCTGGTTTTGTGCCCAGACAAGTCACTTCTCTTTTCGGTCTTTTGTATGCGAACGGCCATGTGTTCGTACCTTTTTGTAGTGCATGGCTTTCTCGTGTTACTCGCTGTGTTGCCCTTTAAGTGTAGGACGGAAACATTGCACTACCACAGTGCCTAAGTACCTCGGCGAACCATAGTGAGTATGTTCAGTTGACTTCATATCAGTGAGTAGGGATAGGGGGGATCTTCGTGGAGTGTAACACTTTTGGTGTCTTTGGGATTTTGTGAAATGCTTTTAGGTTAGCACCGTGGTCATTCGTTGTTGCGGGGGTGTTTGCTGCGTGTATGTCCCACTTTTGTAAAAGTTAAAGGCCCTCATCCAGGGTGAAAATGAGGGTCTTCAGCCCATTGCAGGTTCAAATGGTGGTATTCTAACACTTTCCATGCACTAATTTTACCACCAGTCTTTGTCAAACTTTTGGGTAGTCATTTTTTTGTGTTATTTTTCTCTCACATTGTAATTTAGGCATGGATTCTCAGTTTCTGTTATGCGTTACTGACAAAGAACACCCCAATGTGTGTTCAGCGACATCTCCAATGTACAGGTTTTATGGGTTTTTGCAAACTTACAGGGGTCAAATGTAGGGCTTTCCCCTTTTCCATGTTTGCACATTGAAATTTGCCAGATTGGTTTGCTGGGCCTATTTTGCCTTTGAGACAATATGGCAGTCCAGGAATGAAAATTAACCCCATCATGGCATACCATTTGTAAAGGAAGACAACCCACATTATTCAAAATGGGGTATGTCTGGCCTTTTTAGGCCAAACCCTGGCCAAAATTAGCGATTATATTTTTTGCATTTTTCACAATAAACTGCCATTTCAGCGATGATATTATCAGTATAATACATTTAACTGCTCTAAAACACTCATATTTGTTTAGAGTAATGTCTCACTAGTACAACAGTACCTATAAAGTACAAGTTTTATGGTGATTTGAAAAGTTACAGGGTCAAACATAAGATTTGCCAATTTCTGTTTTTGTAAATGGCTATTTTTCACGACACTCCTTAGTTGATTTGCCCTAGTGCAGTACTCACACTCACCACTGTTTCTGTTTGGCACTGTTCCTGATTTCTTTTCATTAAGCACTTCACCTGGTCCTTGTTTAGCACCTATTTAGTTTGGGTTCTCCCCTCACTCCTTGCCAGATCATTGCCTTTTGTTTCCTGTTTCCCTGGTCTCCTGTGTTCCTGGCTCCTGCATACTGTGACTTGGTCCTGTGTTCTCCTGGTCTTCATCCTGTGTCCTCCTGATCCTGCGTTACTGTGTTCTCCTGGTCCTTCGTTGCTGTGTCCTCCGATCCAGTGCTCTGGTTCCGTGGTCTCTGATTTACTACCAGTGATCCTGTCCCTGCAGCCTTGCTGATTTATTCGTTCTTGTTGTCACTACATTAGTCTTGTGACTTTGGATCTGTGCCCTACCTGATACCCGTGGTAGCTGCACAATCCTACCCTAATACCAAAGGACTATTACAGTATTTGTTGCCTGCACGATTTGTGCTTATTTTGATTTACTGTATATATTTTTGGCCTTGTCTTTGTATGTATGTGTATGTGTGTGTGTGTGTGTGTGTGTGTGTGTGTGTGTGTGTGTGTGTGTGTGTGTGTGTGTATATATATATATATATATATATATATATATATTGTTTTGCTTTCTCCTTTGGTTCCCTGTAAATGTATATATATTCCTTGATTTTTCCCTATTCATTTGTGTCTTGGCATTTATTTCTTTGCTATAGTGGTTCCCACATTTAAAGTGACAGTGCTGCTCCAGGGCAGCACCCCTTCATGTTGCCTTTGAGACGGTATGGCAGCCCAGAAATGAAAATTAACCCCACCATGACATACCAATAGAAAACGTAGACAACCCAGGGTATTCAAAATGGGGTATGTCCAGTCTTTTGTAGTAGCCACTTAGTCACAAACGCTGGCCAAAGTAAGCATTTTTATTTGTTTTTTTGCATTTTTTATTTTTACACAAAAATTGCACTGTAACGCTACCACCCCCAGGCATAAAAGGGTTAAACCGCTGTTTAGTAGATCTTCCCCTTCCAGAGACACAAGCACAGCTACTGCAGAACACCAATCCGACGAACAGGAAACCATATGAATGCCGTAAACAGCCAAATAGGAAAAACCATCCAAATAGGTTTACACTCCTAGCAGTGTAACTGGAACAGCATACAATAAATCCCCTAAAAACGAGACAAAGCTCTGTGTTGAGGGTCAAGCAGTGAACAGTCAGAGCTGTGGGTTTATTGTGCTTATGTACACATTCTTACACATTAGTACCACCCACAGGGTTTTGGAACACAACCAATAAACACATACAATACACTCAGACACTCCCACACAAATTCCTCCCCTCTGCCTGTGATTCAATTACCTTACACAATGGGTAATGTAATTATAACAAGCAGAGAAATACAATTTTTCCACATTATTCATAACTTGAAAAGTATGTATCACATTCACATAAAATTACATTTTATGAATTTACATTTTCAGAATCAGCATTCTCCAAATACAAATATATGTCAAATTCATACAAATTGGTCCAATGGTTCAAAAGATAGATCGTAGTCCTTTGTGACCAAAGGAAGCATGGCTTTTCTGCCCAAAACCAGTTCCACAGAGTCTTCTATCCTGGAGATAATTGGGAAGTAATCCAATTATCTCCAAAGACAGAAGCAAAACTCCATTGAACACATGGCAGCAAAAGACAATAAAACACGTAAAAACATATAACTGTGCAGCCATTGCACAAAACAGGTACATTCAACATATCCCCAGATAGTTCAGATCTGAGCGCACATTATTACTGAATGGCGCTCAGAGCACACACATACAGTTCAATTGCCATGGAGCCAAAGTCTTTCCCATAGTCTTTCATTATACGAATGGGCTCCATGGCATAGCTATCTGGGGTATCACCGCTCAAACAGGGCAAGCACCAAATGACCCGGTTTTCATGTCTTTGCAGGGAAAAATCAAGCCTTTTAACATGGGGCCATAATCCAAAGGCAACAGGCGAGCAACCAGGCTTCTCCAATGCAATGAGGCGAGATTGATCTCGTCACATTTACTACTGGTGATATCATCGTCGTTATAAGTTTTACTTTTTAAAACACTCATATTCGTGTTCAGCGAAGTTTCCCGAGTAACAATACCCCTCATGTAAAGGTTCTATGGTGTTTTGGAAAGTTACAGGGTTAAATATAGGGCTTGCCAATTAAATTCTCTGGACTATCTGCCTGGGTTGTCAGGTAGGTCCCTCAAATTATAATTAATAAAAGCAAATAATTATGTGCAGTAATAACCGGAAAGTTCATGCTTCTGAATCTGCGGCTTCACGAATTCGCATATTTTTTTTCCTTGGGTCCAGCAGAAGTAATCCATATTTTTTTTTTTTGCTACCGCTGCGAGGAAGTGAGGTCACAGGCGATGACGTTTCAGCGCTCTTTGCAGATGTCCGCGCAGGAGGAAAGAGAGAGGAGCTCCAACGACCAAGTGATTCCATGATAAAGATTTCACCCCCACCCCTATTAAAGTTATTTTCTCTCCCGGACAGTAATATTTTGACCGTCCAAAATTCACAGGGGGTCTTGGAACGTATCCCCCGGGAATTTTGAGATATTATTGTAGTTAATAGTTCAATATATATGTAGAATGTGCGTGTGCATGTATGTATGAGATATATATATATATATACATACATACATACATACATACATATATACACACACACACACATATATATATTTATTAGACGTGTGCACTAGTGAAATTTTTGTTTCGGAAGAATGATTTCGTACTAAATAAAATAAATTTATTTTGTCAAGCCAGAATTTTGTCCGTAAATCATTCGTTAAAAATTCGGTAAAAAACTATTAGTTTTTGTCCATTAGGACAAAAAAAAACTGCGCATGCAAAAAAAAAAAAAAAAAACGCAAGGAGGGAGCAGGCAATGCTACCAGCTCCCTCCCTGTAATAGAAACCATTCCTACACCCCCACATTAAAACCTATGGGGGTCGGGTCACTATGACCCCCATATTAATAAAAGGGAGGTTAAATCCTCTCGCATGCCCCTATATAAATTTAGTATGGGGGTCACTATGACCCCCATATTAATAAAAGGGAGGTTAAAGCCTCTCGCATGCCCCTATTTGCGGGTATATCCAAGGTCAGGAAGGGGTTAAAGGAACACAAATATATATTCCTGGCCCTATTGTGTTAAACCCACAATCTATTTATCCAATTGCAGTTTAAACATCTGTAATGACTCTGACAAAACCACCTCTTCAGGCAGAGAATTCCATATCCTTATTGCGCTTACTGGAAAAAACACCTTTTCTTTGCCTTAGATGAAATCTCCTTTCTTCCAGCCTAAATGTGTGTCCTTGTGTCCTATGTATAGCCCTGTTTATGAATAGATTTCCAGATAATGGTTTGGACTGGCCCCGAATATATTTGTATAATGTTATCATATCCCCTCTCAGGCGCCGTTTTTCCAAACTAAACAGATTAAATTTTTTCAACCTTTCTTCATAACTAAAATGCTCCATTCCTTTTATCAATGTTGTAGCTCGTCTCTGCACTTTTTCTAGTGCCATGATATATCTTTCTTTAGAACGGGTGCCCAAAATTGCACAGCATATTCAAGGTGTGGTCTTACCAGCGATTTATAAAGAGGCAAAATTATATTTTCTTCCCGAGAATTTATGCCCCTATTTATACATGACAGAACCTTATTGACATTGCATATTGCTGCCTAATTTGTTGTCTATACCAATTCCCAAATCCTTCTCGTGTGTGGTTTTCCCTAGGTCACTACCATTTAGGGTGTAAATTGCTTGTGCATTCTTAACCCTGAAGTGCATAACTTTGCATTTCTCTACGTTAAATTTCATCTGCCATTTTAGTGCCCAGTCCCCCAAATCTATCCAAATCCCTCTGCAGCAAAGTAATATCTTGCTCACATTTTATTACTTTACAAAGTTTTGTGTCATCTGCAAAAACATTCATTCTCATAGTATTGGCTGAGACTGTCATGGAGGCAGATCCTGGGCAGAGCTATCACAAGCTGAATACATTCCTGGCAAAACAGCATCTCCTCATAGAAATGCTATGAGGAAAGTTTAGTGTATCCATGTAGAGAGTGGAGATACTGAATGGCAGTGCTGCCCACTGTGCATCACTGCCCCAGGAAGCACCCCTTGTAGCCATATAAGGAGTAGCCAGTGGAGGTATCCCTAGGCTGTATGGTAAACACTGCCTTTTCTCTGAAAAAACAGTGTTTACTGCAAAATGTCTCCAGAACAAATGCAATAAGCTGTGGTTGTTCTGGTGACTATAGTGTCCCCTTAAATAGGGTTGAGTAAAGGATAACAGTAAATGAATAGCATTTGGAACAAAATATAGACAACAATACAAGGCAGCATTGTGCAATGTCAGTCTTCCATAGCAAAAGCGAATAAGCAGGACCGGCTTAAGGTCCCATTGAGCCTGGTGCTGACAATTATGATTAGACCTAATTACAGAATCTTATGGACAGAAAATACTAAAATCATTGAAATACTAAGTCAGTCATACCTCCCAAGGATCATGTAACTGGTGGAGGTAGTGCTGGAGGAAACTCACATGATTCATTTATAAGAATATACATACCCTATGCTAAACTCTTGTTTTCATCTCTCAACCAAACCCATATTCCCCAACATTGGCATCCTGTGAAGCAGAACATTGGTGGGCGGGGAAAAAGGGAGGTGGGCCAGTGACATGAATCACCCCACTAGCCCTGCCCAAAGAATTGGAAGGCCAACATGGCATAAATGCATACCAGGCTGTCTGTCAATCACACAGACTGGCTAATTAAGGGCAGACTATGCAGACAGCATTGTTTTAGCACTTTGAGCTTGGCGCAAATGGGTCTAATTATGCATTTGCTCTACATTTTCTGGGGACAGTTCTCTGATGTTCCACAGCACTAACATGTCCACCCCTCTCCTTTCATTCTTATTAGAAGGCAGAAGTTCCAGGTATGCAGCCTGGGACATAGACAATGTAGCTGTATTGAATGTAGACTTGAGGGTACATGACATACTTTTAGAGTGGCCAAAGCATAAACAACATTGCACAGTGCGCAAAGCCAGCTTTACAGTAGCTAATTTATAGTCAGCCAGTTCATATACATTTTGTTACCCTACAGCAGTGCTGGACTGGGAAAAATATTTGGCCTGGACAATTTTTAATCACGGTGGCCCACTAAGAAGGGCGCGGGGCAGAGAGGGTGTGTATTGTCATCACCAGTGACAAGCACGCCCCTCTCATATTGAGCATGTTGGTTCAATGCACTTCCAGGACAGACCATGAGCAGAGATCTTTTGAAGAGCTCTAGCATGAGAAAACACCCTGTATTCGTTCTGCACAGTGCAAGCAAATGTAATAACATGCTTGTGCTGTGTTTCCTTGCAACTTGTCTCTGGTGTATCTAAATTGTGCATGTGTTTGGAGCCTGCTTGTGGGACTGCGTGTGTGTAGAGTGAGCTGATTGTGGTGTGGTATTGTGTAATAAGGTTGGTTTTAGTCGTGCAATGTGTGGCTAGGGGCTGTAGAGAGTGTGTGTATAGGGGATGTAGCAAGTGTGTGTGTGTGTAGAGGTGATATAGTGTTTGTAAAGGTTGTAGAGAGTGTGTGTTTACTTACAATGAATCTAGGGTGTGTGTGTGTATAGGGGATCCAAAGTGTGTATGTCAGGAAAGTAGTGTGTGTGTAGTGAGGTGTGTGTGTGTGTATATAAAGAGGTCTAGTGTGTGTTTGAAGGACCCAAAATGTGTATAGGAAATCTAGTGAGTGTGTGTATATTGCGGATTCAGAGTGTATATAGGGATCTAGTGTGTGTAGATGATCCAGAGTTGGGTAAGGGATCTAGTGTGCGTCTGGAATGTAATGTGTTTAGGAGTGCAGTATGTGTATATATCTATGTTTGGAAGTATAGTGTGTGTGTGTGAGTGCATGTTATATATATGTTCGGAGGGATTGTGTGTTGTGAAAAAAAAACAAAAAAAAACAGGCATTATATCCCCCCTCCCTTCTTACCTTTAGCCTGGGAGGAGGGGACCGTGCTGCCATCCCAGGTGGTGCTAGTCATGAGTGAACTGCGAGGCTAGAGTTCACTCTCGCGAGATTGGGGACGTTGCCATGGCAATGCTCCGGATATCGTGAGAGGAACCCGACGGAGCTGCAAGATAGAGCTCTGGCAGGCCCTCTCTCCCTCCCTTCCCAGCCGGCGGCCACTTGTTAGTGATAGTGGGCCAGTGAGGGAGATCTTTGATAGCGCAGACCCTGCATGGATTGGCAGGGGAGATCCTGTGATCTCCCCTGCCAGCCTCGGCCCATGGCCATCACGAAGGATACAGATAAATTGTACATTTTACGGTTTACTATTTTACTGTTACTGATTAATTTTACTTTTAAGCTGTGGGTCTGCCATGGTCTTAATTGGCTACACTACACTTTTCAAGGACACTTTCACTGTCTCAAATTCTTCTCTTGAAGAGACTTTGGAACACTTTTTTTTTTTTTTAATTCTCTCTAGGCTTTGGATGCACTGCCATGGAGCTCCCTGTTGCTTAGTGTTACAACAACAATAAATTTATTTAAAAAAAACAATGATTTACAGAGTAAAATTGGCCTCTTTTGTAGCACTGAACTAGAGACTTTTTAGATGCAATATCCAGTAATGGTACTTTGCCAGAAAACGAAAATAAATAATTTCAGTTTAAAAGCAATCCATATTATTAGAAGCTATTAAAATAGGAGCTATTAAAAAAGAAACGGTAAACATACAATGTGTACATGAACTCAATCAGAGGTTCTTTATAAAATCCATCAAAACCTCACTCCATGAAAAAAGTAACAAAAGTGTAAAAAGACCCCCGAAAGCAGAACTTACGTATTGAGATAACATTTTTAATTTATTACCTTCATTACTTTCCTACATAATATGTTATCATATCATATCTCCACTTTTACAAGTCGCATTGCACTTCTCATACTTTATTATAGCCCTTAAAATATGTTTAGAATGCTCTGATATCCTTGTCTTGAGTGCTCTTCCTGTCCTGCCAACATGTTGGAAACCACGCAGACACTAAAGAATGTAGACCACATTTTAGAATGGCAAGTTACTAAATTAATTTCAGATTCTACATCTGTGACATTTGACATCAAATTTAACGGTTACAAAACATTACAGGTATGGGATTTTGTTCTGTTTACTGCACTGGTTATTCTTGTATCTCATCTGGACCTAATTACTGAACAAAATATCTGTTCTGCAAGGAAGAGAAGTTTTGAAAATGTTTATACATCAGGGCAGGTGGTTAATTCTCTAGAGGGTTTTGATATACCAATTTTCCACTGAGCAATAGCCCAGCATGTTAAATGTCTGTAATCTAAAATAATAGCCATACATTTGTTATCATGTGGTTGCTTTTTGCCCATCTGCAGCTTAAAGGGGAAGATCTGCAGAAATCTAAAAAAAATAATAATAAAAAAAAATAAGTAGTCAGCTACTCTTATTTAAATGTTATATTTAAATGACCAAGAGGATTCAATAGTGACTTTGATAGGATAAATTGGATTGTTTATGTTAATATTTTATCTATTTTTTTTGTTTTTTTATCTATGTGTTATATTTTGTCAGAATATTTAATGGTTTAGAGAGCAATATTAAAGTATATAAACATTATAATGTTCAAGTAGAGATTGTAGCCGTATTAGTTCAGTGATGAAGATGTAATATACAGATGTAATATATTATACAGATAACATTTTTATCTTGTAATACCTTTTTTATTGGACTAACAGAATTTTTTAATAATAAGCTTTCGGGAGAACCTCCCTTTCTCAAGTCTGAAGCATTTCTGAGCAAGACACATAGAATTTAAAGTTGAGTTGCGGTACAAAGGTTAAAGCGACATGAGAAGTCATGTCGCTTTAACCCCTGTACCACAACTTAAGTTTTGTATAGTGTATTTGTGCATGTAGGGATCTAGTTGTATGTATTATTGCCATTGGAATTCAGTGCCATATTTGTGTGTAGTGTTTGAATGCAGGGGTGTGTTTGTATGTAGTGTTGGCTTTTAAATGCAGGTGTGCTTTTGTGTGCAGTGTTGGTGTTTGTTTGAAGGGGTGCTTGTATATCATTTTAGTGTATTAATACAGAGGAGTGTTTGTAAGCAATGTTTGTGTTTGAATGCTGGGTTGTGTTTAGATGTAATGTTGGCTTTTAGATGCGAATGTACATTTGTGTGTAGTATTTGTGCTTGAGTGAAGGGGTGCGTAGCGTTTGTATATCATTTTGGAGGTTACATTGCAGAAGTGTGTGTGTTTGATTGTTTAGATGTATGCATATACATACACAGTGGTGTATCCTGGTTTTGTGCTGCCCTAGGCAGGACAAAACTCAGGCGCCCCCCTCCCCCCCGCGCCACCCCCACCCAACCCTTCCCCCCGCCCCACCTTCTAAATACACACACACACACAGTCAGACACATACACAAACACACACAGTCAGACACATACACAAACACACACACACACACAGTCAGACACATACACAGACACAGTCAGACACAAACACACACACACACACACACACACACATACACAGTCAGACACAAACACACACACACAGTCAGACACACACAGTCAGACACAAACAGACACACAAACACACACAGACACACACAGTCACATACACACACACAGTCAGACACAAACACACACACACACAGTCAGACACATACACAGACACAAACACAGACAGACACAAACACACACACACACAGTCAGACACATACACAGACACAAACACACACACACACTCACAAACACACACAGTCAGACACAAACACACACACACACATTAACCTTTTTTTTTAATTTAAATCCCCCCCCAACCTCCTTACCTTTGGGAGTGCTGGGGGGGGGGGCTCTCTCCCTGGTGGTCCAGTGGCTGCAGGGCGGGCGGCGCTGGCAGGCGGGCGGACGGGCGGGCGGCCGGCGAGGGAGCACTTCCCATGAGCTGACTGCTCAGCTCCCTCGCGCGTCGGCTGCAGAGTGAGGCTGGGAACCGGAAGATGACGTCATCTTCCGGCTCCCAGCCTCACTTTGCGGTGCGCGAGGGAGCTGAGCAGTCAGCTCATGGGAAGTGCTCCCTCGCCGGCCGCCCGGGATGTCAGTTAGCCGCAAGGCTAACAAGGCATCTGCCCTGGGCATTTGGGGGGCGGCGTTTTTTGCCGCCCCCTGAAAAATGCCGCCCAAGGCAAATGCCTTGTTTGCCTCGCGGCTAATACGTCCCTGTACATACATACTTACACACATATAAGTACACATTAACACACAGATACACACATATAAACACGCTGACACGCGCAAATTTGTATACACACTGACACGTGCACACATCCTGAAACATAGATATACACACTGACAAAATAGATGCACACCCTGACACACATATACACAAACACACAATGACATAAACAGAGATGCACACCCTGACCAGGGTCACTATAAGCTCAAGGTCTGGGCCCCTGGTGGTCCTCCTCCAAGCCCACCCACAGGGCCCATCCCCAAGTCAGCGGTGTGTGTAAAGTGGATACAGGGTGTGTATGTGTATTTGATGCAGTGTGTGTAAAGTAGACACTGTGTGTGTTAGTACATGTATAGTGGATGCAGTGCATATATACGTACACACAATTTGTGTTTGAATGCAGGTGTGCATTTGTGTTTAGTGTGTTCAGATCCACACACACACACACACACACACACACTTATACACAAAGATACACACTGACAAACCAATACACATGCAGACACAAACAATGACACAGATACACACACTCATACACATTGACACAGAATACACAAACACACACACACACTGACACAAAAGGATACACACAGTGATACACAGATACACACGGACATTGCTGACACACACACACCCTGAAACACAGACATACATACAGACACAAAGAAACACATGACACACACACACACACACACACACATACATACAGATACACACACTGACAAACACATACATACAGACACACACATGCAGCACATTTTTCAGCCTGTTTCTTACCTTTTGGATACAGGAGGGTGGCTGTGGCTGATGGGAGTCAGCTGGCTCTCCCCTCCTCACGGTCTCCTAACACCGGCCGTCACTTTGTCCCAGCACTACTTGCAGCTGCTATCAGGTGCATGGGCCACCCGATAGGCCTCATCAGCGTGCAGGCCCTGGAGCAGCAGCACTGGCGGCAGTTCCTCCGGTACAGATGGAGAATGGTTGTCATCACATGATGGCGGCTCTGACCCTGACACACAGATGCACACACACACATACTGACACATGCACACACAGACAACACTGAAACACAGACACATACAATCTTTATATTTACAGCCACCCTCCTGTTAACATACCTTTAGTATTCAGGAGGGTGGCTTCATTGGATCCCTGCTGCTGGCTGCCATCGATGGGAGTTGAGTGTCTGGAGCAGCTCTCTCGATTGCTCCTCTCCTAATGCTGCCTGTGCCTCCTCCGTTGCATCTTCACTCTCTCTCACCAACAAGCTGGGAAGAAGTGACATGACATGCTATTTATCACTTCCTCTCAGCCGGCAGATACTGCAGGGGCCCAACCTGGCCCTGTTAAACAGGTTTGAGGAAAACCCCGCCCCCCCACACCTGTTAAAGTTTAGCCCGACCACTAGAACACTTCTAAACAAAACAGTTCTGGGTGGTTAGAGTAATTTAATAGGGTCTCTGGCTGGTCAAGGTAGAGGAGCTACCCCTTGCTCATAGGTAGTGATTGTCCTCCTTGATGGACTGTGGCTCCCCTCCAAATAGCGCTCTAATTGGTCTTTGGGGAAGGGTTCAGACCATGGGAAAAAGTGACCAGAATAGGGTGATGTTTTTGGCTGAGCTGGAGTTCCATGCAACACGGTGTATGGTCTGGAGACGGGGCAGGGAGAGGCAGGGCCGGACTGGCCCACCGGGATACCGGGAAATTTCCCGGTGGGCCGCGGCACCTGGGGGCCGGCCGCGTTCCTGGGCCGGCCCTTTAAATACTGCAGCCGCCCGAGCGCTCTTTGAAGAGCGGTCAGGCGGCTGCAGCTTCTCCCCTGTAGCGTGGCCGAGCTGCACTCCGGTCCGCGGTGGCCGGCCGGTGTTCTATCAATTTGGTATACCCCGTCAGATTGCTATACCCACGTCACTTCCGGGGAGGGGAAGCAGCTGTCTCCTGTGCTGCACATGCGTGCTAGCACTCCTGCTACTCCTCCACAGCAAGGTCCTGGAAGGTAAGTAAAACTAGTTTTACACTTTCATTATAGTTAGTGCATTCACTAAGCTTAGGACATGGGACATTTAGGGTTAATGTTAGGGTTCAAATTAGGGTTAGGATTAGGGACTTGTTCCTATTTAGTGATATTTCACATTTGGGGAATATCACTAAATAGTGATTTCTCACACTTTATTTTAACCCTTACCCCAAGGGTTAGGGTAAGAATAGAGTGTGAGAGAGGTTAGAAGCACTTACCTAACCCTAATTTGTACCCTCACTTAACCCTAAATGTCCCGTGTGCCTAAGCTTAGTGAATGCACTAACTATAATGAAAGTGTAAAACTAGTTTTACTTACCTTCCAGGACCTTGCTGTGGAGGAGTAGCAGGAGTGCTAGCACGCATGTGCAGCACAGGAGACAGCTGATTCCCCTCCCCGGAAGTGACGTGGGTATAGCAATCTGACGGAGTATACCAGACTGATAGAACACCGGCCGGAGTGATAGGAAGGTGCACACTGAGTGTGTGCACTTCCTGTCAGTCCGACCAGTTACAGGAAACAGAAACTCCTGTTCCGCGCTGAGTTTCTGTTTCCTGTAACCAGCCGGACTGACAGGAAGTGCACACTCAGTGGGGAGGGAGGGGAATAAGATCAGGGGAGGGA